>VDFB02058242.1:188297910-188660811 GCA_007258455.2 Sequoia sempervirens
AACCTAGGAGACCACCCACATGGGCACATCCATAGGAGTGTAGTTTTTCCTCCCCATCTCCTCTAGTCATGATTTGACCCCTAGTCATGGCTTCTCTTGTTGCAAAGATCCATGCCTCTATACTCTAGGCGACATATGTCCACCCATCTTCCTCCTTCAAACACCCACTATGGAGTATAATTTCTCCCATCTGACCACATTTTTGCTACAAATTCTCCCTTTGGATGTCCTTCCACCTCACCCCACCGAGATATCCTACTCTTTCGGCCTCTTCACCATTTTCAAAAATTATTTTAAAGAAAAAATGTCGAAGCATTAATTGTGTTTAACATAGTTATAATGAAAGGAAATAAGTAATTCCACTATTTTGGACTTTAACTAATGGAATTATTTTATTAGATATTATAACATATATTATATTATTTTATTTTATTATGATATATATTTTTGGTCGTACGAGTTAATTTTATTGATAATTGAAAATAAAAGATTATAAAGCTAATCTCATACAAATTCAGTTACTATCCCTTCTAGACCCAACCAATTCCTTTATTAACACCCAAATACCTACCCCCAATTCCAGCTGCAATCCACTCCATAAATTACAAATAAAACTTAATTACAACTAACTTTCAAGCTTAAGACTAGACATCCCTAGAGAACCTATTAACATGTCAAAAGTTTAAAGCTTTATTTGATCTCCCTTTATTATGAGATCGGAGGACCATTGCAAAAGCTTTCTTCTTTTCCTTCTTTGCTTTCTTCCACGTGGTTGTTTGCCACCTATCCTCCACCCTTGCAGCCTCCTTTTGCCATTCCAAAGATATATCCCGGGGACTCCTCCAAAATCCATTCCAACTACTAATTGTTTGTTGATCATGATCAACAACCTTCCATTTTCCAACATCTTTCTCTTGTGACATCACCACACCTTTCTTTTCTTGGCACTCTGCTGTTGCAGCCCCATTTTTTAAGTTCATCTCCTTGTCACTTCCACTGAGAACAACTTTAACATTGTTCTCAGCTAGAATCCCTTCCTGTGTTGAGGCCGCCTTATTATTTTGTTGATCCTCCCTTCTAGCCTCCTACAATAGCGTCTTCCCTTCCTGATTCGGTTCTCCTATTGCATGACCCTCCTCCTCAGTTCCTTTTAGTTGAGAGCTCACTTGCTTCTCCTCCTATTTCTCCATAATGTAGTGTTGGGTGGCCGCATCTTTCCACCAAGAAGCAGATTTGTTAGTTTTGTGTTTGGCACATTCAGCTACCAAATGCCCCATTTTGTAATAGATTCTACACCTATGGTACCCCTTCATAGTCCAGGGGCTACACCCAACAACCCTTCAAATATTTTAGCTAAATCTCCTCTGGAGGCACCTTGGACACATTCATTTCTACCAAAATTCTGGCATAAGTTGAATGCAAAAGATTTGAAGATCCTTCATCCACCATTAAGAAGTTTCCTAATGAGTTCCCTGTAGCCTCCAAGCATGAATCAACCCTGTAGGGGGTATGTGAGGCCCACCCCTATGCTACATCTAGTACTTGGATTATATTGAGTTTGGTTATTGTCTATGCCTATTGATACCATTGATGACAAGATATTTAAATGTTTAAGTTCATATGATTATATGATTTTGATTATGCTACATGCTTAGTAATTTGACTATGATGATTGATCTAATTTGATGCTTGTTATTGAGTTTGTTTAATTTGAATTTGGAAACTTAATGATGAATGAATGAAACAAGTGGTGTGAACCAATCATGTAACTGGATGAGTATGAAAATTATGGTTAATGAAAATAGGATAAAATAGGTGGCTAATGATTTTTCAATTATGTTATTGGAACTTTATGATATGTGAATTATGAAACTTGTGTGAATGCAATGATTTAATTTTTATATAAATATGAATTATTTGGATGGATTAACGTGTGCATCGAGTGTGCAGGTACACTTTCCATGACCAATGGAAATTGGAGGTGACCCTTGGGAACTCTAAATAAGTTAACTAGTGAAACCAAACTATAGTCCATTTGGAGGGACTATAGTTTCGTCTTGTAATGTATTTTATTCGTGGTGTAAATTGTGAATGTTTTGAAATTGATTTTTATTGCCATATTAGTACTTCTAAGAGGTGAGTTGTCCATCCAAGTGGACAAACTCGGATTTGAACTTTTAGGCACTTTTTGGGGATTGAAAAGTGATTTTTTTTTAAGTGTTTTTATGGTTTTAAGGTCCCTAGGGAAGGTACCTATGGGTTAGGTACCTTTTTAGCTCAAAATCTTGGGTCAATCTCAAGATTGGACACTCTTTTTGAGGCCTTTAATGACGAGAATAAGGTTTTGGGAAGTGGGATGAGGACTAGTCTCTTTCCATTCCCACTTCTCCAAGTTGCCTTGAAAGACTCCCATGTGTGAGAACACATGGGTGAGTGTGCCTGAGAGAGTGGATGAGAGGTTGACAAATGTCATCTCCCTATTCAAATGAATTCAAACTTGAGTTCATATAAAGAAAACTCAAAACAAGGATTAAGGGATTCTTTTTGCATTCTTGATTTTGGTTGAATTTTGGGGGTTGAAAAGTTTGAAGAAAAAACTTGGAAGAAGAGGAGTTGTGTGGATCCTCAACCCATCCTTCCCTAAGCTTGGTTTTGAGGTAGATTCACCACTCTTTCTATTTCTTTATGTTTTTATTTGAAAGATTACATGTGTATCTAAAATGTGCTTTGTATTTTATCTCTTGTGTTTTGCTTGTATGCTTATTTCAAAATGCTTTTGGTGCTTGTTTTCTTGTGTTGTTGAATGTGGTTTATGTGATGGGAAAAGGGTTGTTTGGGGATAGGCTCGTCCAAAATTTGGGAAGAGCATCCCTCGTTGGGGATGGTATGGAGTAGGAACCTCCATGGGGAAGTTTAATCCCTCCTTAAGAGGAGAGGCTCAAAATGGGTATGAGTACCCATATGTAATTGTGAAATGGTAGAAATGGTTTTGGTGGTATGGGTTTTGGAGAAAGAGAAGATATTAAAGAAGGGTTGCATGTGAAATGATGGGAGTATGATATTGACTTGTTCTTGTTGCTATCATTATAAGTCCCCATATGGAGTGTGTAGTCCACCCCCATTCCCCACTTTGGATTCTTGATGGAATCCTAAAGTTATGTGAAATTCCCTTGGGTGGGTGTAAAAATAATCTTGTGGGTATCATGTGTGTGTAAATATTGTTTTGCTTGGATATGTTTGTATCCGGTTCCCTCGGTTGCCTCCTAGCTCGAGGGTGGTTGGTCTTCCAACCAAAGGTTGGGTGGTGAGCACCCCATTGGCCTCTAGATAGAAGTTTGTGTGTATATTGTAGGCTGGAGCTAGGTATGAGAGTTACAGATTGGAAGGAGCTAAACAGTTCTTGTGGATAATGTTAGTTTTGATATGTCAGAAAGAACCTACCCTTTTGGGTTGAATGCTAAAGTTTGAAAGAGCTACCAAAATATATATGTATATGTAACCTACTGCAAACATGTATCTGTGTGCTCAATTTATTTCTCCACAAAGAAACAAAATTATCACCATCTAGGTTGTTGGTGAACCAATAAATGTTCGGGTACTAACAATGGAATATATGCTATGTTTAAACTAGGCTCCATGTTTTCATTGTGTAAAAAAAAAGATTTGAATTTATGTTAATGAACTATGTATGTGGTAGATTGTTATGGTGAAAACTAAGTACTGTTGTTATAAAAATCCTGTGTGACTAGAGTAGAGTTAGCTATATAAAAGGTGGTTGTGACTGTATTCTATCATGTTCAAGAATACGATAAGTTTACTGATCAAGAACAAATTGTATTGTTCAGTTTGTTCAAATAGAATGTTGAGAATTATGAAATGTTGTGATAAGGAAGTAGTTGCTTTCCCAAATCGATTCAACAAAAAAAAAAGATAATAATGCGTTTAGTTTTACTTCAACTTCTTATGAATCATGCATTTCTGTAGCATATCTCTTTACAAAGTGAACTAAAGTAGGATAATATATTTGAATGCAAAATTAAGTCTGTATAAATTTATATGGTTGTTAAAATGTAGTTACTAGTTCATATTTAGTAGACTATTATAAGTTTGATTCTTGTAAGTATTTTTGCAACATGTATGAAAATGAATCTTTAGTAATATGTCCCATAATGTAGTAGCTAAGTTTGTCAAAGTGCAATGTATCACCAAGTTTTAAACTATAGAACAAGAATGCTTAAGGAATAATATTCATGACATTTCTATTATAGGACAAAGAAAAGCATTTTAGTTGAAAGGAAAATATGATATTATATTTTTAAGGATAGATATAATATTTTTGTTGCCTATTACACAGTAAGAGTAGATCCTAGATTCTAGCAATAAAGATAGATTGCTTTTGACTCATACTTTCATTTTAATAGTTCCTACTTAGTTCTATTCATAGATAAAATTGGTTTTGAAGGCTAGGTTTCGAAACCAGGATTTAGATTTGAAGACTTAAAATCTTTAAAATAAATAATACATTTGCTTATTTGTAGCCTATTACGGAGTAGCTGTAAGTAAATACATTCATACCATTAATCTTTGATTTGTACGATGCCAAGAGAATAAAAGGAGAAATAAGATAACAGTAACCAGAGAATGGAGAAGGGAGAATAAGAGCCACAGATAGAGGGCCTGGTAAGAGAAGTGTATTTAATATTTCATTTCCTGCATTATTGCTTCCTTCTCTACCACCTTTTTCCTTCGTTGTGGCATCTTCACGTCAAGCTGTATAGCCATCTATGCCTCTCTTCTCAACCCTATTCCATTTGGGCCACTACTAAGTCACTAGTCGCTCAAGCAATTAAAGCCCTTAAGAGAGGGATAACATTCGAGAAGAAGAAGTTGCATCGTATTACATAATCAGTTATTCTTCTTAAATTATTTAGTTAAGTATAAATTTATAGGTTCCAGCCATTTGACCACCTAGCATGCTAGACTAATACTATGGATAATCTCAGATGCATAATGATGAGTTTTGCGATTTCCCAGAGTTCGAAGTTGCTCCCTATTCGTTGGATGTTCCTTTCAAATCAATATGTACAAGTTAAGCTGGCTGTCGTGCCAGTTCTGACTATTCAGCCACCCTCTATTTAATGCATTACTAGGTTTGACCTTCAAATTTATGCTCTCAAGCTATATTAAAATGTGTATTCGTGTGAGTTTATCACAGTGATCCTATCTGAAAGTGGCACGGGGATTCTTTCATCATTTTATGTCCATAGGCTGGCGAACACTAGTATTATTTTAGGAAATATATATATATATAAATAAACTCCTTGATCATGCATTTGGACATTTCTTGGATTGGGTACGTACTCAGTTTTTGAGTGTGGCAAGGTAGGCGTAGGTACCTAGACTATTTCAGTGCAGCATGGAGGAAAATAGTGGAGGAAGCTTCCTTCGAACGTTTGTCTGTGTCAGACTATGACACCACCTGCCAACTTGTTTATGATAGGGCGATGGTCACTAAACAAAACAAAGAAACAACAAAATAAAAAAATAGGATCTTGTGATGCATTGTAGATAAATGCATGAACGGCAAGCGGTCTCTATCTGTGCGTAAAACAATATTGCACACATACGTCTCCTTAGCACACAAATCCGTGGGTTAATCCTACTCACTATGAATGACCATTACAAATATTTCTCTTTCTAAATTGAGCTTGGGAACCAGATCGAGAGCCTTGGTATTAATAATTTATTTGTTTCGAAAATTGGTCATTAGCATTACGATTAGTATTGTATTTGTTAGAGTTTAGTTCTATTATTAATAAAATGTAACAATAGGGTTCATCTTTTTTCCACACCTTCAAATGCACGTAAAGAGGTAACTAAGTTCGGTTTATTGATATACTCCCCATCGCTATCCTTATAGTTTCCACTTCACCTGAAGTCTTATGTTCAAAGAAAAAAAAAAGAAAGCATGGTTTATGGAATTCGTGCTATATAAATTTGCAAAATTTTAAAGACATCCTTCAAGATAACTTTAAGATAGATAATAAGGATTCTTAGGATATATTTAGGAATGTATGCCTTTTTAAAAAAAGAAGTATTATGCAAGTAAACTAAAAGAAAAGTGGAAGAAAAATTAAAAAGCTAAAAAGGAGGGCTACGTGGGAGGGGAGATTAAATATATTAATTTTAAATGGAAAGAAACCCAAAAGAAACTAATAAATATTAATCCTTTCAATATTCATTCTTTTAATGTTTTGATTTTTTAATTTTTTATTTGGAAATAAATTAAATAGATATATAATTAAATATATATTCATCTATAGCACTAAAAATAAATAAATTCATATAGTTATTTATAAATGGAAAAAAAGTAAATAAAAAGGTTAATAGATTATTAAGTAAACAAATACATTATATAAATTCCTTTGTTGCGTACATATCTGAAAAAGTATAAGATGAAGTCTCATGAATATTGAAGTATGTTGAGGTGTCCACGTGTCATCTTTATGTCGTAAAAGTGCACATCATTGTTCATTTGTGTTTTCATTAGGTTTGGCGACCGATGTTTACACTTCATTTGAAGAATACAAAAATTAAGGAAGCATGTGGTAGATTCGAGAATGTTATTTTTTATCTTGAAAAATAATTTTATTGGTCCACTCTTATTCCTTTCCATCACGTGGGAATTTTGAGTTGTCAATCTAATTTGAATTTATGAAATGAGTTATTTTGACCTTGGTAAATTTCTAAGGTTGAGAATGGTATAAGAGAAAATTTGAATTGTAAAGAGTTGTATGACAAATGTGATGCAAAGTGACGAAAGTGAGCCACAATCATAAGAGTAGAAGTATGTGTGTGTGAATGAGTTGTGACAATAGTTTTCATTGTGTTGGATTCCTGAAAGCGGTGAGCTGAAGTTTTTTGTAATTCTTATTCAAGGCTATGAAGGTGTGTTAAATGCAATGGTGGATCTTTTGTTTGATTTTGTATTTGTAGATAGTGAGCCTCCCTCGCTGGACAATGAGTCCTTTGTAGGTATAAGCCTTGTATTTGACAGTGAGTCCTCTTCGGCAGGAGCCTTTGTATTCAGTTTATAATCTTTATATTGTGAGTTAACCTCACCATGGTTTTTCCCCTTATTAGGTTTCCATGTAAAAATCTGTGTTCATTGTGTTAATTTACTTATTATTTGTTTTCATGATCATATTTAATAACATAATAGTGTGGTTGAAGAATTGATAAGTGATAATTTTTTAAGTTTGAATTTGTGTGACAACGATTCAATTTGCCCTCAATTGTCCACTACACCTATTTAACAATTGGTATTAGAGTTTTGGTTCCTTGTGTAGAGCTTAACCACTTAAGGAAGATCCGACACAAGTTGGTGATCCCTATGTTTATGGAACCGACTATAAAGATTGAAGGGAGATGAGGATATATTATCTCTCGATTTCAAGACCTGGAAGGCGTTGACAAAGTATACACCTTTCCTAGCTAGCACTATAAAGATGAGATCACGGCTATGAAGAAAAATGAAAAGGTGAAGTATACATTTGTAGTGGTTTGCCTAAAAATGTTGAAAGGTTGCTACTCTCTAGATACTACATATGAAGTCTAGAAGAAGTTGGAAGACATGTATGAAGGAAATGAAAAGGTGAAATTGACAAAGACTAATGGAAAAGCATAGATTTTGAATCAAGATGGAAGAAGGTGAAGAATTTACAAGTTTCTTTCATAGAGTTGAACTGTGGGTATGTGCGGATCATGATGGGCCAAAATGGCAATATGATGGGTATTTGTAGGGTATGTGGTTTGAATTTTTTTTTAAACTCCAAAATTGATGAAAATGAAAAGGGTTTTAAAGGAGATTCTCAACTTTTCACCAATATAAATTATTCTTTACTTTGAATTAATAAATAATTATTATTCATTTTCTATTTGAATTATGACTCAAAGTCTTGATTGATAGGTTGATTGAAACATCTATAGCTTTCAAACATATCACATTTTTTGAATCTAGAACATGCATCACATTCTATGATTTTCATATTATAGGATTAAAAAAAGAAAATTTGAATTTCATGAAGTTTTGACCAAGTTAAGGTGGTTAGACATACAAGTTTTTATATTTTTAAAAGTTGCAATAAAAAATTCATTATTAATTATTTACTTGGAAAAAATTACAAAAAATATGCATCACATCCAGACATGAGCCCTCTACTTATTTCTAAAATATTATATAAAAATATTATCATTTTATTGTGGTTAGGGTGGCATTTACACCTACTTTATTTTTTCCTAAAATTTAAGTACTACTACATTGAAATTTCAAATTTTCACCAAATAGAATTTTTTTTTTTTTAAATAAACCTAGTAGTTTAGAAACTACATTCAATTTTCTACAAATTTTATTGTTACATATTTTCAAAATAATATAGATAACTTATTCAAATTTTTACATCAAGTTGCCTAACTTTGATTTTTCTGAATTTTTTGCCACTTAAGGGCCTTTTTTTCCATGATGATCCTACACATACCTTGGTAGCAAATGAAGTTAGAAATTAAGGAGGAAAGCAGATGAAGATATAATTGAGAAGGTCTTGATCACCCTATTGGACTACTATAGTGACAAGATCTCTATGATCAAAGAAATGTATGATCCTTAAAAGTACACTATAGAAGAGTTTTTCGACACCTTGCAAGCTTTTGAGATAAGGAAGTTTTGAAAAGATGAAAAGGAAAAGGAGAAGACAAAAATGACATTTAAGGAAATGAAGATTTGGAAGCAAACTTCACCAGGAAGCTAAAGAAAGGTACCAGAAAGTATAAAGGTATGTTTCCCTTTAAATGTTTTAGTTGTGGTAAAATTGGCCATTATACTTTGAGATGTCCGAATAGGGCTACACATAAAAAGAACAAGGATTACAAGGATAAGGATAGGAAGGATAAGAAGTATAAGAAGTTGTACTATGTTAAGGAAGAGGCAGGTATTTTTGATGATGAATCTAACAATGAGTTTGATGATAGTGAATGTTTATTCTTAGCTTTAGAAAATAAATTTATATCCACTAACTCTGGAAAATGTGTAAGTAAGAAGGATCTAGAGGATAAGAAGAATATGATGGAAGGTAATTTGGTTACTACATTTCATGCAAAATAGGATGAAGACTATTGGGTAATTGATAGTGGATGTTCAAATCACATAACTGGAGATAAGAGTAAGTTCACTAAACTTGAGAAATATGATGGTGGTTTGGTTATGTTTGGTGATGACTCAGGAGCTAAAATCTGTGGTAAAGGTTCAATTAGTTTTGATGGAGTGCATAATAGTGATGATGTATATTATGTGAAGGGTTTGAGGCATAACCTTTTAAGTGTTGGTTAGATGTGTAGGAATGGCTTTAAACTTTTTTTTTAGAACAATACCTGTGAAATCAGGAAAGGATCCGAAAATGGAGATATGATTGCAACTGGAAGAATAATTCTTGGAAACATCTATCAGTTGAAGGGAGTTGACAGTCATTGTCTAGTATCTCAAGTTAGTGAAAGTTGGTTATGGCACCGGAGAATGGGACATGTAAATTTTGATAACTTGGTCAATATCAATTCAAAGGAGATTGTTCAAGGATTGCCTAGAATCACAAGACCTACTAATACTATCTATAGAAGTTGTTAGTTGGGGAAGCAGACTAGATGCAACTTTAAGGGAAAGGAACACTGTACTACAAGAATGTTGGAGTTAGTTCACATTGATCTCTATGGTTCGACTAGAATTGGAATCCTGAATGGAGACATGTATTTTATGTTGGTTATTGATGACTATACTTGAATGGCATGGGTAGCATTTCTTAGAGAAAAGACTCAGGCTTTGGATAGGTTTAAGGTATTTACAACAAGAGTTAAAAATGAGTAAATTTGAAAATCAAATGTTTGAGATCTGATAGAGGTGGTGAATTCACTTCTAGTGAATTTAGTGCATTTTGTGAGAAGCATGGCATAAAAAGACATTTTTCTACCCCGAGAACCCCAAAACAGAATGGAGTAGTTGAAAGGAAAAGTAGGATAGTATAGGAAGTAGCTAGGACTATGATGAAGGAATCAAATGTACCAGATGTATATTGGAGAGAAGTGATACACACTATTGTTTATGTTCTTAATAGAGTTCAGATCAGACACAACAATACAAAGACACCTTTTGAGCTATAGACTGGTAAGACTCCTACTATAAAATATTTTAAGGTATTTGGAAGCAAATGTTATATTAAAAGGGATGATGAAAATCTTGGAAAGTTTGATGCTAGATGTGATGAAGGAATCTTTCTTGGATACTCTACTACTATCAAAGCATACAAATGCTTTAACAAAATATTGAGGAAGATTATTAAAAGTGCTAATGTGAAAGTTGATGAAGACATATGCAAACCTATTGAAATAAGTGAAGTTGAACCTGATGATCCTATATGTGGACATGTACTAGAGGAGAATAAAGAGAAGAACAAACTGAAGAAGAGAAAGAAGAATAACAGAATGAGTCAAAACCTACTATTAGGACTCCTAAGTATGTATAGAAGAACCATTCAAAAGAACAAATAATTGGAAACAAGAGTTAAGGCATAAAGACAAGAAGTAGAGTTGTAGCTAAGGTAAATTTTTGTTTACTTTCTAAAATAGAACCTAAAATTGTAAGTGAAGCATGTGAAGATGAAAGTTGGATGAGAGCAATGAAAGAAGAGCTACAACAGATAGAAAAGAATCAGACATGGGAACTGGTCCCTAGGCCTATGAATAAGAATGTGATTGGTTTGAAATGGGTGTTCTGAAATAAGCTAAATGAAAATGGAGAAGTTGTAAGAAATAAGGAAAGACTAGTATGCAAAGGATATTCACAAGTAGAAGGAATAGATTTTGAAGAAACATTCACCCCTGTCGCTAGAATGGAAGCTATTAGGATGTTTATGGAATTTTTTGCACACAAGGACTTTAAAGTGTATCAGATGGATGTTAAGTCAGCTTTTCTAAATGGTGAATTGGAGGAAGAAGTGTATATGGAACAACCTGAAGGATTTCAGTTGTCTGAGAAACCAGACATGGTTTGTAAATTGAAGAAGGCATTGTATGGAGTGAAACAAGCTCCCAAAGCTTAGTATGCAAGATCAGACAGATACTTGACAAAGCACAAATTTAGCAAGGGTTTTGCTGAAAACAATCTCTACTTCAAGTATGTAAAAGAGTTGTTGAAGAAGTTTGGAATGTATGATTCTAAACCAGTTTGTACTCCTATGGTAATTGGATGTAAACTAAGCAAAGATGAAGAATCTGCTAAGACTGATCAAAGCAAATACAAATCAATGATTGGAAGACTACTGTATCTTACTGCTACTAAACTGGATATTATGCATGCAGTATGCCTAGTTGTCAGATTCCAAGTAGATCCTAAAGAAACACATGTTACATCATTGAAGAGAATATTTAGATATCTTAAAGGTACACTGGAATATGGATTATGGTATCCTAAGAGTGATTATTTTACTTTGAGTGCTTACATAGATTTCGATTGGGTTGGATGTATAGATGACTAGAAGAGTACTAGTGGTGGTGCTTTATTTCTTAGAAAAATATTAGTTTCATGGTTGAGTAAAAAGAAAGACTTGGTTTTTTTATCCATTGCAGAGGCATAATACATTGTTGCAACATCCTATTGTACACAAGTTTTGTGGATGAAGCAAACTTTGAAGGACATTGGAGTGGTACGTGATAAGCCTAATTCTATTTTTTGTGATAACACTGGTGCAATAAATATTTCAAAGAATCCAATTATGCATTCAAGAACAAAGCACATATCTAACAAATATCATTTTCTAAGAGAAAAAGTGTTGGAGAATGAAGTAAGATTGGAGTATGTCAAAAAAAAAAGGAACAAATTGTAGATATATTCACTAAGACTCTTCCAAAGGATAATTTTGAATATCATAGGGAGAGGTTGGGGGTCATTGGCCCTACGAACTAAGTACACATGAAGGTGCATTAGTCCAATGAATTCAAAAATTATTTATTTATCTAGACTAATAAATGGGTCTACTTCGTAGGGGGAGTAGAAAATGTTTTCATTATTGAAGGATGGGTGTACTCCTAAGTGGGAGTAATCAGAGTAGTTTTTATTTTCCATTGATGTCAAAGGGGGAGAGAAACAATTGCAGTAGAAGAAAAGGTATTCTCCTAGAATTTTATGTAGGTTGTTGTCTTTGATGGTTTTTCACACAATGTGTTGCCATCAAACACAAAGGGGGAGATTGTTGCAAGTATGGGCTTGTTTGGTGGTGTTGTCATTGATGTTGTAATTGATGTCAACATCGTTTAGTATGATGCAGATTATACATGTATAGTTGAGATGTTGTGAGTACATGGAGCTATCTCATTTGGTTGCAAATGAGTTGTGTTGATGAGTTTCCAAGTGATTTTGAGAAAATTAATAAAGAGAAGTTAGAATGATGAATGTGTTTAGATTGTGCTATGGTATTGGCTGCGTGTTTCTCTTGTGTTGATCATATGCCTATGCGGTTTTGAACGTTTGTTGATGGTGATATGATGGTGATATGTTCTGAGTTTTAGCTTCTGATGAGATTGTATGAGAAAGTTGTGTCCATCGATATGTGTGTTCCACCAATAGAGTTGACCTTCTATGGATTGGGAGATATCTTTTTTCTCCACAGTGCTCTGCTATTTCATTTCAGATCTTGCAGATCTAGGATTTGTCTTATGATGGTATTCTCTATGTTTTGGAAAAGAAGGTTGAAGTTTGGTAATTTTGAAGTCATGTTTCTACATTCCAGTGCAGGTTTACATAGTTCAGATGATCTGGTGAAAGGTATTTTAGTGTATGGAGTATATTATTTCACTGTGGACATATCTAAAGAAGTCTAAGATGAAGTCTTGTGAATATTGAAGTTTGTTGAGGTTTTCGTGTGTCATCTTCATGTTGGGAAGCATGCACATCATTTTTAATTTGTGTTTTCATTAGGTTTGGCCAGCTTGGTGTTTACACTTCATTTGAAGAATAAAAATTGATTGAGGAAGTGCATGGTAGATTCAAGAATGTTATTTTTTTATCTTGAAAAATAATTTTATTGGTCCACTCTTACTCCTTTCCATCATGAGAATTTCGAGTTTCCAACCTAATTTGAATTTATGAAATGAGTTATTTGTGGCCAACCTTGGTAAATATTTCTAAGGTTGAGAATGTTTCTTTGTTTCTTTGCAAATTGAATTGTAAAGAGTTGTATGACAGTGTGATGCAAAGTGACGAAAGTGAGCCACAATCATAGGAGCAGAAGTGTGTTTGTGTGAGTGAGTTTTGGAAACAATTTTCATTGTGTTGGATTCCTAAAAGCATTGATTTGAAGGTTTTTGTAATTCTTATTCAAGGTTGTGAAGGTGTGTTAAAAGCAGTGGTGGATTTTTTCTTCTCTTTTTTATCTGTAGGCAGTGAACCTTTGTATTTGGACAGTGAGTCCTCCTCTGGGTAGTGAGCCCTTGGTATTGAGCCTCTGTATTCAATTTTACAATCTTTATATTATGAATTAACCCTCACCATGGTTTTTCCCTTATTTTGTTTTCCACATAAAAAAATTGGTGTTCATTGTGTTGATTTACTATATGTTATTTGTGTTTCATGCTCATATTTAATAACAAAATAGTGTGGTTGAAGAATTGATAAGTGATAAAGATTTAAGTTTAAGTTTGTATGACAACTGATTCACCCCCCCTCTCAGTTGTCTTGTGTTTGTTTAAAAAAATGTACTTGGGAGTTCTCACGTGGCTATATTTCTTATTGATGGTAGAAATGGACTTCATCCACTAAATGTGGAGGTTGTGAGATAGTTTAAACATGTGTATCAAAATTACATGTTATTTTAGGAATAAATAAAATTGAAGCAATTTATGATGATACCAACAAATCTTAAGGGAAATATGATAGTTTAAATGCAAAAAAAAACATTCATTACTATGAGAAACAATCAATGAAGGGATTGTGCAATAATTCCATTGAGGGGATTGTGTAATACTAAGCAATAACATCTTAAGGTGTTCTTTCATCTTTCAAAGTCCAAAGGGACTGATTGAGTTACAAAAGAGTCTGATTTATCTATAAAAAGATGAGTGTGATCAAAACCTAAGTTAGGGTCATTTTAATGGACAAACATTATAGTGTGCATCAAGATAAAGCATGAATGCAATCATAAGAGTAGAAAGATAGTGACAAATCATTCAACAATAGCAGATTTATATGCAAAGACAAAGAACATCATAGTATAGAAAGAAATCAAGACACTCTTCATAATGTTTGATGTAAGTCTTAGTTTGTGGTAGTCCCATCATATTTTTCTCCATGCATTAAGGAGGCAGTTATCTTGTTGTATTGTAGGGCTTTGAACATTCATAGGAAAACATTTCATGGTAGTGCCTTAAAGAAACAATAACTCTATATAAATCAAGATACATAGACACTAGGTTAAGGCTATCAAATGTTGACCTAGTTTTCAATGATTGACATAGGGACATGCCATAAGGGGGGTTGCTAAGGCTTGAGGAGGTAGAGGTCTTGTATGCATGAAAACACTATGACAATCTCCTATCATTAATGGCCTAGGCAGAATTGGAGAACACCATCAAGAAGTTGACCAAAGGAGATAGGCAATGATAAACATACTAATTTGCATACTATCTCTTCTATATATGTGATACATTTTAATTGGTTTTAATTCCAAACATAGAATTGAGAGATTAGAGTCAGTGTTTCTTGGAAAAACTCAAGCGCTTTTGATAGCCATCATGCTAGAATGTGTCAATTTAGTGACAATAGGTAGGGTTCAATGACAAGCTCCCTATTTTAAGTAGTCATAGTGCTTGCTATGAAACAAAATGCAAGTCATATCACAAATTTGAAGAGGTGATATTTTCATTGTATGAGGTGTCAAGATTGGAGCTCTCGAGTATTGAAGACAACAAGGGAATGTTTTGTTCTTACTATGTAATGAGTATCCTAACAACATTTCCTTCAAGGAGATAAAAGGAGATAATAATGTCTAATGTTGCAATGGAGGTTTTTGACAATACAGGGTAGTTCTTCCTTTTCATGAATTTAGATGCAACATTTATGAATGGTAGTCACAGTATCATGATGTCTATGCATTGAGGTAGTAGGCTTACATGGAGTGGTAGTGATTTGAAGGCTCATGGAGCTAGGAACTCATCACCTTAGAGGTGTCTAGAGCATGACTAAAGCACAATGATTTGGTGAACCCACAATAGTGGGTTACAATTTTTTAATGAAAATGAATTCATTGTGGCTGGGAAAAATTTGCTAAACCCCTTTGAACAAAGGTTACCCTTCAAAAGAAGGGGGTTCATTTGAAGGTGGACCATTTTAAATGAAAGGGGGCTTTGAATAAAGTCCCCTACAATAAAATGTGATTTTCATCATTTTAAAAAAAAAAAATACCCCCTTCGTTTGAAGGGTTCTTCAAACGAAGGCTAAATTTTAGGTTTGTTTTAGTAGATAGTTTGCTTAGATGAAAAATTTATGTCATTTTCATGCACAGGTAAAGTGAGGGGAGGTGAACATTATAAGCTTGCCATTTTCATGCACAGGTGAAGGCAAGACAAGGAGGTGAACATCAAAGGTCAAAACACACCAAAAAATAGGTGCACATCAATCAACCCAAAATATGTTTTCCTCTCTTGATTTTCACTTAAATCAATCTCAAGCATAAAATTCCTAGGGTAAATATGTATCTTGAATATCATTTTTTGTTTATAAAGAGGAGCCATTAATGTCTAGCTTTCAGCGTCAGCATAGTTCTTCTATGCTAATTTTGGGTTCCCTTTTCACTGATGTTTTGAGAAAATTGAGAGAGATTCATCACTCTTAGGGGACACTATGGATTTCTAGGTCCTTGAATGCAAGGCATTCATTTACACCCATAGTTATAATGCATAGTATGGGTGGATGAAATTCCTAGTAACACAACCCTCACCAATGCATTAGGATCAAATATACCAATGAGCCAAGATTGATAAATAACTTGGATTTAGCACATGAGTATGTAAACTTGAATGTTTTAGCACCCACAATTCCCATAATAACCACATAATGTGGATGCAAAATGTAAGGATTGAAACCTAGAATCACGTAGATACATTTAGGCATATCTTATATTAGGGTCAATTTTGATCTATATAATATATTTTTCCTATGAGGCGCCTTCTATATTAGATCTATGAATTCTGTCATGCATTTTTAGAATTTGTGAGATCCTTCTTCTCTTGTCAGTGTTAGAAGATTTGTAAATTAATTGATAATATCAGAGCAGGTTTTTTTTACACCTATAATTGCATCCTACAGTTTGGGTGGGGAAATAATTTGTAATAGGACAATGATTGATGGTTATCGATGTGACCACATGAAACATATGAGTGAGACACTTTTAATGCATATAGGTTAAAATTAAGTAAGCATGTTTTCAGTGTTAACAAGTACACTTACAAAATTCTCTAATTCAACCAAATCAAATGCATGCAACACATACAAATTGGCACCTAGAGTCTTTAACATGACTCTTGGCCCACGTCAAATCCAATCATAAGATGGATCTATGCTTGTAAATTTAGCCTCTAGAGTACACCATATGTTGAGAGGTTAAACCTTTTGTGGAAGTGGCATCTATTGAGAGATTAATTCCTTTTGTATCAATGTATGAATGCTCTTTTGGTAGTCTTCTCACCTCAAGGATTGAGGAAGCTGGATACTTAAGCTAATAAAACTTTAGTAAACATTGCACAATGAGAATAGGTTCTGAGAAAATATAGAGATCCCTATTTGCAGAATAAGGATTATGAAATTATACATTTAATTTTTTAACTAACATTTCTCTTGTAACAACTAGCACTCAAAAACATATTCAATGTCTTAGATGGCAAGATACCAATGGAAATCTTAGAACTCCAAAAATTTATATATTACAAATCTTAATGCCCTATTTTGGCTAAGACTACTTTTGGATTTCCTTGTTAAGTTGGTTTGACTCTATTTTAATATGAGATCTGAATTGACAACTTTTAAAATTTTCCATGTTTGAACCGTTTGAGATTATTTTTTGTTAAAATCCTAGCTCATAAGGTGTGAGAATAATTAATTTTACTAGTTCTTCATTATAGTACATTTAGATCCAATATTTATTGCATATTTTAGCAAGTATAGCTTGGTGTATTTATCAAGAAAAGCTCCACCATAATGGGGTATCACAATTAGATATGGTTTATAGTGATGTGAATAATACCAAACCATTTCTTTTTTGTAGTAAACCTTCCAAGGAAATAATTTGTTCTGCACCTCCTATCAATTCAAGACAAAAGATATGTAATTTCCTTAGAAACCCCCATAATAAATCTTCTATTAAAAAATATGGTAATTATCTTGCAAACCTTTTTTTTTCTTTGGAATTCCCCATATCTTGTTATTAAAATTCTGGTCAGGATGGGATCCATTAAAAGGATTATTTATTTATAGCAATTTACTTGTCATGACATTCCAACACCATGATACCACATTTCTTTGAGGAGTTTCTTGTCATGACATTCCATCACCATGAGACCACATTTCTTTGAGGTATTTTTTAAAAAAATCACTCAACAACCTCTTTGAGTCCCCTTTAGCATCTGTCACAATAGCAATCAAATCTACCCATGATAGATAGCCAGAAATAGATCCTATCTTTTTTGTATTGGTTGTGGTTTTCCACAAAGTTTGGCTAAGAGGACTAAGTGAAATATGTCCAGGTGGTGGTGTAGTTGATTGAATCTCTATGGCTAGTAAAAGCAACACCAACTCAACCTATGATATTATAATTAACATGGAATTTGAAGTCAAACTTCCATGAAAAGTATTTGCAAATCTAAACATGATAGAAAAATGAACATAAACCAAGAGCAGGTGAATCATAAGCATTCATTACAATTTAGTGAGTTTGGTGGTATGTTGGGTCTCTCTTCAATAAGTTCACTGGACTATTGTTGTTGCTTTTTAAAAGATATCACATCGCTTTGTAAAATAATACCAACCATGCAAGGGAAAATTAGGGATTTTATGGTTTGCAAGTTCTCATTTATGAAGGAATTACACAACTATCAAAAGAATGACATTAAATTCAAATCTTATGTGAAAATTTATCCTCTTGTAATGTCTTTCTCCTCATAATTTCAATGAAGAAGTGCTACATGTATGTGTCTGTTTTCCAAATTTTTAAATTTTTAAAAAAAGATTATATATTTATCATTTCTTTGTGGCTAACACATGATGTACTTAGTACTAGAGAGAAGAAATTTTATTACTCTTAACTATAAACTTTACTTATTTGGGGGATGGAAGTTGATGGGTATTTAATACATTCTTTTGAATTTATTTCTTTAGAGCAAGGTACGACTTTGAAAAGATATATTCTATGTTAGTTGCAACTACCATTTACAATATAATTAGGATCTCATTTTTAAAATAGGAGCTCATTGTAAAGTTAAAAAAAAATTAAAATTATAACAAGTATTACTTAAAACTCTTGCTGCCAACTACACCTCTACACAACATTTCATCCCTAATTGACAATATTGTTAGGGTTCAGACAGAATGGAGCAAAAAACATTAACAATTATATGCAAATTAAATAACCCAAAAGTAACAATGAACGATAACACAAAAGAGATCAACACAAAAATTTAACGTGGTTCACCCAATATGGGCTACGTCCACAAAAAATCAGCCACCCAATGATTTTATTATCCAGTGCAAAATAGATTACAATCTCTCAAATTACACACACCGCAACTTACATCCTAACTGTTTATAACAAGCTTTTTGGAAGCTTTTAGAATTGGGGTTTTGCAAAGTCATTTTTTTCATTTGACGTGGCAGTGAGAAAACCTTAACGAGTTAACAAAAAAAAATTGGGGGCTGCACCCCTTAACCCCGCCAAGGATACATTATGAGTGTACAGTATTTGCATGATTAATCACCACATACTAACAAATTCCAATTTCTCAATAGAAAATATCTCTTCCCTCTTTTTCTGTCATTTTTTTTGCTTGTAAAACTACACAATTGAGTCCTGATAGCAATATCACAATTTGACACATTGTGGAAAATTCCTCCTACTTGTCATTTTTCTCTAATTTATTTTATGGAATGGAAAAGAGCAAGTCTATTTATTTTTGTTCACTTAAATTTAAACATTAGGATGTTTAATATAATTTATTTTTGTGGAAAAATCTAGGACCGATATAGTAGCTTATTTACCAAAAAAGATGATGAGATCCATAAATTATGTGATATTGTAGCTAAGCCCACCACCACAAGGGTTTATAGGGATACATGTGTGTCAATTATACATATCTTAGAGAAGATTAGGCAACATAAAATAGGCTTATTTCTTAACCAAGAGAATAAAATTCTTAAGACTACTCAAAATAAAATAAAATATTTTAAAGATGGTAGATGTCTTGGGTCTAATGTTGATGGAGACTCTAGATGTATTGTAACTTTTTGGAACGTGGAAATTTTGGATGTACTAGAGGATGTGTGATGATCTTAAGCACATTACCATTGTCTTTTATAACAAAAGAGAGTTTCTTTTGGACCCCTTCTAATATATATGCCCCTAATACAAGAAGTGTGAGGAAGAAAATTTTGATTAGTCTTGTTATCTTTAGAAGATTATATTCTAATGTCAAATGGTATGTTATGAGATATTTCAATGCTCCTTCAAAAAATAATGAGAGGAAAGGAGGATCTCTGATATCCTCAAATAGTAGAGATGATTTAGTTGATTTTATTCATGAAATTTCTTTGTTGAATTTAGAATTGGAAGAAGGGAACTTCACATAGTTAAATTGATAGGTTGGTCATTCTCTCATCTATGTAAGACTATATTGAACCTTAATTTACCCTAACTAGTTTTCTTTTTTATTGTTTCTCTCTATTTTCCCTTATTAGGATTAGCTCATCTCACTCCCTTATCATGTTTTATATGGAGAAGTTGGGCAAGAGAAAAGGATTTACCTTTAGATTTAAGGAAATTTGAACCCATCACTCATATCTTGAAAATAAAATCAAGGAATGGTGGAACATCAATAAAGAGGTTTCTTCCATGTACATGATAGGCAAACAACTTAACAATATGAAGAATTAGTGATAACAGATTTCCAAAATCCATGTAGATTATTGCAAGAGTTTATGGATTAGACTGTGTCAAAAATTTTACATCAACATTTTGAATCACACTTTATGATTCATCATCAGGATAGAAGAGAGCATAGGAATAAAATGAAATTTGCAGACTGAGAAGGAATAAAAAGGAGAGAGGAGGGAGGGGGGAGGGTGGCACAAGAGTCAAGGTGGAAGGAAGGACAAAAATCCAAAGAGTTGGAAAACCACCTTGACTCTTTGGTATGTTTTCCTTCCTTCCACCTTGACTCTTGTGCCACCCTACCCCCTCCCTCCTCTCTCCTTTTTATTCCTTCTTGGTCTGCAACTTTCATTTTTTTTATTCCTATGCTCTCTTCTATCCTGATGATGAATCATAGAGTGTGATTCAAAACATTGATGAAATTTTTTTGACACGGTCTAATCCAAAAACTCTTGCAATAATATGAAGAATAATATTAATGTTTGGAACAAGACCACAATTGGATATATATTTAATAAAAAAGATGAAGTCAAGTAATATTTGGATAGGGTTCAAGAAGATATCAAATTTAAAGGTGTGAATCAAGTTCTTATGTTAAAGAGAAGGATATTTTGATATAGTTGCACTATCGTATATCTAAGGAGGATTACTTTTGGAGGAAATGTTTTAAAGAAATTTGGCTTAAGCAATGAAAATGAAACTCCTAGCCTAGATGACTTGAGGAGATTCTAAGATTATTTGATGAGCATGATATTAGAGAGATTAATAATCCCATTATGGAGGAATAAACAAAAGTTTCCACCCTATCCTTTGAAGGTAACAATACTCCTAACCTAGATCACACTTTTTCTTCTTGATATATTGGGACATTGTTAGTAATAATATTATTGATTCCTCCAGGGATTTCTTTGGTAGTGAAAGGGTGTTAAAGGAATTGAATTCTATATTTATTATTATTATTATCCTCATAAATTTGGGTGAAAATTCCTTTTCTAACTTTAGACCTATCAACCTTTGGAACTCTATATAAGATTTTTCCCAAACATATGACCTTGAGGCTGCAAATTTTTTTGCTTAAACTAATTTTGATTCAATAGAGTGGATTTTTGCATGGTAGATGGCTAGAACAATTTTAAATCAAGAAAATTTTTCAAATGTTTATTGGAGAGAAGTTGTTCAACAAATAATAATTTACATCTTAAACAGAGCTCAAATCAGACCAAAGACTACCAAAACACCATATGAATTGTGGAAAGGAAGACCGACGTCAGTCATAAATTTTAGAATATTTAGAAGTAAATGCTACATCAAAAGGGATGAAGAACATTTGGGTAAGTTTGATTCTAGAACTGATGAAGGTATTTTTCTTGGTTATTCTATGGCAATCAAGACATATAGATATTATAAATAGAGGTTGAAAAGGATTATTGAAAGTTTCAATGCTAGTATAATTGACTAATCAATGCAGTCTATTGAGACTCAGATGAAGAAGATAATGAATATTTAATCCACTGTAGTGATGAAGACTCGAAGAATGACTCAGAAAATGTAGTTACAAAGACTTTGGCTAAGTATGTTAAGAAGAACCATTTTGAAGATCAAATCATAGGAGATGAAGAAAGTGGAGTTCAAACCTAGAGAAGAATTGAGTAAGAAAATGAACAAGTACACTTTTCCTTACTATCAAAAATTATCCAAGTTCTTATGCAGATGAAATAAAAGAAAAAGGTTGGTTAGACATCATGGAGAAACAATTAACTCATATTAAGAAAAATTAAACTTGGGAGTTGGTTCTGATACCTAACGAAAAAAATATCATCAGAACAAAATGGACCTTTAGAAATAAGTTTAATGAAGATGGAAAAGTGATCTGAAACAAGGCTAGACTTGTATACAAAGAATATGCTCAAAATAAGAGAATTGATTTTGAGGAAACATTTGCTCGGTTAGCAAGGTTAGAAGCAATTACAATGTTTTTGTCCTTATCAACATTCAAGAATTTCAAGGTGTATCAGATGGATGCCAAATCTGCATTTTTGAATGGATAGTTAGAAGAGGAAGTATACATTGAACAACTGGAAGGATTCAAATCTTCAAATAAATTAGATTTTGTGTACAAACTAAAGAAGGCTATTTATGGACTCAAAAAGGCTCTTAGAGCATGCTATTCCATATTAGATAAATATCTACAATAATAAGGTTTCAAGAGAGGAAGTGTAGACAACAACTTATACATAAAAACAAAAGGTGATCAACTACTGATTGTTGTTGTTTATGTTGATGAAATTATATTTGGAGGTACTAGTGATGCTATGTGCAACAAATTCTAGGATGCTATGTAGAAAGAATTTGAAATTCCAATGCTTGATGTGTTACCTTTTTTTTAGTTTAGACATCTCTCAATCAGACAAAGGTATATTAATTTCTTAAAACAACTATATAAAAGAGATGTTGAGAAAGTTTAAGATGAAAGAATAAAAATTGGTGAGTGAACCTATGGCTACTAGGTGTAAATTGAGTAAAGATTATGAATTTTCTCCCAAAAATTAGACTTTGTATAGGTCAATGATTTGTAATTTTTTTTATGTAACTACATCTGGACCAGATATAATGCAAGTAGTAGGGATGGTAGCTAAATTTCAGGTAACACCTAAACAAGCTCATGTAAAAAAATTAAAAAGGATATTTGGATATCCAAAAGTTGTAATGGATTTTGGTCTATAATATCCTAAGAGTGAAAAATTCACACTAACTACATACAAAAATGCAGATTGGGTCAAAAGAATAAATGAATAGAAGAGTACAACTGGTGGATCTTTCTTTCTTGGTGACAATTTTGTACGTTGGATAAGCAAGAAGAAAGATTCAATTTCTTTATCTACAGTAGAAGAAAAAAACATTGCAACAATTTCATGTTGCACTCATGTATTATGGATGAAGCAGAATATGAAGGAGATGAAAATAGAATTTGATGAGCCCATTTCCATTCTTTATGACAATACTAGTGTTATAAATATTTCCAAGAATCTGGTGATGCATTCAAGTAAAAAAAATATTGCAATTAAGTAGATCATTTTATGAGAGAGAAGGCTGCAAAGAAAGGAGTGAATTGGAGTCTATTGAGAATGAGAAAATTAAAGAAATTTTCACAAAACCTATTCCCAAGGAGACTTTTGAGTATCCCTAGTAAAATTTAGAAGTGGTTACTCCCTCATCTTGAATCAAGAGGAAGTATAGGTTGAGGGGGAGTATTGACTCCCTACTGCAAGCATGCTTGGTGGCCTTGCATAATGATTAACATTTAAGAAATGACATAGGAAGAGAAGGGGACTCAAAATGAAAAGAGGGATGAATTTGAAGGAATTCCAATTGCTATATCTTTTAGATGAGTATTGTTGTCCTTTTCTATTGATGACAAAGGGGGGAGAAAGGAATCCAAAATCCATATCCTCCAAATGCTCAAAAACTTGAGTTGTACCACATAGGGGGAGTTTTAGATAAATTGTGTTGGTGTGCTAACAACATTTTATTGTTCTCCATCAATGAAATATAAGAAAAAAAGAAATGATGAAATTAAGTAAGAAGAGGGAAAGTAAAAACAAAAGGAAAGAATTAAAACCATTAAGAGAACAAAAGGAAAGAATTAAAATCATTAAGAGAAACAAAAATGTAAAACACCAAGGGAAGGAAAGAGCTAATAAATTGGATACAAAGAAAGAAAGAAAGAAGGGTAAGAGGGAAAGAGATTGAGATAAAATAGAAAGAATGACATGAGAGGAAAGACAATGAAGTTAAAGATAAAATTAGCAAAAGAAATAATAGAGAGATGTGGAGAGAGAATAAAGTAAATATAGAGAGAAAACTAAAAAAGGAAAGAAAATAATGAGAAAATATAAAAATACAAAAAAGAGATCTAAGAAATAAAAAATAGATATTAAAAATTAAAGATAAATAAATAAATAATGTAAAAAATAATACATACTTGTGGACACGGAAAAAGTATCCCTTTTTGCTTGCTTGATTTGGGAATAATTAATGATAAATTGGACTTAACGAGGCCTTGATTTAGTGTTGTGAGGTGTTTTACACATCCACACTAGGTCTTGGACCCTTGCAAATTGAATAAAATACATCTAACAATGTCTTGTAAAGGTGTTGTGGTGTTGTAAAAGACTTTCACACCTCTCTAGACTTAATGAACCCATTTTCCCTTAATTCAACATTATAAAATATATTTAATTGCATCCTCACAACAATCTGGAAGGCCTGTAAAATAAACTTAATGTTAATCTAGTGTTGTAATGTGTTTTACACATTCACATTGGATGTTATGCCTTTCTAGGCTATGTGGACCTCATTTTGAAGATGTAAAGTGTATCCAATCACACTTTCACATTGAATTTTGTGTCCCAAGCCCTAATTACTCTTTACATCATCATTAATAGATCCCTATGACCCCATATTATGCATCTTGAGGCTTGATTTGATGAAATAACTGACATAGTCATCATATATACCTGGTTTTCTTGCTTCTTGACATTCTAGCTAGAAAAAATGGCCCATGTGGGACCCATTTACCATCAGGGGTAAATTAGTCCCATCCAGGTGGCACCCATTTTCCCATGATGGAGAATGAGTCCCATTTGAGCCATTTTTAGGGTTTAAGCTAGAAATACTAGAATTAAGTTTAATTTTTCTTCATGTCTACCCTAGGGATCTAATTAATGGGAAAATAAGGTGAATTTCCTATAAATATAGGTCTCTAAACCATAATTCATCATAACTTAACTTTGTTCATCATTTTTCTTCCACCTCAAGTCAAGCAAGCTAGGGTTTTATCATTCCAAGTCATTAAGATAGCATTTTTCAAACATTCAAGGGTAGATTCTTCATATTGTTGCAGTAATCCAAGATCTATCATCATGGAAACATACTAATTCCTTCATTTCATATTCATGCTTCATATTATTTCTTCATTTGGTTTAATCACCTAAAAAGGGATCTGACCAAGGCAAACCCCATGCCCTAACATCCAACATTTCTCTTCCTTGTCTTGTGTGTTTAACTATTTAAGCATCTTGAAGGCTTGAAAATCATTAAAGATCAATTTGCAAAGTTGTTCAAGTCATATCTTCATTGGATAAAGCAAAATATCAACAAAAAGTGTAGAACCAAACACTTGAAGAAACAAAAAGTGCAAACCGAAATCTCTTGTTTCCAATTTTGAATCTTCAAAAATTTAGAAGTGGAATCATTCTCCATTAGTGGAAAATGAATCCCACTGCAAGGCCTGATTTTGGTCTTCTACATTTTTGGATACCCATTTTTCTAAAATGGGTTTTGAGACAGTTTCTCAAAACTAGGACTAATTCAACCAGAATGGTGAATGAGTCCCTGTAGGCCAAATTTCCAACATCAACAACATTTCAAAATCCATTTCCAGTCTCCAACAAGTTCTCAGGTGCACACATTCATTTTTATTCATTTATGTTATAGTTTACATCCATTTCTAGGTCATTTAGTTTATGTTTGAATTCAACTCTGTGTTTTCAAACAAGTTACCTAGGCATATTCCATCCATCCTTGCATCAATTTTGAATGTTTACATTGCATTTTGTCCCATCTTTCTCCTTTTTGGTGAAAAAACCTAGAAGTATAAGAAAGGATTAGGGTGCCAAAATCTTTGTTTACATTTTGGTGAACCTAACTTAGAGAATTTTACTTTTGATTTTAAGTGTATTCACATC
Organism: Sequoia sempervirens; assembly: GCA_007258455.2. NCBI lineage: Eukaryota > Viridiplantae > Streptophyta > Pinopsida > Cupressales > Cupressaceae > Sequoia > Sequoia sempervirens. Next base: position 188,323,889 of record VDFB02058242.1, read on the forward strand.
CTAGGGTTACCTTACATCAACATTGCATTAGGTTTTGCATTTTTTTGCATCCTAGGGTTTTAAAAATTGCATTAGTGAAAATATCATATAGCTTGCATTATTACACTTCATTTCATTGAAAATTTGAAAAATTGTGCATTTTCACTTTACATCTACATCATACAACATAGAACACATCAAAATCACTCAAAAATTCCTGCAAATTCTGAAAAACACCCACACTGGGACTCGCTCACCATTATGATCGAATTAGTCCCTTTTCACCCCTAAAACTTCATTTTATAGAGCTGAAAACCCTATTGTTATGCTTCTATTTGTTGTCATCAACTATCTGTATCAGTTGGTTGAGTTTCTGTAGCATGCATTTCATTATATCCAGCCTAAATTAGCCCATTTCATGCATTGCTCCAATTCAATTTTGCATCTACAACATGTCATTTTTAGATCACTGAATTATCTTGCCTGAAAACTAAAAATTACATTTCATTTTGCATCTTTACATTGCATTCCAAGTTTGCATACATTACTTTTTCTAAATGTTAGTTTCAATCTTCTCCAAATTTGTAAAGAAAAAGCTAGTTACTAAACATGATAGTCATTCATTCAATGCATTCCCTAGTAATGATAGTATCTTAGCACAAGAGAGGGAAAATAGTAACAATAGCTTTAAAATTACAACCCCTCATATCTCTCCTATTTGTGTGGATGATGTGATAGAAGAGCATACAAATATAGATACTCATGATGATAATATTTGTTCTTCTCCCAATACCTCTCCTTTTAGTGACAAAGGTATCTTGGTGAAAGAAGATACAATCATTGAGAATCATAAGGATCTTGTTTATCCTTCTCCCCATTCCTTTGGGAAGATATTTAAATAGCACAAGAGAATGAAAACATAGACACATTCCTAAACATCACCTTACCTAATTTTCATTCTCCTTTGGCTTGTGAGAGTGATTTCAAGGAAGATAAGCTTATAAACGATGAGGATATGTTAGTCTTTAACAAACCTATTTATGATCCTTCCCCTACCTATCCTATTTTGGAATACATTAGGGAACAAAAGAATGAAATTGTACATGATCATGATAATCATACATGTTATTCTCCTAGTATCTCTCCTAGTTGTAAGGAAGATGCTTTGATGATAGAAAACACAACCAATGAGAGTCATGAGAATCTTAATTATCCCCTTTCACCTAAGGAAACCCTTATTGAGCAAGGTAATTCAATTATTGATCATTCCCCCTAATGAAGGGTACTCCCCTTACAATCTAAAACTCACAAAAACAACAGATAATGGCACAAACAAAATGCAAGAAGGAAAGAAAATATTTTCTATTATTACTGAAATGAAAATGAAATGCAATTATATTTTCCATCACATGGGCTTTCTGATTACATAAATCTACAAATTTGCAAATCAAAGCCACCATCTACTTTGCTTTGGCTTTCTCTGTAGTCCCCCTTTACATCCTTTATTTGGAAGGTGTAACCACCCTAGAATCTTCTAGAAAGTGTAACTGTCCTAGAATCTTCTAGAAAGTGTAACTTCCTCAAGAAGATATTTTGAAATTTTATTAATTTTGGTATTACAACTTCGTGAGGTCATAACTTTTTATCCAACCATCAGATTTTCAACTATAATACCTTTTCAGAAAGGTCTCAAGAAAATTGTGCTAGAAAGTAGGGCCTAAAGGCCAACTACTTTCATTCTCCACCAATTTTTAGACCCATCTAGAGCATCTAAGTGCCTCAAAATTGACCCTGAAAATTTTACTAGGATTTTTGAAAATTAAAATTTTAATCTCTCAAATGACAAATGGTATTAAAGTGATTTCTTTGCCTTTGGCTTCAATTTACCATTCTAGAGGTCTATGTGAGATTTCGTGTCCAACTCTACATAAATGCAAACTTACTAAAATAGTAACCCTACCAAATTTAGCCCTTGTTGAAAAGAAACAACATTTTTTTTTCAGTGATGCAAGATTTCCCTTACACCCTAGATGCTCCTGCATCACCCCCACTTGCGATGAAGTCCTTTTAGAATAATAATCCATCAATTTCAAGAACATTTGATTCATAGTTCTCAAAATTCTCCTCCTAGGGAGATTATTATGGTGCTAGAATATGGCCACAATAATAATGTGTCTTAGATAGAAAGGTGATTCTCGATTTCCCTTTGTTAGAGATACATCAAACGAAGATTGTTGAGGTTATGAATACACAAGTGTCCATTCAATCCCCCTCAATCAATGGACCTCATACATACCTTGTGGGACATCCTAAGAACCCTCTAATTATCTACCCACCTTCACACAAACAACAAACTCCCAATGAAGCTGAACTCATCTCTTACCCCCCTTCATACAAACCTACAACTCAAAACACACCTAAACTTGTCCTTTACCCACCTCAAAACAATGTTTCACAGCAACCGAGTTACAATAACGTTGCTCATAATATAACACTTGAAATAGTCTACAACCACAACCTACCCCAACACCATTACCTTTTCCTAATCCCATTTTACCTAGATATCCTCGATTAAAGGAGTATGATCTTGTTGAACAACTTAAGAATACTCCTGCTAAGATATCATTGTGGGACCTTATTCAAGCCTCACCTCAGTACCACAACATGATTCAAAATTCCTTACAAGAAGTTCCTATCCTCTAATGTACAACCCAATGACATAGTAGCCATGATTCAAGGACACAATGCTAATAGTGTTTTCCACCAAAGTGAACTCCCCTCTTTGGACGTGCAAAAACAACATGATCCTTTCATGATCATAGCTCAATACAAATGCAAAGGGATAAAGAGAACTCTTGTAGATATTGGCTCTACCCTTAATGTGTGTAGTGTGAACCTTTTGGATAGGCTTGGCATTGATCAATCTAAAATTCAACCTGATTCTTTATCTATTTAGGGATTTGAAAATGTTGAAAAGAAAACACTTTGGGTGATCCTTTTACCTCTTATAGTTGAAGTATCCACATTGAATACACCAATCCATGTTATTCCTCATAACATTTCATGTAATCTTATCTTAGGCAGACCGTGAATTCATGCAATGAATGCAGTCCCTTCTACTCTTCATAGAAAAATGAAATACATCTATAACAACAAAGTATACACCCTTGATGTTGATCCTCAACCTTATAGTGTCTCATAACTTGAGAAAAATGAAGAAAATCTCTTGAACACATCAACATCAACTACATATGTGGAACAACAAAAAACCAATGAAAAACACACGAAGCTATTAGATGATTATTGGGGTTCCTTATATTTCACACCAAAATTCACTAGTGAATACAAGGAAGATGAAACATTGGACGACCCTTCAAACGCATCCACCTCACCCACTTTAGACAGGGAAGAAAATTACACAACCTTTGACGACGTTGATCACCAACCACCACCTGATCCAAAAGCAATGAAAAATATTTATGGAAAAGGTTACGCATTTATGAAACAACATGGCTATAGTGGAAAAGGATGTGGTGCTAATGAGCAAGGTATCCACAACCCTATAGACCCTATCACACAATAGACAACTCATGGTCTTGGTTATTGTCCTTTGATAGAAATTTCCAAGCCTTCTCTTAACATCAACATCACAAACCATCCTTCTAATTCAACTTTAATTGTAAAGCATCCTAAACTAATCAACACTAGTGGTCTTGATCCTTCTCCTTTCAAATAAATCAAACAAATAAATCCATTTTCTCTTAATGTCAATTTCATCTCACAAAATGCTAATTCATTAGGTTTTACACCCTCCTATAAAGGAGAGAACAAAATATTGCAATTTGCACAGTCTTGCATAGGTATGACCTCTTGTACTAAGCAAGCAGTATCTTTATCACAAAATCCAACAACACCTTCTACCATTGATCAAGAGGGTATCTTGTCGAGACTCCTCCAAGATCACTTGATATCCCTTCCTCCAAGAATTAGAAATAAATTCTATTACAAGACTTCATTTTGTGCCTATCATAGAGTTCATGGTCATTCCACTAATGAATGCAAGGCTTTGAGTTGTAAAATCCAACATCTTAAGGAGTTTGGTGTTCTTCCTTATGTGGGGGGAACCTAATTTCTCTAATTGATACTAATTTTCACTCTAGCATGCATCTTATCAATCATTTCGGCTCACCCTTGTCCTGCACTAAGTGGTAGCAAGGGGTTCAATAGCCTTGTCCTCGTATGTCACTTGTCGTTGCCTCTTTTGAATAGTCATTAACCTTTCATGAACATATAAGAGCAAGCTTGGGATGTGGACGACATGCCTTAAGTTGGATCGAATGTGACATGCTCCACCTTTTTCATGACATAGCTTATTGGAAACATATCACTTGGCATAAGGCTTTCTGAATAAGCTCTCATGTCCTCTTCTAATTTAAAGCAATTTCTCATAGTAATAGTGTTAGCAACCGCTTTAAAGTGGGGGCATACATTGACACTCACATTTAATTGTGTGATTTTCTTTTTCTTGTGATTTCCTCTCTTGGAAACATTAGGTACAATGTTTCCCAGGATGAGACATTGCACTTGTCCTCTCTTGAAAACAAGATGAGACCATTTGCACTTTTCCTCTCTTGGAAGAATTAGACACAATGTTCCCTAAGATGAGACCTTGCACAAACTAAGAAAAATCCCTTTGAACAAACCCTACACTATTTTGTAATGTTTATGGGTGTCAAGCATATGAAGTTTTGCTTACCTCATAGAGCTAGAAGATCATTTTCATGTGGCACCTTATTAAAGCTATCAAGAGGTATAACTTTGGTATGGTTGAGTGGGAAGCCCATTCTAAGGCACGACATTCCCCATAGCCACCTGTGTGTTTGCGAGTGCATACCAAATAGTGTATGTTTCTTACCTTTTGGGCCTTCTCACCTAGCAGACAACCATGAGTTTTGTTGCCCTAGATTGAGTATGCATTTCTCTTTTCGGATAAATAGCCTAGATTTGATCCACAACTAGCTAGACAAACAGTCAAAACTTGATCCACCTTCTTATTTTTACTTCCTTCTAGTTCCTTCCTTTGCATGATCATGTATTTTGTTTTGCTACAAATCATTCACCTTGTGCATGTCCTTTTGTGCTTATGTTAATTTGACTTAGATCCTAGGGGCCTGACTGCTTCCTTCATCCTTGTCATCCTAATTGGTATTGTTAGTGATCCAAATCTACACCCTAATGCCAAACTGTGAATGAACTTAGTAGGTTTGGATGTAACATGGGACTGCTTTCAGGTTGTGGATGTCTTATTAGAAAGCATACCTCTAGATTATGGGTTGGCTCCCCTTTTGATGCCACCTAACTACTGATTTCTAAGGTAAATGGTAAGAATTGCATGAAAATGAACCTAAACTGAAAATACCTAAGGTGATACACCAAAATTGACCACGACCTAATAACAACCTATCACATTGAAATCAATATCACAAAAATTTGTTTGCACAACTCACTTCCATATGCATTACACATAAGTAATTTATAAGAAGGTTTTTTAAACAGGACCTTTAGAAGGAAACAAAAATGTCTCACAACTAACAACACTATTGACTAACACAACTTATAACCTGTTAACATGCATTTTCTGCTAAACAGATGCCTAAACATGAGACAAGTTTGCAAGGAAAGATAAATTTCACAAGTCAAACTAATCAATCACTAACAACATACTATGAAATATGAAATGAGAAGGTAAAATATGTTATCATATTAATTCAAAGTTACTCATTGTATAACAATCCATTTGAGTTACAATACTGCTCCATGCTAAAAAATAACTCCAAAAATTAAAGCTATCACTCTGCTGGAAAGAAAGAATTGCCCCCAAAAACCAAAAATGAATATACTTAAGAAAAAAACACATCAAAACACCTCAAACATGTCCATCTAGAAGGTTTTGGTCTAATGAGGCACAAAATCCAAAAAAGAACCTTCCAAAATCACTTCAAAAGGCCTCCAAAATGGCGAAAAGACAAGCTCATACCCAAGTCATGCCAAAAGTGTGACAAAACTACCTCCAAAGTAGCACATGTTTCTTCAAAATAGTCAAATGCTTCACTCACACACTCTCCTCATGTCTGCAAGTCATCATTTTGTCTCCTAGCTTTGACCCATGCAATATGTGTGTTTTGAAAACACAAGACTCCAAAAAGGCATTAAAGATAATAACTTGATTAGGTGATTCATAATACACCACTTAATCAATTTATTTTACATTTCAAAGCAAAGTATAAGAGTTCTCCACCACCTCTTTGAATTGCATTACATTTTCAATAAAAAGACATGATAAAAGTGATTTTGTAAATCACTTAAATGATATCTTTATACTTTGAACTAAAATTCAACATAAAATGCTATATCAAAAAGCATTAAACAAGATAAAAAATCCTCCAAGGCACTTGATTATTTTTGCTTGCCTCATTCTACACTCCAAGGCCACACACTTGGTCAACATCTTCTGATTTTCAAAGGCAAAAATAAAGGTTCAAATTTGGCCTATATGGTCGACCTCCACACTTCATGGAAGGCATATTTTGAAAGTCTTGCAAGCATATCACATGATAACCAAAGGTCAAAGGAATATATCACATGTGTCACATTGAAACACTTAGCAATCATCTTACAAGGCAATAAGGACTTAAGGCATAAAAAATGCCTGAGTCATGAAGTCATGACTCGGCCCCATAACACATTAATATGTGTTTCATTTTTAAAAAAATGGGACAAAATTCCCATCAATCATCAAAATAGGGTTAAACCCTAATCAACAAAATATGGAAAAATGTGAAAAGACACTTCATTCCTACCATCAAACACTTTGGAAAATGATGATGTCACCATGAGGGTTTCAAGTCGACATAGAAAATGGAGACTTTTGATTGGTTTTTTGACAATTTTTGGAGAAAAAATGCATGTAACAACAGGTAAATGCATTCATTTGTGTCAAAATTGTGTTTCATCACTCTTTTGAAGGCCATTTTGAGCTCAAATAGCCACGACCATAGACATGTTCTGACTATTTTGTTTCATTTTTGTTCTTTTGTAGTTGATTATACCTTTCATCCACCATTGAGAAGCTTTAAAAGAAGTTTTCTATTTAAAGATAAATCTTTGAATAGCAGCAAAATGTGAGCTAAAGCTCTAGGTAAGCCTTGAATCAACTCCATTCCTCTGATTTTTGAGCAAAAATGATCCATGTTGAGCCTCCACTCTTGAGAATAAAGCAAAAAATGCTCATTTCCTTCTGCATTTTGCATTAAATGAAGAAAACTCAACATGTTTTTTTGTTTTCATGAATAAGTTTGCTCCATCAGGTCACCACCAAGAGCACAGAAAAAAGGGGCTTTTTGCTTGCCATTTCTAATTCTGCACTCATAACATCATATTTTGTGATTTACTTTTTTAAAAAACTTCAAATGTGCCCTTTGTAGCTCGAACCCCAAGTGGGTTTCTTCAAATTGTAGCAAGATTGTGTTTTTCCATGAACATATGAATTGGGTTTTGCACATACATTTCTTGTTTTGAATTTCTTATGAAGCTCTCTTTAATATTTTGTATTTGCAATTTAATTGTAAAAGCCCCAAGTGGGTTTCTCTATTTGAAGAAATTTATGATTCCTGTAAACAATCCCAAGTGGGTTTTGTGTTCCTGAAGAGAACAACTCCGATTATGGGCCACGACTGTAACTGCAATTTCTATGTAAAAACCCAAGTGGGTTTCCTTCAATTTGTAGCAAGATTGTATTTTTACAAAAAACCCCAAGTGGGTTTTGGTGTTTTTGTGATAAAAATCCTTTTACAGGTCATAGCCATGAAAATGTAACTAAACCCTTGCATTTTTCATTTTTTTATGACAAAATTTTGCAAGATCATAATGCGAATGAGATTTCATGAGAGAGCTATGAGTTAAAACAAGAGCTATCTCTATCACTGTTCCACAAGAAAATGTTGCTTTGTGAAAAAAATATAATCTACAAAAATGACTCAATGCCATTGCACAACATGGGTATAATCCACAGGCTCTATGCATCTTTTCCATGGCTCAACCTTTTATGAGGGTTTGGAACCCATTTTGCAACCAAGGCTCCATTGTATGAGTTTTATTTCATGGATTTTCCTTTTATGCTCTCTATTCATTTTTTTAGATACATCTACCTCCTTGTGGTGATTATTTTGATCTCTGTTGACACTATCTCTTGATCACTCAAACTTCCCCTTTTGAAAATGGCCATATTTTGTTCATTATGCACTCTATGAAGAAATATCTCCAAAAATTTGGCTTGGCCTCAATGAGCCTGTACTGCAATATCAAGATTTTTTGTATTTCCATTGCAATATATGAATTGAAGCTTCTTATTGCATTTGCAACACCTAGGCAATGCCCTATCATAGACTTAGTTGCATTAATTTTTTTTTTCCAGATGCATTCTTGAACACACCCTTGATTGCATTCACCTCATCCAAGTCACCTGCTATTGTTGATGTGATAGTGCATAAGCATTGCTTGATGTGTTTTTCTTCCATGTGGTTCACTACATATATATCCATCTTCATTTGGACAACTGAACCATATGATTATTAATGTTTATGTAACAACATCCTTATCACATAGGAGATCACAAAGATCTAACATTGGTGCATAAAAGAGTTTCTCTTTTTCATGTAGTCCCTTTAATATGTTTCAAAGACTATGCATGTGCTCTCAAGTTACAAGCTGCATTGGAAGTCTCCCTCTTTGTATTGATTTATCAATTAAAGGCATATTACTTTACTTCCTTTTCATCATGCCCATTAAAAATTACACTTGTAAGTTGTGAAACTTGACTACTTCCCCCATTTCCATCAATAAAGTTATTTTCAACTACACATATCACTTATGGAGGTAATCCTTGGGTCTGAGCAACTCAAGAAAATGTAGATGAAAGTTGTGGTTGATCATTATATGACACCGAACAATGCAGTTGAAAAGCTTTACTACCCTTCCTTTCTTCTTCATCTAAGATGCAATCTCTTGTGACCATCTCTTATTTGCCTTCAATAAAGTCAAAAGACATTTATCTTTGTTGTTGTCTCGTATGACATGAAAATACATTTTCTCCCTTAATAAAGGTAATGACTACCCTTGCTGTTATGTAGCATATATTCATGATTTCTACCCATATGCATGAGATCATGATTTTATCCATTGTTGCTATCCTTGCATTTTTCTTTAAGACTATCCCAACCTTCATGGTTTCCATAACAATACCTGTTGCCTCACATGTTTTCTACTTGATTTCCACAATAGTTTTATACCTTTTCGATCATGTGAAACAATTAACACCATCTCCTCACTTTGATCCTAGTGGGCAGATGCATGTCACCAATGTTGGTGACCTGAAAGCTCACCATCCTATGTGATGTGTGGTTTTCCAATAGGGTTAAGGTGAGAGGGACCTGACAATACTTTGGATTGCTCCCTCATTATTTAAGAGATGCATAATTGAACTTGATGCATCTTTTGAATCTAATAATGAAAGTTGATCAACTGGTGTGATTCCGTGTTGATTCAATGCATTAATAACATGTATATCTTTGATCAATTTTCTCAATTTCTTATTCCTCTGAAAATATCAAAGGGCGCCATGCTGAGCTCTACCCTCGTGGGAGCCACATTTACCCCACATGTTGTATTTAACTGAATCAGAATAGTAATAAGACTTGTCCTAAATCTACACATGAAGCAAACAAGTTAGAAAAATAAATACATATTTTGGATGTGTTTGATGACTTCATTATTTTCTAGGACATCCAAGGTTTTCATTCTTATTTAATGCATTTAGAGATCAATTTATACATTCATAGGTAAGTTTTCATGTAAGGTTTGGGATCTTTCATTGCTTAGAGCATTGCTCTAATGTCATTGTTATTGCCAAATGTAGGAGCTAGGAGCACTATGGATCTAGGAAAGACACAAGCAACTCGGGGCAATGGCAGGACAAGATGAAACCTTCATAACTAGCCATTCTCAGGCAATGACTGGTCTCCATCCTTATATGCACATTTCATTTATTTACTTATTCATGTATATGCTCTTCTTTATTTTCATTGAATAAGTTAGTCCCTTGACTTGTGAGGGACATGTACACTTTCATGATTATCAATAAAGATTACATTTGCAACACATGGTTCTCTTTTCCCGTTTGTTGTAATTGCAACATTGGAAAAAAAATGTAATTTGTTTCATTTGACAATCTCTTTCATGCATATTGATGACTTAACAAACTATGGTTTATCTTTTAAATGTTTAAACAAACAACACAAAAAGAATAAACACTAAGTTACATGATTTTAGTTGAAAGCTAAAAATCAAGTAACAGGTATGATTGGACCTCTTCTTGAATGTCTACTTTAGTGTGAGTTTGAAGCAAGTTCATCCTCTCACTAAAGTGGGGGCTAAATATGGACACAGAAAAAGTATCCCTTTTTGCTTGCTTGATTTGGAAATAATTAATAATAAATTAGACTTAACGAGGCCTTGATTTAGTGTTGTGAGGTGTTTTACGCATCCACCCTAGGTGTTGGATCCTTGCAAATTGAATAAAATACATCTAACAATGTCTTGTAAGGGTGTTGTAAAGTGTTGTAAGAGATGTTCACACCTCTCTAGACTTAATGAACCCATTTTCCCTTAATTCGGCATTATAAAATATATTTAATTGCATCTTCACATCGATCTGGAAGGCTTGTAAAATAAACTTAATGTTAATCTAGTGTTGTAATGTGTCTTACACATTCACATTGGATGTTGTGCCTTTCTAGACTATGTGGACGTCATTTTTATGATGTAAAGTATATTTAATCACACTTTCACATTGAATTTTATGTCCCAAGCCCTAATTACTCTTTCCATCATCATTAATAGGCCCCTATGACCCCATATTGTGCATCATGAGGCTTGATTTGATGAAATAACCGACATAGTCATCATATAAACCTAATTTTCTTACTTCCCAACATTCTACCTAGGAAAAATGGCCCCCATGGGACCCATTCACCATTAGGGTGAATTAGTCTCATCCAAGTGGGACCCATTGGCCCACGATGGCCAATGAGTCCCATTTGAGCCATTTTTCGGGGTTTAAGCGAGAAAAACTAGAATTTAAGTTTAATTTTTCTTCATGTCGGTCTTAGGGATTTAATTAATGGGAAAATAAGGTGAATTACCTATAAATATAGGTATCTAAACTCTAATTCACCATAACTTAACATCATTCATCATTTTTCTTCCACCTCCAGTCAAGCAAGCTAGGGCTTTATCATTCCAAGTCATTAAGATAGCATTTTTTAGACATTCAAGGGAAGATTCTTCATATTGTTGCAGTAATCCAAGATCTATCATCATGGAAAGGTACTAATTCCTTCATTTCATATTCATGCTTCATCTTATTTCTTCATTTGGTTCAATCACCCAAAAAAGGGGTTTGACCAAGGCAAACCTCCATGCTCTAACATCCAACATTTCTCTTCCTTGTTTTGTGTGTTTGCATATTTAAGCATCTTGAAGGCTTGAAAATCATTAGAGATCAAGTTGTAAAGTTATCAAGTCATATCTTCATTGGATAAAGCAAAATATCAACAAAAAATCACTTTTAGGTCCAAATTTGACGATTTTAGAACCAAACACCTGAAGAAACAGAAAGTGTAGACCAAAGGCTCTTGTTTCCACTTTTGAATCTTTAGAAATTCAAAAGTGGACTCATTCACCATTAGTGGTGAATGAGTCCCATTGGTAGGCCTAATTTTGGTTTTTTGCATTTTTGGATACCCATTTGTCTAAAACGGGTTCCAGGACAGTTTCTTAGAACTAGGACTAATTCACCCAGCATGGCGAATGAGTCCCTGTAGGCCAAATTTCCAACAACAACATTTCAAAAGCCATTTCCAGTCTCCAACAAGTTCTCAGGAACACACATTTAGTTTCATTCATTTATGTTATAGTTTACTTCCATTTCTAGGTCATTTAGTTTGTGTTTGCATTCAATACCGTGTTTTCAAAAAAGTTACATTTCTTAGGTTTTGCATTAATAAATCATTTAATTTTTTATTTTATTGCATTTATACATTGCACATAGGCATATTTCATCCATCCTTGCATCAATTTTGAATGTTTACATTGCATTTTGGCCCATATTTCTCCTTTTAGGTGAAAAATCCTAGAAGTACTAGAAAGGATTAGGGTGCCAAAATCTTTGTTTACAATACCCATTAAAAAAAAATGATGAAAGATGGAGGAGAGATATACACATATAAGGAGATAGAGAAACAATAAATATTGAAAATATAGAGAAATAACATAAATAAAAAGGTTTGAGAGAGAATGACCAACATACAAATAAAGATTTTCCAAAGAGGGGAAAATTGACAAAGTGAGGAACAAAAAACATATATTGATGAAGAAACATAGAAAGATAAAAATAGAGATGGAGTGAATAAATACAAGAGAAAAAGAGAGAATCAAATAGAAAAAGATTAATAAAAAGACATAGAAAGAAAGAGATAAGTAAAGAAAAAGATATAATATGAGAAAATAAGTAAACTAGAGAGCAAATAAAAAATGCATAGAAAGAGAGAGAGAGAGAGAGAGAGAGAGAGAAAGAGAAAATAAATAAAGAATTTGAGAGGAAAAAAAAGAGATAAAAAAATAAAATAACTTAACCAAAAAAAAAGAAAAAAAAAGAGAGAAAAACACTAAGATAAATAGAGAACAAAGAGAAGTAATATTAAAATAGTGATAAAGAAAAAGAGAGGTACATAGACAATGAATGAGATAAATAGATATAAAAAGAATATAATAAACATAAAGTAAGAGACAACAAATTAGGGGAAAAATGAACGATTATGAAAAAAAAAATATAAGGAAATTAAAAAAGTATTGAGAGTGAAAGAATAGAAAAGAAAAAGGAAAGGAGACAATTGAACCAAGGAAAAAAGAAATTTTAAAAAAATGAGAGAAAAATTAAAAACACTAGAGAAATCAAAGAAAAAAAGAGATGAACAAATAAAAAGATAGTTAGATGGAGAAAAACATAAACAAAACAAAAGAGGGAAAAATAATGTATAGAATGAAAGTTACAATAATTATAATCATATATATTTATAAAGTACTTATTTGTCATATATATTATATATGTATAATATATTACATTAGCCTTATATTTATATTATAATATATAAAATAATTTATACATAATATTATATTACAAATATATATTTATAACTATATATATATATATTATAATATAAATATATTATCGACTCTAACCTAATGCTTTTAATCACCTAACCTCATCTATATTTTTTCCAAGCAGAGTTGAGATTATATCATGCCAGGTGAGAGACACACAAACTTCGTGCATCTATGTGTATGGACTTCTCTTTCTTTTTTTTGTTGACTCAAATGTATCCATGCGACCTAGCCCAACACCTAACTCGCCTTACCTTGGTCTTACATTTTTCCAAGTTGGGATCGGGAATGGGTGTCATGCTGGGTGAGAGACACACAAACCCTTTTCAAAGATGATAAAAATCATCTTTCCTCTTTTTATTGACTTAGGGGTATCCCTGTGACCTAGCCCAATGCCTAACCCGCCTTACCTTGGTCTTACATTTTTCCAAGTTGGGGTCGGCAATGGGTGTCATGCTGGGGTGAGACACACAAAAACCCCTTTCAAAGACAATAAAAATGTATGGACTTATTTCTTCTTTTTTTTGTTGACTTAAATGTATCCATGCGACCTAGCCCAACACCTAACCCACCTTACCTTGGTCTTACATTTTGCCAAGTTGGGGTTGGGAATGGGTGTCATGCTAGGTGATAGACACACAAAAGAGACACATAAACCCCTTTCAAAGACAATAAAAAGGTTTGGACTTCTTTTTTTAATTTTTTTGTTGACTCAGGGGTATCCCTGCGATTCAACCCAATGCTTAACCCACCTTACCTTGGTCTTACATTTTCCCGTTAGGAACGAGGTCATGCCCGGTGAGAGATAATAAAAGAAGAAAAAAAAGAGGAAAAATAAAAAATAATGATAAAGAAAAGACGGATATAAAGAGTGAAAGTGACAAAAAGCTAGAAAAAAGAAGAAAGAAACAAAGCGAGAAAGATAGAAATAATAAAAGAATAAAAAGGGGATGAACAATATAAAAAGGAAAGTAAAATTTGAGAAAAATAAAAAATAATGAGAAAAGAAGAAAGGAAAAGAAAGGAGAGAGAAAAAAGAAAAAGAAAAGAAAGGAAGAAGAAAAAAAAAGAGAGAAGGAAAGTGACAAAAAGATAGAAAAATGAAGAAATAAACAAATCAAGAAAGATAGAAAAAATAAAAGAAAGAGAAGCATCAATAAAGGAATGAAAGGAGAGATAGAAAGATAATCTAGTGTTTAAATTCTAGGGTCCATAGTCTAACTTAGGGGTATCCCTTTGACCCATCCCAACACCTAACCCACCTTACCTTGGTCTTACATTTTGCCAAGTTGGGGTCAGGAATGGATGTCATGTTGGGTTGAGAGAGACAGAAAAGAAGACACACAAAAAACCTTTTCTAAGGAAATAAAAAATTATGGAATTCTCTTTCTTTTTCTTTCTTTTTTTGACTCAAATGTATCCATGTGACCTAGCCCAACACCTAACCTGCCTTGCCTTGATCTTACATTTTTCCAAGTTGGGGTTGGGAATGGGTGTCATGCTTGGTGAGAGACACACAAACCCCTTTCAAAGATGATAACAGGTACTGACTTCTCTTCTTCTTTTTTGACTCAAGGGTATCCCTACAACCCAGTCCAACGCCTAATCCACCTTACCTTAGTCTTACATTTTGCCAAGTTGGAGTCGAGAATGGGTGTCATGTTGGGGTGAGAGACATATAACCCCCTTTCAAAGACGATAAAAAGGTGTAGATTTTTCTTTCTTTTTTTTGTTGACTCAAGGGTATCCCTATGACCCAGCCTAACTCTTAACCTACCTTACCTTGGTATTACATTTTTCCAAGTTGGGGTCGGGAATGGGTGTCACGTAGGGGTGAGAGCTTCACAAAGAAGAAAGAAAATGGAGGAAAGAAAAATAAAGAACAATAAAAAAAGAATGGAAGAAGAGAAAAGAGTGAAAGAAAGTGACAAAAAGTCAAAAAAAAAGGAACAAAGAAATAAAGCGAGAAAGATAGAAATAATAAAAGAATAGAAAAAATGGATGGGTAATATAAAGAAAGAAAGTAAAATTTGGGAAAAACAAAAAAAAAAGAGAAAGAAAGGGAAAGAAAGGAGAGAGAAAAAAGAAAAAGAAAATAAAGGAAGAAGAAAAAATAGAGATGGAAAGTGACAAAAAGATAGAAAAACAAAGAAATAAACAAATCAAGAAAGAATAAAAGAAAGAGAAACACCAACAAAGGAATAAAAGGATAGATAGAAGATAATCTAATGTTTAAATTCTAGGGTCCATAGTCTAGAATACATGGTCTTGGATCCAAGCTCTAATCATCTAACAATCCAAGGTTCAATATTGAAGTTTGAAGCTCAAAGGTCTAAGGTTTAAGGCCTAGGTTCTTGGGATCTAATGTTCATGTTCTACTTTCTAAGGTAAAATATCTAGTAGCATAGCCTAAGCACTAGGGTTCATCCACAAGTTTGAGGTAAAAGGGTAAATAGTAATATTTATTGGCCTAGGGTCCACAAGTACAAGACATAGCCTCTAAGGTCCAACCCATTTAGAAAGAGAGAAATATAAATTGAAAGAAGAAACAAAGAAATAGAAATGACAATGTAAAGAAACATTAAAAAGCAATAAAGATATTTAGACAATGAGAGATAACTAGAATATAGGAAAATTAGAAGGAAAAATGATATGTCAAAAGAGAAAGAAAAGAAGTATAAAGGTAGATGTGAGTGAGAAATATAGTATGAGAGAAAAAAGAAAGAAAAAATATAAGAAGAATAAAAGAAAAATATATATAAACATAAAAAAGTAAAGAAATTTTTGATAAATATGAAATATAGGGAAAAAAAAAGAAATAATGAATTTAAGTAAGAAGAGAGAAAGTAAAAATAAAATGAAAGAATAAAAATTATTAAGAGAATAAAAGTATATACATACACAAAAACAAAAATATAAAGAAGGGTAAGAGGGAGAGATATTGAGATAAAATAGAAAGAATGACATGAGAGGAAAGAAAAACAAGTTAAAGAGAAAATTAGCAAAAGAAATAGTAGAGAGATGCGCAAAGAGAAAATTTAAGAAAAAAGGAGAGGATTTGAGGAAATAAGGAGAAAACATAAAAATACAAAAAAATCTCTAAGAAATAGAAATAGATATTAAAAAGTAAAGATAAATAAATAAATAATGTGAAAGTAATACATACCTATTAAAGAAAAAATAAATATAATTTAAAGAGAAAAATAAATGATGAAACATGGAGGAGAGATAAACACATATAAGGAGATAGAGAAATAAAAAAGATTGAAAAATATAGAAAAATAACATAAATATAAAGGTTTGAGAGAGAATGACCAACATAGAGATAAATACTTTCAAAAGAGGAGAAAAGTGACAAAGTTAGGAACAAAAAACAAATATTGATGAAAAAACGTAGAAAGATAAAAATATAGATGGAGTGAATAAATACAAGAGACAAAAAGAGAATCGAATAGAAAAACACTAAGAAAAAGGCATATAAAGAAAGAGATAAGCATAGAAAAATATATAATATGAGAACATAAGTAAACTAGAGAGCAAATGAAAAATAGATAGAAAGAGATAGATAGAGAGAAAAAAGAGAGAAAATAAATAAAGAATTTGAGAGAGAGAAAAAACAAAAATAAAATAATAAAATAATTTAACACAAAAGAATGAAAAAAGTAAGAGTAAAATGCAAAGATAAATAGAGAACAAAGAGAGGTAATATTAAAAGAGTGATAAAGGAAAAGAGAGGTACATAGACAACGAATGAAGCAAGAATGGCATGAGAAAGACCCTAGAAAAGTTAAAGATCTTGTTATAGAAAGAAAATATATTTAACTTTAGCAAGTATCAAAATTCTAGTTTCTCCTCTTTTAGCCCAAAAAATGTAAGCAAGGACCAAAAGGCAACACCTGGGCATAGCTGTTAAAAATATATTATTGAAAAATGTTATGAAGTTTCTCTTCCTTAACTTGAAAAATAGATATTGTTGATGACAATTCTTGAGAGAGGTTAAGACAATTGGTATATTTGACTGGACCAATAAAAAAAACTAATATTCATACTTATGATTTCAAGCATGCTAAATGAATAAAATCTAGAGTCATAACCTTCTACCTTATTTGATGAGAACTCCTGTAATAAAGCGATTTACCTAATCAATGGGTATAACTATTTTTAAAATCTTTATATATAAAAATGAACCCTGTTGTTCCTCAGGAATCAATGCCCCCCAATAAATCACCTCTACTTGTGAGATAGTAGCTTCTAATGAGCCCACTAATAACTAAACTAATGTTCTATCTATTCTGGTAATTTAAATAAATTTTAATCTCAAAGGGCTGATGTTGTTCTCAGTTTGATTTGGGTTCTTTATTGGATGTATTTATCAATATATGTTTAGTAGATACCAACTACAGATGTCTTTTTACTGCTACAATTGAAGAACACTCAGCTGAACTTTATCATTTAGACCCTATGCTCTTTGTCATCTCAGATTCAATGAAACATAAGGGACTTGGTAGATGAGAATAATTTTATCATATATCGTATTGTATATGTTGGTTATGTTTACCAATAGAACTAGCTTTTGAGACTAATAACTCAATATCTTGGATTCTATAAAAAATGATTATAATTAAATGTCATGTCCCCAAAAATCGTAATGATAAAGATAACAAAATACATAATGAATATTAACCATTCGATATAATTATCATTGCCAATGACAATATTATAATTATAATTATCATAATATAAATACTAAAATGTGAATGAAATAATAATAATATAAAATATAAAGAAACATATAATATAAAATATAAAACAATAAACATAAAGTAATAAATATAAATAATACAAGAATTTTGAGCAACTTTAACCAATTCTTAGATATATTTGTACACATATATGACATCCCCCCAAATCCCAAACCCCCGCAGCCTTAATAATAGCAACGATTCCCTATTTAAATTAAATACAGACCTTTATTAAATTATAAAAATGAATGATCGATCAAGGTAAAAGAAGGCTATTTAGCCTTAAAAGGTATGGATAGAAAATAAAATGAAGAGTCTAAAAGGAAGCGCTCCATCTTGGGAAGAAGCTAGTAAAATAAATAACAAAAACAATAATAATTAATCAAGAAAGTCAGCATTCCATTGAGGAAAGGCATGTCTCTTTGCAAGGGATATGACATATGAAAAGGATGTGACTTTTCTCCTTGAGGGAAGATATTAAGGAGAAGCCATTTATTGGAGGAAGGAATCAATTTGGGGGACGAATTAGAAATCTGGATAAAATCAGCAGCTTAGAATAAAAGCAAAAATATATATAAGACAATATGGGAGATAGATGAATAATAAAATATTAAGGAGGCTTACCTAAGAGCAGATTGGTGAGGATTTGAGAAGGAAATAAAGGAAATAAACATAAAAGGTCTGTTGGGAGCGAAAGGATTTAGTTTATATTGGATTAAATCAAGTCATGGTACTTTCTAAATCTATTGTTTGCTTGGGAAAATGGTAATTTAGGTTAAAATTAGTATAATCCCTAATGGGGACATTACATTAAGCATTCAAATTCCAACAAAATTTTGTGATACATTCAAACCTATAAGAGGCCTGCTCAAATCTTTTACACATTAATTTCATGATTGGAGTCAACCCAAGATCCACCTTCCTTCTTACTCCTGGCTAGTTGATCAACCTTGTGCTTCTTCGTTTGGGAGGCTCAAATTCCATTTTTTGAGAAAGTTAGAGCAGTACCATAATACTTTTACATTTGGTTGAACTTACATTCCAAGAAACTAATATTCATTCTCATTTTATTCTAGTTCTTTTTGTAAAGTCATTTTCTCGTCTCATTGATTCAAATGTCTGCCTAACAAGTTGAAATTATGTTTGAGAGAGGTCTGCTATAAATATTATATCTGTAGTTTGCAGTGGCTGATTTCTTTTTCTTTTCTAGAAGGAAATAGTACTTTTTCTATCATTTATTGTTTCTGTTTATGCCATCAATTTGTTGTATGCTTTTGGCCATTTGCTTTCTTCCCATTTTCTTGGGATGCTTTCTCTTTCTTCTTATTCAGTTGTCTTGTGTATGTTCTCCTTGTAGCTTTTCTCTCTGGTCCTTTTCTTCAATGGATTTCTTCTTGTTTAGTTCTTTCTTGTTGTAGTAGAGGACACATTTTGAGTAGATGTCGATATTGGTGACATTTTTAGCACCTAAATGACATGTTTTCATACTTTTTTGGTTGTTCCCATATAATTATTGCAAACTCTAATTGGTCTCTTTCTTTCTGAGATCAATGTTTAGCACACTCTTGCATAGTTCAAATGCTTTGCTAAAATACTAATTTCAAGGTAGCTATATATTCTTTTATGACATCTCTAGTTCTTTTGTGTGAGGTTTCCTCCTAAATTCACTTCCAAGGAAGTAAAGTTTGTACCCATACCCTATGGATTTTATTATTTGCTATGCTACCAATCTAGTAGTTGCAGAATTATCAAAAATTTGCTATGCTCTGTCACATCCCGATTAATTAGATAAAATATTAAAAAAAAGAAAAGAAGAAATAAGTTGGGTCATGGCATTTCCACTTGGAATGGGGGCCGACCATGCCATTATGGAGGCATGGCGATCTCCATTTCTTGCAGGAGGATTCACCTGTGACAATCTCAAGCAGTCTAAGGCATATTTTTTCATCCTCAGAGGATGATGGAGAAGAAGAGTTTGGAGGTGTGATTAAGGACAGTTGGGCAGGTAGAAACCCTCCCTACTATAATTTGCATATGTAGTTGTCGATGTTCCTATTCTGGAATTCTTAAGGTTGAGAAGTTCTGTTGAGATATGAAAATTAAAATCTCAACAGAGCATCTAATGTTAAGAAGTTCTGTTTTCATCTAATGTTGAGATATGAAAATTAAAATTCAACAGAGTATCTAAAAGCAGAGGTCGCATACCCGCAAATCGGAGGCAATTCGGTCATCTCTCCATTCTCTAAACTTAAATGGGATTCCAGATTCATCCAGATACCAACCCTGCGCTGCCTTTCATAAACTTAAATGAAAGTTATCCTGGATTTCCATTCTATGCTTCTCAGGTAAGTGCTAATCTGAATACAGATTTGTACTATAGAATCAATCCACAGTAGAAGCCCAACATACATATTGAATTTGGTCTAACTTTTGATTCAATCTGGATTTTGGGAACAGAGGATTGGAGTTAATGACAGGAACAAATTTGGCAGCCGACTGTGCGAATTAACTGTGGGAGTCGCTACTGAGGATCTCCTCCGACCAAATAAGTGGGTGGATTGGATGAGAAAATTAAGGCAATGAGGTTGAACAACGTCTTAACCGCAGAATAAAATAAGACCCACGCCGCCATTAGCCCCTCTCACTCCAATGTGAAGAACTTTGTTCTGCAATTCCTGTGTTGTGCATATTCTGCCAGCTTTGAAATCATGGAGACCACAAGTCTCTCAATTGCATCTGCATTAACATTGTCCTTTATACTCAAGATCATGAAGCTTTTCATCTCTATCGCTATGAATGCACACAACCCATTCACCTGTTCTTTTGGGAGACTGAAGACTCGACATGTAGCGCAATCCAATTCTGTAATCAAAACATCTGCCCATCAAATGCAAGAAACCAACCCTTTTGAAGTGTAATCTACCTAAATCTAAATGTAGAAAGAATGAAAGTAAAAACACACCATAGATTGGGCCTAATTAAGGAGGTCGACCACCTCAGCCTGTCCTCTTAACAAATGGCCAGTTATTACCGTTAAGTTTGAATTTCAAACGGCTCCCAGCTTTTTTGAATTATTTAGTATTTTTACTGTTTATAGAATACTTCTTTTTATACAATACTTTTTACTGTTTTTCTTTTCCATATCTTTACTGCCACGTCTAGCTTTATTTTTAATATTCTATATCTACATATGAATTTATTTTTAAGAGATTATTTTCATTATTATATATTATATTTTACATTAGAAATTATTAAATATAAATATATTTTATATTTTATATGATACAAATAAATATATAAATTACATATTATTTTTATAGATTATATTCTATAATATTATAATTAATAATTAATTTATTTTCACATAGTATAAATTAAATTAACACATCAAAATAATACAATATAAAATATACAAATAAAATTATATACAATATAATTATATTTATATTCATTATTATATTATATTCTATAATTAAACTTATTGAAATTTTAATGATATGATCATGAGGTAATGGTTTCCAGTCTAGCTACCTTGACGATTAGGTTTGGATACCATTGTTTCTATTTAAGTCTAGGGTTTCTTGTTATGTCTTAGGTAAGTTTTATCATATTACCATATAACCTTGCTATCTTTATGTCTGCATATAATATGCAAAGATATGCTTCTATGATATATGTGTACACACTTGTTTTGATTACACAATAACATGTATATATATTTGTATAAGTATACACATATAAAAATACTAGTGCAAACTAGGAAACACGTTCCTATACATATATGCATATACGTTGCATAATAAACATGAAGGTTACAAATATTCGCTAACTAATAATAGCATGCTTCTAAATTTGTGTTAATGGATAAATGATTTTGTGATGTCAATGGTGAAAAGGTGGTTAATGCCAATATAATGGCATAGTATGTTTTAGACCCCGCTCTATGTTTCACCACCATATACTAGTTTACAAGATTTATTATTTGATAAAAGTAAGTAAGAGGTTTGTTAATGCTTTTTGGTTAATCAAGCTGTGATTTATGGTAAGCTCAACTCTACATATGAGGAGCACATTACTTCAAATGATTACATCTTGAGCCTTATTAGACCACATAAGGAGAGACACAAAGATGGCAAGAATCTTTTTATATATCAATTTATATTCATGTCCATGCATGTTGCGATATTCTTGATCCTTCATGAAGAGGCTAAGCATATTGGAAAATTGCTTTTAGAAAGCACATATCTACTCATTCTTGATGAAGGTCATCAAGATCAAAATAGCCGATCAAAGATATGTAATTCATGCAAAAAGGTTAATTCAAAGTTGTACATTATACTCTCAGGAACTCTTTTCCAAAATAACTTCAAAGAGCTTTTCAACACATTGTATCTGGTAAGGCCGAATTTTTTCAATTGTTGTTGGGTAAAAACTCAAAGCTATACTCGACACCCGGTAAAGTTGTGGCTAACAACAAGATCTACAGGCTGAGGAAGTTCTACATGGATGAAATTGGGAATTAAATTTAGAATGGAATAGAGAGTGGAAAAGTAGAATTTGATGAAACTCTCACAAAGTTTAGGTTAATGACTGATGCTTTTGTTCATTGTTATGATGGGAAGATTCTGAACAGTCTTCCTAGAATAAAGTATTTTACTATGATTTTGAGAGCATCTTCTATACAGTAGGTTGTCTTAGATCAAATAAATGAAGCAAACAATTGTGAAAGAGCCAAGAATTTTGAATTTGAAACAATGGTGTCTTATGTATAGACTCCCCTTGTATTTGCTTGTAGAATAAGGTATAACAATTTTGAATTAGAAACAATGGTATATGAACAACTATTTAGCCTATCTGCTATGCTACAATGATTGACTAAAGGTTAGAACATATCCATATCAGCATAAAATAGTAGGTGCAATTCACCTCAAACTTTGTTATGGTAATTTCTTTGTAAGGAAGTTTGCACTCCATGAACAATATCTATCCACATCAATATGTTGGTTATTATCTTGATCTCCTTTGTGATCAAAAGAATAATGAAGTTCATTGCATAACTCAAGACCATTTTGTAGTGTTATGATCCAGTGCTCTTTTACTTCTTACTCACTGTGTTCTCAATCACCATGTGCAAATGACTTAAAGGATAGATCTTTGTCACCATTTGACAATAACTTTCATTTTTTTTGGACTATTCATTATGATTCAATCAGTATTTGACAGTGTTCTTCCTTTCTCGGTCCTATAGGATAGGAAAATTCATAGTTTGCAACTCTTAAACAATGATATTCATTTTAATGATCCCAGTCACCTAATTCAATGTGTTATCTTCTTCATTTCTCAGTGCTAACAATGCCTACATAGTGTTTTCTTAGTCATATTTACAATGCTCCTTCATTTGAAGATATTATGTTGCTTAGGTAGTAATGTTTTAGTGAATTCATATTTTGTATTGCAAACATCTTGTTGCACTTGTATATTTTTGTTTTGCATAATGTGTAGTCAAGATGCCTTTAAATGGAGCTCTTTTGCAAAGGAAATAGGATAACAATGTCAATAAAATAATAGTGTTAGTGAGAGTTATGATAGTAGATACATTGAGAATCTAGAAGGTATAATGTTTTGATTGTAGAAGAATCATTTATCTACTCAAATCTTGACACACGTTTCCCCTATACATAAGATATCGTATAATGTACTATATTCCACAGTATCCACCAAATTCCATACCACCCAAAGAAGCAATGATTGAGAGTATATCTGCCCTATATTTTGCAACCCAAATGTGTCTTTCTAATGGTTTTCCATAATTAGGAAGAAGGTATGTCATGAAATGTTTCACCCAAAACTAAGCCTTACAAAGAATGTTTGCACCTATGCAAAATACCATACGCTACTTCAAAATACACATTGGCATCTTTATGATTATATACACATCTTTTTTACCACAATTTCAAAATACACATTTATGAACCATCTTCCTGAATTGCACTCACATTCAAGGAAGGTGCTTTCAATATTGTTATTGCCAACTGAGCACTCATGCTATCTTCCAGATTTCTTCCAACTAATCAGTTATATGAGTGATTATTTCTCATTAAGGCATAAGAATATTTGGAAGTGGATTTTTATCAGATAGTGTAGTTGCAAGTTCCACTTTGGATCACCAAATCCTTCACAAAACCTTCTGCACAAACACCGCAACACCACACAGCTATTGTTGGGCCTTCTTGGTGTTGCAAGGAGTTTTCCCCACAACACCATGAAGGCCAAACAAAAACTATGCGGTGTTGTAGTGGTTGTGTAGAAGGTTTTGTGAAGGCTTTGGTGATCTGAAGTGGAACTTGAAACTACAATATTTGATAGAAAACCACTTCCAAATATGCTTTTGATGGATGTTCATATCCTCATCCAAAGCTCCAATTCACACATAGGAAAGGACACTTTCAAAGGTTGGGGAGTTTGGCTTTACAATCACTAGTTGCATTTTCTTAAAATTTTCTAAGGACTTTTTAGAAAAACCCATTTTGAACATATCATTCAATCAAGACATTCCATGATATCACATTTATTTGAGGCATTTTTTGAAATAGTTCACTTTCCTTGTCTATGCTTCCACGTTTTCATGTATGTCTAGCAGGGCACTTGTAACTATCACATAGGACAAAAAATTCCATGCTCTTATGCTTTGATGGATGTCCCTTCATTATTATTGAATATTTGATGTAGTGCACATTATTATTGTGCAAGCCTATTTTTCAGATTGTTTCATTTAGCATCACCAATATTCTCCACAAGAACATTGTCCCTATTTAAAATCTTGGAAATGGTTCACATCTCTCATAACAATTTCTCTTGCAACAATCTTGGAGATGAATTTAGATGCAGTGTGAAAATTAAAACATACTTGAAGGTTCTTTACAACTCTAATAGTTGTACTGTTGGTGTGAATAAATTTCTTGTACCTAGCTAATTCACTCACTAGGTAATTAGGGGACATATTCACATGGTTAAGTTTACTTAGGATATAAGATTCTTTCTAGAAGTCTTAGTTGGCTTTTCTAGAACTTATCTTATCTAGCTAGTAATCCTTGATTCCTAGGTATTTAGTTTGTTAGTTATCTCATGTAATATGATTAAGACATTTTTCATGATCTTGTCTAATCCTACATCTCTACCTTGCCTTTATAAGCAAGGCATCTCATGTACATTTGCATTGAAGTATATTCAACCATTATTCACTCTTGCATTGTTGAAGCAAGATTTCTTTCCATTTTCTCTCTTGTGGAAGTTTTGTTCTAGCAACTACTCCTGGGGGTGCTGGGGAGTCACCATTTACTCCCACATGTACCAGGGGTCATGTTTAATAAACCAAATGCAATTAGTAACTTTTCACTATGGTGGCAGATAAATGATTCTTTTTTCTTCTATTCCACAACATTAAGTAAAAGTCTTGAATCCGGAAATACCTTACTGCCTTCATTTGCCAAGCCAATTTCTCCAATTATGCACAACTCTCCCATGTTTATGGATGTGATTTATCTCCTACAATTTTTTAATTAATTTATCTTTCTACTATGTTTGGACTTACTTTTGTAAAATTGCAATATACTATTCACTTTTATTCTTTCTAAATTGAGAGTAATAGTAATTATGTTGGTTGTATTGAGGCACAACTTCATTCATGGCGTAAAAGGAAGACCTTTTTTCTCATATCATATGGCACATTTCATATAAAGGAGGAAAGATTCTAGCTAGGTTATTGTTGACTGCATTGAAGGAGATATCTTCATATATGGGATATGATCAATACATTCCTTGGATTCTACATGTTATAGCTTGATCTAGGAATTTTTCCCATGTTGTAGAAGTTTTAAGAGATGAAAGGGGCATGTGCTCATATTGAAAGGCTCCAAGCACACGTTTCCATCATTACAGAAGTTTTTTGGAGAAGTTTCTTTCTTGTCATTTATGTGCTTTGTAACTCACATTTTCAGTCTTGTGACTAAAAATAAAAATTGTAATACTCTATTTCTAAGTTATAACTAGAACACCTTTCTTTTTATTAAAAAAGTTCAGCAATTCTTCCTTCTCAATGGCTATCTTATTGTGTGTAATTGATGATTGATGTGTATTTATGTGTTTTATGTTTAAATCCTCAAATATTAGTCAATTAAAATGAATAATATATTAATAATTGACATCACTTAATAATTAAATTGACTAAATATACTACCAATTGATAGAAATAAATCAACAGTGAATAAATATGACTAAATATATGACCTATGAAATAAATATGACTAAATATACTACCAAATTGATCAAAATGATGATTAAAATTAATGACTAAATACACTACCAATGGACATAAATCAATGAGTAAAAATGACTAAATAAGTGACCAGATTACAACAATTAATGACTAAATCAACAACTAAATATATTAGTGAATAAAAAATGAATAAATAAGTGGATAGATTACAACAATCAATGACTAAATCAACAAATAAATATACTACCAAATCGATCAATCAAAACAACAATAAATGACTAAAAATGGTTTAATCATCAATCTAGTTGCATTATAAGTGAATGGTAGTAAACTACTAATGGTCATGTGACTATGTTCAATCATTTATAAGTAGTTTTTAGTAGTTTTTTTCAGTCATATATTGTTGTTTCTATACTGGTGACTTGTTGTAGAATATAGATAATGGCATCCAAGTCTCTCCTTAACATACTCCTTAATTTGATTATGGATTCATGAGATGAATGGGGTGCCTTCTACTCTTCATCATAAAATGAAGTACATCTATGACAACAAAGTTTACACACTCAAAGCTGATCTTGAACCTGAAAATAATTCATGCATGCATGGTGCAAGAATCACTAGGATTCGAGGTTGTTGGTTCCTCTTAGGATGATGATATGCTACGCCCTTAATATTAGTGTACATCAGGTTATGAATAGTCGGCTTGTGGCTATCTTAACTCTCTATTAAGTCATATTATCATTATTATATTGTTATTTATTTTTTAGGTTGGCCTAAGACTTATATAGGTGTGTCTAAGTCAGCCTAGGTGATATCCTAGGCATAAATAGGTATATATAGGAGGTTGTGAGTCTTATTTCATCATCAAGTTGTGAAGTGTGTTCTCACTAGAGATATTTGGAGGTTTTCCCCCTCAAAATGGCTTGTTATTCTCAGTTATTATCAAGTATTTTTCAGAATATTTGATATCATATTCTTCTATTGTGCAAGTTATTTCATAACAAGCGGTATCAGAGCATGATCTTGGCACTGTAGAGGCAAGGTTTTTTCTCAATTTTGGAAGCAATTTTGGGAAGAGCATATCTTTCATATTTTGGAGAATTTTTTTCTAATTTTTAGAGGGTTTTTGAAAAAAAATTTAAAGAAGTTACAGTTCAGATTTCAGATCAAGTGGAGCAAAATTAAGCAAATTATTGTTGAATTAGGGTTTATACACAATTATTTTGGAATATGCATATCTCGCACATCTTGTCGAATTGGAGTCTAATTTTTATTAGGTTTTTGAATACTTACTAAAGGAGATTATAATAAAAAAATTGGAGGAATTAGAGTAGAAATAAGAAAGTTATTGAAAAACTAATTTTTTCACAATTATCACTCTCCATGCTGCAAATCTACTTATTTCTTGGAGATTTTTCTAGGTGGGGGTTATTTTGGACCTAGTAAGTTACAATAAAAATTTTAGAGAATTTAAGTTTCATTTGTGATATTTTTTTCAAAATTAGTGGTTCCCATCATGACGGGGCCTGCAACAAGGGGCAAAAAGAATGTGGTCACTCTGGGGAAGACTCTTGATAAGGATGGGGTAAAAATAGAGATATTACTCCTAATGAGGAAATCAGTAAGGTCAAGGAAGAAATTTCCTCAATGAAGATGGATATGTGTGACCTAAGAGGAGATATATTGGACATACGAAACATGTTAAGCACCTACATGGCTGAACCAAGAAAGGAGTTCTCAAGCGACCAAGGTGAAAATTCTAGATTAGCTAACATTGACACAAGATTTAGTACTTCTATGGGATCTAGGAATTTATTTCCAAAGGCAGATATGTGAAATTTTGATGGCAAGGATCCTCTAACATGGATAAACCAAATGGAGAATTTTTTATGTACACCAAATCCCAAATGGACAAAAGGTCATGATGGCTTCCCTATATCTAGAACCAGATAAATTCATTTGGTATCATTGGCTTTGCACTCATCAAAGGAAAAAGGGTCTCACCATCTCATGGTCCTTTTTTATGGAGGAACTTCAAGCACAATATAGCAATAGCGTGACTGACAACTTCTTCAGCCAACTAGCTAAACTTCAACAAATAGGATTAGTTAAGATTATATTCAGCAATTCCAAAATCTATCATTAAGAGTGGATATAATTATGGAGGAAAACTTGAATGATTTATTCTTGGGGGGTCTCAAGGATCACATTCAACATGAGGTATGCATGTTTAGCCCTAGCTCCATAATGAGTCTTTTATCTTAGCACACAGGGTAGAGGAGAAGTATTTGATTCCTAAGAAGCAAGGGGCTAATGTGACAAGAGAGAATGGATATTCAACACAACCTACTAGGTTTGACTCCATAACAAATTGAGGAGAAAAGAGAAAAAGGGTTGTGTTTCAATTGTGATAGCAAATACAGTCGAGGACATAAATGCAATGAAAAGAAATTATTCTATATTGAAGGTCCAAGTGAGGAAGAAGAGGAGGAACCCATACTAGAGGATGAAAGGGAGTCAAATGAGGATTCTCAACCAATAATTTCTTGTCATGCACTCTTAGGTTTTAGTGCTCCACAAACTCTCAAGGTGGTGGGGTTCTTAAAGAAGCAGAAGGTAACAGTGTTGATCGACTCAGGTAGTGCTCATAATTTCATCAACAAAAAGTTAGCTACTCATCTAAATTGTTTTATATATCTAGCTCCAGAGTTTTAGGTTTTGATTGCAGATGGTGGTGCAGTTAGTTGTTCAGGGAAGTTTCATAGCATTAAATTATTCATGGGATATTATCAACTTGATACCCCAATGTATGTGATATCCATGGGTGCAACAGATATTTTTTTGGGAGTACAATGGTTTACTACATTGGGAACAATTGAGATGAAATTCCAAGAACTATTCATGAGATTTCAATCAGAAGGAAGGGTAGTAGAGATAAGGGGGTTGAAGGAAAAATCCCTGCAAATGGTAAGCTCTCATCAAATGCAAAAGCTGCTTAAGAAAGGAGTGGATGGATTTGCGGCCCAGCTATGTTCATTAGAAGTCTCTCAATCTAATACTCCTACTCATCCAAATTTTCAAGCTATAATTGATCATCACTCAGTTGTTCTTGGAGATATGCCTAAAGGACTTCCTCCTAAGAGGTATCATGATCATGCCATACAATTAGTTCTAGGGAGCCTACCATCGAACATTAGGCCTTACAGGTATCCACGCATACAAAATAGATAGAAAAAATTGTTGAGGAGATGCTAGAGGCAGGAATTATCAAGCATGACCAAAGTGCTTACTCCTCACCTGTGGTGATGGTACATAAGAAGGATGATACTTGGAACATGTGTCCAAATTATAGATTTCTCAACATGTACACCATTAAAGATAAGTTTCCTATTCCAGTCATTGATGATTTGCTAGATGAATTGAATGGAGCTATGTATTTTACCAAGTTAGATATTAGATCTGGTTATCACCAAATTCAAGATTAAGGAGGAAGATATTTGTAAGACAGCATTTTAGACTCATGAGGGTCATTATGAATTTTTGGTGATGCCATTTGGTCTTACCAATGCACTATCTACATTCCAAAGTTTGATGAATTCCATTTTTAAGAAGTTCTTGAGAAAGTTTGTGTTAGTATTCTTTGATGATATATTGATTTATAGCAAGACTTGGGAAGAACATTTGCAACATGTGGATCAAGCATTACAAATACTTGAAGATCATAAACTCTATGCTAAGCCATCCAAGTGTGCTTTTGGTCTTAAGGAGGTGGAGTATTTGGGACACATAGTTTCACATGAAGGAGTAAAGGTGGACCCTAACAAAATTAAGGCTATCATGAAATGGCCTATTCCAAAAACCATTAAGAAACTGAGGGGTTTCTTGGGATTGACAGGGTACTATAGAAGATTTGTGAAGAATTATGGTCATATAGCAGTACCTCTCACCACTCTATTGAAGAAGGATTCTTTTCATTGGAACGAGTCTGCCAATACAGCATTTGAGAGATTGAAGGAGGCTATGTATACAACTACAGTGCTTGCCACTCCTTACTTCACCAAGGAATTCATTGTGGAATGTGATGCTTCTAGAAATGGGATAGGAGTAGTGCTCATGCAAGAAGGTCGACCAATTGCTTTTGAGAGTCGTCAATTAAAGGGTAAGAATCAACTAAAACCTATTTATGAGAAAGAAATGCTAGCAATCCTCCATGCAGTTAAACAATGGAGCCTTATCTATTGGGTAGGCACTTCAAGGTTAAGACAGATCATGATAGCCTAAAATATTTTTTGGAACAAATACTATCTTCTGAAGAGCGAAAAAAATGGGTCACTAAGATGTTAGGATATGAATTTTGAAATTGTATATAAGAAAGGGAAAGAAAATATTGTAGCAGATGCACTTTCAAGGAAGGATGAGAAAGATGAAGCCTTATTGTGTTCCCTTTCAATATTACAAGAAAATTGAGTGGAGGAAGCCAAAGCAGAGTGGAAAAATGATGTGTAATCTCATCGAACAATTAAAAAGTGATCGTAGTAGTTCAGATAAGTTTTGTTGGAAGGGAGATACTCTTTGGTATAAAGAGTGTTTGTATCTCTGCAAGAATTCCACTCTTAAACACAAGATTCTCATAGAGTTGCATGAGTCTCTAGTGGGTGCTCATTCAGGATTTTTGAAGACATATCATTGAGTCAAGCAAGATTTTTTTTGGTAAGGGCTAAAAGGTGATGTTCAAAAATTTGTGGTTGAATGTTTGGTTTGTCAAAGGAATAAAGGGGAGAAAATTAAGACACCAAGTCTCTTGTAACCATTATCTATTCCTAGCCGGCATTGAGAAGAGGTATCCATGGACTTCATCACAGGGCTTCCAAATCTAAAGGTCATAATTTCATCAAGGTAGTAGTGGATCGCCTCACTAAATATGCACATTTCATTACATTATCACATCCTTTTACAACAAGTGCAGTGGAAAAATATTTTTTGGCGAATATCCAAAAGCTACATGGTACACCTAAGGTTATTGTTAGTGATCGTGATCTTATCTTCACTAGTCACTTTTAGAAAGATTTATTCTCATGTTTGGGTACTCAATTGGCTCATAGCTCTTCATACCACCCTCAATCAGATGGGAAAACTAAGGTTGTTAATAAGTGTTTGGAAGGACATCTACGTTGTTTCACTTTAGAGAAACAGTCTCAATGGGTAGATTGGCTACCACTTACAGAATGGTGGTATAACACTTATTTTCATAGCTCATCAAAAATGTCTCCATTTTTGGCACTTTATGGATATCATCCTCCTTCCATCACATCATCAATAAAGGTTTCACCAAGAGTTCAAGAAGTAGAAGACCACTTGCTTCATCAACAACAAGTGCTTTCAGGACTCAAGGAGAATTTAGCCATGGCACAAAATCGAATGAAACAACAGGCAGACCAACATTGTAGTGAAAGAAGTTTTGAAGTTGGGGATTGGGTCTTCTTGAGATTGAAACCTTATAATCAAATCTCACTAAAGCAACAAAAAAACAATAATAAGTTGTCTCCAAGGTATTATGGTCCATACCAAATCATGCAAAAGATTGGTAGTGTTGCCTACAAGCTAGAGTTGCCACCAACAACAAAGATACATCCAATTTTTCATGTTTCCTATTTGAAGAAGGTAATTGGGCATAATATTCCCACTCAAACAACACTACTAGAGCTTGATGAAGAATGAAGAATCATTTTGGAAGTAGAGTGCATTCATCAAACATGCACAAAGAAGCTGAGGAATAGAACTCTCACTAAGTATCTCATCCAATGGAAGAATTTACTAGTTGAAGATGCCACATGGGAGGATGAGGAGTTCATTCAAAAGAATCCAAACTTGATTAGCATTGAGGACAATGCTTCTTTGAATAAGGGGGCCATGCTATGCCCTTAATATTAGTGTACAACGGGTTATGAATAGTTGGCATGTGGCTATCTTAACTCTCTATTAAGTCATATTATCATTAGTATATTGTTATTTAGTTGTTTAGGTTGGCCTAAGACTTATATAGGTTTGTCTAAGTCAACCTAGGTGATATCCTAGGCATAAATAGGTATATATAGGAGGTTGTGAGTCTTATTTCATCATCAAGTTGTGAAGTGTGTTCTCATTAGACATAATTGGAGGTTTTCCCCCTCGAAGTGGCTTGTTATTCTCAGTTATTATCAAGTATTTGTAGCATATTTCATATCATATTATTCTATTGTGCAAGTTATTTCATAACATGATACTTCTCAAGATGTCGGGTCCTCTCTTCCCATTCCCCTTGTGGCATGTGATGTTCTGAAGGAGGAATCTAATTTAATCTAAGTGAACTACATAAAATTAAATTAAACAATGTAATCAAGGAAAAGGGGCAGGATTGAAAAATGAGAAAAGGGAAGAAGGGGGAGGTAACAAATGAAATAGATAGTAGGAAGAGCTATTAATGAGTAAAAAGTAAATAAAATAAGTAAGAGATGAAGAAAGGGGTGACACAATAAAAGAGGGGGAAGGTGTGTAAGTGAGAGAGGATGAGAAACAAAGAAAAAGAATAAGAAGGGAGATTCATCATGAAAGAGATTAATCATGCACATCACCGTGACACCCCATCTCTATTAGGGTTTTTCTCAAACAACCCACTAGCTTGTCTATGCTACTACATTGACAAGCTAGTGAGCTCAGTAGCTTGTCCTAGCTACCACATTTTACATACATGTCTACCAAAAAACTTTGCCAAACAATTCACATGCCTTTCCCATGCTTCCATTTTCTACCTATCTTACAATCATGACATTCCACAAGACCACATTTCTTTAAGTCATTCCATCAAAAAATTAATGTGAGCTTTGACAAACTAGTGAGCTCACTAGCTTGTCAATGCGATAGAATTGACAAGCTAGTGGGTTGTTTGAAAAAGTGCCTCACAGTGAGACACCATTTCTATGAGGCATTTTTTTCAAATAGCCCACTAGCTTATCAATTCTACTGCATTGACAAGCTAGTGAGCTCACTAGCTTGTCTATGGTAACACATTTTGCATACATGTCTACCAAAATATTTTTTCAAACAATTCACATGCCTTTTCCATGCTTCCATTTTGTACCTACCTTGCAATCATGGCATTCCATGAGACCACATTTCTTTAAGGAATTCCATAAAAAAATTCATTCTAGCTTTGTTTAGATGCTAGAAATACTCTTCTATAGGATGATTGTAAGTATTTTGTATGAAGGGTTGAATGAAATCACCGTGAGACCCCATTTCTTGGAGGCATTTTCTCAAACATCCCACTAGCTTGCCAATGCAGTGAAATTGACAAGCTAGTGGGTTATTTGAGAAAATTCCTCAAAGAAATGGGGTCTCACGGTGATGTACATCATCATGAGACCCCATTACTTTGAGGAATTTTATCAAGCTCAAATTAGTTAGGTTTAATGTTGTTTATTGTAGAATATTGTAATCAATATTATGTATCACATTTCTTCTAGTGTTGACCAATCTATGTGCCTTTCACATGTACATTTTACTTAATATGTCAATACTCTACTTCTTATTTTCTTTAACTTGAAGCCCTTATTCTAATATTTACTTATTCTTCCATTCTATTGTGTTGAAGAAATGGAGAGCTGCAAACATTATAGATAGGAAATATATTATATGAATTTTTTTCATGCTTTGTTAGCTTAAAAATGTGATTTCTTATGTATTCATTCTTATTTTTTGTGTCTAATCATATCATGATCTCGTTGGTGATTCATGCCTCATTTTGTATGATTTCATGTTGCTATATCAAATCAAAGTTGCAATAGGTACATTAGATTATGTTGATTGAGGTATAGGGGTTCATATTTAATTCAATCATGATAGTTGAGGTTGTGTTCTGGTATGAATTTTTTGAATTTTTTCTTTCAAATTACATTGGTAATAGTATTATTTCATGAGCTTATTAATGTTTCTTGTGGTCATATTGAGCTTAGTTTCAAATATTTCCAATCCTTGTTAATGAATTATGTATGTGACTCTTGTTTGAAAACTTCTTTCTTATTCTATCATTATTTCTACCTATCTTGCAATCATGGCACTTCACGAGACCACATTTCTTTAAGTCATTCCATCAAAAAATTAATGTGAGCTTTGACAAACTAGTGAGCTCACTAGCTTGTCAATGCGATAGAATTGACAAGCTAGTGGGTTATTTGAAAAAATGCATCATTGTGAGACCCCATTTCTATGAGGCATTTTTTTCAAATAGCCCACTAGCTTATCAATTCTACTTCATTGACAAGCTAGTGAGCTCACTAGCTTGTCTGTGGTACCACATTTTGCATACATGTCTACCAAAAAATTTTGTCAAAAAATTCACATGCCTTGTCCATGCTTCCATAGTTTTTTACCTATCTTGCAATAATGGCATTCCATGAGACCACATTTCTTTAAGGTATTCCATAAAAAAATTTATTTCGGCTTTGTTTAGATGCTAGAAACTGTTCTACAAGATGATTGTAAGTATTTTGTATGAAGAGTTAAATGACATATTTAATTTATTTGTATGAAGGGTTGAATGAAGTCACCATGAGACCCCATTTCTTGGAGGCATTTTCTCAAACTGCCCACTAGATTGCTAATGTGGTGAAATTGGCAAGCTAGTGGGCCCACTAGCTTGCTAATGTGGTGAAATTGGCAAGCTAGTGGGTTATTTGAGAAAGTTCCTCAAAGAAATGGGGTCTCACGGTGATGTACATAATCATGAGACCACATTACTTTGAGGAATTTTCTCAAACAAATCAATCTCAAATTAGTTAGGCTTATTGTTGTTGATTATAGAATATTGTAATCAATATTATGCATCAAATTTCTTCTAGTGTTGACAAAGCTATGTGCCTTTCACATGTACATTTTAATTAATATGTCAATGCTCTACTTCTTATTTTCTTTAACTTGAAGTCTTTATTCGGATATTTACTTATTCTTCCATTCTATCGTGTTGAAGAAGTGGAGAGTTGTAAACATTATAGATAGGAAATATATTGTATGATTTTTTGTCATGCTTTGTTAGCTTAAAAAATGTGATTTCTTATGCATTCATTCTTATTTTTTTGTGTCTAATCATATTATGCTATCGTTGGTGATTCATGCCTCATTTCTTATGATTTCGTGTTGCTATATCAAATAAAAGGTGCAATAGGTACATTAGATTATGTTGATGGAGGTGTGGGGGTTCATATTTCATTCAATCATGATAGTTGAGGTTGTGGTTTGGTAAGTATTTTTTGAATTTTTTCTTTCAAATTACATTGGTAATAGTATTAGGCGTGTCATTGTATTATTTCATGAGCTTATTAATGTTTCATGTGGTCATATTGAGCTTAGTTTCAAATATTTTCAATCCTTGTTAATGAATTATGTATGTGATTCTTGTTTGAAAACATCTTTCTTATTCTATCATTATTTCTACCAACTGAATATGATCTTTCATTATTTTAACTTTACATTATGTCCTTTGACTTCTCCTTACTAAATGGACCCTTGAGTGATCCATAGTGCTAACCGATATTGTATTGTCCATCCTCATAAGTATATTTAGTACCTTTGACTTCAATTATTTTTTACGAGTTATGCATGATCATGGTCATAAAAGGGGCAGCAATCTCATGACAACCATGAGATTTTAAGAAGAGTTATAAGGGCATACTTGAAGGTGTTTCAAGACGGTCATTAATGGAAGATTTCACAAAAGGTTGTAGATCATAGTTAAAGGGAGTTCAATTACAAGAGGAAAGATAGTCCATAAGGATTCAAGAGGGTAGTCCTTAGGTCTTAAAGAAAATGAGTTGCATATAAATATTAGATGATAGTTGTACAAATGATAGTCAATAGAAGGAAGAAAGGACACTTCATAGAAAAATAATAAAGGTTTAATATACTCACAAAGGAGTAGTCCTTTATCAAGTGAATAGGGACAATAATTAATTTGAAGACCTCAAGAGTCATGTCTTTGAGGCATTTTTTTAGGCACCCTGTAGGTTATGAATTTGTAGTCCTTAATGTTGAATCACTTTGACCTACCACTAGCAGAATTTGGCAAATAAATGACTAGGTGACTAAAAAATTTAGTCACAACAACTAAAAATGACTAAATTCTACTATTTTTTTGTAACTTAGCTATAAATGAGTAAATAAATGATTAATTTGGTCATTGACTAAAAAATTATTTAGTCATTGAAATAAAAATGACTAAATAGTTAGTCACCAAATACAAATTAGACAAAATTTTAAAAATACATTTCAGCCAATTATTGGTGCAATGTATTGGCACGATTCATGAATTTGCATTTATTCATGTTCATTGTAGACCTCACTTCATTCATTCATTGTATCTGGTTATCCTAGCACTGAGGAACCTCATTTTGAGTTACAATAGTTGGGTGCACAAACTACACTAAGCATTTTGAGTTACAAAACTTGCATGGATGATAAACATTGTTTGGAAAGGACCTAGAGAATTTCGAAAGGAAGGCAAGGACTTCAATGTTTGCTACAAAGTATTTGAAGTCTGCAATAAAGTCAGATTTGGGGACGCACTCTGTAGTGAATTTAGAGGTAATTCAAAACCCTCATTACATTAAACACAAAATCTATAGTTTTTTTATTGGAAACTTACAATAGTTACAATCTACTACTCTTAATAATGTTCTTTTACAATCTTTCCACTGTTCTGTTTCATAATATGTTCAAGCTAAATATAATAAAATTTGGGTGTCAGTGCTAAAATAGAATTTCCTCAAACAATTTTGATACATTTTCACTACAAGCGCAAACTATCCTTGTGCAAAGTAAACATGTGCTAGCTTTACCCACACATTAGGAAATTGAACAAAGATGTTTCCTACAGCAACTTCTTGTACCTGTGTAAAAATCTCCTTTGCAATATCAAATTTACCCCTTTCAGCTAGCACAATGAGTGCCCCATTTGCATCATAATCATTTTCTGCTCTTTGTGCCAACACTTAAGTGGCCCCTTTTATTACATTAAGATCCTCTTGAGTTATTATTATACTCCTATTTTCCAAGAGAAAAATCCCCAAGGCCCATGGGAAATGAACGATGAGAATTTGAGTTTCAACTTGGTTTCATTTTGAAAAGGGGACATTACATTGTACAATATTTGTTTAACATCATAATAATTGAATCCATCTATTTGGGACTATAAAATAAAAATAGATGAATTAATCTATTTTCAATTATAGGTTCTTTTAATCTAGAATCTGATACAAAGATAAAGCACAATACATTGAAAGACATAAAATGTTCTAAAATAAAGACTAAAATAGGCTTCCCATAAAAAACAAGAAAGAGGAAAATGAAAAGATAACATACAAATGATTCATTTGAGGTTTTTGATAAGATCTCATTTAACTCTGTCAAATGGATTTGGAAGGGATAAAGCACATTTTATTGACTAAAATTTTGAGGTAGCTTATTCATCGTCATTGTATGCATCATCTTCTCTTTCTTTGTGCCAAGAGAAGATGATGCATAAATGACGATGGATAAGCACCAATATGCTTTGTCCCTTCCAAATCCATTTGACATAGTTAAATGAGATCTTATCAAAAACCTCAAATGAATCATCAGTATGTTATCTTTTCATTTTCTTGTTTTTTATGGGCAACCTATTTTAGTCTTTATTTTAGAACATTTTCAATGTCCTTTAATGTATTATTATCTTTCTATCAGATTATAGATTAAAAGAACCTATAATTGAAAATAGATTAATTCATCTATTTTCATTTTTAAATAGGTGGATTAAATTATAGTTGTTAAACAAATCTTGTACAATGTGATGTCCTCTTTTTGAAATGAAACTAAGTTGAAACTCAAATGCTCATCATTCATTTCCCATGGGCCTTGCAGATTTTTCTCTTGGAAAATAGGAGCTAGGTTTGGTTAAAGCTCAAGAATCCTAGACATCATCATCATCATATATATCATCTTCTCTCAGACATTGTTTCTACAATTGTTCATCATCTTCAAAATCATAGTATGCATGTCTCCTTCGTGATTTTGTTGAAATTAGAGAATTTGTCTTGTCATCATCAAAGTCTTCTAGACCTGTAGCTGCAAGATCTTGGACATTTTCTGCATCATCTTGTGCCTTATCACTCATATAATTTTCCTCATCTTCCATGGAAACATCAAGTTCCTCCATATAAGAATCATAAGCCTTGTGGTCCTTATCCTTCTTCTTTTTCTTCTTTTCCTTCTTTTGTTTCTTCATAGATTAACTAGCCTCATCATTTTCATCATCCCTGTCTTTACACTTACTCTTCCATAATTCCTTCACAAATTTAAATTGCTCCTCTTGTTGCATCACCCACTAAAGTTCTTCATCTTGCTTTCTCCTTTCCATCTGAATCCTTCTTTCTTCATCAGCTTTTTGTTTTGCCTCATCATCCAAGACAAGTTGGCATGCTACTTTAATTGTTTCTTTTGCTTTAATTCAATCATCTATTTTCAGTTCCATGTTGCCAAGCATACATAAAGAATTTGATGATTTTTTATCCACCTTAAGTGAATCCCCAACCAATTTTAGGCTTAGTTAGATCTCATTCTGAGCCTGAGCCATGGCTGCAAGATGTAGATATGCATCCACATAATCAGGAAACTTGAACAATATTAGCATGTATAAATAATTTGCTTTTTCAGTATCATGTAGTTAGTCAAACAACCTAGCAAGATTAAATAGTGTTGTGACTTTATCCCATGGTAACTCAAGTGAAACACCACCTTCTTCTAGTCGATGGAAGAATTCCATATCCTTAAAGCATATAGAAAAAACTGCAGAATTGACACTAGGGCTTTTATTTATGAATTCGACCCAAATGCCATTTCCTAATGCCTCCATAAAAAAAAATTTGAGCCAACTCTAGTTCATCACGCTCAAAATGAAGAACCCTAATGTTGTTTAATATTTCAATGGGTACTTCTTCTCTACTCTTCTTCAGAAGAGACTTTGTTGTCTTAAGAGAATCTAAGGCTTCATTGGGGTCTATCGATATTAATAACTCACCCATCTTGATAAATGCATGAGCATCATGTGGATCTATGTGAGTTTCCCTTCTTAAAATTTCCAAATCCTTCTCTACATGCCCTTGCTGAGCATATATATGGCCTACAACTTTTAACATCTCAAAGTTCTCAAGGTGGACCTCCAAAACCTTTTCAAAATTTTAGAGAGAACTCTTAATATCTCCCAACTTCAATTGAACCTATCCACAAAATCTTGTGGCCTCTAGCATTCCTTGACTGATGCCATGTAGTAGCGACCAGTGGTGTCATAATCACCTTTACTATGATAAGATCGTGCAAGATTATAATATGAATTTGATTTCTTGAGAGGGTGGTCAGTTGAAACAAGAGTTGTCTCAATCGACCGTTCCACAACAAAATGCTACCCTGTGAAGAAAAAATGCTTTGCTAAATGACTCAATGTCATTGCACAGTACAAGTATAATTCAAAGGCTCTATGCATATTTTCCATTCCTTCATGAACAATACCTTTTTCACTAACTATGAGAATCCTATAACTAAAAAGTGCACAAAATTGACCACAAATATTTTTCCCTGTTTCAAACAAAAAAATTGCCAAAAATGCTTTGATAGATTTTTCCAAGCATCCATAGCTTGTTTGAAGCACTTGTTTTAGGATTTTAGCCATAGCAACAAGGAAATGAATTTTTTGATAAAATTCTTTGGTAGACATGTATGAAAAATGTGGTAGCATAGACAAGGCAGTGAACTTTTTGAAAAAAATTCCTCAAAGAAATGTGGTCTCATGGAATGTCATGACAAGAAAATGCAATTGGAAGTTGCTCCTAGTTAATAGTTATGCAATGTGAAGTAATTGCATAATTTCTTAGGTTGACTTTGTAATAACTATATTGTAATTGAAATTTTGTCATCTATCAACATCTAGTTATTAGTTATGCAACGTGAAGTAATGCTTTGAGTTTGAAAGATGTGCAAAGCAATGTAATCAACAATTTGAAAATAAACTACAAAAATCTATTTTTTATAATTCATTAGTTAAACTCTCTATTTTATTTTCTCTCTATAACTCTATTGCTATGGAAATTCCTTTCAATTAAAAAAATAGTTTTTGTCTATTATTCTACAATTTTTTACATTTTGTCATCTATCAACATCTAGTTATTAGTTATGCAATGTGAAGAAAATGCTTTGAGTTTGAAAGATGTGCAATGCAATGTAATAAAAAAATTGAATATAAACTACAAAAATCTATTTTTAACAATTCATTAGTTAAACTCTCTAATTTATTTGCTCTCTATAACTCTATTGCTATGGAAATGCATTTCAATTAAAAAAATAGTTTTTGTCTCTTAATCTATATTTTTTTGTTGGTATGTGTAGAACATTACAGATGGATCAATGTAGAAGGTTTACTATGAATCAATACCATGTATTTGATGAGAGAATAGCCGATGAGAGGGAAATGGACAAATAAC
Organism: Sequoia sempervirens; assembly: GCA_007258455.2. Taxonomy (NCBI): domain Eukaryota; kingdom Viridiplantae; phylum Streptophyta; class Pinopsida; order Cupressales; family Cupressaceae; genus Sequoia; species Sequoia sempervirens. The sequence continues at coordinate 188,364,703 of VDFB02058242.1, forward strand.
CAAGTCCATGTAATGATTGTCTTGGCGGAAAGGTGAAGAAAAGAAGTCAGATTTATTGACATATGATAAGATATGGGCATAGTAGTATAATCCCTTGGAATTTCAATTATTATGAATATATGATAGAATGGAAACTTTTGAGAGATGAAGAGGAAAAAAACATAGATGAGGTGGAACCAAACATAATGAAGGGGCACCAAACATAGATGAAGAGGAAACATTGTTAGCCAAAGGGTTTAAAGTTGATAGAATGTTGAATGAGTGTCTAAACATTGATTGGGCCAAGTTGGTGGAGGATGCTTCAAAGCTTGTGTATGCTAACTGTAGGTTAAGTTGTTTGAAAACAATCCTTCAAATTCTTAACTTGGAAGTTGTGTTTGGTTGGACAAAGGAGAGTGTAGATTAGTTATTGGCATTATTAAGTTCGTTGTTACCACTTGACTCCACATTGCCAACAAAATGAATTCAATGTAGAAAGGAAATCACTAAGCTAGGCTTAGGGTATGAAAACATCCACACATGTGTGAATGGTTGTTTATTATTTCACAAGAATCTTGCAAGTGAGAGTGAATGTCTGAAATGTCATGAAGCGAGGTATAGACAAGGGTTGAAATTAGTTGTGGTTCCTAGAAAGGTTCTTTGCCACTTTCTGATAATCCCACTATTACTCTAAATGTATAGGTATAGAAACATTGTTGAACTTATGCAATGGCATGTCCAAAATAAGAGAACTAATGGAAAACATTGGCATGTGCTTGATTCTAAGATGTGGATGGAATTTGATAATAGATGGCCTAATTTTTGTCAAGATCCTCATAATATAAGGTTGGGTTTGGCTCTAGATGGGGTGAACCCATTCTTAGATCAAAGTACTAAATGGTCAACTTGGACAATGTTTTTAATAAATTATAACTTGCCTCCATGGTTAGCAACTAAACCATTTTTCTTAATGCTATCATTGATTATACTAGGAAAGAAAAGTGTGACTTTAGATACAATTGATGCTTATATAGAGCCATTAAATGATGAGATAATGGAATTTTGGAAAGGAATTGAAGCAATTCAATATTTAAGTGATGGTCATTCAATAAAATTTACTTTAAGAGCTTCCTTATTGTTTATGATTCATGATCTTCCTACATATAGCACATTGTCCGGTCTTAGTGTTCATGGTTATCATGGATTTCCTACTTGCAACCTTAAGGATTTTGTGAGGCACTCAAGAAGTTTTCATAAGTGTATTTATTGTGGAAATCATGCTTACCTTAAAATGGATCATCCACATCATAAAAAAAAACACGGTTCAATGGTCAAGAAGAGAATCATGAAGCACCATTGCTAATAATAGGTGATTACATTGTTGAGAATGGACAAAAAAGAATGTCATTTATTGAAAATGATGGGATTGCTGGTAGTAGATATGATCCATGTGATGAAAGTGGTGTAAAAAAGTTGTGCATATTATATAAGTTTCCATAGTTTAAGGATATAGCCATTAGGCATACTATTGACTTTATGCATATCGAGACAAATATAGCCTATGCTATTATAGAAACTCTTTTTGGTCCTTTTGATACTATTTCATCATGTGCATACTTTCAAAAATTAAAGATTCATAAAAATATTTGGGTTCAAAAATATGATGATGAAAAATATAGAAAACCTAGTGCTCCTTATGTCTGGACAAAGGAACAATGTGCACAATTCTTACAGTTGATGTCTCAGACTCGCTTTCCCACTAGATATGTAAGTAGTAGTATTAGAATCCAAACTGACATTAATGGCTTAAGAGGCCTCAAGACCCATGACTATCATGTCATAATGGAGAATATTTTACCTATTGTGGTAAATAAATTAAATTTGGAAAAGGGGCCAAGATTGGTAGTTATAAAGTTGGGCCTAATATTAAAGAGAATGAGTTTACATGTATTAGATCCTTCAAACTTTCATAGTTTGAGGGAGGAGGTTGTTTAAGTCCCTTTTCTATTGGAACAAGAATTTTTGCCAACAATCTTTAACATTTTTATGCATCTTTTGATACATCTACAATATGAACTAAAGCATTGTGGCCCGATAAAAACAAGATGGATGTATCCTATAGAACGATATATGAAGGCTTTGAAAAAAAATGTGCGTACTAGGGAAAAATCGAAAGGCAGCATGTCTGATGGATATTCAATGCAAGAGGCCATGGGATTTTGCATAGAATATATGAAGGATTTTAAAAAAATTAATAGACGTGTATGGGATGATGACAAAGAAGAGATAGTTACAGGGGAAGTATTAGAAGTCAATGGATGTCACTTCAAGCTATCACATCAAGAAAGAAGTGTGATGCATGCCTATATTCTTCAAAACACATCTACGTTTGATAAGTGGCATAGGTAAAGGAAATTTTACACAATAATTTATTTACTTAATTGAATTTACACATTTATATTATTAATATTACTATTTGTATGTTAATATTTTATGTAGAAAATATGAAGAAGACAATCAAGCTTGGATGCAACATTGACCTCAAAAGTGCAAACACCATGTTGATTTGATCAGAGGTGATTCTTTTCCAAAATTTGAAGAATGGATTGTTAATGCAGTCAATGATGCAAAAGAAGAAGGTAAAGATATAACAACAGAGGAAAGTGAGCTTTCAAAATCTTGACATGTTTATGGGCTACATGTTTCATTGGAATGTGGGCCTATGTTAGTCATTTAAGAGTAAAAGAAAAAAGACAAAGGAAAGACAAATTGTGATTGTGTTGTTAGTGTTGAATTTCTTCACAAAAATGAGATGAAATTTTATGTTGGATTCATCCAAGAAATTACTCTAGTGGAATATGGTGAAAATAGTCCTATATTATTAAAATGTAAGTGGATCTGACCATCTGCAGTACAATTTGATGATTATGAATTTGTACATGCAAATATAAGATATTTTTATCAAATACGGATGAGCCGTATGTTTCCCCTCTTCAAAATAACCAATAATTTCTAATTGATGATTTAAGAAGCCTAGGATGGTTGTATGTCATTCAAACAGAGTCTCGTTCAAAACAAAAATTTATTGTTGTTGATATAATGGTTGATGGGAAATATGTTAATTTACAAGAAACATTCGAAGAAGTGGATGAAGATGATGATAGAGTTTTTGAATTCATTTTGATTACCAGTGAAGAGATTGGGATAGAGAATTCATTGCATGTCACAGATGAGGATGGGGAAGAAAATCAAGTAAATTTAAACACAAATGATCAGGATTTTGATCTTGCTAGCAATGCAGATAATTATGATGATGTTTTGTCACCTAAATTTTAGTTATATGTATGGTGTAATTTATTATTGAATGTAATAAAGATCCGAGTATAGGTATGTTTATTCACTATTATTTTACTGATACATTTTTGAATGTAATCATCATTATTCTACTACTACATTGTATACAAAACCCGAGATGTTCAATGTTGATTTCAAGTCTATTTAAAGTTAGCTTCAATCATTCTTAGTTTTCTTACTTTGGTTGAAAATTTGAAATTAATTTTGTTTAGTTAGAATATAATTTCTTGTATGTCCTATATGTTTTCTAGTTGCAAACATATAATGAACATTTGTGATTTAATAATACATATAGATATCTTAACATTAGGTGAACTAAGCCTCCTCATTACAAACAAAGAAATGATCTATTAGATTTGACTGAAAATAAAAACTAAAAATGAGAGATTGCAAAATTAGAAAATTATTCAATATTTTCAATAAAATGATATCTAAAATACTGCATTCATAATAAAATACAATACCACACTACCACAACTGTCAATAGAGGTATGCGTAGGATGGCGGGACATATAGGTCAACATAAAAATGCTTACCGCAATACCGCAACAACCAAATATGAATATCGAAGGGTGGTGGTGAGAACATGTTAACAACTAATTTAAACCACAGCCCCACAAGGGGCAAATAGTGACACAATGGTATGGTGGTGAAAAATCACTCAACCATTAGAATTAACCCACTATCCCACGAGAGTCCAAAGGGGTGTGCATGGGGTGGCAGTACTGCTAACCCTACCGTACCACTACCCCACAGTGGTCTTGATATGACAGAGCGATATGGTGGTGAAATGTCACTCAACCGATAGAATTAACCCACCATCCCACGGGAGTCCAAAGGGATGTGCATGGGGTGGCGGTACTACTAATGCTGCCCCATGATGATCTTGAAATGATAGAGCGGTATTGTGGTACAAGTTGTCAAAGTATTTAATGATTACACCGTTCGATTTCCCAAGATCAACGACATGTATTCAAACTCAAAATATGGATAGATTCTTAAATGTTTTACACAAATTGACATTAGAAGTGAGGTGACCGAGCTCAACAAAAAATATTACTTGGGACTCGACGACATTTTGGCATTCACACAACTAAGCATACCGAAGGCAAGGGAGTTCAAGCATGAAGACTTTGCAACTATTATTTCAGTGGGAAGGTTCACAAAAACCCTCTGTAGAAAGTGTATAAGAACTAAATTTGCTTCTATAAGTAGAAACTTAAAGAAATCAAGTAGGAGTAAATTCTTCATAACACCCAAAAGAAGTCAACTTGCAAGTAAAAAGGAAGAGTCAACAGTTTCTAAATCAAAGAAGAGGTTCCTACAACAATCTATTTTAGATGTGATACCTAATTCTATAGACAAATGATTCAAAAAGGTGTTTAAAGATTCAACCCATGGATGTAGAGACCCAATTATCCCTATCTTAGGCTGGGATTTATTTTGGTACTTCTATGAAAAAAGGGATGACAAGATTCTAGTTTCAAATCCTTAGACCTTAGATTTGGCCAAATTGATAGTCCCAAATGTCTTCGTAAATGTTGAGTTTATTACAATATTGGCACAATATTATCACCCGACTACCAAGACTACAAGAATTCTAGATGGTTCACCATTAGTGATGCTGACTAAAGAAGCAATTATAGTGTTTTATGTTAGACAAGCAAGCTATCACTAAGATCGACTTGAACAAAAGTGAGGAGGATTATAAGAGATTGAGAAAAACCTATAGGAGTAATGAACTTCCTTTACACATGAAAAGGGGTGTAAACAATAGGATACCTATCTCCCCCTCCCAAATTGAACCATTTTCCATAGAATACTTCCAAGTATATTTCAAAAGAACTTATTTTTCTTTGTGCCAAGTGCTTGGAATAGATGTTAAGAGAGGATGCCAACCTATCTCATGATGATGACAATGAAGATACAAAATCCTAAATTCAACATTGAGTATGACTTTGTTGTTGAAATTGAGAAAGGGCTACATGAGGGATTTTTGGAAGTAAGAGAGAACTTAGCTTCCATCACTTTTAGGAAATACTCTATGTTGTGTCATTTAATATTGTACCAAAAAAAAAAATAGATGGACTAAAAGAATGTGTTTTGGAATGACTGATGATGAAGGGAATAGGTTGCCTGTACAAAATTGGTGTTTCATCTAGGATAGTAGATGTAAAAATAGTGATTATGTAATATTTAATGATGATTTCATAATAAAGTTCATGGTTTCTCTTGGTCATATTTCACCAAGATTTCCTAATAAAATCATGCAAGTATTAAGACGTTTAGCATTGAATCCAGAGAAGAGACACACTCACAATTTTAGTGACCGGTTATTCTTAGTGGACCAAACAGTAATAAGGGTGTATAGGTGTCCTAAAGCCCCACATGTTTTACCTAATTTTTTTCTATTTGAATTGCACATGTTTAGAATTTATGTGGAAAAATTTATGGATGGAGCAGGATGTTATCAAAAGACAAAAAAGGGGGCATTCCTCCCTGACCTAATTGAATGTGAGGAGCTATCCATAGGGTTTGACACTCTTGAAGAACTACAAAACTATTTGAAGATGAGGTATTCATTAAAGTCATGAGGAGAAAGGGTCTTTGATCCTGAAGGGCATATTAATTTTATAAAGCAGAAACTTCTCACTAAAGTTGGGATTACACATGTAATGGATTACAAAAAAGATGTAATAAGAAATTTTTTTACACCTAATGAGGGTTTTTAGAGGAAGAGGAAGTGGGAAATCATAAAGAGGCTTGAGGAGGAGAAGAAGAAAAGGGACACTCGATTCCAAGGATTTTATGTTGAAGAAGGGGATCCTATCAAAAGGATGAACTTAATAATAGACAACTTTGAAAGATTATATGTCGATCCAAAAAAGAAACCTGAGGATCAGTCTTCAAAACCCACCAAGTTTCCCATTAAACCAAGTGGTATTGTAATAATAGATTCCCTACCAGAAACTTCCACAATACAATTAGAAGCATCTCCTAAGCAACCAAGTCTTAAAAGGTAGAAGACACATGGAGTGGCCCCCTTAGTGGCATATGAAATAAGTGAAGGAGTGGGGGATACTGAATAGGTAGTTGATGTAATTTTGAATTTTAGAGATGATGAAGTTGATCAACCACCACCTAAACTTACAATTGATGCTCACAAACCAAAAGAAATAGTGGATTTACATGGCCATAATGATCAAGAACTACATGATGATGAAAGGGTGATTGTTGCCCTTAGATTTATTGAAGATGATGAATTTATTAAAACTCTTGAGTTTAAGGTTTTTTGGTTTAAGATGAAAAATGAAAGAAATTGAGAGACTCCAAATTAATAATATGGGCACAAAGTTACAACATGACCAGATTGTTGCCCAAACTTTTGAAGAACTTGAGATTAATGAAATTACTGTTAGCCCCCAAGAAGCGAGAAAATTGGTCTTAGAAAGCAATATACTAATTATTCCTAGGATGGAGTTAAAAAAGATATTCTTAAAGGATCAAATAAGAAGTCAAGAAGATCCCCTATTGGTTTTTCAATTCAATTCAAATGAGGGAATGAGTGGCATAGGTTACAATCCAAGACTTGAAACTCTAGCCTTTTGGAAAAAGCAAAAAAGAACACAAAAACCAAGATTGCATGATGTTGTAAAAGAAATGAGAGGGACTTACATGGTAAAGACACTTCAAGACACATCAAAATTCAAGGCAGCTACTATGACAATGCACTTAGCAATGTTTTCTAGGGATACAATTAAAGCTATAGAGCTTAGATTGGAAAAATATGAGAAAACATAGACTGATCTGAATGAAGTGAATAGGTTATTCATAGAAAATGCGAAATTGAAAGATCAGTTGAAGGGAGTAGGTCCTTCCCAAAGCACAAAATTAATAGTATACCATCCCCCTACCATCTAGACTGATACAGGTGCAATCACTGTTGAACAAGTAAATGTGCTAAAACAAGAAATTGAAAAGTTGATAAAGACTAATGAAGAAACAAAGGAAAGAGAAAATAGAGAAAACCTCAGGGTATTAGAACACATCTTGGAGCATAGGATTAAATAAATTATGGACAAATAAGAAAATGTGTATGAATGTTATGTCTCCTTGTCAGAAACAGTTGATCAGATAAAGGCCATGTACCTATATTGGACCCCTTATTCAAAAAATGACAACCTGTACATCACACCTTAACAACTTTATGTAGAATTATACAAAGGAGTGTTGATGCCCCCATAGCTTTAAAGCCTATCGAGCAAATGGTTTGAATGGTCACAGATGAATATCAATACATATCTACAAAAGACCAAAAGATCAAGGCAAGAATGGATTCATTTCACACATTAAAGCACTAGTTCGTTCCTAAGATACGAAGGGATGATGATCAATTGAAAGGCTCCAAGGATTGGATAGATGGGTTTAGCAAAATTGTTCCCAACTGCCTCACTAATTTATAGAAGGATGGTGACATGAATATTCACCACCTCAATTTAACCTTGGATGGAATAATTGCAATGGATGTTGGATACTCAAAATTCATAATGGATAACAAAGGGTTATTAGACAACAGATGGAAAAGTAACTTGGCCAACACAAAAAAAATCCAGGAGTACAAATGGTCTCATGATTACATAGTGTACCAATGGGAGCAAACATATCTAGCTCCACTAGAAGAATAGGCCTTGCAATGAAGTACCAAGCCTTATAGATACTATCATGGAGAGAGGACCTTGCCAGATTTGAATGATCATGGGTACCTTACGATGAGTAACAGACTTCTATATCTTGTGAGTGCTCTAGACTTCAACATCTGATCATTTCTCTTCATTTCTCATCTTTCATTGCTTTTATGTAATCCCATATAAACAACGATAATTAAAACTTCTTGATTTATGTTAAAAGTGGGTAACTAAAAAGACAATTTTTGACATGTCAGTCAAGAAAAAATTTTGAAACATATTGCAAAATATTTTTGAAGATCAATAAAATGAAGTTATAATTGTTGGTCGAATTCTGGTTTCAATTGTTTGTTGACGTGAATTAATGAATGTTATCTTGTTGTCTCTAGTTTGATCTGTCCTCGTTATTTAAATCAATATATATCAAGTGTATATATGGTTTATTAAAAGACATTTTTTGTCAAAATTTTCATTTTGTACTACATTTTGGTGTCAAATATTTGGTAGTTATGGTTAGTTTCATTAAATTAAAATTCTAAATTTTGGGAATGTAACACCATGCCAAGGAACCCAGAGAATAACACATAAAATAACAAAATAATTGAACATTTTTTTTTTAAACATTCGATAACAACATAAGAACATAAGTACATAAACACATACATTCTCAAGGTTCCATGACAAAATTACTAAAACAAATACAAGTAAGAACATCACAACACAAAACCATTAACATAAAACACAAAGATAAACTGTATTCCAAATGAATGATACAATTACCAATCATGATGAAATCAAGTTACATTTAAATTACATCAAGCGAGATTATGATAAATCTTGTAACATAAAAATCATATTGCAATAAAGCCTCATATAACTATCAAGATAGTATATAATAAGAATGACAATCATGTACAACTATCCATCTCGTTCACGAGCATGCTCAACGTCCAACTCCATGAACAAAAAGAATCCAAGAACCTGTCAAGAACAATCTCATCTCGAGCTACATAACGTGCAAGGGAACCCAATGGAGGAAAAATCATGTTCCTCCCAACCACGTGGTACCCTAAGGTCCACTCCCTTTGTGCTAAGAGATAATGCTAGGTCCACTAAGGTAATAAAAAAAAAGATAGAACATAACATCACATGGCTGACAATCATCTCACGACATAACAACATCAAACCATAATAATCACAACATATACTTCCAGAGATGACCACAATACAACAATTAACTCTTCACAAGAGACTACAAACATGCTTCAAGTAAGAGTGTCATCACATAGTTTATTGTAGGTTACCTTGGTGAATCTTCCTAGACTATTGGCCCCCATCCAGTGTTACCCTGGTAGTCCCTACCGATCCCTGACCCCTAAACAAACTCATGTTGAGTCAAATTACCTTTCAAGAAGACAAAGTGAATGACCAAGCCATTCCAGGCCTTCTCAACCTACCCTTAATCTATACAAGCACTAAGGAACTAGGTGAGGCATTCAAATTATCTTATTCATATTATAATTATCACCCAACCCCATGTACATTAAATTAGGTTTTTACTGGATTATAAACACTTTCTAGGTTACCCTAAATACCTCTTAGGGTTTTCAGTCCCTAACAAAAGCCACTCTTCCTATAAGAAAAAGAAAACTCACATAACATATAGGATAGCCAACATGCAGAAATCAAAATAAGGTATGATCACATTTCATCCAAGACATAAAACATCCTAATTCACCACATAGGTATCATAAACAATGTGCATGACCTGACTTAAACAAATCCTATAAAAGAATTGCAAAACTTAATTAACTCAAAAAATTCTTTAAAGAACATACAAGTCTCAAGAAGACATATGCACCAAACTATCCAATTCTTTAATTTAGCTATTTCACATAAAAAACTATCCAATTTTAAGAATGTATTCCATCAATATGACTATAAATGAATGAGATTCATAGAAGAGCATATAAATGTTCTCAAGACTAAGCGCATCATATTAGGTTTTTTTTCTTTTACAGTCACACACACAATTATATGATCAAAAGAAAAATAGAGATGTAAGCAACACTGCCCCAGAGGGAAGAAGATGTGGAATAGACATAAAGAGAAGAACAACAATGAGAGAGATATAGGAGAAGGTATGTGAGCAGTGATTGAATCAGTTGCAACTTAAAATAAAAGTCTGATTGTTTAAAATGCCAAAGGTCGGTCTCAAGAGGAAGCCGAATAATATTTTCAATTGATAGTATTGATATTTTAAACTAAATCATTGTCATTTAAGAGAAATACTAAACAATATTACAACTTATGGGAGCAGTAGTAGATGATATACGTGGAAGATCAAGAAAGAGGGATGCCTAGCAAAATCTAGTCATCGAATCAACAGAAAGATCAAGAGATTTGCATGTAGGTAACTCTTGGTCTTTGAATATACTATGAATTAAACTTGAATGATAGTTTTCTCAAATTCATTTAATTTTACACTATTGACTGCCAGTGATTGGAAACAAAAGGATTTACAAGTAATATAATGAAATTTGAGGACAGGCGATAATGCATATTAAGTTTTTAGATAGAGGACTCAAGTAAAAGAGGATAACCAACAACAAGATAACTAATCAGCTTTTATTTCAATCGTGCTTTAGACGCCTAAAATTATATCTATTGTCATATAAATATAGCATATAGTTATGTTTGGCTAATGACGATGTGCTTCTCAGACACTAATTTCTTTATGACTAATTTCAGTGAATGAAATAAGGCATAAAACTTGCAGTCAAACTATGTCAAGGTCTGCATGCCAAACATTCGATCTGGAATTTAATACTAATTTATCACTTCCAATTTGGTCTAACTAAAGAGTCACATGCCAAGATTTAGGCCGATGCATTCTCCAGGTAAAGACAAAGGTTAAAGAGATAAGTGACTAGTCGTATCGGCTAAGTCATGATTCTAGCTGTTTGTTTCATTAAAGCAGCAGTGAGAAAGGTTGTTTTCAGTTGTGAAAAGGCCGATACCAAGCATTTAAAGACAGAGCAAATAAATTGAAAACAGAGAACAAGGCCGAATCTAAAAGAACATAGGCTAATTCTATAGAGTTTAAAAGATAGGGTTAAAAATACCTTTGATGGGAATTCTAAAATTGGTATGATTGCACCCTACTAACTGCTAATTACATGGCATTATAATAGAAGACTTATAACCTCAGTGAGTTTAAAATGGAAATCAGACACTACAGACAACATGATTCATGTGTACTATCATAACCTTTTCATATTACTTCAAGTAGATTTTCTTTTGTTTCCAATTATATCTGCTTTCTTATGTCCATCTGGAGATTTCAATGGTGACTCAACACCAATCAAGAATAAAGAAAGAACAAACATAGGTCTAAAAGGGTGCTATAGTTGTATTCAACTATCTCATGTTCATTGTTTGATTCACATCCAATGGTATAGAAAATATAAATCTGAACTCTACAACATTTTCCAGCACCCAAACTGCCATGACAAGATGGGAGTTCAATGCCAGATTTAAGAAGGGGCCTAAATGATATATAAGACAAGGTACAAGCTTATCAAAACTTTGCATTCTTAACATCAATTTCTCATAGCTTAGACAAAATAAAGGTAACAAATAAAGGCTTCAAAACTTGCAAATTCTCCATTCAACAAGGACACCCATGAGGACTGTACTCCACAGTAAATTATGTGCATGTAAGGAATAAAACATATTCTAAGGTTTGCAGTTTATAAAACAATAGCATATATATATCAATTCACCAAAGATTTTAGTTTAACAAATGCAAGAGTGTTGGAGAAAACACATAGACCTGACAAACAAGAGTCTACAAGACTAATATAAAAGAATATAAACAATGACTTTAAGTAAAAACTATATGTCGAATCAAGGTGAAAAACAAAGCATGCAGAGAGTGAAACTACCCATAGCCAATATACACCGTATGGAAGATCAAATAGATTTTGCAAACTAAATAATTTTCTTTAAATTAATCAACATTCAAACACAATAATGAAAAGATTTTGTTTCTTTTAAATAAAATACAGATTGAAAAATGAAGAACCTATTATTCCCATTCGAATCACTCAAGAATTTGATGAAGAATTCAACAATTTCCAACCAAAACTTTTCCAAAAACCAAAATAATGCCAAGAAGCTTTTTCCATAGAACTATCGTGCAAAAAATTTTCGAAAACAACTACCGTGAATGAAAAATCTTTACAGAAAAATGCCATGAAAACAAATTTTCACAACCAAAAGCTTTTAATTCCAAATCCAATTAACTCATGATTTCCAAACTTAACTCAAAGTCAGCATGCAAATCAAATTGATCAAACAATTCAACTAATTAGACACCTAAGATAACTTCTTTGACTTAAAGTCAAGTTTTGAGATATTTTCACATCTTCAGTTGAAACAATAATTCAATGTTATCAACTTTCAACATTTAAATTTGCACATTAAATAAATATATAAATATTCTATTATGCAAAACTAAAAATTACATTTAAATAAATATATCGTTTAATTAATTTAATTAATCAAACCCTTTTAAAAATAACATTACAATTTCAATTATTAAAATATCTAAACATCAATATTTTAACTTAACATTTCAACATTATCAATTAAATCAGTGACTAATCAATAAACCATTAAACTAACTAATCAGTGAATTTCCAACATGATGAAGACAAGAATGACATGATGGAACCAAACCACAAAATGACAATGATGGGTGACAAACGGATACTCGTTCAATGAAAAATGATGGCCAATGATGGACCTGGCACTATCTTCGAAACAACATATTTCCATTGGGTTAGGGCACGCTCAAACCTAACAAGCAGGTGGAGATGATGCCCAGTACTTGCAAATTGCATCAAACAGCACTATTAAACATATCATCATATATCGACAAACACACCATTAAGAAGAGTCGCAATGTAGTAGGGTACTCACAAGTGATTTATGCTACACTGTCTCCTTCACCAAGATTGACAAACATCATTATATCATAAACAACATAATGCTATAAAACAACCATAACACATGTAAAGTATATCACAATGTCATTTCACCTACATAAACAAATGATCGCAATGTACTAATGTATCGTCAACACAATATAAAACTAGCATAGTATCAAGATAGCTAAAGAAAACATCACCCAAGCATAAATAAATTGAAACAAAGTGTAGCAACTGGAGGGAAACTACATCCTCCCCCCCTAGGAAAAGGCTTACTCCTGGAAGCTTGCAAACAGAAAATGGATAACACACACACACACACACACACACTACTACTAAACTCCATAAATCTATGTAACATAAACTTTAGTAAAGGAATATCCTAATCATCCAAGTCAAATACTATCATCCAAACCAAACAAAATGGTGGTACAAACAACATCAGGGTCACTAAATCCTTAATATCTCATAGTAAACATCGATCCAAAGAAAATAATACAGTAACTAACGATATTGCTTACAAGGTAGTCATAACTACCTGTGATAATTTTCAACCCAACAGTGATTTGGAATCACTATCATTGTCGGTGATAGGTTCCTCATGGTCACTAAAGTTAGAGGGAATGAGCCTATAACCAAGAGTTAGTACATGAACTTTCTTAGGAATTACCAGTTCACTCTTGATACACATAGGAATTCCTGGGTGGGCTTTGTTTCTCCTTTGATAGGTGATCCAAATTTTATTTTCCTTTACCACCCATGGGTTACCCACCATACCAGGTTCTAAGTGAGAGAATGGCTCCTCGAGCATGGGACATAACTGCACACCCTCAAATCTCAATTTTTCAACATGATCACTCCCATGTGATCTCCAAGAGGGAGTGTCCTGGCAGTTAGCCCCACAACCACCGCCTCTTCCACAACCATGACCCCTACCTCATCATCTAGGCATAGTCCTACACAAAATCAAGGAAAAGTCTGAATTACAAGACACAAAAGACAATAGGAAAACACAAACTACAAAATCTAACATCTAGGACAACCTAATGGGCTCAAAAATATCAAAAGTACCTATTGTTAGAACTTTGTGCTCTTATACCAACTACCACACCCCACCAGGGAACCTAGAGAACAACATATAAAATGAAAAAATAACCAAACAATTTTTTTTTTAAACATTCAATAACAACATAAGAACATAAGTACATAAACACGTATGTTCTCAGGGTTCCATGACAACATTACTAAAACAAATACAAGAACATCACAACACAAAACCATTAACATAAAAAACAAAGATAAACTATATTCCAAATGAATGATACAATTACAAATCATGATGGAATGAAGTTACATTCAAAATACATCAAATGAGATTATGATAAATCTTGTAACATCAAAATCATATTACAATAAAGCCTCATATAACTATCAAGATAGTATGCAATAAGAATGATGATCAGGTACAATTGTCCTTCTCGTTCATGTGCACGCTCAGTATCCAACTCCATGAACAAAGAGAATCCAAGAACCTGACAAGAACAGTCTCGTCTTGAGTTGCATAACCTGAAGGGGAACCCAATGGAGGAAAGAGAACGTTCCTCCCAACTACATGGTACCCTAAGTTCCACTCCCTCCATGCTAGGAGATAATGCCAGGTCCACTAAGGTAATAAACAAAAAAAGACAGAACATAACATCACATGGCTGACAATCACATCACGACATAATGACATAACGACATCAAACCATACTAATCACAACATATACTTCTAGAGACGAACACAATACAATAGCTAACTCTTCACAAGAGACTACAAACATGCTTCAGGTAAGAGTGTCATATGAAAAACCTTGCATATGAAGGAGGAAAAACCTTGCATATGAAAAACACTCTCTTTGGATTCTACACGTTACAACTTTCATTCTAAAATTTTTGTGACCAAATCGGCTATTCCAACACATCTAGATGGGTACATTTATGATAAGCATAGTCCTCTTTCACACCCAAACACACCAAATCACTTTGAGCTATGTTGTATCAGCTCGATCCCTTAACAGTCCAAAGTTCAAAATGGTTGCAATCTTTGGTGGGCTATTATTCAAAAAATATGACGCTTAAAAACTTCTCATCTAAGGCTACAAGATTTTTCTGGGACCCTCTACAATAATCTCTCATTTTTTCTATCTTGGAGGCATTTTTCCGTGGTGATGACTTTTTAGTTGAGGAAAAGGTTGTCAAATGCAAGCAATGTAAAATTGCAAAGTGGTGCAACTTTCTTTCTACAACTCATGTGACGTACCAAACCGAGTATTCCAACATGTATGGATGGGTATTTTTACATTAGGAATGGTCCTCTTTTGCACCCAAACACACTGAATCACTTTGAGCTATGTTGTACTGACTCGATCCCTTAAAGAGTCAAAAGTCCAAAATCGCTACAATCTTTGACAGGCTATTACTCAAAAATTGTGAAGCTTAGAAACTTCTCATTTGATCCTATGGGATTGCATTGGGCCCCTCTCAATAATCTCTCTTGGATTTTTCTATCTCAGAGGCGTTTTCTCATGGTGACAACTTTTCAATTAAGGAAAAAAATGTCGAATGCAAGTAGTGTAATGTTGTAAAGTGGTACAACTTTCATTCTACAATTAGTGCAACCAAACTAACTATTCCAACACATTTGGATGGGTACGTTTACATAAGGCATGGTCCTCTTTCACAACCAAACACGTCAAATCACTCTAAGATACGTTGTACTAGCTTGATCCCTTAAGAGTCCAAAGTACAAAATGGGTGCAATCTTTGATAGGCTATTACTCAAAAACTATGATGCTTACAAACTTCCCATATGAGGCTATAGGATTACGTTGGGACCCTCTACAATAGCCTCTCTTGTTTTTATTATCTCAGAGGCTTTTTCCTATGGTGACGACTTCTTAGTTGAGGAAAAAGTTGTCAAATGCAAGCAGTGTAAAGTTGTAAAGTGGTGCAACTTTCATTTTGCAAATCATTCAACCAAACTGACTATTCCAACATGTCCAAATGGGTACATTTATGGTAGGAATGGTCCTCTTTCAGACCCAAACATGTTGAATCACTTTGAGCTATGTTGTACTGGCTCGATCCCTTAAGAGTTTAAAGTGCAAATTGGCTACAATCTTTGACAAGCTATTACTTGGAAATCGTAATGCTTACAAACTTCCCACCTAAGGCTACAAGATCGTGTTGGGCACATCTACAATAACCTCTCTTATTTTTTTCTATCTCAGAGGTTTTTTCTCATGGTGACAACTTTTCAGTTGAGAAAAAAGTTGTCAAATGCAAGTAGTGTAAAGTTGCAAAGTGGTGCAACTTTCGTTCTACAACTCGTGTGACCAAATCAAATGTTCCAACATATCTAGATGGGTAAGTTTACATTAGGAATGGTTCTCTTTTACACCCAAACATATCGAATAACTCTCAGCTACATTGTACCAACTCAATCCTTTAAGAGTCCAGAGTGCAAAAGGGCTGCAATATTTTATGGGCTATTGAAGGAATACAAAAGACCACTTAGTGGGGGGGTGAATCAGTGGGCTAAAAAAATTTAACTTCCTAAGAAATGTGACAATAAACACTAAAAGCATAAACCAAGAGAAAAAGAAAGGTATCTAAATCAAACACACAAAATGCATCCCACAACACAAGATATACAAGGAAAATCCAAGATGGGAAAAACCTCGGTGAGAATAGTTGTTAGAGAAAACTGCTCTAATCTAGCCTCACAATAAAAATGATTTTTGTTACAATTTATGGGCACCCAAAGGAACACAAATTCCAATTTTATGAGCACCAACTCAAAGGAGCTTCTACCCCTAATCTGAGCACCCACTTAGATGATTATACAATAAGATATTTCATATATATTTTTAGTATCATGTTACAAACACAATTTTGTAACTCATAGATTACTGCACTTTACAAAGACTTTGATGATTTTCTATCCTCAACCAACTTCTAGTCTTCAAACACTAATTGTCTTTGCAAGTATTCTTGATTTCCTCCTTTTGGTTCTTCTTCAACCTCAAAACACACTCTATGATCTTCTTTGCATCAACACAATAAGTCTCTTCAAAAACTTATCTCATACCTTCACACACTTTTGCAAAAATAAAACATTCAACACTCAGAAAATGCATACTTTGTTTTAACAAAATTATCTAATCTCTTATCCACACTCGTACCTTCTCTTTCTCTCTTTGAAATTTTTACAAATGAGTAATTTTATTTTTTATATATTACTCCTGTAGAATAAGGAAATTTTATAGCCCTAATCTTCAAACAAATATTTTTGCAACTTTTTGTCAACAACATTCTAACATTCCTGTAGCAATCTTTTTGCAGATTTCTGATATTCCTATAGTAGTATATTTTTAATTGGAGATATCTTATCCTTCTCGTATCATTCCATCTATAAGATTTTAATGCTCTTCTTGAGCAACTAAATGATTCAATTTTGCTTCTTCTTTTTAGACTGGCTGCCATTAATTAAAAATGCGTCTTCCTTACTTTTTAATCAAAACAACTATCAGTTTCTTGTAGCATTGATTTTTCCAGTTTAACTATAGCTTGCAAATTTGATTTCAATATCTAATCTACAATAAATAGAAAACTTTGTATAGGTAATTTCCTAGACTCTACAAGAGGTAACTTAAACAAAAATATTTGAAAAAAAATTCATCTCATGCTACTATAGAAAGAAACTTCACCACCAAACAAAGAATAACCTCAATCTAATTTCATTTGAACCATGCCAATTCAACTTGAAGACATAGAAAAATGATTATAAAACTAGATGAAAATATGATATGCATTGATCAGTGATAACCGCCTTGTCGAATGGAAGAGAAGACAAAAACTGATGTGTCGGTTTAGGGTTTAAACCACCATACCTCATGTTGAACAAAAGACAAACAAGAAACTTTCTTTCTAGTCCTCAAATCGGCACGTTATCTTGTAGTTGTCATAATATCTGAGTAATGACATAACAAAACCAATCTCCCTTAGCCACACAAAACCCTAGCAAATAAACAAAGAGGTAAATAGCCAAACTACTTATATTCACCAAGTTGTCATTATACCACACATTTTTTGACACATGTATGACATGTCACTATACTCTAATCGGTCCAACTTGCAAAGTTGTCTTTTTGCATATTTAAATATTGGCCACCATTGACTTTTATTTGACTTATTAAGGTTTTGTTGCTATGAAGTTCTATCACATGAAATGCACATTGTTGTAGTTGCAAACTGTGAGGTCTCTAGAGCATGAATTTCGTGTCATTGTGAACTTCCTATAGTTATGCTTGTTCCTGTAGCTGCATACAATGGTTTGCATACCATGAGTTGACATCAATGGAAATCTAATTCCAACCAACAAGCTCAATTCCAACAATCTCCCCCTTTGGAATTGATGTCAACTAATCAATTGCTAGGCTTTCAACTTCCCTTTATCTAGATAAACTTCTCCATCCATATATTTTTCTCCTTACATAACTTTCTCCCCCTTTGACAATAATGGAAAAGGGTGTCATAAAGACCACTTTTAGATTAGATACCACTATGCTTTCATAACTTTCAGAGTATCTTCTCCCCCTGTGTCATAAAATTAAAGAGACATTCAGATTGTCTCCCCCTGTCATGAACATAACAAGATTCAAATCTGCACTAACCAAATGGTAATGCATTTTCCAATATGGAGGACAACAATAAGCTTCTCCCCTAAGAAATATGTAAGGAGCAACAATAAACATGAACAATAGAAACTATTGTTAGAGATAGCAAGTGTATAGATGTATGACATGAGCAGCAACCATCTCTCCTTGAACTTCAAACTGGGCACTTCTACCCCCTTGGAGTAGAACAAATTCAAGGATGGAAGATGAAGTATAATAAGCTCTCCCGGAATCATAAAATTCCTCATCTTACTAAGTGATAGAAGAGGGAGATACAACTCCCAATCTCATTCTCAAATACTCAAATGTCTCTTTGGGCAATGGTTTGGTAAGGATATTAGCTATTTTCTCACTAGTGTTCACATATTCAAGTTGAACTTATTTTTCACCCACTTTTTCTCTCAATAAATGGTACTTAATAGCTATGTGTTTGGTTCTTGAGTGCATAACTAGGTTCTTAGAAATATTGATTGCATTGGAATTATCACACATAATGGAAATAGATTCTAAATATTCTACCTAAATATCTTTTAGTGTTTGTTTCATCCAGAGAACTTGAGAGCAACATTAGGCAACAAATATGTATTCTGCTTCAGCTATAGATAACGAGATAGATTCTTAGTTTTTACGGTTCCAAGAGACCAATCTACCACCAAGGAAGAAATAACCTCCACTTGTGCTCTTCCTATCATCTATGCACCTAGCCCAATCTACATTTGTGTAAGCTTGCAAAGTGAAGTAATCATGTTTAGCATACCATAAACCATAGGTCAAACTACCTTGCAAATATTTGAAAATTCTTCTTACTACATTCAAATGAAATTTCTTTGGAGAAGACTAAAATATAGCTACCATACAAACTGCTTGTACAATATCTAGTCTAGAGTAAAAAATGTACAATAGACTTCCAAACATGGATCTAAACATGGTTTGATCAACATCAGGTGAATCATCATTCTTGGACGCTTGCATCCAGTCATGATAGATGTACTAACAGGCTTACAATCATCCATTTGAAACCTTTTCAACATGTTTTTAGCATACTTGGTTTGTGAAATAAAAATTCCTTTATCTAATTGTGAAATTGGCAAACCAAGAAAGTAGGACAGCTCACCTATCATTGACATTTCAAATTCTTGTTGCATTTGATCACCAAATTTCTTACACAAATTGTCATGACTTCCAGCAAAGATGGTATCATCTACATAAACAACATTTATAATCATATGATTACCTTCCTCTTTGGTGTAGAGATTGTTGTCAACACATCCTCTTTTGAAGCCATGTTGATGTAAATACTTGTCCAATCTATAATACCATGCTCTAGGTGCTTGTTTTAACCCATATAGTGCTTTTTCTCAATTTGCACACACAATCTCAGTTTTCAGGTGACTCAAACCCTTCAGGTTGTTCCATGTAGACTTCTTCCTCAAGGTTACCATTCAGGAATGCAGATTTAACATCCATTTGATAAAATTTGTAGTTCTTATATGTTGAGAATGCTAAGAACATTCTAATAGCCTCTAGTCTTGCAATTGGGGAAAAATTTTCCTCAAAATCTATGCCCTCGACTTGTGAGTATCCCTTGCATACTAGTCTAGCTTTATTTCTAATCACTTTACCTTCTTCATTTACTTTTTTTATGTAGACCCATTTTGTGCCAATAATATTCTTATCATCTGGCCTTGGAACTAAATCCCATGTTTTGTTTCTTTCAATCTGTTGTACCTCTTCTTCCATAACCTTTATCCAATCTTCACTCTTGTTGGCCTCATTGTAGCTCTTTGGTTCTATTTCAATTAGAAGACATAAGTTGACTTGATCATCATTTCCAACATGTCTTCTTCAAGTATGCACACCAATATCTTTGCTTCCTATAATATGATTTTTAGGGTGGTACTTCTGAACATACTTGCTTGGGGTTTTTTTGGAGTTTTTTCAACTACATCGTCATTTTTTTATTTCTCTTCGCCTTCATTATGATGTTCTTCAATCTAATTTTCTAATTTTTATCTTGATTGTTGCAAATCTACATCTATCCTCACATATACACACTCAACTACTCTCTTGAGGCATTTATTATAACACTTGTATGGGGTGATCCCACAATAGTGGTTTACAATTTTTGGCCAAACTGGACACTGAAATTATTATTTTTAACTAAATTTTTACATTCAGGCACCTATAGCAGCTAAACCGTGAGGAATTTGAAGATGATGCAAACAAGAGTCTCATCACATTTTTTCTGTAGATTCTAAAAATATTTTTTCAAAATTTTTGGAATCAGATTGCACTTCTTTTTCCATTTCCATGAAAATTGGTTTTTTCAAAACAACATTTTAAAAAGGACGACACCATAACATAACTTTTTTCCATGAAGGATAAAATTCTATTTCTTTCAAATTTAGATTTTTAACTTTGATATCTAGTGCTTCCACTTGGTTAGATATTTTTTATTGAATATTTTTCTTTAATCAAGTTTTGAAGTCAAACCAATTACAATTCAAACATAGCGTGACTATATAACGCATAACTTTTTTTGTATATATCAAAATTCAAACTTTTTTTTTTGTTGGATCAAGGACTTCAATATCTAGTGCACTCATATTTTTCAAAAAAAAAATTGATAACCTACTATTTTTCCACTGTGCAAAACAGAGACCTTCATTTTTTATGAGAAACCTATGTTTAATAAAACTAAAAAAATAAATACATAATAAAACCAAAACATATTAAAATTATATTCATTGGATAGATCATTTCGAGGACTGCCTAATTCCAGTTGGGTTTGTGAAGAATCCTCCATTTTCATCCTCAACCCAAGCTTCAAAGCATAAAAATTTAGGTTTTTTTGTGAACAAGGTCAAAAATCAAGGAAAATGGGGGTTTGCTAGAACCAGGGAGTTCTAGCAAACCCACAAGGGTTCGAGTGAACCAAGGTTCATTCGAACCCGCTTCAAAATGCATTTTCCTTCTTTTTTTTGGATGGTAAATGTGGACCCAATAATTAATGGGTTCACTCGAACCATAGTTTAGTCGAACCCCTTTTTGGTTCGGTCGAACTTGTAGGTTCATTTGAACCCCTAAAACCAATTTTTTTTCCATGGAGTCATTTTTTCTTAGTTTTCCTTCCTCCATCAAATTGTAAACCACTATTGTGGCTTCACCCTATGCCTTAATATGTGTTGAGTATCTTAAGAATATTCCATCATCACATCTTGTATCAAAGCTACCAAGCCCATCATCATCTTTTTTAATGAAACACTTGATACCAAAAGCCTTGAATATTTGATAGAAGGTTTCTTACCATACCATAGCTCATAAGGTGACCTTTTATTGTGCACTCTTATCTGGCCCATGTTTAGTGTGTATACTACTGTATGAACACCCTCTTTGCAATACACATCTGGTAGGTTTGACTCATTAAGCATAGTTCTTGCCATTTCTTTCACACTCTTATTCTTCCTCTCAACAACTCCATTTTGTTGAGGTGTTCGAGTAGCATATATTGTCTTCTAATCCTGTGTTGTTCACAATAGTCTTCAAATTTATTTGATGTAAATTCTCCACCATGGTCTAATCTTAAACATATCAACTTGAAACCACTTTCTTTCTCAACCATTTTTTGAATACCTTGAACCTTTCAAATTCTTGTGACTTATCTTGTAGGAAGGTTACCCAATTCATCCTTGAGTAGTCATCAATTATCAACATAAAGTATTTGTCACCATTTAAAGATTGTGTCTTTGTAGGACCACATAAATCTATATGTACTAACTCAAGTGGCCTTGTGTTTGAGTACTCTTTAATTTTGAAACTCACTTTGGTTTGCTTCCCTTTTTGACATTCATCAAAAATAGTGTTTATTTGTTTAGTTATCTTCGGCATGTGTCTCACATAACCTTTTGAGCGTACTTTGACAAGGTTGTCAAAATTTATGTGTCCTAGCCTCCTATGCCACAACCAACTCTCATCCACTTGTCTAGTCATATATTGAGCTTCATGACATTCTCTCAAGTTGTATACATTTTCATTTGTTCTTTTACCTTCAACAACTAATCTTCCATTGTTCTTTTTTCTGATTTCACATCTTTTGGAATCAATTGAAAATTTATAACCATTGTCACACATTTGACTAACATTGAGTAAGTTATGTTTTAGCACTTCAACATAGTATACATCCTTTTTGAGTAGTTTCCCATCAATACTTAAGGTTCCTTTACCTTTTATCTAGATTGAGGAGTTATTACCAAGCTTAATTGAACCACCATTACAATCTTCTACCTGTTTGAATTTGTTCCTGCTGCCAGTCATGTGGTTGGAGCAGCCATTATCTATCACCCATATATTTTTCTTCTCTACGTGTAATGCAATTTGTAGTAACATGCTTGATTGAACTTTGTCTTTACTCATCTCTTTCCATTCTTGCTTGGTTTCATTCTTCTTTGTTGTAATTGTTTGTTCATTTTTGTTCTTGGGGGTAGCAACTATATTCTTTTCATGTTCAGTAGATCTTGCTCTAAAAAAAAATTCTATGTGTCCATAGTTATGACAATAGTAGCATTCAATGTTCTCATTGAACATAGGAAAGTTGAAGCCTTTACTAGTCTGACTTAAACTTTTGCAATCTGCACTCCTATGTCCTAGACTATTGCAATTGTAACACACAATATCCAAATCTCTCAATGGTGTAAGAGAATTCTTGCTCATGAAATTTGGAGCTTCTCTTTTCAACATTTTGCAATGTATGAACTTATGACCATATGAATTGCATCTAAATCAATAACCATGAAAATTATGGGAGTACCAATTATTATTCTGTGAAATAATTCTAGTTGTTTCCACAACAACAAAAGACCTTCTCATTCTTGGGGCAGCAATACTATCTCTTGGGGTAGAAACATTTTTTTTTGTTGCAGCATCAATACTATCTCTTGGGGCAGCAACGTTTTCACTTGTGGAAGAAGTGAAAACAATCTTCTTCTTGGGTTTTTCACCCATATTAGAGCTCTCACCATGTTTATAGCCAACACCACTATAATATTTGTTCCTTTTTTGCTTACTAAGTATATCATTCAATGCATTAGTGTTGCTCTCATTTTTCATGCTCAACTTTAAATCTTCTTGACAAGTTTCTAACTCTTTCCGTAGAGTTACTGTTGGACTCAAGGAACACTAAGAGGGGGGGAGGGTGAATTAGTGTTCTTCAAGATTTGAATTTCAATCTAGACCTTAAACTATCAACAACAATATTTAAACTTCAATATTATTCACTGCACATAAACTGAAACAAACATGCAAGAATATTAATGTGAACACCATAACACCAAGATTTTTGCGTGGAAACCCTATTAGGGGAAAAACCACGGTGGAGATTAACCCATAATTTATACTTTGTTAAAAGTATGAACAAAAGGGAATGCACATGCATTTAGGCACGCTGCCTAGAGCTCACTGCTCAAAATAAGGAAGGCTCACTGCCTTACAAAAATGTTTGTGATTACAACAAAAATTTGAACTGAGAAGATAGCATCTACAAATGCCTAGATTCAGTTCCAATGAAGCTAAGTTAAAATGATCTTCAGCCCTTATGACTGACTTTGTAGTTCTTCTCTGCTCTTCTCTGCTCTTCTCTATTTATTTTTCCTTCTGAAACTATGCATAGATCTCTACAATCACCCTTCTAATACTTGCACACACATCTAATATGCTTTACATACACTTGCACATTTTTCACACTCCTTCTCCTCATCAACATGAATTACCAATCTCATATATATATCCACTAGCAAGGATTTTATTACCTCAAGTTGACTTTAACAAAACATGAAACACCCTTCAATGGTTAGCTCAAATCGCCAATTAAAATTAATGCGCACCCACATAAGTCGACTAGACTATAGCTGGGACCCAAAAAATAATTCCCAACACAATAAATATTTATACAATTTATCCTTATACTTCCTCGACATGCTGCATACACCAAGTCAGCCACAATGAGGAAATAAGTAGAAAATCATTCTACCAGATTTTCAAGCACGTACACTGATTAATACATCACAAAACTTACCAATAAGGTAAAATATGTTCTTAACAAACTATCCTATGGATCCACAACTTAATATGATGATCCGGTGAAGCATACAGATTGACTAACTGACCGAATACCCTGTTCTTCAAGCATTTTGTTAGTAATACACTATTTTCTACTTTGCATGCTGGTATGAGTAACTTCTGAACTATAGACCACATTAATGACTCTAGTTGCCATCAATGACAACACTAGAAGCCATAAACAATTTCCCCAAGCCATATTCCAATAGTTACTACCTCTTGTTCCAACTTATGAAATTCTTTTTTCTTTGCTTCAACTTCAGATTTCAAAACTTCACCCATTCTGTATGCTTCTTCCAACTATGTCTTTAGAGTGGCAATACTCTTTCCTAACTAGTCTTGTTCTGTTAATGTATTGCTCTTGAATTTGGCATGTTCTTTCTTCAACCTATCCAATTCATTAAGATCACAAATTAGCTCTCCTTCAAGATCAACCTCAGCATCATCTTCATCCTCCTCATCACAATCAAATGTTTTTATATTTTCAAATTAAGCATTATTTTCAATCTTTGAAGTATTCTTGTCATTTATAACTTCTTGAGCCATGAATAGATTGACCTCTTTCTCATCTTCACTAGTGTCTTCAGTTGAATCGCTTTCATCATCTGAAATTTCACTTTCAATAGTGAGAAGACTTCTCTTCCTCTAAGAGTTTTTCTTCTTGGATTTGTAGAACTTCTTAGGTCTAAACTTATTAGTTTCTTCAATGTTTTCTTACTTCTTCTCATAAGTACACTTAGCAGAAAAATATCCAATCTTGCCACAATTAAAACACTTAAAGGGTAGCTTGTCCTTATACTTACCCGATCCCTTCTTCAGTTTCTTAACAAAATTTGCTTCAGCATTGTCAAGATCTTCTAGATCAACATTTGCAGCTGATTATTTTCCTTTCTTTACTAAGTTGAAGGAAACTTCTCTCTTAGAAGGTTAAACACTCACAGTCCTCATTTCATAGGCTGATAATGAACCAAATAATTCATCCATGGAGAAATTCTTCAAGTCTCTAGCTTCTTCTATGGAAGAAATTTTAGTGTCATATTTTTCTATTAATGACCTTAGAACTTCCTTAACAATTACATCATCATCAAATTCTTCTCCATGTCCTCTTACAACATTAACAATCTCATCTACTCTTAGTAAGTAATCAACAATCTTTTCTTCTCTCATCTTCATACCTTCAAAAAGAGCTCCGAGATTTTGTAATTTAGCTTCCTTCACATTCTCATCACCTTCATAAATCTTTTGTAGCTTATCCCACGTTTTTTTTGTAGATTTGCAGTGCACAACTTTGACAAACTCGGTATTAGATAATCTATTAAGAATAGCATGCTTGGCCTTGGTATTGTACTCATATTCCTTTTTAGCATCAGGATCAGTTGGAGGAGTCTGGGGAACATTATAACCATTTTTAACAATCAACCAGACATCACAACCTAAGGAGGATAAGTAGGTTTCCATTCTTCTACTCCAAAAGCTATAGTTAGTGCCATCAAACATAGGTACTTTCACAGAAGTGGATTCATGCTTAGCCATTGTGTTCACAAATCATAATCTACCCAAGCTGGAGAAAGCTTTCTAACAGGGAACTAGAGGCTCTAATACTAATTGAAGGAACACAAAGACCATTGAGAGGGAGGGTGGGGTGAATCATTGGGCTAAATAATTTTAACTTCCTAAGCAATGTGACAATAAACACTAAAAGCATAAACCAAAGAAAGGTATCTAAACCAAACACGCAAAATGCATCCCACAACATAAGATATATGAGGAAAAACCAAGATGGGAAAAACCTCGGTGAGAATAGCTACTAGAGAGTACTGCTCTAATCCAACCTCACAATAAAAATGCTTTTTGTTACAATTTATGGGCACCAACCCAAAGGAACACCAATTCTAAGTTTATGAGCACCAACTCAAAGGAGTTTCTACCCCTAATCTAAGCACCCACTCAGATGATTATACAATAAGAGATTTCAAATATAGTTCTAGTATCATGTTACAAATGAAATTTTGTAACTCATATAGATTTTTACACTTTACAAAGACTTTGATGATTTGTTGTCCTCAACCAACTTCTAGTCTTCAAACATTAACTGTCTTTGCAAGTATTCTTGATTTCCTCCTCTTTTTTTTCTTCAACCTCAAAACACACTCTGTGATCTTCTCTGAACCAACACAATAAGTCTCTTCAAAAAATTTATCTCATACCTTCACACACTTTTGCAGAAATAAAACATTCAACACTCAGAAAATGCATACTCTATTTTAACAGAGTTATCTAATCTCTTCTCCACATTCATACCTTCTCTTTCTCTCTCTCTGAAGTTTTTACAAATGAATAATTTCATTTGTTATATATTACTCCTATAGAATAAGGAAATTTTGTAGCCCTAATCTTCACACAAATATTTTTGCAACTTTCTATCAATAACATTCTGACATTCCTGTAGCAATCTTTTTGTAGATTTCTAATATTCCTATAGTAGTATATTTTTAATTGGAGATATCTTATACTTCTCTTGTCATTCCATCTACAATATTTTAATGCTCTTCTTGAGCAACTAAATGATTTGATGTTGCTTCTTCTTTTTATACTGGCTACCATTAATTAAAAATGCCTCTTCCTTATTTTTTAATCAAAACAACTATCAGTTTCTTGTAGCATCGATTTTCCTAGTTTAACTACAGCTTGCAAATTTGATTTCAATATCTAATCTGCAATAAATAGAAAAAAAAATTATAGGGCATCACCCAGACTTTACCAGAGATAAACAAAAATATTTTAAAAACTTTTCATCTCACGCAGATACAAAAAGAAACTTCACCACCAAGCAAAGAATAACCTAAATATGATTTCATTCAAACCATGCCAATACAACTTGAAGACATAGATAAATGATTATAAAACTAGATAAAAATTTGATATGCATCGATCAGTGATAACTGCCTTGTTGAATGGAAGAGAAGACAAAAACTAATGTGTCAGTTTAGGGTTTAAACCCCCATACCTCATGTTGAGCAAAAGATAAACAAGAAACTTTCTTTTCATTCCTCAAATCAACACATTATCTTGTAGCTGTCATAATATCTAAGAAACGACATAATAAAACCAATCTCCTTTAGCCGCACAAAACCCTAGCAAATAAACAAAGAGGTAAACGACCAAACTACTCATATTCACCAAGTCATCATTATACCACATATTTTATGACATGTGTATGCCATGTCAGTATACTCTAATCGGTCCAACTTACAAAGTTGTCTTTTTGCATATTTAAATATTAACCATTGTTGACTTTTATTTGAGCTATTAAGGTTTTGTCGCTGTGAATTTATTGTCGCATGAAATGCACACTGATGTAGTTGCAAACTGTGAGGTTTCTGTAGCATGAATTTTGTGTCACTGTGAACTTCTTGTATCTATGCTTGTTCCTATAGCTACATACAATGGTTTGTATACCATAAGTTGACATCAATGGCAATCTAATGCCAACCAAAAAACTCAATGCCAATAGCTATTACTCAGAAACCATGATGCTTAGAAACTTCCCATCTAGGGCTACAGGATTGTGTTGGGACCCTCTACAATAAACTCTCTTAGTTCTTTCTATCTCAGGATTGCATTGTGACCAAACTGACTATCCCAACACATCTAAATGGGTATGCTTACACTAGGCATGTTCCTCTTTCATACCAAAAAATGCTAAATCACTTTGAGCTACGTTGTACTGACTCAATCCCTTAAGAGTCCAAAGTACAAAATAGCTACAATCTTTGATAGGCTATTACTCGAAAAGTGTGACACTTAAAAACTTCCTATTTGAGGCTATAAGATTGCGTTGGGTCCCTCTACAATAATCGCTCTCAATTTTTTCTATCTTGAAGGTGTTTTCCCATGGTGATGACTTTTCATTTGAAAAAAAAGTTGTTAGATGCAAGCAGTGTGAAGTTGCAAAGTGGTGCAACTTTGATTCTGCAACTCGTGCAATAAAACCGACTATTCCAACACATTTGGATGGGTACATTTATGCTAGGCATGGTCCTCTTTCACACCTAAACATGTTGAATCACTCTAAGCTACATTCAACTAGTTTGATCCCTTAAGAGTCCAAAGTGCAAAATGGTTGCAATCTTTGACGAGCTATTACCATGAAGCCATGATGCTTACAAACTTCTCATATAAGGCTACGATATTGTGTTGGGGCCTTCTACAATAACCTCTCTCAATTTTTTCTATCTCGAAGGTGTTTTCCCGTGGTGACAACTTTTCAAATGAGGAAAAATTGTCAAATGCAAGCAGTGTAAAGTTGCAAAGTGGTGCAACTCTTGTTCTTCAACTTGTGTGACCAAATAAAATATTCCAACATTTCTACATGGGTAGGTTTACACTAGGAATGGTCCTCTTTCACATCCAAACATTCTGAATCACTTCAAGCTACATTGTATCAACTCGATCCCTTAAGAGTTCAAAGTGCAAAATGGATGCAATCTTTGATGGGCTATTACTCAGAAACCATGATGCTTACAAACTTCTCATTAGAGGCTACGAGATTACATTGGGCCCATCTACAATAACCTCTCTTATTTTTTGTATCTTAGAGGCATTTTCCCATGGTGATAACTTTTTAATTGAGGAAAAAGTTGTCAAATACAAGTATTGTAAAGTTGCAAAGTAGTGCAACATTCATTCTGCAACTAATTCGACCAAACCAAATATTCTAACACATCTAGATGGGTATGTTTACACTACTCATGGTCCTCTTTCACACACAAACACATCGAGTCACTCTAAGCTACATTCAACTGACTTAATCCCTTAAGAGTTAAAAGTGGAAAATGGTTGCAATCTTTAATGAGTTATTACTCAAAAATCATGACACTTAAAAACTTCTCATCTGAGGCTATGGGATTCTGTCGAGACCCTCTACAATAACCTCTCTCTATTTTTTTATCTCAGAGGCATTTTCCTATGGTGATGACTTTTTAGTTGAGGAAAAAGTTATCAAATGCAAGTAGTGTAAAGTTGCAAATTGGTGCAAATTTCATTCTGCAACTCATGCGACCAAATCGAATGTTCCACCATATATGGATGGGTACGTTTATACAAGTAATGGTCCTCTTTCACACCCAAACACATAAAATTACTCCAAGCTATGTTGTACCAGTTTGATCCCTTAAGAGTCCAAAGTGCAAAATGGTTGTAATCTTTGATGGGCTATTACTCAAAAAATATGATGCTTACAAACTTTCAATCTAAGGCTATGGGATAATGTTGGGCCCCTCTATAATAACCTCTCTCATTTTTTTCTATATCAGATGTGTTTCCCCGTGGTGATGAATTTTTAGTTGAGGAAAAAGTTGTCAAATGCAAGTAGTGTAAAGTTGCAAAGTAGCGCAAGTTTCATTCTGCAACTTGTGTGACCAAACCAACTATTCCAACATGTATAGATGGGTACATTTATGCTAGGTGTGATACTCTCTTTCTCTCCTGGTGGTTTAGTTAGTATTATCATTCATTACGAATTAGGCTTCAAATAGGGTTATGGTTATGGTTAAGGTTCTAAGATTAAGCTTGTAACTCAATTGGGAATAGGATTTAATTAGGGTTAAAGTTAGAATTATGGTTAAATTTCTATTAGGATTAGTGTTATGATTGGAATTCAATTATGGTAATAGTTATCATTCAGTTACAACTACAACTAAGGTTGGGGATCAATTACAATGGATTACAATTATAGTTACTATGATGGTTGGGAAAGTGTTATTGCTACGGTACAATTTTGGTTAGGCTTACAATACTTTAAGGGTTATAGTTCAAATAGGGTTCATAAAAAACTTCTTGATTAGGGTTAATATTAGGGTCAAATTAGGGTTCAATTAGGGTTCAATTGTTGGCAAGAGACACTGCAAATGCTTTATGGTGTTGTCATTTATGGAAACCCTAGTCAGTGATTGGATCCGCATGTCATAATTTTCTCATACCAATAGACAGTTTGGAGACAGTCAAGGGAGAACAGAGCATCCAATAGTTTTGTGTTCATCGATTCACATGTAGATTTTCGGTTGTGATTTTGAGTTGTGGATCTCATGGGAGGTTGATCAATGTATGTCTTGCATTATCCAAAAATCTTAGTGCCTCGTATTAAGTTATGTACAAGTTTAGAGATCTAGTTGGATATCTTTTTGTTCATCAATGTTTTATGGCTGACCCAGTTGACATAACGTGTTGCAAATATTCAAGTGTTTATTCAAATGTTTTTGTGTTTGAGCATTTTGATTTGGTTCTAAACTAATTTTTGGATGACCATTGTGGATGCGCATTGAATATCATTCATTTTTTGAGCTGACAGTTGTAAATATTTCTAAGCTTTATTGAAGTTGACTTGTTGCGACTAAATTCTTAGTTGTGAATATATATGATCAATTATATCATTTTGGCATGCAAGGAATATGTGTTGATGTGTGTTGCAAATCTTAGAAGGTCGATTGAGTGATTATGCATAGTTTCACTTGTGCATAAATATTTTGTGGTGTGAGTTTGAGCAGAGCATAGCAAAAGTGAAAAATCAATCAGAATGATAGAAGATCAACTACTGAGCCTAACTAGAACTATAATCAAGCATTTCTAGATGTTATTCTCTTAGTTCATTCTCTTGGATCTAACCCAAATCTTTCTAAGGTAGTGTGCCTTTCTATTTTGAGCAGTGAGCTCTAGGCAGTGTGCCTGAATGCAAGTTCATTCCCATATTATAATCTTTCTTTTGGGTATACTCAGATTATATTGTAGATTGGCCATCCACCGTGGTTTTTCCTCTAGTATGGTTTCCATGTAAAAAATCCTTGTGTTATTGTGTTGTGGTTTTTTTCTTTTTGTTTATGCATATATCTTATGGTTGAATGCTTTAAGTGGGTTAAAGATCAGAATAATAAATTCATTTTTTGCATAACACTAATTCACCCCCCTCTTAGTGTTGCTTGTTTCCAACAATTGGTATCAAAGCTAGTTCCTTGAAATAATTCTAACAGCTTGGGGAGATTTTGGAAATTATTTTCAATGGATACAAGCAGTCTTCAACAACAAATTTTGGTGGCACTGGATGATCTTACTCAGTCAAAATCTGAGAACCGAGAACTGCAAGGAAATATTGAGAATGGAGAGAAATTCATTCAATCATTGAAAGAAAAAATTAATGAATCAAGGGAGAAAAGAAAGGAATTATGTGATCAGCTTAAACAAAAGAATAGAAGTAAGGAAGATGAACAACTGAGTCAAGCCTTGAAAGAGAAAATAGAAGAATGTGAATTTTTTTCCAAAGAAAATGATTCCCTGAAGCGTAAGATGGAATCTATCATGATGAAAATGACCAAGGAGATTGAAGACAGAAAGAAGAATGAAGAAAAACTTGCACAATCCTTGAAAGAAAAATCTGAACAATGTAGTCGATTAGACAATGAACTGGAACAATCTAAAAACAATGAGGAAGTGCTTGAAAAACAACTTCATGATCTTAGAAATGAACTTACTATTGCAAATGAGTACAAGGAGAAATTCAAAGCAAGCTTGGCCAAGCTTAATGAACTGATTAAAGGTCAAAGGACTAATGGTGACAGGCGAGGTCTTGGATATGAAGAAGGAGAAAGTTCCAGATCTGGACAAAGGAAATCTAGGCAAGGGAGATTCAGGCAAGGAAATCAAATGAATGGAGCTAGAAGGAATCCAGTAAGACAACCAAATGCTCAAAGATTCAATGGCTATTGTTTTCTTGCAATAAATTTGGTCATATGGCTTCACAATGTAGAAGAAGGATGAACATAAGTGGACCATCATTCTCAAGTCAATGCTTTAATTGTAATAAGTTTGGTCATAAGTCAAATGAATGCAAAAATGTGATGAACAACTTTCATAGAGATGTCAAATGCTATGCATGCAACAGACTTGGGCATATTGCTAACAAATGCAATTCAAGACAAAATCAGTGGAACAGTAGGCCTGGAAAGAGAAATGTTGTGTGTTACAACTGCAACAAATTTGGCCACATTGCTAGATTCTATTAGAACAGAAGAGATCTGGTAAAACAAAACATGCAGCAAGATGCTAAGGGAAAGGGTAAAGTTACTACAGATGTGATCAGAAGGAAAATGTAGAAGAAATGGGTGAAGAAGAATCCCTCTATTGAAGGAAATACGCCAATACCAAAATTTGCTTCTGGTAATTCCTCTGAGAATTAGTCTTACGCCTTTGGCCTAGGGGGAGTTGTTAGGAAAATATTTTAACCCCCTGCCAGTAATTGATACTAGAATGTGGATAAGTCCAGTAAGTGCATTGATGCTTTTCAGATGTTGTTCAACCAATTGAAAAAGTATTGTATAGTATTAGAGATCCGCAAAAAAATCATCTATCACAGTGCATGGAAACAGGGTAATCGGATGAATTAGGGTAAAAGCATTTATTGCAACAAAAAGGGTTAGGTGTAAAAACGATAAAAGAACATTTTTATTCTTCATTTGTCACTTTGCATTTTGAAAGTTTGGAGAGCTCTGGGGTGAACTTTGTTGAATTGTGGAAGATTCAAGCGTGAAAAAGATTCAGTGATCAAACTTCGATCCGACGAAAAGGTATTTATCGAAAAACCTATGGATTTGTAAATTTTCAAACATGGCCACTCCTTTGGTAGTTGAAGTCAAGGATAGACCCCGTCCAAAGTTCAAATGGCATCCATTTAAGTCTATTGAGACCGATCCCCTTGGTGCATTTTCGTATGTACCGTACAGAGTCTTGCATACTTAATACATTAGGGATTACATACATGCCAATATTGAAGAGTTAGGGAGCTCACAAATGATGAATATGTATTCCAATCATATAATTGGAGAGGACTTTACTATATAGCTAGAATACAAAACCCTAGAAGAGAAGAAGTTCACATAGTTTGTGAAATTTCCCATATTTGAGGAAAACAAATGGGTGCGATATATTTTAAGCCGGGTTCATGTCAAATTCTTGTGTTTGAATGTACCTTTTAAGATTACAAAAGAGGTTATAAGCACAGTCACAGGTCTAAACTCCTCTGATGGACTTCCAATCTTGAAATTTGTGAAGAATGAGAATTTTACCAATGCAACAGGTGCAAAATATGATAGAAAGGCAATGACAATTGAATATATTGCTAAAGTGGATGTGAAAATTGCATCAATGGTCATTGGCTACAAGATCTACCACTCCAGTTGGGATAATTCAGTATCTAATATGGCCATTTATGCAACTGATGAGATGGTAAAAGAAAATACAGATTATGACTTGTGTGAGTTGCTTAGAAGTTGGTTGATGGAGAATCCGGGTAAGATTAAGAAATACATGAAGAACACCTTTAAATATGGTAATTTGTTGTTGTGTTTGTTCTTCTATTTCATGAGTGAGGTTCCGGGTGTTGGAAAATTACATTGGAAAAGTAATCAACCTATAGCTGTTCAAATAAGAAATATATTATTTGGAATTGGTGATCATCAGACCAGAAATACTACCCTCTAGGGTACTTCAAAAAAAAATAGAATATGATGCATGGGAGAGAAAGAATTCCTACTTCAATTGTAGAGAAATACCAAGATACAATTTGCTTCATGGTAGACATTGATCAATGCCATATGGAATCCGTTGATCCCAGAATTATATGGATCATGCCTATGGGATATTAAGTCAAGGAGAACATATTGAAGATGTAAGTAGAACATTTTTTGAGTACACCTTTGGATTCGATAGAAGAGAGGTTTGGAACATACGCAGAGAAAAGTATGCAAGTTCATCAACAATTGAAAAGACCAATGATAGCCAGAAGAGTGAGAAAAGAAGTAGAAGTCTTTGCAGAGAGAATGAGCATACCTATAGAAAAATTGAAAGAAGACAAAAGGAGGAGAGATGAAGCTGAAGCAGGAAAAGAGCCAGCAAGAACCGAATCTGCTAGTTCAGCAGCATCTTCTGCCCGCACTAGATCAACAAGGAGTTCCCCATCCATGTCCACTCCTGCAGCCAAGCAAGTCAAGGCTTCTGGTAAAAGGAAGAAGAACAAGAGCACAAGAACCTATGAAATCATTTCAGAAGATGAGGAGATTGAGTCACATGAAGGTGTGAAAGAATTAAAGGAAAAGAAGGAAAAAGTGTGCAAACCAAGTATGACAGTTGAGGAAGTTGAGAATGCTATTGTTAAGGATGGAAACCTCAAACCCCTCTGCGAATGGTATGAATTTTTTTATGAATCCAGTCAAATAATTCTTGAAGATGAAACAATAAAACATGTGAATATTTTCAATAAATCTCTTATTTAAATTATATTTGGTTTACCGGAGAGTTTATATGAGGTTTTGGAGTCAAGAAGATTAAGTGCTAGGACAAAAGAAGAGAATTTGAGAAAAAGAATTCTTGCAGACTTATGTCTAGAAATGTCTATTAAGGAGATGAATTCACTCCTGGAAAATGCCAAGAAGGAATTTAAAATCAAAACAAGGGTGAACAAACTTATGATCAGTGAAATTGATGTTGTGGTTGGTGAAACCAAGAAAATTATGGAAGCATTTTTGTGAAAGAATAAGATTAATGTTTAAGAAGTGAATGTTGAAGATGTTGTATCTAATTTGGAAAATGAGGAGGTGAATGTAGATGTTGGGGATAGTCAGATTCCTCTTGATGTGGAAAATATAGAAGTACCTATGGAAACTAAAGTCCCTAAGCTTGTATCAGATGAAGGAAAGGAGATGCAAAATGAAGAAGTTGAAGCTCCTAAATGCAATCAAGAAACAGTTACTGAAGAACCCAAAGTTGAAAGAAGAAAATGTTCAAGTTAAGGAAATCCAAATGGAGGCAAAAGACACTACCAAGGCAGTGAAGAAATCTCTAGTGGAGCAATAGGAAGAATTTGATCCAGAATTGGTCAAAGGTCTGATCAATCTATCCACCTTGTCCCCAACTCAAATAATGAAGGTCGCATCAATTGCACAAGCTAAGGCTAGTGAGAAGATTCTAAAGTCCCACACAGAGGATAGTGAATTATTAAGTCTTGCATCTAGAGTTCTAGAGAAAATAATGCCTACTTATGTTAAGGATCCATTTGGTTCCTCTTCCGGAGAACTGAAGAAGCTCATAAATTTTGTAAGTACTCATTTCGAGTCTTTTGTAAAATCAGCCATGGTTAAAGTGTAGGAGTTTAATGGAAAAAGATTTTGTGGGTTGAAAGAACTAATTGCAAAAGATAAAACTCTGTTAGCCACTTGTATGAGGAATATTCAAGATTCTCTATCTGAAGGTGGAACGGTGCATAAGTCATGTTTAGTTTTGCCCAAATTTACTGAAGACAATGAGAAGAAGGTGAAGGATATTGAAAAACAATTGGCTACCATTTATAATGCTTTTGATCCATTAGCTAGTAATGTTTGTGAGCAAGAAGGTCAAGTAATATCTCTGCTTGAAAAAACAAGGAGCTTGAAGCATGAAAATGAGAGGATTGTAGGAAGAGCATGTGAACTCAGAGGACTAATTGGTCTGAAGATTGAAATAATGGTGAGTGCATTAAAGGAAGCCAAAGATGTTATGGCAGCTCGTGACCCAATAAATCTTGAAACTGCAGAAACACTATCTTATTTAATTTTTGGTCACATAACAATTTTGGAGAGTCTTGAAAAGGTTTGGGACACAAATTTAAGTGTGTTAAAGAATTATTTTGCAAATGTTTTCAAATTTGTGTAAGTCACAAGGTCATGCTTATATAGTTTTGAAACTTTGTTTTTCGGTTTCCCCAATTTTTCCATTGATGTCAAAGGGGGAGATTTGTACAGTGAAAAATGTGTATTCATCCTAGGAGGGTTGTATTTCTAAGCTGAGATTGTAGATCCTTTTTGAAGTTTTGAAATGGCAGTGTAATCCATGTTGGTACTGATCCAACACTTAGTCATTTTTCACTAAGTGTTTCCATCAATGCCAAAGGGGGAGATTGTTGGAAAGATACACTACAAATTATTTCTAGTGTTGTCATTGATGGCAACCCTAGTCGATGATTGGATCCGCATGTCATAATTTTCTCATACCAGCAAACAGTTTGGAGACAATCAAGGGAGAACAGAGCATCCGACAATTTTGTGTTCATCGATTCACATGTAGACTTTATGTTGTCATTTTGAGTTGTGCATCTCATGGGAGGTTGATCAATGTATGTCTTGCATTATCTAGAAATCACAGTGCCTCGTATCAATTTATGTGCATGTCTGGAGATCCAGTTGGATATCTTTTTGTTCATCAGTGTTTTGTGGCCGGCCCAGTTAACATAACATGTTGTGGATATTCGAGGAATGTTTATTCAAATGTTTTTGTGTTCAAACATTTTGATTTGGGTCTAAACTAAGTTTTGGATGACCATTTTGGATGTGCATTGAATATCCTTCATGTTTTGAGCCAACAGTTGTAAATATTTCTAAGCTTTATTGAAATTGACTTGTTGCGACTAAATTCTTAGTTGTGGATATATATATATATGATCAATTATATCATTTTGGCATGCAAGAAATATATGTTGATGTGTGTTGTGAATCTCAAAAGGGTGATTGAGTGATTATGCATAGTTTCACTTGTGCATTAAAGATTTTGAGGTGCAAGTTTGAGCAGAGCAAAGTAGAAGTGTAGAATCAGTCAAAAGCACATAAGATCAACTACTAAGCCTAATTGGAATTGTAATCAAGCATTCGTAGATTATATTCTCTTAGTTCAATCTCTTAGATCTAATCCAAATCTTTGTAAGGAGGTGTGCCTTTCTATTTTGAGCAATGAGCTCTAGGAAGTGTGCCTGAATGCAAGTGAATTCCCATATTGTAATCTTTCTTTTGGGTATACTCAGATTATATTATGGATTGGCCATCCACCGTGGTTTTTCCTCTAACAAGGTTTCCACGTAAAAAATCCTTGTCTTATGGTGTTGTGGTTGTTTGCTTTATTTTTTTGCATATATCTTATGGTTGAATGCTTTAAGTGGGTTAAAGATCAAAATAATAAATTCAATTTTTGTAGAACACTGATTCACCCCCCTCCTCTCAGTGTTGCTTATTTCCAACATTAATTATGGTTAATGTTATATTTCAATTATAGTGCTCAATTAAGGTTAGTAATATAGCTCATCTAGGTTAAAGTTAGGGTTAGTATTACGATTCAATTATGGTTACAAATATGCTAAATTATAATTATTAGACATATATAAGTTTGGAGTTACGTTTATAGTTATATTAGAGATTTAGTTCAATTACGATTTAATTAGGCTTATCATTCAATTAGGTTTTGATTATGGTTAGTGTTAAGATTATGTTAGGTTTAATTTTATTATTAGGTTAGGATTAGGGTTACCCTTATAACATAAAAGTTTGGGATTAAAGTTAGGGTTCAATTAAGGTTAGCGTTAGGAATAGGGTTCAATTACAATTAAGGTTATGTTTAGACTTCAATTAGGGTTAAACTTACTATTAGGTTTGTATTAAGATTATGATTAGGGTTAACAATAATATTAGAGTTAATTAGGGTTATAGTTACAATTTCAATTCAAATAGTGTTAGGGTTAATGATAGGGTTTTATGAAAAGCTTGGGTTTAGATATAGGTTAATAATATATTAACCTTATAAGCTTAAATACATGAACCTTAATAATAATATAATATTAATATATGAAATATTATTAATAATATAAAATTAAAAATATAATAGTAATATTATTTATAATATATTATAATTTAATATTACCATTTATAGAACCATTAATTATAATATATTAAACCTTAATTAATATATAATATAATATTATTGACTGTGTCTCTGATTGAAAACTAGAAAATATACCTTAATATTAATCTATATAATATATCAGCGCCAAGATATATCATTTTCTAGGTGTATTGTTTTAAATTAAAAAAATAAAAAAATAACAAAGAGAAAAGCACAAAAATATACACCTCAAAAATGATATATCTCAATGTAGACTATATAGGTTAATATTAAAGTATATATATGCTAGTGGATAAAAATACAAAGAAAGAGAAAACTTATGTTTTAGTGAGAAGAAAAAATGGAAACAAAAAAGACAACTGGATAGACATAGAAATATATATGATGTCAAAGAATGATAAAAATAGAGAACAAATAATAGATAGAAAGAAAAAGAAAGAGAATTTATATTTTAGTGATGTAGCCAATTTACTCTAATATGTTCATCATTAATAATAAAAGTAACAAAACACATAAAACATGAGAATTGGGATTAAGTATCTTTTATTCCTCTGCCTCCATCCTCCTGCTACAATGAGAAAAAACTCCTATTTCAACTACCATCTAAAATTAACTTTTTTGGTAGATTTTTACAAGATTCCAAATTTGCCATTCTTGGTAATTTATATATCTATTTGGATAACTACGAATTTTTTGTTATTATTAAAAGCTAACTTGAATTACTCTATTTGTCAACTCGCTACGCAAATTACATGCATAAATGCAAAATTATTTGAAAATTAAAAACTTAGAAAACTCAAAAAAAACACTAAAAGCCCATTTTGAGGCCTTAGATGAAGGAATTTGGCCCCAAAAATTGTCAAGAATTGGTCTAATCAAATAGATTTTGTAATGCCCTGCCATACAAACCCCAAAGGAACTAATAACAATGCAACAATTTTATTTTTTTTGAACATAAGATTGTATTTAAGTATTCCAACATAACCATGTTCTAAGTTACACAACTAAATCCCTCGGGGGTACACGAGGACATTACTACACTAACCCATAACGAAGATAATAAGATAACAATAATTAAACAATAATGTAAAACAATTCATTCTCATTACATCATTTAAAATATCCATTAAACAATAACCACATTAATACCATATGTACATATGACAACAAATAAAATTATAAAGATATAAAGTATTACATATTTCGACAGATATAACACAACATAATCAACTATTACAAATGATAGTTCCTGAATAAATACAAGGCCTGAATATACATTACATCCATAAGATAGTACAATACAACTGTCTGAAAATACATCCCAATAATCACATATACAAATTACATCAAGGTCATCCCGACACACATGGGAGATGATACATCAATAAATGAAATACATCTGAAGAATAAACATCCATCAGGTACATAAGAACACTGGATCAATAGCATCCGCCAAAACCCTACAATAAAAGATACAACTGCACCAAAGGGAACCCAATGGAGTGTGAAGCATGTTCCACCCAACCACCCCCATGCTGGGAGTAGACAAGGAAGGATCCCCGACCAAGCACATCAACAAAAACACAAGACTAACTCCATATAAAATAACATAATATCACTAAACAACACTGAAGACTAAACAATGACAATTCACCAAATGACATAACAATGAACCACTTTCAAACCCAACATTAAATCACTTTACAGATGATACAACAGTAACTCATGAAAAACACACCATCAATAAATCTCAAGGCATAATAT
Organism: Sequoia sempervirens; assembly: GCA_007258455.2. NCBI lineage: Eukaryota > Viridiplantae > Streptophyta > Pinopsida > Cupressales > Cupressaceae > Sequoia > Sequoia sempervirens. The sequence continues at coordinate 188,405,059 of VDFB02058242.1, forward strand.
CATAGACTACTTCCAAAACTATCCAATGACAAATCAATAAACCACTTCCAGAGGACTTTAGCAAAACAACACAAATAGAATGCTAGAGGAGAGTGTCATCGCATGGCTTAACATGAATTATCCAGACAACCTATCACAAGGTGCCGCCTCCATCTCTACATGGATTCTCCTGACAACCTAGTTAAGGTTCCACCTCCATCTATGGTTCTCCTGACAACCTATCTCAAGGCAACGCTCCATAGGGTTACTCATGCGGAATCGTTAACCTCTCGTGAAGACAAGGCAACGATCTTGCCAATCATGGCCTTCTCGATCCCCTTTAGTCTATGATAGCACTAACAGGCGGACGAGGCATCACAATTATCTTGTTAATGTTTAATCCCACCCATCGCTAATTACTTAGGTTATCACTGATTAATCTAACTCTATGTGGGTTACCCTGATAGCCCCTTTGTGCACTGGCCCCCACTAGAGCCACTCTCTCTAGACACTCAACACAAAAATATCCAACTCAACAGGATTGTTCCACAAGAAATACTGAACCAATCAATTGGATCATCTGCAAGGCATAACCATCTCGCCATAACATATGAAACATATCCACAAACGATACAATCCAAGAACAAACTAAATCATAACCATGATCAAAACATAGACCAAGCATCAAAACACGAGATCACAATTACACATCGGTAACCCCGCCTCTGGAAATTCCTAAACCATAACTTAAGCTCCTACGAAAGATAAGATAAATCTAGGGTTTTCCCATATGACGCAATAAAACAATGAAGAGAATACCACAATAAACTTAATGAATAATCTCAAGAAAACAATTACTTAAAAACAACGCCATATAAAAATATTTCCAATACTCAATAATTTCATCAAACAAATAAATCAACAATTTGAGAATACTCGATTCAAAATAAACACATCATTTAATTCAAATTCGCACAATTACACAATAACATCACATCTTTTAATTTTAACCAATGTATTAGAATCATTTATATAATAAAATCATATACCCAAATTCTAAAATAGAAATTACCTATATATATATATAATATATATATATATATATAAATATATCAATATATATACACAAAATATATATATACATATAATAATTTATATATATATACATTAATATACACACAAGATATATTTTGAATATACAAATTTATATAAATAAATATATATATATATATATATTTATATTAAAAAAAAATGAAATAATAAAAAAAATTGAAAGAAACAAAAACAAGCAACTTGCATCCGGCCCACACACAAGTGGGGAGGTATTACTGGAGTAAGGTGGGGACGGCACCCTGCCTTCAACTCAAATGTGTAAAAGTGTAGTCGGTGCCTTCTTGCCAGAGTAACCTCTCCAACCCCTATAAAATTTAATTTATATTTTTTTAATTTTTAAAATTTTGATTTAAATAAAATTTCCTTTATATATATCAAATTTATATTTTCAAAATAACTCGAATTTCAAAAATACAATATATATATATTATTATTAATATTATTATTTTTTTAAAATCACAGGCACAGACTCTGAAAACGAAAGTAAATGTATATACTTTTTACAAAAAGACAAAGTGCTTAATATATATATATATATATATTTGTCCAGAATATTAATCCAACAATCAATAATATGAGCAATAGATTGATTTTTTTCTCCAGGATTCAAAATAAATAAGGCATATACTTTTAGTTCCCATAATAATTGATTTCCTTTTTAACCAGATAATTCACAATTAAAATTTTAATGAAGGTTTTCAAAGAATTTTCAATAACCTCAAAATAGATCTGACATGTAATTTTGACCTTAAATTAAAAATGAATTTTATTTCAAAACAATAGATTTCACTACTAAACTATATTGAAGAATTTCAAAAAGGTTCAACTAAAGTTTTCTACAGAAGATTCATGGGTTTAAATACAAACAAGTTTTCAAATCACAGAACTTCTTTCAATGAATTTCTTTTAAGCACAGTAAGCCAGATTTTGTTTATAAAACAATACAATAATAATAAATAACAGAAGAAAACCTGGAGTCCTTCGTTCGATGAAGAATCCCTTCTGTAGCCTCCTTTCGATTTCCTCCCGCAACTCACTTTTCGAATATATCTTTTCTTCAAACAATTATTTTACCCAGAAGCACAAACAAAGCTATTTTTCTTTTCTTTTCTTTTACAGACCAAAAAAAACAGAGAAAATCTTCTGTGTGTGAATCATTCTCTCAAAATAATAATAAATCAAAATAAATAAAGCTCTTCCGCTTTTCCTCAAAAATCCTCTTCCCTTATTGGTCCTTTTTCCAGCTTTTAAAAGCTCAGAATTATCTACCTTTTTTAATTAAAAATAAATTATTTACACATGATATTTTCCACACAAGATTTTCTAATTTAATATCAATAAAAATATAATATTTAATTATCTTCATCAATATTAATTTAAAATAATTATTTGTGCTTTTAATTAATTAAATCACTTTTTAATTTACAATATATTTAAATTTAACACTTTTACTAACTCACAATTAAATCAAAACAACAAGACAACTTTAATTAATTATCTTATAAAATAAGATTAATTAATTAAACACTAATCATAAATAAAAGTAATTACTCAACAATCAAACCACATAACGACAAGGACCAAAACTTCAGTCATGACACAACAACTCATACCAGAACGACGACTTGGGATGGGGAATACTTCCAAATCTACTCCCTTTTTACAACATTTTACCCGTTGGGTTAATTTGCTGCTCACTGTCCTGCCGAAGCAGGTTGAATCGAGACTTATTCCTGCAAATCCTGCATCCAAACAAACGTCAAGTAGCACATGTATATATATATATATATATATATATATATATATATTATTGAAAATATTCTATTATGAGGAAGAATTGCAACGTAGTAGGGCACTCGTAAACGAGTGGTGCTACACTATCCTCTCACCTACTTGCTATACTAATAATAACAATATCAATATGAAATAACATTCCTAAATTAACTGATCACATCATAACTAATTATTAAACCATTGCATTATAAAATAATACTGAATCCAATTAACATCACCATAGAATCATCACATCGACATATAAAACATTAAAGGAGAAATCATTACATAATAAAATGATCCAAACACTACATAAAGTATCATAAATCATACTAATAATGTCACAAGCAGCAATTAACTAAACTATGCATCTGCACATACCAAACAATAAGTAATAACAATCACAGACACAAAGCATCAATCAAAACCACATAAGTAACAAGTCTAAACAGTATGAGGGGTATTACAGATTCATTGGTGTCTTTTACAACTCTTTGAGATGCTTCTCCACATAAAATTTTAGCCCAAATAGATAATTTTTTCAAAAGTTATCAGCTTCAGAAGTCCCTGCATCATTCTCCTCTGGTTGAAAAAATGCAGCTCGTGCAAGTTCTTTTTCTCAAACTATTGCCACTTTACTAAATCCAAATTCTTCAAATCCCATTGTGTAATCTATGTGCTCTCTGCTAGTGATAATCCTTCCCACAGGACCAAGTATTTATTATATTCTCCTTGCCGAGTATGAGTGGTCTTCTTATCTAAAATACGGGCAATCTTTTCTCATTTCCTACTCAAAATTGTCTATTGCCAATTCACTTCCTTTTCAATGTCATCATTGTGATCTTCATCGTGAAAGGTATACAAATAAAAAACATTAAGAATAGGGGAAATTTCTAGATCAGTTGGAAAATCTACCTCATAAGCATTGTCATTGATTTTATTGAGAACCTTACAAGGTCCAATTTTCTTATACTTCAACTTGTGGTATGTTCCTATAGGAATCTGCTCTCTTCAAAAATAAACCATCACCAAATCACCTTCATTAAATAATTGATATCACGGACTAGCATATGATATAGTTTTGTACCCCTTGTTACTTGCTTCCAACGTCTGCCTTACCCCTATTTGTAACTATTGAAGGCATTTTGTAAATGCTTCCCCATCATCACTACTTCTATCTCCAAGTGGTAGTTGCACCAAATCTAAAACACCCTTAGGATTCCTGCAATAAACAGCTTGAAATGGTGATTTACCTATTGATCTATTCATGGAACTATTGTAGGAAGATTTCTCTTAGGGTAATGCCAAATCCCACAGTTTTGTCTTCTCTCCAACAATGCACCTCAACAAGTTTCCCAAACTCTGGTTGACAACCTTTGTTTGCCCATCTATTTGGGGGTGATAAGCATTGTTGAACTATAGCTTAGTCCCCATCTTCTTCCATAAATTTCTCCAAAAGTGGCTCAAAAACATGGTATCCCTATCAAAGGTAATAGTTTTTATAACACCATAAAATCTAACAATTTCTATAAAAAACAACTCTACCACCTTTGTTGCATCACTAGTTTTCTTGCAAGCAATGAAATGGGACATCTTAGAGAACCTATCAACAACTACAAAAATGGAATCATTACCTCTATGTGTGTTTGGCAATCCCAACACAAAGTACATGCTTAAATTTGTTCATGGTTGTATGGGTACTGGTAATAGCATCTACAACTCTATATTTTGTGAATTTTCTTTAGCCATTTGACAAGCCCTACACATTGCCACATACCTAGTTATGTCTCTTTTCATCTTAGGCCAATATTTATCTTCTATTAAGGCTATTGTCTTATCCTTTCCAAAATGCCTAGCCAAGCCACGACTATAAAACTCTTTGATAATATATTCTCTCATATAGCCAGCTGGACTGCATAGTTGTTTTCCTTTAAAGAGGTAGTCATCCTGTGTAAGATATTCACCATGAATATCATCCATGTTTCCACCAACTAGATTCTTCAACTGTTCCACAATCTCCCAAAAATCATTGTTAGAGTCATATAGACCTTTGATTGCATCAAACCAAATTGCCTCATTTTCCATTATTGTCAAAATAACAATACACGTACTCAAAGCATCTACAACCTGATTCTGCCTTCCTAACTTATGCTTCAAAACAAATATGCAGCCTTGTAAGAAAGATACCCATTTTGCATGTCTACTATTCAAATTCTTTTGATTATTCAGGTATTTTAATGCAATGTGATCTGTAAATAACACAAACTCCTTTGGCACTAAATAACACCTCCAATGTCATAGTGCTTGCACAATTGTATAAAACTCTACATCATATGTGGAATAGTTCTTCCTTACCTCATTTATCTTCTCACTAAAAAGGCTATTGGTATGCCTTCTTGGCTAAGGACAACTCCAATGCCTACATGTGAGGTGTCACAATCTACCTCAAACACTTTATCAAAATCTAGTAATGCTAGTATGGGAGCTTCTATTACCTTCTTCTTTAGAAACTAAAAACTTTCCTCAGCTTCATTGGTCCACATGAATTCCCTTCCTTTGGTGCAATTTGTTTGTGGGTGCTACAATGCTATTAAAACTGCAAATAATTTTCTGCTAGAATGTGGCCAATCCATGAAAAAAATTTACCTCTATTATGCTCCTAGAACTAGATCGCTCCAAAATTTCTCTAATATTTTATGAATCCATCTTGACACCTTCTGCAAAGATGGTGAATCCCAAGAATACCAGTTTTTTTTGCATAAACTTACACTTCTTCAAGTTTGCATAAAGCTTCTCTTTTGTCAACACATCCAATATGACCCTCAAATTTTGCAAATGTTCCTCTTTGATTTTACTGAAAAATTAGAATGTCATCAAAATAAATAACAACAAACTTACCAATGCAAGATTGCAACACAGTATTCATCAATCTTATGAAAGTACTAGGTGCATTAGACAACCCAAAAGGCATCACCATCCACTCATATAGTCTATCTCTAGTCTTGAAGGCAGTTTTCCATTCATCCCCTTCTCGAATCTAAATCTGGTGGTATCCACTCAAATCAATTTTACTAAAATATTTATCCTTTGCAAGCACATCCATCATGTCATCCAAGCAAGGTATTGGAAACCGATATTTTATGGTAATTTTATTGATTTATTTGCTATCTATGCACATCTGGATTATGTTCAACCAATTTGACCCCTTATGATGGCATACAAAATAAAGGAAAAGAGAAATATTCACATGACACTTGACAAGCCTGATTTTTCCACACCAAAAGCATATGATTGCATGAAAGAGGTAAAACATATGGGTGTCAAAATTGTTGAGGAAAGCCTAAACCTTTTCGTTCTTGAAGGGGTTATGATCCAATTACTATGTGGATCTCGTACTTACATTGAACTAATTATTATTAATATTAGTATTTAGGTAACTTTCTTATTCCTATTATGGCTTTAATCACAAATGAGAAGGCTACATGACTCTTAAAATCTTGTATGATCATCGTCAATTCTAGCAAGGGCAAGACAAGTTTTAATTATGCTTCTTTCCCTTACAACAATATGGTTGTTGTAAAGAGGAAAATTTTGAAGATTCTAGAAAAAAAATTTAAATATTTATAGCTAAACCTAATCATAGGTCAATTGAGATATAATCCCACATGGTGGCTTATGACCTCGCTAAAGATAATTAAGAACAATGATGTTAATAAGTTCAAACTATAGCCTCCGCCATAAGTAGAAGCTAAAAGTAGCCCAAAGAAGAGGTATAAATAAATGTCGATTAATGAGATATTACAACCCCTATTCCTACTCCTTCACAATAATATCAAACGTTCTAGAAGAAATTTTTTGCATATCACCTATAATTAAAAAATGCATTCTTTGAAGAAGCTAGGTTGGAGTGAATATAGAATAAGTAATTGGTGAAAATATGGGCAAGAAGTTGGACACATAGTGGACAAACCAAGTCACTTTTCCTTGGGTAATAAATGGGATGACATATATGAGAAGGATCATTTCAATCCTACCTCTTCCTTCACTCCAAAAAAGCCTCAAATACAAGTAAGTGAAATAACAATAATATCATTTGGTGATGAAAAAGGAGTAGATTTGGTGCTAGAAAAATTCACAACCCATGCATCTACTCAACTATATATTTCATTTAAAAGTATCTTGACCACACTCCAATGAGTATTTCAAAGAAAATAAAAGAAACAATTAACTCTAGCGCTTATTGAAGAGGAATCTACCTAAAATGTCCTACTACAAAGAATGAGAGGTTCCATCTCCACAAAATTAAATATCAAATACATTATAACCAGCCAATAAATAATAAAATCACCCAAGACAACTAAGGGAAAAACTAATGAATCCTTTGAATCTTAGTAGGTGCCCACCACAAACTAGAGCGTATTTTAGAATACCACAAGTGGAGGTGAGGACCTAGAAGAGGAGAAGGAAAAAATTGAGAGAAGTGATGATCCACCTATGAAAATGGGATATGAAAAGTAGAAAAACGGAATAGCAACGCATATAAGAGCCATTAGAGGTTTGTATAGAGAAGGTACAATATGTTGCACTATAAATATCTATCTTCCCTCTCCTCCTAGCTTTATCCCTTTTAAATTCTTCCTTGGATTCCATATTGAATTAGCACATAAGTAAATGATAAATTGTTGGTGAATAATTTTTAGAAATATTGAAGTTGTTTAGCATTAACTAATAAAGTTGTTTAGCATCAATTAATAAATATTCAAGACAAACCATGAAGGACAACAATGAGAAATGCTAGGGCTAACCAATTAATAAGTATACACATGAATAAGTAAAACATATGTGTGAATAAGTGAAGCAAAAGTACTCAAATACATGTAAGCTTTGAAGTATACACATGAATGCATAGTATACACATTAATACAAATTATATGCATGAATATAAGGTATATGCATGAAAAATGTAAGTCACAAAGTATACATTGGAATACACATAACAAATTATACATGTAAGTTGTAAAAGATACACTTGAATACACGTAACTCATATCTATTGAAGCATGGATTTATAATACAAATATGGACACCATCAATAAAAAAGATTTGTATTGACCAAATAGCCATGTAGGCATACATCAATATATGTCGATATAAGTATAAAAAATATACAAAATAGCCATATAGGCTTACAAGAATGTCATATACACATACAATGTCAAATATATGCAATATAAAATATGTCCAAAATTCCATATAGGCATACAAAAAAGTACCCTGGAATCAAAAGTCATTGCCCTCCAAGATCTCAAAACAAACTCTTTCCCTTTACTGGTCGAGTGGATGGCGATGTTTCTATCACTCATTTACTCTAAGTTCGAGGGGTGCTCTTGGTGCTACTCCTAGGGTTTAGTTCCTCATCAAGCCTTATCAGTTACAATAACAAGTAAAGACATTAATATATAGAAATTGCATTATAAAAAATGTTATATTTAACAAAATAATCACTTCCGCCACTAGACAATCACTCTTCTCTAGGGAAATATTTGCATGCCCGTGTTGTGGCATTATAAAGTCCTATAGAAACTATCCAAAGAGAAATTAAACTATGAATCAATAATCATTTGATTTTTCATAATCTAAAAGCTATAATAATGAATGTAATTTGAAATTTAGTAATTTTCCTCATACCCCTATGAGAGGCATCAAGGATTCTATAACAGAAGAAATGCCAAGATACAATGCCCTATGAACATCTAGAGGTGTTTCCACTTCCAACATCTAAAAATAAAACAACAAATTATTCAATCACGAAAACTACAATAGTGATGCAGGTCATGGCTTATAATGTATGAGATAATGAACAAAATTTTGAGTACTTATGAACTATATATTTCTTATTATCATGCTTACTATTTTCCCTGTCCATAGCTTGTTTGAAAGAACTTGTTTTAGGCTTTTATCCATAGCAGCAAGATGGTGAACCGTTTGATAAAATGCTTTAGTAGACGTGTACAATAAATGTGGTAGCATAGAGAAGGCAGTGAACTATTTGAAAAAAATTCTTTGAGGCATTTTTTTCAAAAGAATATTCAACTTCCAAGCCTTACAATTGGTCCATACTGATTTATGTGGACCCACAAGGACAAGAGGACTAAAAGGTGAGAGATACTTTATGTTTCTAATTAATGACTATACAAGAATGGCATGGGTAACATTTCTGAAAGAAAAGAACTAAGCATTTGAAAGATTCAAGATATTCAAGAAAATGTTCAAGAAGGAGATGGGAAGTAGAATCAAATTCTTGAGATCTAACAGAGGAGGAGAATTCACATCAAGTGAATTTATTGAGTATTGTGAAGCACATGGAATTAAGAGGCAATACTCAACACCAAGAACTCCACAACTAAATGGTGTTGTAGAGAGAGAAAAAAGTGGTTAAGGATATGGCTAGAACCATGTTAAATGAGGCCAAGCTTGTAGATATGCTTTGGAGAGAGGCAATTCATATAATAGTTTACGTTTTGAATGGAGTACAAAATAGAGCACATAGTGATAGCACTCATGAATTATGATATTATGCTCGAATGGGGTGGATGGTATAGTGTGGTCTTGGTTATGAGATGGAGGGGTGGGGATATGAACAAGTGGAATAAGAGGTGGAAGATTCCATGGATTGGTAAATTGAGGATGACGATGAGGACCTTGAAAAGGATTTGGAGGGGAATTTTGGCTAAAGGCTTGGTTTTTATTCTTAATGAAGTGAGTTGTTTGAAAAAATGCCTCGAAGAAATGTGGTTTCATGGTGATGGAATGGCATTCCATCACCGTGAGACCACATTTTTTTGAGGAATTTTTTCAAAAAAATCACCACCTTGTCTATGTTATTGCTTACTATTATGCTTTGATAGATTTTTTTCCAAGCATCCACATTTTGTTGGAAAGCACCCATTATAGGATTTTAACCATAGTAGCAAGGAAGTGAACTATTTGATAAAATTCTTTGGTGGACATGTATGGAAAATGTGGTGGCATAGACAAGGCGATGAGCTATTTGAAAAAATTCCTCAAAGAAATTAGGTCTCATGGTGATGGACATCAGCATGAGACCACATTTCTTTGAGGCATTTTTTCAAACAACTCATTTCCTTGTCTATGCTATTGCTTACTATTATGCTTTCATAGATTTTTTCCAAGCATCCATAGCATAGCCAAGGCAATGAAGTATTTGAAAAAATGCCTCAATAAAATGTGGTCTCATGGAATGCCATGACAAGAAAATACAATTAGCAGATGCTCCTAGTTATTACTTATGCTATGTGAAGTAATTTCATCACTACTTATGTTAAATTTCTTAAAAACTATATTGTAATTGAAATTTAATCATCTATCAACATCTAGTTATTAGTTATTCAATGTGAATTAATGCTTTGAGTTTGAAAGATGTGCAATGCAATGTAATCAATGATATGGATATAAACCACACAAATATATTAAGTATAATTCATTAGTTAAACTCTTTATTCTATTACCTGCATGAAGGTTTGTACTCCACTTGCACTAGGAGGTGTTGTTGTGAAACCTCCAATATTAACCTATTCAACATCCAGAGTCAGATATTAGAATACCAACAATGTTATTCACATGTAATATTTATAATTTTTTACTAGTTAAATACCTCAAAAGTAGATGCAGTGGAGTAAAAAATAGGTGGAGGGCCATTGTAAATAGTATCAACACTATGACCCTAAAATTTTACTACAATCATTAAACTAAATTAGTTAATCTTGTATTTCAAAATTAAATTTAGTAAATTAAATTCAATGAACATGCTAACATTTACTTGAGTATCAAGGTCAAAATCCTCATTCAACATGGCATCTATCATCGTCAATTGGGTAGTTGCAAATGTATCATGTGCACCAACCTCCTGACTATCTATGGGGTCATATGTACAAGCCGACCCACAAACCTAACAAGAATGTGGTGAAACCCTACCCCTCAAACTCTTCCCTAGCTAATGTTGTACTGTAGGACTGGCACATTGGATGATACTTTGGGTCAAAGAGCTAATAGACTTTAGAGTGTCCACCTTAGCACTCTCCTTCACAATGGAAATGATAGCAATGTGCTCATAAGTTGGCCTAGCGAGTGCTCATCTTCCTTGTTGTTGAGGATCCTGACATCCACCTAGTCTATCTTTCGTCAACCCACCACCTCTCACCTAAAAGTCTCGCATATCAAAATAGTTGGGGATTTTGTTGAGGATGAAATCACAGTAGAGTTTCCTCAAAATATATTGGGGGACCTTGTTATTGTTGCATAACTATCCACCACCTCTTCCAAAAATTGTTCATAATCCCTTGGTGGTTGCACCAATGGATAGGAAACCTTGTGCTATTAAGGTCAAGAGTTAGATTTATGCGTGGGTTAGTGAATAGTGAGCACAAATCATATTTTGTAATTTTTTCATCTTTTACTTGTTTGTATGATAATTTATATGCATAAAAACTCCTACACTCCTACATCTTATCCTCCCATCCACTTAATTGCTTGCTAATTACATCTACATTTGTTAACATGGCTTGAAGTGAATTTGTGAGCGTGGTTCTTTCCAAGGTTAAATTTATAGGATTGTTCAACCTCGCGATTAACTCAATTTATTTTTGTTGTTTTCAATTTCCCCCAATAAATTTTGTTGAGTTCCATGAGGATGTTAAGGAATTGTTGGAATTTTTTGTTGTGGTAATTCAATATTTTGTTCATGTTCTTATTCACGAGGATGAGAAGGATTTTGAGGAGGAATTTTAGGTTTATTTTAAACTCCTGTAAATTAAATAAATGAACATAAAAAAATCTAAATGTACCTATTTAATAACAAATTCACAAAAAAAATAATGCTTACTCCTTCGACCTCCCCATTGATGTGGCAGAATCCTGGTGAAGAAATTGCAAAGATTTGATAAACAAATTGCAGATTTTACCTCTCTAGAACATAAGTGCACTATCATAGGGTTGTTGGTCGCAAGCTAAGAAAATATGAAAACGAAATGAAATGAATTTGATTTTCTTTTTTTGTTATAATAGACTATAATGCACTTGCATTATAACACGAGCGTGTTATAGGCTCGATCACACCAAGCCATAATGTAAGCACATTTTAACGTGCTCCTGTTATAGCCTTTCAAAAAAAATTAAAAAATTTGGCCACTTTTTGGCCCCCCAACTTTTTGCACCCGCCCATAAGTTCCAAGTTCATGCATTTTTAACCTTTCATTTTACATAAATTTGGGTCTGCTTTGTTGGAATATTCCATCATTCGTACACCACCTAGGATAGATTGTTTATTTTGTTTAATTTTTTATTATCTATTAGTGTAAAATATGATATGGTATCAAAGCTTAAATTATTTGTACCTATTATTTACTGATACAAGAGAGAATATTGGTCTAATTATCAGAGAAAATGTTTCCTCATAGTCTATCCCTTCTTTTTGGGCATAACCCTTTGCTACAAGTCTAGCCTTATGTTTATCTATACTAGCGTCTGCTTTATACTTAGTTTTGAATATCCATTTACATCCAATTTCTTTTTACCAGGTGGTAGATAAACAAGCTCCCAAGTGTTATTTTTCATCAAGGATTGATACTCTAAATCGATAGCCCTTTTCAAAGGTTTTGACTCTAGTGCTTCCTAAGCAATAGATGGTTCAAAATTATCAACAACTAAAGTCATCAAGGCTAGATTTACCTCATTGTGAGTCATGTTGCAAGTCCCTAGACCTGAAGTTGAAGTTTTTGGGACTCCATCTAGCTTTGCATCATGAATGGTACTAATATACCACTTAGGTCTTGTGACATTTTTGGGTGTTGAATTAGATTGACTATCAACGCTCCCATCATTGTTTCCATCGATGTTGAATATAGGAGCACTATTTATAGCAGGTGATGATGTGGGAGGAGAACTTGGCTCATCCAAAAACATGAAGATGAGAGATAGAAGGCTTTATCCTTGTCCATGCTTCTTCTGATGTGATACCATCAAGTGCTTTGGTTGGTGCATGATTCAGAAGATAAATTGTTGTGTGGATAGCTTCAGCCCAATAAGCATGTACCAAATGAGAATCCTTCAACATGCTATGAACCATCTCCATGATGATGTGATTTCTTTGTTCAACAACACCATTTTGTTGAGGTGTGTATGTCACAGTTATTTGACACTGAATTCCATTTTCCTTCCAGTAGGTGGAGAATTCTATGCTAGTGTATTCCCCTCTCGATCTAAGTAGAGGACATGAATATGATGATTCATATCTTTATCCACAAGATTCTGAAACTCTTTGAAGTAGGAAAAAGCTTCATCTTTACTTTGCAAACAATAGACCCACATTTTCCTTGTGTGATCATCAACAAAAGTTGAAAGTACTTGAATCCATTGTGACTAGGTGGCATGGGTGCGCACAGATCAACATGCACTAGCTACAAAGGTTGGAGTTGCTAGTAAGGAGGAATTTGCAACATGTTGGTCTTTAATTGTGAAGAATCCATATATTTTGTATTTGGCAGGCTCTAGTGGAGTTGGGAGGCTTCTCTTCAAATACGACATAGGGGTGATATCTGGTGTTGCTCTCTACATTCGAGAAAATTTTGAGGTTGTAAACAAGAGCATATTCTTGTTGGAGACTATAGTGAATGTGACAATTGCAGCAACTATTATTGGATCAAAAGTAGGAGGGTATATCAATGATTTATTTGGATGAAAGAAGGCAATATTTGCTGCAAATATTGTGTTTGCAATAGGAGCAGTTGTAATGGGTGTATCACCCAATCCCTGGATTTTGATAACTGGGATAATACTTGTGGGTCTAGGGGTGGGAGTAGCCTCTATTAGCTATCCTTTATATAATTCAAGGTCCTCTCCCACCAAGATCAAAGGAGATTTGGTCAGCCTCAATAATCTTATGATCACAAGAGGCTAGTTTCTATCCTATCTCATCAATTTAGCTTTCACAAGGGTTCCAAGAACATGGCGTTGGATGCTTGGAGTTGTAGGATTACCTTCTCTACTACAATTGGTTTTGGTTATATTTATGCATGAATCTCCTCACTAGCTATATAAAAATAATAGAGTTGAGGAGTTTGTGGTGATCCTTGAGAAGCTTCATCCAAAAGAAGAGGTGGGAAACTAGGTTGCAGCAATGAGAGAAACCATTGAATTAGAGGAAAAGAATGAAAAAGGATCAAAGAACAAAATCTTAGCATTGTTAAGATCTCCAAAACTTAGACTAGCTTTGGTTGCAGGAACTAGACTTGTGGTCTTGCAAAAACTTTTAGGAATCAACATTGTTATGTATTATAGCCCAACAATAGTCCAACTAGCTGGATTTTCTTCCAACATAGTGGCTTTGTTATTATCACTTGTTACATCTAGATTGAATGCACTGGGTACTGTATTGGGAATATTCCTAATTGATAGATTTGGAAGGAGGAAACTTTCCATTATCAATTTGTGTGGTGAACTGTGTCACTTGCAATGCTAACTAGAGTATTCCACTTTGCAAAGATTAATTCTCTTGTGATGTGCACAGTAGAGAATTATGGAACCAAAGTGCTTTGGCTTGTCCAGTGTTTGCTCATTCAAATAATGTTCTACCTTGGCATTTTACTAAATGTGTTGACATGGGCTATGGATTTTGTGAAGGAAAAAACTCATTATAGGGTCACAAAATGCTTGTAACTTGTCTTGTGAAGAACAAGACTTTAGAACATATGTGTGATAAACTTCACCATTCTCAAAGTGTATGGTTAACCCCTGGCTATCCCAACAAGGTTGGTTGGCTAGCCATATTTGGAATGACATCTTATATTTGTTCCTTTTCACCAGACATGGGAATTTTTCCCTAGGCTGTCAATTTAGAAATATACCGTTTGGCTTATAGGGGAATTGGAGGAGGATTCACAACCACCTATTTATGGATTGCAAACCTTATTATTTTAGAAACCTTCTTAACACTTACCAAAACCATTGGTCTTGATATGTCTTTCTTGGTATTTATGTGTATTTTTGTTTTCACCTTGGCTTTTTTCATTGTTTTTGTCCCTAAAACCAAGGGCATGTCACTCAAAACTCTTAAGAAAATGTTATCGTTGATTTTCATTGATATGCTTTGAGTCACTACCAAATGTTTGTTTAGTTCTTTTTTATTTGAGAAGTTGAAATCTATGTATCATGAGATAGCAAAGTTTTGAGGGTTATTCAGAACGATATTATGGGATGGTAGTGATAGTGAAAACTCATAAAGGTCGAGTTAAATGTTAGGTGCAATAAGATAGCGGTACAAATGCCAGTTTAAATATGCAACAATTAGTAGGGAAGATCAAAGTTAAAGGTGTTATACATGTTGAGTGAGGATCAGACAACAAGCATGAATAAAGTAGTGAAAAAGCATAGCAATGAAGAGTTCAACCTGAGGCTTCATTAACTCATCATCAATTATTAGATGCTAGCATATCTAAACCTATTAAGGAAGAGTCATGGATCAAAATCTGTTTGAAATCTAGTGTTTTATTCAGAACTGAAAAACATCTTTCAGAAATCCCATTTTGATTTTGATACAAATAATGTCCTAGAAATAAAGGATATTTATAGCAATGCTAAGAGGGCTAAAATAATGAAAGGCAAGCTACATGAAAGAGGTGACGGTGAGCTAGAAAGAGTTGGGAAACCATTATACATTTATGAACCTTATCATGGACAAGGTGCTTAGCCTTTTCAACATCATCATGCACTTTATAGAGGAATAGGTTTGAGCAAAAAAGGTCAACAGCCAAGACTTTTTGAGTTCTTCCATAAGACCTAAGTGTACAAATGTAGCTCTTGATGCAAAAATAGAAGGGATGCCTCATGCTATAAATAACAAGACAATTTATTAACATAATGATTCATTTGATTCAATGCCTGAATTTGATAAGGTTGAAGTTAAGATGCTTCTAGCCATAGTTCACATTGGAAGGCCAAATGTAGGGAAATCAACTTTATTTAACATGTCTTGAGATGGAAACAACTTCAGGAAGTGTTCTTGCAAGAACTTCAAGATTGAAATAAAATGTACTTGGGAGTTCTCACATGGCTATATTTCTTATTGATGGCAGAAATGGACTTCATCCACTAAATTTGGAGGTTGTGAGATAGTTTAAACATGTGCATCAAAATTACATGTTATTTTAGGAATAAATAAAGCTTAAGCAATTTATGATGATATTAGCAAATGTTAAGGGAAGTATGGTAGTTTAAATGTAAAAAACACATTCATTACTATGAGAAACAATCAATGGAGGGATTGTGCAATAATTCCATTGAGTGGATTGTGTAATACTGAGCAATAACATCTTAAAGGTGTTCTTTCATCTTTCAAAATACAAAGGGACTGATTGAATTACAAAAGAGAATGATTTATCTACAAAAAGAGGAGTGTGATCAAAACCTATGTTAGGGTCATTTTAATGGACAAACATTATAGTGTGCATCAAGATAAAGCATGAATGCAATCATAAGAGTGGAAAGATAGTGACAAATCATTCAACAATAGTAGATTTATATGCAAAGAGCAGGAATATCATAGTATAGTAAGAAATGAATACACCCTTCATGATGTTTGATGTACATCATAGGGAGGTTTACAGGAGATCCCAGAGGCTCACTCGAAAAGGCTGATTGCTATAGCAGTTTGGCTACTCCTGCCAAAATCATTACTATCCATGTTTGTGGCAGTCCCATCATATTTTTCTCCATGCATTAAGGAGGCAGTTATCTTGTTGTACTATAGTGCTTTGAAGGTTCATAGGAAAATGTTTCATGGTATTTCCTTACAGAAATAGTAACTCTATAGGAAACAAGATACATAGAAACCAAGTTAAGGCTATCAAATGTTGACCTATTTTTCAATGATTGAAACAGGGACATGCCATAAGGGGGGTTGCTAAGGCTTGAGGATGCAAAGGTATTGTATGCATGAAAACACTATGACAATCTCCTAACATTAATGGCCAAGGCAGCATTGGAGAACACCATCAAGAAGTTGACCAAAGGAGATAGGCAATGATAGACATACTAATTTGCATACTATCTCTTCTATATATGTGATACATTTTAATTGGTATTAATTCCAAACATAGAATTGAGAGATTGGAGTCAGTGTTTATTGGAAAAACTCAAGCACTTTTGACAGCCATCATGCTAGAAAGTGTCAATTTAGTGACAATAGGTAGGGTTCAATGACAAGCTCCCTATTTTAAGTAGTCACAGTGCTTACTATGAAACAAAATGCAAGTCATATCACAAATTTGAAGAGGCGAGATTTTCATTGTATGAGGAGTCAAGATTGGAGCTCTCGAGTATTGAAGAAAACAAGGGCATGTTTTGTTCTTACTATGGCATGAGTATCCTAACAACATTTCCTTCAAGGAGATAAAATGAGATAATAATGTCTAATGTTGCAATGGATGTTTTCAACAATACAGGGAAGTTCTTCCATTCATGAATTTAGATGTAACATTTGTGAATCGTAGTCACAGTATAATGATGTCTATGCATTGAGGTAGTAGGATTACATGGAGTGGAAGTGCTTTGAAGGCTCATGGAGCTAGATAATCAAATGAAGGGGGCCTTTGAATAAAGTCCCCTACAATCAAACATGATTTTCATCATTTTTTTAAAAATAAAATACCTCCTTTGTTTGAAGGGTTCTTCAAACGAAGGCTAAATTTTAGGTTTTTTTTAGTAGATAGTTTGCTTAGATGACAACTTTATGTCATTTTCATGCACAAGTAAAGGCAACAGGAGGTGAACATCATAATTTTGTCATTTTCATGTACAAGTGAAGGAAAGACAAGGAGGTGAACATCAGAGGTCAAAACACACCAAAAAATAGGTGCACATCAATCAACCCAAAATATTTTTTTCCTCTCTCTTGATTTTCACTTAAATAGATCTCAAGCATAAAATTCCTAGGGTAAATATGTATCTTGAATATATTTTTTTGGTTATAAAGAGGAGCCATTAATGTCTGGGTTTCAGTGTCAGCATAGTTCTTTTATGCTAATTTTGGGTTCCCTTTTTGCTAATGTTCTGAGAAAATTGAGAGAAAATCATCACTCTTAGGGAACACTATGGATTTCTAGGTCCTTGAATGCAAGGAATTCATTTACACCCATAGTTATAATGTACAGTATGGGTGGATGAAATTCCTAGTAACACAACCCTTGCCAATGCACCAGGATCAAATATACCAGTGAGCCAACATTGATAAATAACTTGGATTTAGCATGTGAGTATGTAAACTTGAATGTTTTAGCACCCACAATTCCCATAATAACCACATAATGTGGATGCAAAATGTAAGGATTGAAGCCTAGAGTCACATAGATACATTTAGGCATATCTTCTAATATTAGGGTAAATTTTGATCTATACAATATATTTTTCCTATGAGGTGCCTTCTATATTAGATCTATGAATTCTTTCATGCATTTTTAGAATTTGTGAGATCCTTCTTCTCTTGTTAGTGTTAGAAGATTTGTAAATTAATCGATAATATCAGGGCAAGTTGTTTGTTTGCACCTATAGCTGCATCCTACAGTTTGGGTGGGGAAAGAATTTGCAACAAGACAATGATTGATGGCTACTGATGTGACCACATTAAACATATGAGTGGGACACTTTTAATGCATATAGGTTAAAATAAAGTGTGTTTTCAGTGTTAACAAGTACACTTACAAAATTCTCAAATTCAACCAAATCAAATGCATGCAACACATACGAATTGGCACCTAGAGTCTTTAACATGACTCTTGGCCCATGTCAAATCCAATAATAATATGGATCTGCGCTTGTATATTTAGCCTCTAGAGTACACCATATGTTGAGAGGTTAAACCTTTTGTGGAAGTGGCATCTATTGAGAGATTAATTCCTTTTGTATCAATATATGAATGCTCTTTTACTAATCTTCTCACCTCAAGGATCAAGGAAGTTGGGTACTTAAGGTAATAAGACTCTAGTAAACATTGTACAATGAGAATAGGTTTTGAGAAAATATAGAGATCTCTATTTGCATGATAAGGATTATGAAATTATACATTTAAGTTTTTAACTAACATTTCTCTTGTAACAACTAGCACTCAAAAACATATTCAATTTCTTAGATGGCAAGATACCAATGGAAATCTTATAATAATTGCATATGTGTTGCACACTTCAATTAATTGTGAACTCCAAAAATTTAATATATTGCAACTATTAATGCCCTATTTTGGCTAAGAATACTTTTGGATTTCCTTGTTAAGTTGGTCTAACTCTATTTCAATGTAAGATTTGAATTGACAACTTTTAAAATTTTCTATGTTTGAACCATTTGAGATTATTATTTGTTAAAATCCTAGCTCATAAAGTGTGAGAATAATTAAGTTTACTAGTTCTTCATTATAGTACATTTAGATCCAGTGTTTATTGCATCTTTTAGCAAGTATAGCTTGGTGTATTTATCAAGAAAATCTCCACCATAACGGGGTATCACAATTAGATATGGTTTATAGTGATGTGAATAATACCAAACCATTTCATTTTTTGTATTAAACCTTCCAAGGAAACAATTTGTTCTACACCTCCTATCAATTCAAGATAAAAGATATGTAATTTCCTTAGAAACCCCCATAATAAGTCTTCTATTCAAAAATATGGTAATTATCTCACAAACCTTTTTTTGTTCTTTGGAATTCCTCAGATCTTGTTATTAAAATTCTGGTTAGGAAGGGCTCCATTAAAAGGATTATTTATTTATAGCAATTTACTTTTCATGGAATTTCATCACCATGATACCACATTTCTTTGAGGCATTTCTTTTCATGGCATTCCATCACCATGAGACCACATTTCTTTGAGGTATTTTTTCAAACAATTCACTCAACAACCTCTTTGAGTCCCCTTTGGCATCTGTCGCAATAATAGTCAAATCTACCCATGATAGATAGCCAAAAATAGATCCTATCTTTGATGTATTGGTTGTGGTTTTCCACAAATTTTGGATGAGAGGACTGAGTGAAATATGTCCAGGTGGTGGTGTTGTTGATTGAATCTCCATGGTTGTTGAAAGCAACACTTACTTAGCCTATGATATTATAATTAACATGGAATTCTTCCAAGAAAAGTATTTGCAAATCTAAACATGATGTCATGAGCATTCATTACAAATTAGTGAGTTTGGTGGTATGTTGGGTTTCTCTTCAATAAGTTCATTGGACTATCATTGTTTCTTTTTAAAAGACGTCACATCGCTTTGTAAAATAATACCAACCATGCAAGGGAAAGTTAGGGATTTTATGGCTTGCAAGTTGTTCTCATTAATGGAGGAATTGATCAAAGGAATTACATTAAATTCAAATCGTATGTGAAAGTTTATCCACCTATAATGTATTTCTCATAATTTCAACAAAGAAGGGCTACATGTATGTGTCTGTTTTCCAAAATTTTAAAAAAAATTAAAAAGATTATATATTTATCATTTTTGTGTGGCTAACACATGATGCACTTAGTCCTAGAGAGAAGAAATTTTATTACTCTTAACTAGAAACTTTACTTATTTGGGTGATGAAAGTTGTTGGATATTTAATACATTCTTTTGAATTTCTTTCTTTAGAGCAAGGTACAACATTGAAAATAAATATTCTATGTTAGCTACAACTACCATTTGCAATATAATTAGGAGCTCATTGTAAAGTTACACAATTGTTAAAATTATAACGAGTATTACTTAAAAATCTTGTTGCAAACTACACCTCTACATGGCATTTCATCCCTAATAGACAATATTGTTAGGGTTCAAACAGATTGAAGCAATAAACATTAACAATTATATATAGATTAAATAACCCAAAAATAACAATGAACAATAACACAAAAGAGATCAACACAGAAATTTAACGTGGTTCACCCAATATGGGCTACATCCACAGAAACTCAGCTGCCTAATGATTTTATTATCCAATATAAAACCGATTAAAATCTCACGAATTACACACATTGTAACTTATATCCTAGCCGCTTATAACAAACTTTATGGAAGCTTCTAGAATTAGGGTTTTACAAAGTCATTTTTTTCATTTGACGTGGTAGTGGGAAAACCTTGATGAGTTAACCCTCGAACCCCAACAAGGATACGTTATGAGTGTATAGTATTTGCATGTTCAGTCACCACATACTAACAAATACCAATTTCTCAATAGACAATATCTCTTCCCTCTTGTCTGTCATTTTTTTTACTCGTAAAACTACACAGTTGAGTCCTAATAGCAATATTACAATTTGACATGCTATGAAAAATTCCTCCTACTTGTCATTTTTTTTCTAATTTATTTTATGGAATGGAAAAGAGCAAGTCTATTTATTTTTGTTCACTTAAATTTAGACATTAAGATGTTTAATGTAATTTATTTTTGTTGACAAATCAGGGACTGATATGGTAGCTTAGGGACCACCATCTGGTGGTAGATTTACCAAAAAAGAGGACGAGATTCATAAATTATGTGCTATTCTAGCTGAGCCCACCACCATAGGGGTTTATAGGGATACATTTGTGTCAATTATACATAGCTTCGAGAAGATTAGACAACATAAACTAGACTTATTTCTTAACCAAGAGAATAAAATTCTTAAGACTACTCAAAATAAAATAAAATATTTTAAAGATGGTAGATGTCTTGGGTCTAATGTTGATGGAGCCTCTAGATGTATTGCCACTTTTTGGAACTTGTAATTTTTGCATGTACTATATGATGTGTGATGATCTTAAGCACATTACTATTGTTTTTTATAACCAAAGAGAAAGTTTCTTTTGGACCCCTCTAATATATATGCCCCTAATACAAGAAGTGTGAGGAAGAAAATTTTGATTAGTCTTGTTATCTTTAGAAGGTTATATTCTAATGTCAAATGCTATGTTATGAGATATTTCAATGCTCCTTCAAAAAATAATGAGAAGAAAGGAAGATCTTTGATATCCTCAAATAGTAGAGATGATTTTGTTGATTTTATTCATGATGTTTCTTTGTTGTATTTAGAATTGGAAGAAGGGAACTTCACATAGTTAAATTGATAGGTTGGTCATTCTCTCATCTAGGTAAGACTAGATTGAACCTTAATTTATCCTAACTAGTTTTCCTTTTATTTTTTCTCTCTATTTTCCCTTATCAGGATTGGCTCATCTCACTCCCTTATCATGCTTTATATGGAAAAGTTGGGCAAGAGAAGAGGATTTACCTTTAGATTTAACAAAATTTGAACTCATCACTCATTTCTTGAAAATAAAATCAAGGAATGGTGGAACATCAATAAAGAGGTTTCTTCCATGTACATGATAGCCAAACAACTTAACAATATGAAGAATAATATTAACATTTGGATATATATTTAATAAAAAGAATGAAGTCAAGTTATATTTGGATAGGGTTCAAGAAGATATCCAATTTAGAGATGTGAATCAAGATATTATGTTAAAGAGTTTAGGAGATTTTGATATAGTCAAGCACTATTTTATATCTAAGGAGGATTACTTTTGGAGGAAATGTTTTAAAGAAATTTGGCTTAAGCAATGAAACTGAAACTCCTCTAAGCCTAGATGACTTGAGGAGATTCTAAGATTGATTGATGAGTGTGATATTAGAGAGATTAATAAGCCCATTATGGAGGAATAACCCAAAGTTTCCACTTTATCCTTTGAAGGTAACAATACTCCTAGCCTAGATGACTTCCCACACTTTTTCTTCTTGATATATTGGGGCATTGCTAGTAATAATATTATTCTTTCCTCCAAGGAGTTCTTTGGTAGTGAAAGGGTGTTAAAGGAATTGAATTTTATATTTATTATTGTTATCCTCATAAAAGTGGGTGCAAATTCCTTTTCTAACTTTAGACCTATCAACCTTTGGAACTCTATATAATTTTTTTTCCAAAATTATGACCTTAAGGCTGCAACAATTTTTGCTTAAACTAATTTTCATTCAATAGAGTGGATTTGTGCATGATAGATGGCTAGAACAATGTTAAGTCAAGCAAAGTTTTCAAATTTTTATTGGAGAGAAGTGGTTCAAATAATAATTTACATTTTGAATAGAGCTCAAATCATACCAAAGATTGCCAAAACACCATATGAACTATGGAAATCAAGACCGATTTCAATTAGAAATTTTAGAATACTTAGAAGTAAATGCTACATCAAAAGGGATGAAGAAAATTTGGATAAGTTTGATTCTAGATCTAATGAAGGTATTTTTCTTGGTTATTCTATGACAAGCAAGGCATATAGATATTATAACAAGAGGTTGAAAAGGATTGTTGAAAGTGTAAATGCTTGTATTGATGAATCAATACATTCTATTGAGACTCCAAATGAAGAAGATAATGAAGATTTAATCCACAATAGTGATGAAGACTCAGAGAATGATTCAAAGAATACAGTTACAAAGAGTTTGGCTAGGTATGTTCAGAAGAACCATTGTGAAGATCAAATCATAGGAGATGAATACAGTGGAGTTCAGACCTGGAGAAGAATTTAGAAAGCAAATGAACAGGTATTATTTTCCTTACTATCAAAAATTATCCAAGTTCTTATGCAGAGGAAAGAAAAGAAAAAGGTTGGTTAGATTTCATGGAGGAAGAATTAACTCAGATTAAGAAAAAAGAAACTTGGGAGTTGGTTCTAAGACCTAAAGACAAAAATATCATTGGAACAAAATAGACCTTTAGAAATAAGTTTAATGAAGATGGACAAGTGATCTAAAACAAGGCTAGACTTGTATACAAAGAATATGCTCAAATTGAGAGAATTGATTTTGAGGAAACATTTGCTCGAGTAGCAAGGTTAGAAGTAATTAGAATATTT
The DNA here is from genome assembly GCA_007258455.2 of Sequoia sempervirens. Classification (NCBI taxonomy): domain Eukaryota; kingdom Viridiplantae; phylum Streptophyta; class Pinopsida; order Cupressales; family Cupressaceae; genus Sequoia; species Sequoia sempervirens. Next base: position 188,428,852 of record VDFB02058242.1, read on the forward strand.
GTGTCCTTATCAACATTCAAGAATTTCAAGGTAATATCATATGGATGCCAAATCTACATTTTTGAATGGAGAGTTAGAAGAGGAAGTATACATTGAACTAGAAGGATTCCAATGTTCAAATAAATTGGAGTTTGTGTACAAATTAAAGAAGGCTCTTTATGGACTCAAAAAGGCTGCTAGAGCATGCTATTCCATATTAGATAGATATTTGCAACAATAAGGTTTTACAAGAGGAAGTGTAGACAATAACTTATACATTAAAAAAAGGTGATCAATTGTCGATTGTTGTTGTTTATGTTGCTGAAATTATCTTTGGAGGTAGTAGTGATGCTATGTGCATTGGGTTCTAGGTTGCAATGCTAAAAGAATTTGAAATGCCAATGCTTGGTTTGTTGTCTTTTTTTTAGTTTACACATCTCTCAATCAAACAAAGGTATATTAATTTCTCAAAAAAAGTACATAATAGAGATGTTGAGAAAGTTTAAGATGAAAGAATACAAATTGGTGAGTGCACCTATGGCTACTAGGTGTAAATTGAGTAAAGATGATGAATCTGCTCCAAAAAAATAGACTTTGTATAGGTCAATGATTGGTAATTTGTTATATGTAACTACATCTAGACCAAATATAATGCAAGCAGTAGGGATGGTAGCTAGATTTCAGGTAGCACCTAAAGAAGCTCATGTCAAAAAAGTAAAAATGATATTTAGATATCTAAAAGTTGTAATGGATTTTGGTCTGTGGTATCCTAAGAGCAAAAACTTCACACTATCTACATACACAAATGCAAATTAGGTCGAAAGAATAGATGAATAGAAGAGTACAAGTGGTGGACCTTTCTTTTTTGGTGATAGTTTTGTACATTGGATAAGTAAGAAGCAAGATTCAATTTATTTATCTACAGTAGAAGAAAAACACATTGCAACAATTTCATGTTGCATTCATGTATTATGGATGAAGCAAAATATGAAGGAGATGAAAATAGAGTTTGATGAACCCATTTCCATTCTTTGTGAAAATACTAGTGCTATAAATATTTCCAAGAATCTGGTGATGCATTCTAGGAAAAAACATATTGCAATTAAGTGTCATTTTCTGAGAGAGAAGATTGCAAAAAAAGGAGTGAAATTGGAGTTTATTTAGAATGAACAAATTAAAGACATTTTCACAAAACATATTCCCAAGGAGACTTTTGAGTATCCCTAGTAGAAGTTGGAAGTGGTTGCTCCCTCCTCTTTAATCACAAGGAAGTATAGGTTGAGGGGGAGTATTGACTCCCTGTTGCAAGCATGCTTGGTGGCCTTGCAAAATGATTGACAGTCAGGAAATGGCAGAGGAAGAGAAAAGGACTCAAAATGAAAAGAGGGATGAATTCGAAGGAATTCTAATTGCTATATCTTTTAGATGAGTATTGTTTTCCTTTTCCATTGATGTCAAAGGGGGGAGAAAGTAATCCAAAATCCATATCCTTCAAATGCTCAAAAACTTTAGTTGTACCACATAGGGGTAGTTCCAAATAAATTATGTTGGTGTGCTAACAACATTTTGTTATTTTTCATCAATGAAATATAAGAAAAAAAAGAAATAATAAAATTAAGTAAGAAGAGAGAAAGTAAAAACAAAAGGAAAGAATTAAAATCATTAAGAGAAGAAAAAATAGAAAACACTAAGGGAAGGAAAGAGCTAATAAATTGGATACAAAGAAAGAAAGAAGGGTAAGAGGGAAAGAGGTTGAGATAAAATAGAAAGAATGACATGAGAGGAAAGAAAACAAAGTTAAAGATAAATTTAGCGAAAGAAATAGTAGAGAGATGCAGAGAGAGAATAAAGTAAATATAGAGATAAAATTTAAAAAGGAAAGAAAATAAGGAGAAAATAATAAAATACAAAAAAAAATCTAAGAAATAAAAAAAGATATTTAAAAATTAAAGATAAATAAATAAATAATGTGAAAATAATACATACCTATTAAAGAAAAAATGAATGATAAAATATGGGAAGGAGAGATATACACATATAAGGAGATAGAGAAATAACAAAGATTGAAAATATAGAGAAATAACATAAATAAAAAGGTTTGATCGAGAATGACCAACATAGAGATAAAGATTTTCAAAAGAGGGGGAAAATGACAAAGCGAGGAACAAAAAACAAATATTGATGAAGAAACATCTAGAAAGATAAAAATAGAGATGGATTGAATAAATACGAGAAAAAGAGAGAATCAAATAGAAAAACATTAATAAAAAGACATAGAAAGAAAGAGATAAGCAAAGAAAAAGATATAATATGAGAAAATAAATAAACTAGAGAGTAGATAAAAAATGCATAGAAAGAGATAGAGAGAAAATAAATAAAGAATTTGAGAGGAAAAAAAAAGAAATAAAAAAAGAAAATAATTTAACACAAAAAAGAATAAAAAAAGAAAGAGAGAAAAACACAAAGATAAATAGAGAACAAAGAGAAGTAATATTAAAAGAGTGATAAAGAAAAAGAGAGTTACATAGACAAAGAATGAGATAAATAAATATAAAAGGAATATAATAAACATAAAGTAAGAGACAACAAATTAAGGGAAAAATGAATAAAGAAAATAAGGAAATTAAAAAAGTATTGAGAGTGAAAGAATAGAAAAGAAAAAAGGAAAGGAGGCAATTAAACCAAGAAAAAAAGAAATTTAAAAAAAGAGAGAAAAATTAAAAACACTAGAGAAATCAAAGAAAAAAAAGATGAAAAAATAAAAAGAAAGAGGGAAAAACAATACAAAGAAAGAAAGTACAAATAATTATAAATTTATAATATATATTTATAAAAATAATTTATTTATATATATTATATATATGATAATATATTACATTATATTTTATATTTATATTATAATATATAAAATAATTTATACATAATATTATATTATATTATGGTATGAATCTATCTATATATAATTTATTAATTAAATATATAAATTATTCTTAATTATATTTATACATTTATATTATATTACAAATATATATTTATAACTATATATATTATAATACAAATATATTATCGACCCAGCCCAACACTTAACCCACCTTGCCTTGGTCTTACATTTTGCCAAGTTGGGGTCGGGAATGGGTGTCATGCTAGGGTGAGAGACACACAAACCCCTTTCAAAGACGATAAAAAGGTATGGACTTCTCTTTCTTCTTTTTTGTGTTGACTCAGGGGTATCCCTGCAACCCAACCCAACGCCTAACCTGCCTTATCCTGGTCTTACATTTTGCCAAGTTGGGGTCGAGAATGGGTGTCATGTTGGGGTGAGAGACACACAAACCCCTTTCAAAGATAATAAAAATGTATGGACATCTCTATCCTCTTCTTTTTTATTGATTTAGGGGTATCCCTGTGACTCAGTCCAATGCCTAACCCGCCTTACCTTGGTCTTACATTTTGCTAGGTTGGGGTTGGGAATGGGTGTCATGCTGGGGTAAGAGACACAGAAAGGAAGACACACAAAAACCCTTTTTAAAGATAATAAAAAAGTATGGTCTTCTCTTTCTTCTTTTTTTTGTTGACTCAAATGTATCCATGTGACCTAGCCCAACACCTAACCCACCTTACCTTGGTCTTACATTTTGCCAAGTTGGGGTGGGGAATGGATGTTATGCTAGGTGAGAGACACACAAACCCCTTTCAAAGATGATAAATGTGTGGAATTCTCTTTCTTTCTTTTTTGTTGACTCGGGGGTATCCATGTGATCTAGCCCAATGCTTAACCCACCTTACCTTGGTCTTACATTTTTCCAAGTTGGGGTTGAGAACAGGTGTTACACTGGGGTGAGAGACACACAAAAGAAGAAGAAAAAAGGAGAAAATAAAAAAATAGAATGATAAAGAAAAGAATGGAAGAAGATAAAAGAGTGAAAGAAAGTTACAAAAAGTCAAAAAAAAACAAAAACAAAAACAAAGCGAATAAGATAGAAATAATAAAAGAACAAAAAGAGGGATGAATAATATAAAGAAGGAAAGTAAAATTTGGGAAAAATAAAAAATAATGAGAAAAGAAGAAAGGAAAAGAAAGGAGAGAGAAAGAAAAAAGAGAAAAAAGGAAGAAGAAAAAAGAGAGAAGGAAAGTGACAAAAAGATAGAAAAATGAAGAAATAAACAAATCAAGAAAGATAGAAAGAATAAAAAAAGTGAAACACGAAAAAAGGAATGAAACGAGAGATAAAAAGATAATCTAGTGTTTAAATTCTAGGGTCCATAGTCTAGTATATATGGTCTTGGATCCAAGCTCTAATCATCTAACAATCCAAGGTTCAATATTGAAGTTTGAAGCTCAAAAGTCTAAGGTTTAAGGCCTATTTTCTTGGGATCTAATGTCCATGTTCTACTTTCTGAGGTCAAATATCTAGTAGCATAGCCTAAGCACTAGGGTCCATCCCCAAGTTTAAGGTAAAAGGGTAAATAGTAATATTTATTGGTCTAGGGTTCACAAGTACAAGACATAGCCTCTAAGGTTTAGGGTTCAAAAATTAAGGGTCTAGTATCGTGTTTAGGCTATAGGATAAATGTTTATCAATCTAGGGTCCATGATCCATGAGGCTAGGGTGTAGATCAAGGTCTATGGTTCAAAAACATAAATTCTAGGGTCTAAGGTCCAACCTATATAGAAAGAGAGAAAAATAGATGAAAAGAAGAAACAAAGAAATAGAAATGACAATGTAGAGAAACATTGAAAAGAAATAAAGATATTTAAGTACAATGATAGATAACTAGAATAAAAGAAAATTAAAAGGAAAAAGGATATGCCAAAAGAGAAAGAAAGAGGCATAAAGGTAGATAAATATGAAATATAGGAAAAAAAAAGAAAGAATGAAATTAAGTGAGAAGAGAGAAAGTAAAAACAAAAGGAAAGAATAAAAAATATTAAGAGAATAAAAGTATATATATATATATAGAAACAAAAATAGAAAAGACTAAGGGAAGGAAAGAGCTAATAAATTGGATACAAAGAAAGAAATAAGGGTAAAAGGGAGAGATATTGAGATAAAATAGAAAGAATGACATGAGGGGAAAGAAAAAGAAGTTAAAGAGAAAATTAGCGAAAGAAATAGTAGAGAGATGCGGAGAGAGAAAAAGAATTAAAAAAAAAAAAGAGGAGAGAAAATAAGGAGAAAAGATAAAAATACAAAAAAAGATCTAAGAAATACAAATAGATATTAAAAAGTAAATATAAATAAATAAATAATGTGAAAATAATGCATACCTATTAAAGAAAAAATAAATATAATATAAAGAGAAAAATAAATGATGAAACATGGAAGAGAGATAGCCACATATAAGGAGATAAAGAAATAACAAAGATTGAAAAATATAGAAAAATAACACAAATAAAAAGGTTTGAGAGAGAATGACCAACATAGAGATAAATATTTTCAAAAGAGGGGAAAAGTGACAAAGTGAGGGACAAAAAATAAATATTGATGAAGAAACATAGAAAGATAAAAATAGAGATGAAGTGAATAAATATGAGAGAAAAAGAGAGAATCAAATACAAAAACACTAAGAAAAAGACATAGAAAGAAAGAGATAAGCATAGAAAAATATATAATATGAGAAAATAAGTAAACTAGAGAGAAAATGAAAAATAGATAGAAAGAGATGGATAGAGAGAAAAAGAGAGAAAATAAATAAAGATTTTGAGAGAGAGAAAAAATAGAAATAAAATAATAAAATAATTTAACACAAAAGAATGAAAAAAGTAAGAGAGAAAAATGTAAAGATAAATAGAGAACAAAGAGGTAATATTAAAAGAGTGATAAAGGAAAAGAGAGGTACATAGACAATGAATGAAGCAAGAATGACATGAGAAAGATCCTAGAAAAGTTAAAGGATTATAATTAAACATTCTATACTCATGTCTACAAAACACATAAATGTCGAAGTAGTGAGAAAGTTCCTGGAAAAGTTAAAAGGATTATAATTAAACATTCTATACTCATGTCTACAAAACACATAAATGTTGAAGTAGTGAGAAAGATTATGTTGAGCTTAAATTTGAATATGAAATTAACACATTCTATACTCATGTCCACAAAGTACATAATTCACTTGAGTTAATTTATAAATCATATATTCATGTCTACAAAGTACATAATTCATTTAGATTAATCTTACAAATCATGGATTTAAATTTGGAAGAATGAAAAAAAATAAGGATCAAAACTTTAATAATTGGAAAGAATGCATATTGCATCAAGTAAGAATTTGATTACATGCTAATTGCTAGTAAAAATTTCATGACTTACAGTTATCCTTACATAAAAAATAAACAAATCAAATTAATTCAAAACAAGGTATATAATTTTCACCATTACACAAATATATGATTTCAAAAATTCGGACCAATGAACATATACATAAATAAATTTATTTGTGCTCCTATGTTCAGTGTGACCTTAGAATAATGAGTTATGAGCTTAAAAAATACATAGAATTGGCTTCATTGTACATAGATTAATGGACAATTAAAGAATGTAAATGAAGTAGCAAGGTAGAATTTTGAAATAAAGTAATTTGACCAATTCAAATTCTCTTAGGGATTGGGAATTATATGCTTGTAAACAAGCTTTAAAGGAAACCACGTTGAAGAGAAGTGAGCATACAAAGAAAGTCAGAGATTTATTAATTTATTGTAATTTTGGACTATTCACTTGGAAGGAAACTTCCCTTTGCTAAATCATAAGAAGATCACTCTATCTATAAGTTCTCCACAAAAATTAAATTGGTCAACCAACCTTCCTTTTGCAGTGACATATTTTGGATTAGTTTTTTATTTTGAATGGTATCTTCTACTTCTCATTGAACAAAAGACAATGACTACATTTATTCTTTAATTGAATTCTTTTTAAAAGAAATTGGTCTAGTAAAAGCAAATGCCATAATGATTACTTTGGTTTAAAGTTGCAAGCCCTTTTGACCATGCTTTTCAAACTCTATTTCTTGGCAGAATGCCATTCTAATTTATTAGAGCATTTTTCACATAAAGGTGTGTGCATGTAAGGCCATTGGTATACTTAAATATAGACCATCATCAGAAGTGAAAAAGAAAAGAAAAATGGTAATTCAAGGGGTTTGGCTATCAGAGAAATGAAGAAACTAAACCGAGACCTAGGTTTATAATCCTCCAATTGAGAAAGGAATATGTTTTTTCACCCTTACAAAAAAATGCTCGTTTTCGTGGGGAGTGGGTCAATATCAAGCTACTCTACCTAACCTTATTTGACACTAATTTGCAAATTCTATATGAACTTCTACGTACTTAGGAGTCTTACTAGAAAGGAATTTTGCCATATTTTGATTATTTTTTCTTACTATTTCACTCAAATTTGTTTCACATTTTTCTTGTGTTCTATTTTTTACAAAAAATGGTTAGTGTGTTTTTTATTAAGCATTTCTTATAATAAAGAATCATAGGAAAACCCTTAACAATCCAAAATAAGTAGATATGCACTTGCACATCACCATCTTATTAGTTTTGGTTTAGTCTTCATGTCAGGTATTAGATGTTTTCTTGTTAAAACAACACAATACTGCAAATGCATCTCCAATTTTAAAAACACTATTAATATAAGATGTATCCAGCACATGTTAAAATCTAAAACGCTTCTGATAGCATGGGCTATTGCTACTGATTAGACCCTCCAGAGGCACTAGGGAAGAGATCGAGGTTGTTGCCAGCTATGTTAACTCCAGTGGAAGTTCAACTCTTTTACCTACGCATCCTATCGAGCTTCAACATTCATTTGGGAGAGGGGGCTATATACAAAAGCTTTAAAATTAAGCCCTCCACATTTGGCATATTCAATTGAAGAAGCACGCATAGAAAGTTTGGCACTTAGCCATTTGGGCACTGTAATGACTCACTTCTAGAAGTCTATTTTTTCCTTTTCAGTAATGAGCAACTTTTCTATGGCTTCTATCCTATTGTGAAGATAATTGAGGTGGATCAAGTAAACCAGATAGTCTTTTGGAGCTTGGACAGACTCTCGTAGGGTTTTAATGCATTCATTTTTATGTTGAATGTGAATGAGATTCAAGTGATTTAACTTCCATATTTTAATCAACATTTAGGATATTTTTACTATAGAATCTATGGTTTTTAGGTATATGAGAGAAAATAAAAATTGATCCTCCAGTAGGAGAGAGATGCCTCGTCTCAGGTTTGGATGAGGGTAAGAGTAGGAATAGCAAGCAAAGTGACTGGCTGTGGGGTGTTCCAAAAAAATGTATTTGGGGTATGAGGATTTGGGTAGATAAGGGGACTGCAAGAAACAAAAGTGGATAGAGAAAGAGTTTTAGCTCAGTTCGGAACTTCTAACAATTTGGGTTCAAGAGTATATCAAGCAAAATCAAAATTTAAGGATTACTACTGACAACAATTCTACAATTGCAATGCCAAGAAAAAGTGTTGTATCATTTTATTAGATCTAATAATAGATGCTTAAATTCAGTTTACGATCTTTTAGTAAGAGTTGTCGAAAAGGAAATTACAGAGTTTATGGCACTTGCGTCTTTTCTCTACTGCGTTTCCCTTGGACCTTAACTTGTCGAGCTCTTCAACATAGCTATTCTGCCCTCTTTTCCCTGCTGCGTTTCCCTTGGACCTTAACTTCTCGAGCTATTCTCTTTCCATGTCAACAGCGGCGGTCCACAGAAAAAAGATGAAGAAAGTAGATTTCAATTCACCCGTCAGATTTAGGGGAAATCGTCACTAGCCGACTCAGCTTCTTCACATCGCTAGGCTTTAACGCATTGTCGAATACTCTCTACAGGAGTCGAACAAGCGACATTGGTGTCGTCGTTATTTCAAGATCAGTCGATCTCTACGCCGCCATTAGCACCTCTCAGTCCTTGTTTCAGAGACAACAACATGAACTCTGTTCTGCAATTCCTGGCCAATGTGTTGTGAATTCTCTTTTCAATGCAACTCTCGATTGCATCCTGGAACATTGTCCTTCTCTCTACCTCAGTATACTCAAGATCAAAAGCTTTTCATCTCTGTCGCACAGAACCCATTCACCTGGAGGTGGAGTGCTACACTTTGAAGACTGGACATGTTTCCTCACAGTAGCGCAATCCAATTCTGTAATGCAATGATAACATCTCTTTTCAATGCAAGAAACCCATCAAATGCTACCTAAATCTAAATCTAAATCTAGAAAGAATGAAAGTAAAAACACATCATAGATTACAGGTAAGGAGGTCGACCACCTCAGCCTGTCCTTGCCCAGTTATCGCCGTTAATTTTGAATTTCAAACGGCACTCAGCTTTTTTGAATTTGAAACGGCCATTTAGTTATACAATACTTTTTACTGTTTATAGAAAGAATACTTATTTTTATAGAATACTTTTTTACTGTTTATAGAATATCTTTACTCCCACGTCTAGTCCTTCCTCTCTAGCTATAGTTAGACCATGGAAAATTTTATTTTTAATATTCTAAAAGAATTATATGAATTTATTATATATTATATTTTACATTAGAAATTATTAAATATAAATATAATTTATATTTTATATAACACAAATAGATTATATTCTATAATAAACTTATTAAATATACATACAATATTATAATTAACAATTAATATATTTTCATAAAGTATAAATTAAATTAACATATCAAAATAATATAAAATATTTTATATAATAAAAATTAAACTACATACAATATAATTATATTTATATTCATTATTATATTCTATAATTAAACTTATTGAATATAAACATAAATTATTGCAAATTAACATAAAAAATCTAATAGTTTAAGTGATCTTGGGAGAGATAGCAAGGGAAGAGACGAGGAAAAAGAAAGAGATATAGAGGGGGAGAGAATTCTATATAGAGAGAAACTCAAATGATAGAGAAAGAGAGTGATTTAGAGAGATAGATAAGGAGTAGACAGAAAGAAAGAGAAAGAGATAGAGTTCTAAGATAAAGAGGGATAGAGATATATATAGAAAGTGAGAGTTATAGATGGAGACAAAGATTGAAAGGGAGAGGAATAGACAAAGAGAGATAAAGCATGCGAGAGAGAAAAACAAATCATACAAAGGGAAAGAGAGATAGAGAAAAAAATAACTAACTTGTATACATCACCTCATTTGACAGGTGCATCGAATAACTCTCGAGTTCATGCATTTTTAACCTTTCATTTTACATAAAATTTGGGTCTGCTTAGAGTCACTAGCATATGTTTGTTTAGTTCTTTTTGTTTGAGGAGTTGAAATCTACGTATCATGAGAGATAGATAAGGAGTAGAAAGAAATAAAGAGAAAGAGATAGAGTTAGGTTTTATGTTTCATGGGAAGCTCTAATTTACAGTAGATTATGGATTTTTCAAACCTACCTATTTAAATCAAAACTTAATTACAGAGAATAAAACATTGTTATGTGTAATGAAATAATTAATAATTTATTTATTCATTCATTTATATAATTAAGTTGAATTTATAGTAATTATTAGATTTTGTACCATAATAAATATTATATTAGTCAAAAGGATAGATGTTTTTAGTTTTATAAATGATGAAAATTTTGATTATCTAGATTAAGTTAATAGTAATTATTTATGTATTATGTTAGATCTTTTTTTTAAGAATTACATCAAGTTGATTTTTAGTATTTATTTTGAATAATTAAGTTACGAATTGACTTTTTAAGTTTGGTTTTACTTGAAATTTTAATAAAGTTAAAAAACTAGCTTTAACAATTTTAACATAGTTTTCCAAGATTTTCATTTTTGAAATTTAATTATTTAAGAATTTAACTATATTTATGCTCAAATTTATAATATTTTTTAATTTATTAATATTGATCTCATCTTTCAAATAATGTTAACATTCGATTACATATAGTAATAGATATAATATATAATTTTCTTGTATTTCTTTCTTACTTCTTGTAGTACATTTTTATTAAAATCCTTCATATTATTTAAATAGTTTGTTTAAATAATATTTTGATCTTATTTGAAATTCAATCAAATTGTAATGCCCCACCACGCAACCCTAGAGGAAGTTGCAATTCATTACTTAAACGTACCATTTTTTTTTTATTTTTTTTTTAATAAGTACAAATAACATGTAAGATGAATACATATTGCCAACAACCTCTAAGGCCATGAGACAAAGATTACTTAAAAACCCAAACAACAATAACATCAACTAAAACCAAAACATTAATCACTTACAAAATTAAGATTACATACATCCCATACAAGATAAATTACAACAAGGAAAATAAATACCTCAAGATTCCAATTAACAACATTTAAACAATAAGATTACAACACTCATTCCCCGAATGAGGTAAATTCAATAATCATGATTACAATTTACAAACTCCACCTCAATAACAAATGAGGGGGTAAAAAAATACAATAAGAACCTGAGAGAACAAGACATGAGAAGAAACTGATTCCCACGAGCTCTCCCACTGGAAATCACGACCACACGAACAAGAAGAAGAACCAACGGAAAAGAATGCACGCCACCCGACCACGTGGAACCCAAAGGCCCCACTCCCTCCGTGCTAGGAGATAGTAACAAGGATTTCCTAGACAAGACCATCTACCACTAGACACAGGCTAACACAAAAACTAAACTGCAAACAAGAACATATTCCACATCACTTAACATCATGGTTACAATGCTTCCAGAGTACAAAATTGAGTACAATCACTGTACAAAATAAACCAACGGTACAACACCATACTGACTGTTGTCATAGGAGGAGTGTCATCGCAAAGGCTGCATTGGTTATCCAATGGTGTTCTTCCTAGGTCCCGACCCCCCTCTAGGGATATCCTAGCAACCTCTCACGAACCCGGCGCCATATGCACACCAGAGCAGAATCAGTTATCTTTCAAGAAGACAAGATAACGATCTTGCCATTCCAGGCCTTCCCGACTCATCTCAAGTCTCGTACAAGCCCTTGAGCCAATGAGCGAGGCTAAATTATCTTATTAATGTTCAAAGCTACTCTCTCCCTAGTAAGTTATTTAATTTTCACTTAGTTAACTGACTCTCACACGAGTTATCCTGGAACCACTTTGGGCCCGGCGCTCGTTTGAAAGCCACTCCCCTATCGACAACACATAACTCATCCACATGCCAAGGGTAGACAATGCACTAACACTTATCACAAATAATCAATACACCTCAACAGGTAACACATCACTACGGATGTCCAAAACTGAAACCAAAGCGTGCACTACCCAAGGCTAACACAAGGTTGACTAACATAATGACAACCCACATAAAGAACTGATAACAAGACTCAACCTTAAACCATAAGGTCACACAACCCATTCATAGTAACCTGGTTTCTTTTGAAGCATATCTCATGCACTACCCAAGAGAGACAATAACAAAACACAAGAGACATAACATCACTTCAAGATAACACAACTGGAAGGCTTACATAAACAAATAACTCCAAAAGAATAAACAACTCGATCAAGGGTTCCCTAACCTCTGGAAACCAAACTTAGTACAACCAAAGTACACTCACAAATATACAATCATACGATATTGCCCATACACCGAGAATGAATGAAAACACCACTAGAAAACATTCTAAGCAGCTAAATAAGCTAATATTAGGATTTCTTAAATCCAAGTCACGTGAGGACACCTTGCATGTAATCAATTTAAATGATTACCATTCTTTGCAAATTCTCAAAAGTAAATCAAATCACATTTTTACACTAAAATAACAAATCAGAAATTTGAACAAGCGAATAGATCTGAAATGATCTCATTCAAAGAATTCATATGCATTTTCTATCATTCCCTATTATAATATGAAATATTATTCTCAAAAATCCACTTTTAAACAAAGTCCAATTTTCACAATTATCCAGGTTCCACCATTGATGAAGTATGAAAAAGCTTAAAATTTAAAATTCAAAAATAAAATAATGTAAGAATACCCTTTTGATTCAAAAGTGCCCAACAACACACTTTTAACATAAAAACACCAATTAATTTTAAACCAATTTTCACAAATATCCAGGTTCCACCATTGATGAAGTATGAAAAAGCTTAAAATTTAAAATTCAAAAATAAAATAATGTAAGAATACCCTTTTGATTCAAAAGTGCCCAACAACACACTTTTAACATAAAAACACCAATTAAAGCCTCTAATTAAAAATTGGGCATGGTAACCTTGTATTTGGAAAATTTCTCAAAAATTTCTCAAAATAAATTCTACACTATCAGCTTGATTCAAATAAAATACATGAATGGATTCCAACATACTACCAATACAATTAGAATCATTCAAACCATTTAAGATCAAGTAAATATGAAGAAATGATAAAATACCTCCATTCCCAAGCAAGAAATTCAAATAAGAGGATGTTTGCACATAAGCAACAAGAGCACGTAAGATCGCAGCCATCACTTCCTTTCCCCATTCCTATCCAAATGTAGTTGATCCCATGCAATTTCATGCCCAATTGCTCCCACAATGAACAAATCAATTTTTCTTCAAAAAGAGGGTTTTCTTTTCCCTCCACATTTTTTTCTCCAAAAATTATGTATTCCAAATATAGTCAACTCTCCTAAAAATATCTTTTCCACCCAAAGTTATTGCATTTTGAAGATATTTTGAATTTTAAATAACTCAAAACAAAATTCCAATTTCTAAATAGAATTCAACATATTTTAAAACCTTCCTTTCACACAAACTAATTTAAATCTTTTAACACTTTTAATTCAAGGAATAACTTAATCAATTCCACACAATTAATTTAATTAATCAATAAAATAAATCTAATCCAAGATTAGATTATTTTATTAATTAAATTAAATTAATTAATAAAGTAAATAACATTCTTAGCATTACAACCAAATAAATTTAATCAACAGTTAAGCAACCTAAGCCATTTAACTTGAATTTAATTAAAGACCAAGGTGATCAGGGCAACATGAAACAACCAAACCCGACTACAACCCGACGACACACGGTGACTAGGGTAACGACTTGACACAGAAAACCTAGCTACTATCTCCCAATTAATTTCTGTTGGTCAATGGACACGCTCAAACCTGGAAACCAGGTGGAGTCGATGTCATGTACCTGCCAACCTGCAACAAAGAGCATGTCGAACGTGCATATATACATAATATGATCAATCAAACCGTGAAGAGGAAATCTCAGAATCGTAGGGCACTCGCAAGCGAGTGATACAATCATGTCCCCTTCACCAATACAATATCACTAACTGACGCATCTAACATCAATAACATGATCATCAGCATAAAACATCGTTAAATCAAATATCTTCTAAGTTAATCCAAAACATGCCATAAGGGTAACATTAGGATAACATCACATTGAAATATAACATCCACATTGTATAACAATTGCAATCAAAAGCAACCTAGTTCCAAAGTCAAAGCATAATCAAACACAACCATTACAAAGAAAACACTGCTGATCAAAGAGCCAAAACGGAGGGGTGTTACACAAATGAGTTATGAAAAAAGTAAATGAAGGAAGCCTTTCCACTTGAAGTTAGAAGGAAGTTTGAGTTACGTGAAAATTAAAACCAGAGGACTCTAAGTCTAGGTGCCAAGAATAGAAGGAAAACAACTCTTCAACAATAAAGCATTACATTGCATAAGCTTTTAGGGTTCCTATCTCTGCTAGAAGTGAACTCAAGCAGGCTACATCATGACATTGGAGGAGTCTATCTGAGAGTCTTCTAAGCATGAAATAAAGGGATAAATCATCTACATTGCCAGATTTGAAGCGTTTTCATGGAGTTTTTTCCACACGCTTCTAGGTTTTAGAACTTGCATGTCGCCTCATTTGATAGGTGCATCAAATAACTCCCAAGTTCATTAATTTTTAACATTTCATTTTACATAAAATTTTGGTATGCTTTGAGTCACTACCATATGTTTGTTTAGTTCTTTTCATTTGAGGAGTTGAAATCTATGTATCATGAGATAACAAAGTTTTGAGGGTTATTTAGAGTGAGATTATGGGATGGAAATGATAGTGAAAACTCATAAATGTTGAGTTAAAGGTTAGGTGCAATAAGACAGTGGTACAAATGATTGCTTAAACATGCAACAACTAGTAGGGAAGGGAAAAGTGAAAGAGATGATGGTGAGCTAGAAAGAATTGGGCAACCATTATGCATTTATGAACCTTATCATAGACAAGGTGCTTAGCCTTTTCTACACCATCGTGCACTTTATAGAGGAATAGGTTTGCGCACAAAAGGTCAAAAGCTAGGAGTTTTTGAGTTGTTTCATAAGACCTAAGTGTATAGATGCAACTCTTGATGCAAAAATAGAAGAAGGGATGCCTCATGATGTAAATAACAAGACAGTTGATTGACATCTTGATTGATCTGATTTAATGCATGAATTTGAGAGGGTTGAAGTTAAGATGCTTCCAACCATAGTTCTCATTGGAAGGAAAAATGTAGGGAAATCAACTTTATTTAACAGGTCTTGAGATGACAACAACTTTAGGAAGTGTTCTTGCAAGAACTTTCAAATTGACAACAAATGTATTTGGAAGTTCTCACATGGCTATATTTCTTATTGATGGAAGACATGGACTTCATCTACTAAACATGGAGGTTGTGAGATAGTTTAAACATGCATCAAATTTACATGTTATTTTATCAATAAATAAAGTTGAAGCAATTTATGACGATACCGATAAATGTTAAGGGAAGTATGGAAATTTAAATAGAAAAAACACAATCATTACTATGAGAAACAATCAATGAAGGGATTGTATAATAATGTCATTGAGGGGATTGTGTTTAATACTAAGCAATAACATCTTAAGGGTGTGTTTTCATCTTTGGAAATCCAAAGGTACTGACTGAGTTACAAAAGAAACTGACTTATCTACAAAAATACGAGTGTGATCAAAACCTAAGTTAGGGTCATTTGAATGGAAAAACATTACAGTGTGCATCAAGATAAAGCATGAATACAATCATAAGAGTAGAAAGATAGTGAAAAATCATTCAACAATGGCATATGTATTGCAAAGAACAAGGACTTCATAGTAATAGAAAGAAATCAAGACACTCTTCATAATGTTTGATGTAAGTTTTAGTTTGTGGCAGTCCCATCATCTTTTTCTCCATGCATTAAGGAGGCAGTTAGCTTCCTGGACTGCAGTGCTTTGAAGGTTCATAAGACAAGATTTCATGGTATTTTCTTAAAGAAACAGTGACTGTGTAGGAAGCAAGATAGAGAGACTGTTCAGGTTAAGGCTATCAAATGTTGACCTATTTTTCAATGATCGATATAGGGACATGCCATAAGGGGGGTTGCTAAGCCTTAGGGAGGAAGAGGTATTGTATGCATGAAAACACTGTGACAATATCCTAACAGTAATGGCCTAGGAAACATTGGATAACACTGTCAGGAAGTTGACCAAAGGAGATGGGTAGTGATAGGCATACTAATTTGCATACTATATTTTCTATATGTGTGATACATTTTAATTGGTATTAATTCCAAACATAGAATTAAGAGATTAGAGTCAATGTTTATTCAAAAAATTCAAGCACTTTTTGACAACCATCATGTTGGAGAAAGAATGGAGAGAACAGTGCTTAAAAGCAAGGAGGGGACCTTCATAAGGGTGCAAATGAAGAGATTTTTCTTCAAGGAAATGACACTCAGTATGAATGGATAGTGGGTACATTACTAGAGAAGAAATAAATCAAGCTCTGATAAAGCAAAGGGAATAATATAAAGAAAGCCATAACAAATGATAGTGATTGTTCAACAAAATTAAGGATGATAAGGATAATGTATCAAACTCTAAAATGCATATAAAGCAGTCTTTGTAAGGTGCCTAGGGTTTTTAAGATTATGAACATAATAGAGGGGCAATGTCATGTCCATGGAAGCATAGGAAGACAACGAAAACACTAGTATGATTATGGTGTAGTGCTAAGGAGGACGGCTCACAAGTCTGAAAGGAAAAGAGAGGACAGTCAAAGTGCAAGTGAAAGGGTAGTTGATTGTGAATGGACAATCATCCTAATATGAACTATGATAGCATGAAGTGACAGTGATACCATGATGCATTATAATTCAAAGTATCATCAACTTGCAAACCTATGAGTAGTAAAATACAATCACAGTGCCAAGTAAGCATGATACAAACCTATGATCATAGTTTTTTGACAAGGTGAGGTGTCAATGCATAAAGATCTAATCTAATTAAGGGCAATCACATCAAAATAGTGGAAAACGAAAATGAATGCATAGTTTTATTAAGATTACAAAAGATGATAGAGCATGAGGGTTAGTTAATAGTTTGAGTGTCTTCCAATCAAATTCAATAAAGCTAAATTACAAAGCATAATGACCTTCAAAGGGATAGTCCTCATCAAGTAGATGTAAACCCTTGAAGGCCTAAATTATCTACCAATGACTCACCCAACCATCATCATGTATGAGTTTCTCAAGCTTTCACAAGTTAATGGCCTATTATGCTTAGTTTAGTGGTAATTTGGGGCAGTTTAGGCCTACTTAACAAGTCTACATGGATGCAACCAAAGTTAGGGGGAGTTTGAGCCTAAACTTATGCATTTTGGTGAAGTTTGGGTCCCTAAAATATAGGTTTTTTTTCCTTATATGCTCAGCAAATTGAAGATCTCATGCAAGGGGTTTAAACTCAAATTTTTTAGTCATCTTCATGATTTTCTTAGAGGTTTAGTTCAATTTCAGTTGAAGCACACTTCATGGAGCATGCACAAGTCAAAGAGTTTAATTTAACTCTCAATTCTAGAGTTCACATCCAGTTCAACTCTTCATGCATGTTCAACATCTTCTATGAGGTGCAGCCTCTTTCAGCTTTAGTTATCTGAGGTGGCTTTCTATAAAGAAAGTTTTTCAACTCTTTTAGAACCAGTTCTTTCATTCCTCTTTTTGCTTTATGCAAAAGAGATGCATTGTAACTCATCTTTGAGAAGATAGAGCAAAAACTTAGTTTATTTTTTAGTATTTTCAATATTGTACAAGCAGAAACTCCTTTTATCAATAAAAATCAGCGAGTTCGCCTTCTCAAAATTTTGTGTATGGATGATATTGTGAATGATTTAAGTTTATTTTTGCGATTTAAACATTAAATCCTTGAGTTATTTATAATTTGCGGGTATGTGCAAGATCATGATGGGCCAAAAAGTGGCAATGGGAAAAAAATTACGTTTTTCATCAACCCAAAAATGCGAAAATGTCGAGTTGACTTTTTTGTGGCTTGGGTGTCAGTGCATTGCTCCAAAGCAATGCCCAAACCAAGATCTCCATATCAGATATCTGATCCAAATCGAATATTCAATTTGAGGCACATATATATATTGGGTTGTTAAAATCATTTAGCATTTGCAGAGGTCGCGAGTGCACAGTGAGGGCGATTTTCACATATCAGATATCCGATTTAGAGTATATCTAATTTGAAAGGTTATTTTTTGAATTTTTTTTGCTTTAATCGAATTTTGAATTAGATTTTTATAATTTCAGTTAGTTTTTTATGGATTTTTTTTCAAAATAGGGTTTTTGATTGATTTTAATGAAAAACTTGAGTTTAGAATGGATTTTGATTGAAAATGATTTTTTTTTATAGATTTTGTTTAAAAAATAGTGTTGTTTATGTATTTTTATTAAAAATTAGAGAATCTTATATATTTTTGTTAAAAAGTAGGGTTTTTTTTGGATTTTTTTTAAAACTAGGGTATTTTTATAATATTTTCATTTATATTGTCTAATTTCAATTAGATTAATTAGTTTTTAACTTTAATCAGGCATTATGGCTGCTGAGAATGAAAATGCACAAATTCCAAATGATCCACTGGAGTTGAGAATGAAAATGCACAAATTTCAAACAATCCACCAGCTAAGAATGAAAATGCACAAGTGCCAAACGCTCCACCACCTCTGCAGCCATCAATTGAAGAGTTAATTGGTCAAAAATTGCAGCAATTGAGGGGAATTTTTGATGTTTATATGAGCCCTCGATTATCCAAGATGTCAAACACATTGAAGGAAATAATTAAAAATATAGAAACCCTCTCCACCCAACATAATGCCTTTCATTCGTGGCGAGAAGACATGAGGGAATATTACACATGTGGATTGTCTTATGATGATGTGAAAGATCTTAGAATAACCAAAGCCCAAATAACTTCTTTATTTGTTAACCCCCATACTGGTTTGTCAGTTAATGTTAATAAACCAAAACTTTCTATAAAATGGTGCACACATAGGGACATTGTAGATAACTTTTGGGATCGTTGGTGTATGGTTTTTGATAGACCACTTAACAACAATTGTGATATACCATTTTACTTTATTAAAAAATTAGATGCTAAGTTTGTGTTAGGGCATCATGTCAATTACTTTGACATTAAACCCTTCCAGGGCATTGGTGGAGGTATGCCCCAGGATAGACCAGGGGCACTTAGAGTAGTCCCACATCTATATCTTCCCCCTCCTCCCCTTCCTCTGCCACCTCCAGTTTATCATCCAGATATTATGCAGGATGCCGCCACATAGACTATCTAGGCTATTCACTCTTTGAGTGGTCTTTTGGTTTCGCATGCTTCTACAGTAGCTCAGCCACATTTTGGTGATGTTGGTGATGGCTCGAGTGTTGTTGTGTCATCCTCGTCAGGTCCACATTTTTGTGTGCCACATACTTTCTCTATGTGCCACCAGATATGCTTGGGTCCTCTTGTACAGCCTATCGAGCATCCCTTGGACACTTTTGATTATGACCTCCATGATGTGGACATTATAGATCAAACGCAAGGGAGTGGAGCACACCCTAAAAAGTCCTCTCCTGCTAGAGAAGGGGACATTGGATTAGTGACACAGGTAAGATTTAAGTTGTAAATTCATAACTTTCATTTGTTTTTAAATGAATATTAATAAGAGATAGTATAAAGTACTAATTTTTATAATTTACATGGTCTATTTAACAATTGATGTCTGAGGAGGAGCTCACACAGGTGGCTGATAGCACCCTTAGGGCCATTTCATTTGGCTTCGACACGCACACAGTATATATTTTCGCACTCACTTGTTTACATTTTTTTATTATATACTTGCTTGTCATTTGAATTGTCATTAATGAAATTATATAATAACTTATATGTTTATCTTATTTTCCTCTTGTAGGAAATACCTAGTGTAAGCGAGGTGCAACCTTGTCCAGACTATGGAAGTGAAATGTTAGATAAGGGGAAGGTAATTGAACTCAAAGTCAATTGAATTAAGATTTTTAAGATCTTATATTGATTATACATACATCGACATAGATTGGTAGTTTCATATGTACTTGTCATTTTTATGTACAGGTAGTTATGCGCTATACATCATTGTTGACAATTGCCACAATGCCTGAAGGAGTGGGTATTGGAACACCTCAAGGAGTAGGTGTTGAAACACCTCAAGGAGGAGGTGTCGAAACACCTAAACGAGATAAAGAAAAATATCATCCTAAAGAGGTATGTGTTTATTTTATTTTTTGTTTGGTATTTATATGTTCCTATTACTGACAACTATATGCTAACTTGGATCAATTTTATGTTTTTTTTCATATATATAGATTGACATTACAAAAGTTGGTTTGGTTGGTTCTTTGAAAGGCATGTATTCTAGGACTTCTGATCCTTTGAAGAGACAGATATTTCAGGTAATCAAGATTTCAATTTTAGAGTTCAATTATAATTCAATGTATATTGATTTTGATGTTACTTATTCAATTTTAAATCATATGTATAGTATAACTAATCTCAATTGTGGTTTGAATTTTTCTTGTGCAGCTACCTTCAGAGCCAACGAGTACTTCAAAGAGGCTCCATTTTGATGATCCACCAGTAGTTTAGGATGAGATAGAAATTTTGGCATGTAAATTTTGAATAGACATCAAGATGGCATATGCCACATTTTGTAAAACTTTGTTTGAGTTGGTGTTGATGCCATTTTTGTATATGGAGATACACTCAAGATTATTGGATAATTTGATATATAGAAGTTCACAATGGAAAATTAATTTCTTCCTCATGTGCATGATTAAACTCTTTTAAAATTTAATCAAGTGAGCAATGGTTAAATATCAATGTACAATAGCATAAAAAAGAATAGTTGTATTATGTAGTTTATATTCATATCGTTGATTACATTGCATTGCACATCTTTCAAACTCAAAGCATTACTTCGCATTGCATAACTAACAACTAGATGCTGATAGATGAAAAAAATTCAATTACAATATAGTTTTTACAAAGTCAACCTAAGTAGTTATGTAATTACTTCACATTACATAACTAATAACTAGGAGCAGCTGTCAATTGCATTTGCTTGTCATGGAATTTTATGAGACCACATGTCTTTGAGGCATTTTTTCAAACAATTCACTGCCTTGTCTATGCTACCATATTTTTCATACATGTGTACCAAATATTTTTATCAAATAGTTCACTAGATTTTTGTTATGGCTAAAATCCTAAAACAAAAAATTCTAAGATTATTCTGCACCTACAGATCCTTTAGCAGGCTGTCCCATGAAACCGTATGTTTACCATGCAAATGCATAAGGTTTATTGAAAGTCCCACTTGCACAACTCCCTTGACCATGCCACTGACTCAAGCACCTCTATTATGACCCCAATATGTTTAACGTTAAATAAATTCCCCCACTCTCATTGATTTTAACAAACCCTAGGCTAAAAGCTCCATTTTCATGTAATTTAAGTAATGATCTGCTTAGGATAGCAACTCCAAGACTCACAAATCATTTCCCCTTTCTTAAATGGATCTACACACATTCAAATCATATTTTACACAACCTCTCCACTGAGCCACATGAAAGGTAGAGTAGGTGGAGGGCTTCAATAATTCATAATTTACTCAATGCAAAATTTGGGTTCACTACCCGCCTTGAGAAAACTTGGCACAAAACTCACAAAAAATGAAAAGAAAGCACTCAAACCAACTTTAAAGGGGTCTCAAGCCTGCTACCCCCTCATTCCACATGCTATGCAGTCGTTTACTTGTTGTGTAGGGGTTGAACAATGGAGAAAACACTATTTTTTTCTACATAAACCATAATTTTTGCAAAGTAACTCAATATGATCTTATTGATTCTTCAAAAAAACATGCATGATAAATATTCATTGTTGCAACTTGAATTGTGGTAGCTTGATATACAAATTCTATTGATGCCAAGGTTCAATTTCTATGATTTTGAAAAAGGAAGCCAACTGAGTAGAGTTATCAGCATTCTTTAGAAATCAGAAGAATTTATTCAGTACACTAGCCATTTTGATGTCTCCGCGCAATCTCAAATGCTAAATCTGTGAAGTTAACTCTGTTACCCACTAGTTTCCATTAAAAATAAAGCAATAAGCTATGGTCTCATGGATTTTTTTCACGTGAAAATCAACATTGGAGTTCAGTTGGAGGCCAAAAACTACTTGTAAGTGCATAAATAATCTTGTTCTACAACTCGCATGACCTAACCAACTATTCCATCACATCTGGATGGTTATGTTTAGGTTAGGTATGGTCCTCTTTCTCACCCAAACAGGTTGAAGCAATTTGAGCTACGTTCAATCGACGAAATCCCTTAAGAGTCCAAAGTGCAAAAGGGCAGCAATCTTTGACATACTGTTTCTAGGAAACTGTGAAAACTGTGATGCCTAAAAAAAATTTATTTGAGGCTATGAGATTGTGTTGGGCCCCTCTACAATAACCTCTCTTAGTTTTTTCTATCTCAGAGGTGTTTTCCCGTGGTGGCAATTTTTCAGTTGAGGGAAAAGTTGTCAGATGCAAGTAGTGTAAAGTTGCAAAGTGGTGCAACTTTCATTCAAAAACTTGTACAACCAAATGGATTATTCCAACACATCTGGATGGGTACATTTACACTATAGATGGTCCTCTTTTGCACCCAGATACGTAGAATCACTCTGAGCTACACTGGACCGACAATTTCCCTTAAGAGTCCAAAGTACTAAAAGGCAGCAATCTTTGAAGGGCTATTTCTAAAAAAAAGTGGCATTTATAGACTCTCTGTTTGAGGCTATAGGATCATGTTTGGCCCATCTACAATAACCTCTCTTATTTTTTGCTATCTTAGAGGCGTTTTCCCGTAGTGGCAAGTTTTCAGTTGAGGGAAAAGTTGTTAGATGCAAGTAGTGTAAAGTTGCAAAGTGGTGCAACTTTCATTCAACAAATTGTACGACTAAACGGATTGGTCCAACACGTCTGGATGGGTACGTTTACGCTAGGGATGATCCTCTTTTGCACCCAAATACGCTGAATCACTCTGAGCTACATTGGATTAGCGATTTCCCTTAAGAGTCTAAAGTACTAAAAGGCAGCAATCTTTGAAGGGCTATTTCTCGAAAACCATGGTGTTTACAGACTCTCTATTTGAGGCTATGGGGTTGTGTTTGGCCCATCTACAATAACCTCTCTTGGTTTTTTCTATCTCAAAGGCTTTTTCCCATGGTGGCAAGTTTTCAGTTGAGGGAAAAGTTGTCAAATGTAAGCAGTGTAAAGTTGCAAAGTGGTGCAACTTTCATTCAGCAACTTGTACGACCAAACAGACTATTCCAACAATTCCAAATGGGTACATTTACACTAGGGATGGTCCTCTTTTGCACCCAAATACGCCAAATCACTCTGAGCTACACTAGACCGATAATTTTCCTTAAGAGTCCAAAGTGCTAAAAGGCAGCAATATTTGAAGGGTTATTTCTCAGAAATCATGATATTTATAGACTCTATGTTTGAGGCTATGGGATCATGTTTATCCCATCTATAATAACCCCTCTTAGTTTTTGCTATCTCAGAGGCATTTTCCCGTGGTGGCAAGTTTTTAGTTGAGGGAAAAGTTGTCAGATGCAAGCAGTGTAAAGTTGCAAAGTGGTGCAACTTTCATTCTGCAACTCGTACGACCAAATGGAATGTTCCAACACATCTAGATGCATACATTTATGCTAAGGATGGTCTTCTTTTGCACTCAAATACATTGAATCACTCTGAGCTACATTGACCAGTGATTTCCCTTAAGAGTCCAAAGTGCTATAAGGTCATACCATCTATTGTACGGTCTGTAGTTGGATGGTATGGCCATGGTATATTTTATTAGGACTATATAAGGTGACTATGTGGGTTTAGAGAGCTGGAAAGGTTTATGCTTGAGTTGTTGAGTTGCCATGCATGGCAAAAATGAGTGAAATTAAGTGAAAGATGGTGGTTACAACTTGCTAATGTCAATGAAATGTGGGGGCAGCAAGATTTAAGGTTGGATCAAGCTTGTGCAAGTCCTAATAGACATGTTTGATGAGTTTATAGGGTGTGGCAAGGTTGGAAACATTGATTTCCTTAAAAACCTCATGAAAGTTGCTAAAAATGAAGTTGCACCCAAGTTGGATTTGAGGAACAAAAGTGGCAAGCCATTGCAATTTATTATATATAAATAGGAGATATTACAAAACCTAGTTCAAATGAGCATACCGACAGGAAAGAACTAGGAAGAAAACCTTCAGTTGTAGCTCAATTAAGTACAAAAATTTATTACAAAATTGTCCTAATAACAGTAACAAAGCATACACCTGTTTGACTAATTCAACCTATGAGTTTCCAAAATACAAACCCCTTTACATTTTGAACATACCCTTTATACAATGCCAAACATTTGGCACATATTTCAAAAAACATCACTGGATATAGATTATGCCCATACAGAGTTATGACCTTTTTACATTGTTTCACATTTGAAAATTCAAATTTTACATTTTTTCCTATTAGAGGCATTCAAGGCACAATCTTCCACAATAGTAGTATGTTCACATTCTAGACTGACAAGCACCTATACAAACCATCAAGGTAGCTTAGAATAACTAATCTATACTATTCTAAATGACACAAAATATGATGAGATGGTAATGAAAACTATAAAAGAGGCTTAGAATAACCAATCTATATTGTTGTAATCTATCACATACCTCTCTGAAAGGATCAGAGTTGGCTATTGTTGCAGTAGGTCCATGATCAATCGTGCCAGGAATATTGCAAAAGTGGGAAAATGAGAAATCTATATTCTCACAATAGAAAAGATGCTTAGAATAACAGATCTATATTAATCTAAACAACCTGAATGATGATGAATTGGTGATGCAAACTATATTGTTGTAATATGTCGCATACCTCTCCAAAAGGATCAGAGTTGGCTATTGTTGCAACAGGTCCATGATCAATCGTGCCAAGAATATCGCAAAAGTGGGAAAATGAGAAATCTATATTGTCACAATAGAAAAGATGTTTAGACTAACAAATCTATATTAATCTAAACAACTTGAATGGTGATGAATTGGTGATGCAAACTATATTGTTGTAATTTTTTGCATACCTCTCTGAAAGGATCAGAGTTGGCTATTGTTGCAGTAGGTCCATGATCAATCATGCCAAAAATATCACAAAAGTGCATACAAAATATCACTATTAAAGACACTTGCATTGCAATAGTATACAAAATATCAATATTAAATAAAGAACACTAATGAACTTAAGCATATTGAATGTAAGCATTATACCCTCCATTCTTGAAAATGCTATTCAAGTGTGCCTGAAGGGTCATCTCTTTGCTTAAGAGTATCCAATATTGCTTCATGATCAGCACCACTAAGTGTCCATAGTTATTTTATCTTTGGTCTGGCATGATGCTTCAACAACTTAACATTTGTTGCTATAACAAGGTGCGAATACATGAGAGTGGTTTTTTGTTTCTCAGTCTTCAAATGTAGGTATGTCATTCTTTCTAATCATGTATGTTCGCAACCAAGTTCTTGCAACCACAACTGAACCTATAGGATACATGAAACCATCATCATCTTCCATCGGTTGTGTTAGCTTATGCTTTACCTTCACACATTGAGCCAACCAATAGTCTGATCTCTCTTCATTCCCCCATGGTGCAACAACTACAAAAACATGTCCTAGCTATAGTAGATCTAAAAGTTGGTCGTAATCAACTGAAATTTCCATTATTTCATTTGTCATGGATATTGTTTGAGATAAAAGAGTTAGATACTGTGGAACCCATGTATCCACCCACTCACTTGACTCACATTGATCCCACTCGCACTGAATACAACTCTGACAAAAACAAGCCAACTCTCATGTCCAAATGGTCCATGTGCCTGCATCTGAGCTTCAAAATGAATGCATCTTTGAAGAATCTTTGATTGTATGAAAATCTAATCTAACTCCTATTGTACCCTCCTCAACTAACCAAAAGAATCTGTGCACTGTTGAATCAAGTGTCCCTCCCTATGATGATGATGAACTTCACCAATCAACAATAGAACTTGTATCGCTGAATTTTGCTCCTGAAATATTCAATTGCTCCTTAACTAGAGCTCACGCATGCACCTGCTCCATCGTGCTCCCCTTTCCAATGTCCAGCTTCAAAAAACTTCAAATATGAAGTAGACCCCTCTCTACATGCATTTTATTCAACCAATAATACATACGAGCATTCTTGAATTGACCTGTGCAATTATCTAACCAAATGAGATGTCGGCCCAGTGCTATATCATGCTCCTGCAACTGAAAAAAAATCTTGAAACAATGTTGGACATACTCGGACGAGTGAGATCTATCATCACTCATCTAAAAGTGATACTCTCTGATTATCTTTCAATCCTCCTCTGTAATATCAGGTGCATGTCTAAACGTTATGTGGACAAAAATAGCAATTTGAATGGAATTGTAAACTAAGATTGTACCTCATTTTGTGGTTGCAATGTGTAGTTTTCTAAAAAATCAACCACTGATATAATAGTGCCAATCAAAAAAGAGTCCTTACACATCCTAAATTTTTGATCCAACCACTGAGACCTATAACTATTCCTTGCATACTTGTAGAAAAGATTATCCTTAAAATCTAAAATAAAATCAACAACACTGCATTCTTTTGTAACCAACTCACATCTAGATCCTTCACCTCCACTCTACAAAGTATATTTGACTATCTCATATCTCTTTTTCTCAACAAGCTTCTTTCCAAATTCATGTTCAGAACTCTCATGAAAACATTGAACAAACTTTGACAAGCCACCACATTGTGAGCACTTCGCATTTAAACAATGATTTCTATAGAAAAAGAAACCATCATCTCTAGAACATAAAAATAGATCTAGCAAGTCCCTTGATGATTTTGAACGATGCATTGCACCACACTCCTGCAAAATTTTATTAGTATGCAAAGTAGAACATATATAGCATAATAGCTCATGGTACATTGAAAACTCCACATGGTATTTGTAACAACAAATATTACGAATCTTAAGAGGTACACAATAAAATGGATTCAAACCTTCAAAAGTCCTTTGTGAGTTTTCCATATTTGGATGTGTTTCAATAATTTTTTGAACAACATTGTTTGGCTTGATTCCAAGAAATGTTTAGGATGTAGTGTACGGTCTTAATTTCCAATTATTAACTTTAAAACATCCTTTTCATTGGGTGATACTCTAGAATTATCATGCCAAAATTGTTGAATTACCTGCTTTACATTGTCGGTTAGCTTGCTATCAACATGTGGAATCCTCCCAAAAAAATCCCATGTATCATTTTGAAGAGGATCATCTATTCTTTCTCTTCTTATGAGTGCTCTTTCCAAAGTTTTACAATTTATGTCAAAATCAATACAAGTTTTTCTCATAAAGCGATCCTTTTTCAATTGATGGCTTACTAGGGTAGTTGTAATGACTCTCCGAGCAGCTCTCTTATCCTTTTCCTTGTTATTTTTCCAATATACTTGAGAGCATTAAAAATATTTTTGAAAATAATAGAATTTTTTTCAGTCTTCTTGTTCACACGAATCTTCAATTTGGCTAGCAAAGGTCTCATCTTTTGCATCTTTAGCAATTGTACAAAAATTTGGCATTGCTCGGTCAATGTCTTATCACTAAAATATTGGTTGAAAAGTCTTCTAGCCCACAACCAAACAGTTTGTGTTGACCTCTTTCCTTCAAAATTGTTTATAATGTTCTCATCAATTTCAAGTAACCATTTAGGGTTCTTGAAGGTCTTGAATTTGGAATATGTCTTTCTTCCACACAAGGTTCTTCATTTCTCATGTAATCTGTGAAACATAATTTACACTTCTTTAATATTATGTTCAAAATCTTCATTTCCAACATTTTCAATATCAATTTGAATAATTTCATTCCCAATTTCAATATCATGTTCAACATCTTCAAATCCAACATTTTCACCTTGAACATTTTCATTATCAATTTCAATATTTTCATTCCCAATTTCAATATCATGTTCAACATCTTCAAATCCAACATTTTCACCTTGAACATTTTCATTATCAAATTCAATATTTTCATTCCCAATTTGAATATCATGTTCAACATCTTCAATTCCAACATTCTCACCTTGAACATATTCAATTTCCTCTTCACTTGAAAGACCATAGGGGTCAGGTTCACCAATATTTAACATACCTTGTCTTCTCTTCCTATGACCTTTATCTCTTTGT
Source organism: Sequoia sempervirens (assembly GCA_007258455.2). Taxonomy (NCBI): domain Eukaryota; kingdom Viridiplantae; phylum Streptophyta; class Pinopsida; order Cupressales; family Cupressaceae; genus Sequoia; species Sequoia sempervirens. Next base: position 188,457,460 of record VDFB02058242.1, read on the forward strand.
CTATATGCTTCAATTTATTCTTTTGTAAGCTTTCTCTTACGTTTTTTATTCTGACGATTGTTGCTCCCCATTATACATCATAAAAGATGCTAAAAAATCATTGCTTATGAAAAATTTGAGTAGAAGATGCTCCAAAAAGTTGATCTTTGTCTCTTCCAGTTTAAAACCCCGTGTTTGGGGTAAAAAGAATAATACCTTCCTTTAATTAATTTAAATCTCCTAATTAAAAGGAGAACCTCCACAATAAAACAATAAAAATATTATGGTTAGATAAAAGGGAATCATAGCCATTCATTTCTTGGAAATGATATTTTTGTAAAAGCTCAATTATAAGAGCCATCGGGAAAATATTAAGGGGGGTTATTAAAGATTCTTTCATTGTAAATGGGAAAATTGTTTGAGATTTTTACTTAATGGGAAAATATTAAGGGGGGTTATTAAAAGACTCTTTCATTGTAAATGGGAAAATTGTTTGATATTTTTACTTAAAGGGGGGATTTTAGAAGATTTGTAATATTATGGTTTTCAACCATAATAAGCATGTAAAATGATATAAAATGGGGTGTTTGGGCATTGGAAAAGCTAAGTGATTTAGAATTGATTTTAAAGTGTACCTTATTGTAATTTCAATGGTTAAAAAAAGGATAATCATGCAAGTCTGCATTAGATCGGGAAATTACTGTAATTAGATTTAATTTACAAGTTAATTTGTAAACCTCTAATTACAGATCACATCCTCAACCATTAATCTCAAGTCTTGACAATCTATAAAACAAGCATTCATTCCTCATTCATCCTCCTCCCCAATCCTAATCAAAGTCTCCCCAATTCAACAATCAAAGCCCCCATAACACTTCTTCAACTAAGCTTTTGCACAATTGGGTTATGCTTAGCATAAGCAATCCACATACCTATAAGACATAATCTCATGTTTTCAACGGAGTAAGGATTAGCATCTTTGGATAAGTTAAAAGTAGACTTAGATTTGATCTATGTTCTTAGTTCTTGATTTACCCTCATTTAATTATAGCTATCACTTCATTGGTAATGGGTCTAATTTGATCATTGGGTCTTGATTTTTTTATTTGATCTAACCCCCTTATTTTTTTAGCCCCTTTGGTTGATCTTTCCATCATTCCTATTCACACACACACACACATTATTTTTTAGAAATATTACATCTTTGTTGATTTTAGTTAATAAACAATAATGTGAATCGTGTTACTTATATATTCTTCAAGTCATCTCCACAATAGTTTTTTTAGTGTTAGATTGTTATATCTAAATTTAATGTTATTGATATTTTATTATAGACAAATGTTTTAAAAAATTCATTACAACCTTTATAAATTACAAATAAATAATATAGTTTTACTTTTATATTTGTATCTCATTCATGATGTTGAGTTGTACCATTCAAATATGGTATCAGAGTAGGTATTTCCAAAATGGAGGACATAATTGAAAGGAAGTCAAGTGAGTAGAAACAACTTCCTACACTAATCTAAGCAAAGGAGAGTTACAAAAAAAATATTTTAACACCTTTAATAGTTGCAACTAGAGAAGCACAAAGAGAATAATGGAAATAGAATAGAAATAATGCATAAAATTAGTGACACCAAATATAACGTGAGGAAAACCCTTTCGGGTAAAAAACCGCACCCTCCAAAAGCACAATACTATCTTTATTATTTCAAATAATGAATACAATATATCACCAAGTACAAGCTTCTTCAACATGAACACCTAATCTGGAGTAATATTGGCAGCACTTCGTTACCTGCAAACAAACTATGCATTCTACAACTCAAGGCACTCAATAAATAGAGTGATACACGCTTCATGAAGCATCTAGAAGGTGAGGGGCATCCAAATCCAAAAGGCACAACTTTCAATGCCTTAGACATGCATTTGTACACATGTTCAATATTCCCGTACACTTCTTGCACTTGTCAAACATGTATATACTCTTCTTCGCAGCTTGGACGCCTAGAATATGCTAAAAATAGGCTATATGACAGATGCTTTACACATCTTATAGTTGTCATAGAATATTTCATAGAGGACAACACTTAAAGTTGTAAGAGAATCTATCATAATTGACTAAAAATAGTTGATTCTCTTACATCCTATCATAACCCAGCTTGAGCACCAGCTTTCACCCATGCATTAAAATATGCCTTATGACGTGTCATAGAATATGTCATATGTCATAGATTCCAAAGTGGGACACCTATCTCCACTTGGGATGATGATGTGTCATCCAGTCACCTCCAACGGGGATGCTACCCAGCTGGTGGGTTCCAATATGTGACATGACACCATAGGAAATTAAATAATACAAATAAATATATTAATACATTAAATTAAAACAATATTAGGACTCTAAGGTTGAGACACCTTAATCCCAACAATAACTTAAGCATTCTCATGGTCTAAAAAATTAATATTTTCTAATAATTTTAAAATGTTTTTTCTCTACTATCTTTGTGTTTTCTATTAGTTTTTGGTTACCAATATGTGAAGAGGTTCATAAGAATAATATCATGCTACATTTTTAAAGGGGTAAGTATTGGCACCATTTGGGGTTTTTAAATAGCAAAACTTGGAAAATATCATTTAAAACTATTTCATTTATTTTTTCCATCATTAAAAGTAAGTGTTGTCAAATAACTTAGATGCGTAGTGAATATGCACTTTGCGATTAGTAAAAGTTAGCAAGGATTCACTAAGCAATGGGTAAAATCTAATTACAAGTAAAATTATGACATCCTTAAAAATAATATTTTTAAAAACAGTTTAACACATGAGAAAGGGTTATTTTTCTTTTTTCTTCCTTATACTAGATGAATTGACATCTTTTAAATGTAAAAGGTGCATTTTGGGTTAAAATAAACTCCTTTAAACTTTATATTGTTTACTTTTACCAACTTATCTAATTCTTACACTCTTGGATTCAATAACAGTACATCTAATGACACTTTTAGAGAACTTTATGTTGTATTAGACTATTAGCATCTAATTTTCTTTTAACCTATGAAGCTCCTTTTCCATCAACTGAGTGGTCTAGCAATATCTTTTCCTTCAAAGGGATTTTATGATGACAACTAAGGGAAGCCCTCACCACTTTCATTTCCAACACTAACTCCTCATCTTGGGGATGATGACCATTAGAGTTAATATTTATATCAATATCTTGGCACAAGAAGGAAAAAAACCCAGTATTATGGAAGTGGTACCATTGATAGATCTCATAATTAAGTTTTTGCTCCTAGACCTCGAGATTGGAGCACATCTTAACACTGTTAGGTAGCTCATGACCAACTTCAATGCAAACACAAAATATAGCATAAAGAAAACTCATTCTAGATTTTGTGACATCATCAATGGTAATAAACTAACCAGTGACATCCGTAAAGCCATGGATAATAATTTCATCCCAAAACTCCAAAGGGAGTTCCAAGAGACAAGCCCAGATAGGAACCAAATTAACTTTGGCAGCATTGAAGCTAGAAAACCATCTTTTGAGATGAAAATTCTTACCATAAATGTTGGGAAACTATGTCCCAACCTTGCAATTATATAAGGTACCATTGATACATAAAGTATTTTTGATATGTCTCTGACGATGGGGCATGGGGGGGTTTACCCCCCACAAGGGGTCCAAGGACAATGCCCACAAAAGGAAAATTTTATTATTGTAACTATGGACCGTTCATCATTAGGTCTTATATTTGATGGACGATACTTTATTATCTTGACTTTCCCTAGAAGGAAACCCTATTTTATGAGGGAATTGTATTATAGATGTGTATTGTGATGTATTATGAGAGTCTGATAGTGGTTGGGTTGCCTTTGCATCTCTTTGGTTGGTGATACTCATGTGAGAAGCTTGCTTTGCAAGTATATTGTAATCTTTGTGATTTTTGAATAATATATTGGGTAGCTTTGGGAGTGTGGAGTTTTCTCCCGAAAGGGTTTTCCTCACATAAATCACTATGTTGTGGTATGCATGATATTTATGTTTATTTCTATTTAATTTTTTGTAGTTGAAAAGATCTGTAAAGTTGTGTTATTCTCCTCTCAAGATTAGTGTAGGAAGTTGTTTTGTTACCTTAGCTTCCTTACAATAAAACCATGGTACTTCCTAGAGAACATGGGAGCAACCTTCATTGGATTTGAAGGAGAATAAGAGGAATTTTTTCATCAAATCCTTCACACTCAATAGACCTATAGCCAACAAAAATTTTGAGGCCCAACTGTGAATTAGATCAATGTTCATTCTATGACCAAGGATTCTCCCAATAAGTGAAGATTGCAAGCCATTAGTAGCTCTATCTACCCACTCATCAGGAAAATAAAAACAAAATTATTAAATGAAACCTCAAATTGGAGTCTGCACCAAGACAAGGAGAAGGTTGAAAAACCATATCACTCACACTAGCACTGATACTAGAAGAGCACTCACAACCCCCAATAGGTAAAGGAGATTTAGGATAGAATTTAACCTTATTATTTGGAAAACATAGCCTTTCTTAACCATCCATAACCTTTTTCATGTTGGAATTAATGTGATTATAGAATAAATTATCTACAATCTTGATTAATAATAATGTATAAGTTCTTGTTATCTTATCTATAGTAATGATGATTTCAAATGCATAAAAAAAATTGATTACAATCCTTCATTATATTTACTCAATAGAAAAAGATCATCTTGGCTATTTTTATCAATATTTCTTATAAAATGTTATAAACTATCATATTTGACCATCCAAATTTGGGAATCGTGATTTGTTTTTATTCAACCTACTCAAATTTTATCCATGAAAATTCCCCATAGCTATCATAATATTGGCCAAGATTACAAGTAACCTCCCTCTTACATGCTCTTATGCATCATATAATATATCATATGTAACTTCCTCCATGATGATCTTACATACACCACATGATGCTAACACATGGCCAAACCATGCCACCTAAAAGTGGTACATGTAACTCTTTATGTGAGGCAAAAATACTATTAAAGACAAAATTTAATCATCCTCCAAACGGGACATCGACTCTCTCACAATAAGATGAAATTAATTGAAGATGAATTAGTAATTACATCAATGCTCCCTTTCTCCAGCATAGTCGACAAGCCTTATGGTATTTATACAAGAGCTTTCATTCTCTACTTCATTTTGGCATAGGCCCTAAAAGAGGAACTATGGACTTTCAAAGTTGTTTTTGGCTATTCTGGTGGGTTGGAGCTATTATGTGAAATATCAAGATCCCAAGAATGGTCAACAAGCTTGGTATCAATTATGTTTGATGTAAAAGTGACATGTGTCATTTATAGTTATACAAGAGCTTGCATGCTCTTCTCATGTTTAAAAAGTTGTGTAACAATGTAATTAATTTGTAATAAAATAAATGGATGTGTTATTCTTTGTAGTGACCCCAAAAATGACTTTACTTCGTCTCAATTAATTAAATAATTTTATTTAATTAATTCACCTATTTCTTCCTTTCTAATTAATTAAATATATTTATTTAATTAATTAATCCATTTCTTCTCATAATTAATTAAATGTTGTATTTAATTAATTATGTCATTGCCCAAACCTGTAGTTCTTCTAGTTAATTAAATAATTCTTGTTATTTAATTAATCCCATCCAAATGCCCTTTCTTCCCAAAACCCAATTACATTAATTAATCCCTTATTAATTAATGAACTAACCTCCATTAGCCCATTCTCTAGCTTTTGACTCCATCTAGGTTAATAAACCCATGGTTTATTAACCTCACCCACCTAATTATACTAGTTAATCCCTAATTAATTATCCTAACCCCCATCATTATTAATATTCTCCAATTTAAAATTCACCCTCAATCCCCTAATCTTATCTTTTTAATGCCACAAATCCCACCTACCTCCACTATCTTACACATAACCTCCAAAATTAAATGGGGTGTCATCCCAATGTATGCTCACACATGTGTGAGCACACCTCACTCTTCTCCATACACCTAATTGTGACACTTGTCACAATGCTAATTAGCCATATCCATTGATCCATGCATCACCTTCACGCTCAATCCTAGCCCTTCATTAACTTTCAATCTTAGCCCTCCATTTCACCCTCTAATTTTCTATGAATTGGGCCTTCACCCCCTCATTTGAGCATCTTGAATTATGTTAATATTATGCTAGTGCTATTAAGAGCAATCCACATTTCAATCTTAGAGCAAAATCAACAAGACGTAGGTGCACCTTGGAGCTCAATCAAGGAGGACATCAAAGATATAAATTGTGTTTGTGCTTTATGCTTTATTTTCTCATTAACTTATGCTTTTGATAGTGATTTCTAACCCCTCCACATTTGACATGCTTGGTGGGACCCACATCCCTTCTAACATTTTTTGTCAAAGTTGTGTGTTTTCAAGATTTTGTAAGTTCAGCCACTATTAAATTGTGCCTTCACTGCGACTTTCGACTCTTCCGTTGTGACTAGTTGTTCCTTCACTCAAGTTCATTGCACCCATGTCAAACCCCATGGTACCTGCATGCATGATTTCAATGCCCGCATTTTCAGTTGTTTGTCTAACCATTGTCCTAATCTCTTTTTAGATTTTTTGAGTTTTTTATGGTATATAGTGTTGTGCTTGGCTCTTTATTATGCTTCTAACTTTACTATATATGTTATCATCAATTAATACTTAGTTTATTTTCTTTTTTCTTTGTTACAAATGTAACTTTCACATTAAAATGAAAAGATAAAAAGAACAACTACTTAAAATCAACCTAAAATCTACATAGGCTAAACAAGATCTCTGGATATCACCACACTTCATTTTGCGTCTCTTAAAATTTATCCAAAGGAAAAATAACTCACATTTTTGTTCAAATTTTGTGCTAACTAGGTCGCGGCTGGCTTTCGATGCCTCCACTGAAAACTGTTGTGCTTCCGTTGTGACTTGTGACACCTCTTTCATGGTGCCTGCGTAGTGACTTTCGACGCTTTCATTCACAAAAATGGAACCTCTATTCTCAATTAGATTGGGACAATTTAATCAGTACTTAATTAGTTTTTCTGCTTAACATCATTACCTATTGGAAAAAATCTTAATCATTTACATCTTTTGGCTAGGTCAAAGTAGTTCTTTTGTTGTTTTTAGCATAAAATTAAGTTAACTAGGCCTCTAAGTGTAGGCATTGTTCTAGCCATAGATTAGCGCTTTTGTTTAGGATAAATAGTTGGATCTTTTCTTGTCATATCTCTGCATATTTTGTTATTTATGGTAATTAATCATTCGAGAATATATCAACAAGTAGCATAAAGTAGTTTGCATCATCAATATTTAATCTTTAGTATTACTACACTTAGTGTTGCGCAAGCACCATTTTGTTTACACTACTATGCTTTCGTTTTTTGTTTTAAATTGGAAATTCTATTTTTCGGCGCTTGTGTTTTGGGTTCTCTATAAAATTGCGCTTATTTTTTATTTGAATATTATCATCTAATGTGTGAACTAACAAGTGGTGTATTTGTTTGATTTTCAAAGGATAATACCATAAACTACTAATTTGTGGTTTTGCAAGACATTTGACCAAGACAAATTTTATTTTTCCACTAATTTAGGCACTAAATTAGAGTAGTGGGAAAATTAACTTGTTTTTCATGCTTAGAAGGGTGTAATAGACATATGCTCTCCCCTTGAACCTAGTGTGATCTTGGGGATCATAAATCTTTACATCTCTTTGCTTTATTTAGATCAATGTTTTAAGTAAACATAAGGTCACTAGCTTGTGTGTATGCTCTCCCCTTGCGCTTCGTGCAATCTTGGGGATCAAAAACACCTAGTCTACCTCTCCTTTTAGGGGACCTACCTAGGGATTTCATCACCCTAGGGGACGATCCTAGCCACACGTACCAATGAGGTATATAAAGGGGGGAGAACTAAAGTTGTACCCCAATCTAGTTGTGTCGTAATTGGCGAAGCTTTAATAGCCTAGGGTGACTCTAGGCTAGAAGTGAAGGGTTGGTCCAAGCTCTCAGTACTTCATTGAAGCTCTTGATCCATGCTTTTTTTGGACTAGCGTTCACAGTTTGGGCCTCACATACCTTGTTTATATCGAGGAATCCCTAGAAAAACATTGTAAACCTCATTATTCAGTGTTTCAACTAAGAATAACATGTGTAGTGAGATTTAAGATTTCTTATCTTGGAGAATCATGTTTTGCATAATTACATCTTGGATTTGTGTAATAATGTGCTTTTAATATTAATAAGAGGTCATATGTGTAGTAGGTAAGTCTTTGATCTACTAACAATTAGGTTTACAATGTTTTTATTTTGAGCATATGGTGGATTATTAATTCTAGGATCAATACTTAATTTTTGAGCTATAGAGTTGTAGCATACCATTCAAAACAAAATATTGAAATCACAAAATAATATGAGTTGTGTAGATACATGCACCATAATAACGATATCAAATAATTAAACATTCTTAGTTATCCATTCCATACTAAAAATTTAATATGTAGTGAAGCATAGATCATTATAAATATTTTAATGAATTAAAATTCTCTCACATTCATCAAATCTTCACTACAAACACATTAGGGAAGTTGCAAGAGAAAACCTAAAGTATAGAACTTTTCAAAAGATCAAAAAATAGAACCATGGAGACATTCAATTATATACACTAGTTACAATATTAATACCTCCTTGTGATTTACAAAATATGTTTCTCTAATGGTGCCTAGATTTGAAAGAGTTGAAACCATAGAATCTCCTCAATACTTGTAATTGTATGGAAAAGAGAAATCAACAACCATTTGTATATCAAATGAACTCATATTCATAAAAAAAAAATTGGTCATTAAATCCTTGTAGAAATTCAACCAAGAACTAGATCTCATTAATGTGGTATGTTAAATGAATTAAAATCCCTTAAAATCCACTAAAATGGGGACATAGATCTACTGTGGAAACCATCTATATCAAAGAATCAACCACTCATTAATAGTGGCATGGTATTCTTCATTATCCATCATGATTTCAAACTTGGATTTGTTTCCTTAGGATGAACAATGTTTTTTAGGTGGGAAAAACCAATCTAGTAGTTGTAGGGTCAAATATAGCATTAATGGTTCTTCTAGGAAGATCCAAGGCATGCAAGAGGTGAGTAGGAAGAAATGTATGGATTTAAATAAAAATAGGATGTGAGAAAAGGATATGTAGAGTTTTAGTTCAAGAAAAAAGGTCAAAATGGATTGTGAATGAAACTCCACAAAAGAGGTGAAAAAAGCATAGGAAGCATCATGGAGTAGTGTAGGAAAATTATGCAAAGATACATACTAGATATGAAGTCTAGGCCAAAAAAATATGTATCAAATTCGACTTAAAATCCACATAAGAGGAAATGAATGGAAAAAAGTTTTAGAAGCATTTCTAAGATTTCAATGTAAAAGTGGACATGGGAATTGGACATTTGGAATGAAATTTGGAATTACACTCAAACTCCACATGAAAAGAGATGAGGGAAAACAAGAAAATCATGCAAGATTGGTTGGAGGAAGTGAAGGTGGGATTAGATAAAGTTTGGAGGTGCAAATAAATTTTATAAAATGGAAGTGGAATAGAATGCAAAAAACAGGAATAGGATTGGAGGAGGGAAGTGGACATGGGGAGGAAGAAGAAAATATAGATCCACTATAAAATTTCACAACTAGGAAAATATGAGATATTGCTAGAAAAAGGTGGAGAACAGGAGGTGCAAAGTTTTGATGTAGGACTAGAGGTGGAAAATTAACATGGGGAAAAAGTCTCGAAGTACCAAAAAAATATAAAATGTATACAAATAAACAAAATGAGAGTGTGGGAAAATAATGTGTAATTGGACAAGGGAAATGAAGGAAATGGAAGGAAAAAGGGATAAGTTTGTAAAGGAGAAGGAATTGGGAGTAGCAAGGATGTGAGAAAGGAAGAGAGGTAAAGACATGGGGATGGGAAAGTGATGCATGAGCATCCAGTGGTGTAAGGACAATCTTGCATCACCCAAATAAATCCTTATTTTATTTAGTTATTTTGAATCCCATGATGATACTTAATGGGTGTAACGTAGTAAGAAGGCTAAAAAGGTAAAACAAAAGATCACTTAATATTTTTAGTAAGTTGGCCTAAACGGGCATGTATGGACCTATTTTTTTTCCAAAGAGTGAAATTGAAAAATGTACTTGATGGCACAAAAATCATCTCAATTTCTTGGACTATTTAGGAGATATTAAATTTTTCATCATGAGAAATTTCTCTAATATGACTTCAAACTCAAATTTGAAACCCTTAGAAGCCTCGAAAAATTTGTAGAGGTGAACTGACCGCTCAGGACCCTAGGTCACGGGAGGGTCTAAAACAATTAGCTGCCCTGATCTACCTCACACTAAAGGTTTATTAAGGTAAGTCTGATGTTTTAGGAGGGTGAAAAGTAAGGGAAATTGATCTAACACTATCATTCTATCAACTTGAGAGGTTTAGGGAATCAGGTGAGCGAATTATCGAGTCAAAATTGAGACCTAGGCAACTTTCTACCAGAGTATCCTAGTGCAAAAGACAGATGATAGCTATGCACATTGGAGTCCGTACGGACAGAGAACACTAAGAACAATTTAAATTGATAGGAATTCACTAATCTACCTAATAAATAGAGTTTTAAGAAATGATGAAAAACTAGAAATGATTAAATAGCTAGAACAAGAATACTTTAACTTAAGAAATGAAAGTTGATGAGAATAAAGGTGGTAGAAACACATTTCAAGATTGGTCCAACCTCCCACAAATGCTACACGAACATGAACACCTACAAATAGAAAAATGGGGCTATTTCGGGGCTTTTCATAGTTAAACCCCGTCTCGATGTTCCCGCCTCCATAGATAGTCAAAATAGCTATGATGTAGAAAATGTGATAAATAAAGTATGGAAAGAAAGTACTGCCAAGCAAGAGTAACAACATTATGCTATGAAATCAAATGACAATGCTAAGTAAATTGGGTATCACCTCCCAAGCAAGGTTCCCTCAAGCACATGAAGGGAGATTGGATCTCGCAAGCTTGTAAGTGATATCGTTGCCTCAACAACATGAGTAGAAAATCGAGCAAAGTAATGTCTTGGAGCTTCAACAATGGAGAATGTTGTGAAAATGAAGTGTGGAATGCTCAAGCAGTGTGTAGAATTGTGAAGTGAGATTGAAGAAGATTGAATCCATGAAGAATGAGTTGGTTTTAGGATGAATAGAATCCCAAAAGAGTCATTTGAGGTCGATCAAGGGCGCAGGGGAATTACGCTTCATCACTAATGGAGAAGTGTAACACCTCTATAGATTCTAGAGGCGAGAATCCTTTTAGGATGAAAATGCACCGCACAAGACATCTGCATGCGGCACAAGCATCCCCAACAAAAATTCCCCCACCGATACTATAGATAGCCACCAAGTGGATGGAAGCAAAATGGATGAAGTGGAAAAGCATCGTCAAGTATAATTCTTCTAAGGTAAGGGGTGTAAATTGGGAATTTGCAAGGGGTGCAAATTCACTCCATTACAATATTTTTATAGCAAATCGAACACCCAAGTCAAAATTTATGGCTTCATAAAGTTGTCCCACCAAAAATTGAATTTCAATAAAATATGTTCCTGGTGGGAAAATGAATGATTGGACTTTTGGCACCTAAAAAAATGGGGGAGTTACACTTTCCAAAATATTTTGAGGTAGTTATTGATGTCAAATGAAGGGTTGAACAGAGGTTATGAGAGGTGGTTCCATTAGTGTAGATTGTGGCTCCAAATAATACAATTTTAAAGAGTTGAATTTCTTAAAGTGAATCAAGCCCATGTGGCTACAACATTGTAATTTTTCAATATGTTATTTTCGTAAGGAAGCTAAGGTAGCAGAATAACTTCCTACACTAATCTTGAGATGAGGGTAATGCAAAACTTTACAAATCTTTACAACAATTACAAAAACTTAAACAAAAATAAATATAAATATCATGCATACCACAACACAGTGATTTAAGTGGGCAAAACCCTTTCAGGAGAAAAACCCACACTCCAAAAGATATCCAATATAGTATTCAAAAATCATGAAGATTACAATATACTTGTAGAGAAAGCTTCTCACAGGAGTATCACCAACCAGAGATCCAGAGGCAACACGACCGCTATCAAACTCTCATAATACATTACAATACACAACCATAATACAACACCATCATAAAACAAGGTTTCCTTCTAGGGAAAGTCAAGTGGAAAAAATATCGATCATTAGATTTGAGACCTAATTATGAATGGTTCAAATTTACAATAATAAAATACATAAAATTTAGCTTTCGAGGGTGCTACCCTATAGCCTTCACTAGGTTATTTTTTTTCATGCATTTTATGTGTTAATATTTGTTATTGTGTGATGTGTGGGTGTTGGTGGAGCAGCACCTCATTAGAAAGGGAACTCTAAAACACCACAAAGATTCCATAAATATGCAAATCATGCAAATGGGAACATGCTAATAAATCATTTATAATTGGAGAGGATGATGGAATGCAAGGAAAATATATGGAGGAATGTCAAAATCCCACAAAAGGGGGAAATGAAGGAAAATAAAAGGGGAAATAGGATCTAATAATCCTTGCAAAGATGTTGTGTAGGCAAGGAGGTTCAAACCAAAAATTGTATGAGCAAGAAATTTTCATTACTTCATAGAAACTCTACAAACTCAATCATTAATACCCTAGTAGTCACATGAGCTCCCAAAATTATACTCTTCCCCCTTTTGAGGATTACACTTTGAAGGAGGTAAACCAAAGGATCATGCCCAAGGAAATAAAAAAGTGCATCTCAAGATCCAAGGATCTTGAGAATTATTGTCGAAATTATGTCAATAAACCCTGACAGATATTTTATGTAATTAGCACAACATGGCGCTAAGATACTATCTAACTTTTACATAAAATCCATCATACGGGAGAGTCCTAACATTGTGACACTGGGATTTGGTGCCATGAATAGAACTCCACAATCACTTACACCTACTACATTACAACCCACATCACATTTGAACATAGGCATGTTGACTGCCCAAACATCTCATTACACACCAACTGTGAATGTTTCACCACCACCTACATCCACTAAACACATGTCAAATCCATTAGCTCTAAAAAATGCAAGTGGGATGCCTCAAGAGGCTGCCAATCTCTTGATACATTTTAGGGTAACAGACAAGGTCAAATGAATTTAACCTTCTACTCTTCAGGTGTTGCTAAACCTAAGCGGGTGTTCCTATCTGAATGAAGCAAACTTGACTTATGATTATCCTTCATGCAATGATTTGTCCACAATGGCAGATGGAAGTGAAAAAATGAAACCAAACTTGATAGCAATAGCAATCTTCTGATCTAAATCCTAAAATGCTCAATTAATGATATAAAGAAACTGAATGAATTCAAAATGATGAAGCTGCAGAGATTAGTGCCTTATTGGGCATGTAGAGTCGAATGAAATAGAAGTGAGAAACTTATTCTGGCATAAGCTCAAATTGCTAGCATATATTTCTTTTGTAACTTGTACAAACATGTAAAATTATGACTACTAAACTCTACTTTAATAATCTAGACGAATCTCCCTGATTACTGTGGTCAACTAAAAGGATTTAATCTCTTCTTGAGAGAACTAGTCAATTAACCACACAGATACAGCAAATGTGCACTGATGAACTGAAAATAAGCTTGTTATATCAATCTAAACAACCAGAAAGAATCAACATGGAGACAGTTTAGCAATACTTTTCAATAAATTCAACAGACAATTGACACCAGAAATAAACTACCACACCAGCTGAGTTTCATTGAAATCACCATTTGAAAACATGCACCAAAGTCTCTGTTCTAAGAAATTTATTCTATTGTATCCATTCCTCATCACCCTCCTATAATCTGATTCTCTTTGGTTCCCTCTTTTTTTTACCATTTTGAATGAATAAATTATATCTAGGTAACTGATGAGACATAACGCTCCATCCTCACATGTCGGTGACCAACTATATTCGGGGTTTGCAAAACGTCCACTGAAACGCTCTGCAAGAAATGCATTTCCAAAAGAATTCATGCACCCATGCGTTACATTGTGACACAAGGAATCAAAGAGACGTTTTCAGAAATCACCCTGTGTCTCCTTAATGTGTGCTCCTTCCTCCTCATGTGTCACCGTGACCCCTCAGAGTCGAGGAGATGTCTCGTAGACCGTTCTGCCTCACGAAGATGCTCTCTTGTTATATCTATTCCAATCACTGTGACACGAGAAAGACTCTCACTAAGACGTTCCCCTTATCTTACTAGCTTTCACCATAGCTCAATGATGTCGGGGAGATCTCTCGTAGACATATTATGTTTTTCTGAAAGTCTTCACCCATCTTGTGTCCCTGTGACCAAACAATTCTCATACTGACAAGTATTTTTGTGTTGCATCGGTGAGACCGGAGGTCACTCACCGAGACCTCATACCGATATCGCCCAGTCTGGCCAAAATAACATTTGTTCGCATAGTCGGGAAGACAATTCACACTCGCCAAGACCATATGCCGCAAACATCAACTCTTACTGATGTAACCTTTTCATCCTATGTATCGGCGAGACACATCAATGTCAGGAAGACCTCTTGGAGATTACATTATGTCATACCAAAGCATCTCGAACACACCTGAGATCACCAAGATAATTCAAAACACACACCAACAGAGACCCCTTTGTTTTCCATCGGCGAGACCGAAGGTCACTCACCGCGACCTCTTATCAAGAACCTTATCTCTCATCGAGCTTTTCATTTAGTTGTTGGTCGGTGTAACAAAATGAAATCGCTATGACTTTGCACTGAAAGCAACATGTCTGGCCGAAGTGAATCGATACTGCACCTATCGATGAGACCACAAGAGTTCACTATGAGCACTCACCGAAGATCAAACCTTTGCCGAAATGTTCATCCATCCTAAGTCACTGAGACAAGAGCAAACTCTCGCTGAGAAGAAACTCCCACTCGCTTTCGCCAAGACATTTCAAAATCAGGAGAGGTCCTGTAGAGTTCACTTAGTCATACCGAAAGCCCCTTTTTCACTTTGTGTGTTGCTGAGAGAATGCCAACAATTTGCTGAAATCCATACTAAAGAAACCCTTATGCTCCATCGGTGAGACATGTGCACATCGCTATGACCCTTCACCAAAGACCTTATGCTTGGCCGAAGAAAAAACTCATACGAAGTGTCAGTGAGATTGAAGGTCACTCGCCAAGACCTCACATCGATAGCTCCAACTTATACCGATATGAATCCTCCTGCCACCGGTTGGTAAGACAAAAGATATTCGCCAAGACACAATGTTGATACTGCCTAGCTCTCGCCGATAGACCTCCATATGCACAAGTCGGGAAGACAATTCACATTCGATGAGACAATACCTTAACAACAAAACTCATGCGGATAAGTGCATCCCCGGTCGCCAAAACAACATGAATGTTATGCTAATAGCCACCCATAGGTAAATGTCAGTCGCTGTAACAATGGACAAGTCTTGTCGAAATACCTGCAACAAATGTATGTTAACGCACAAGCAACATGGGTCGGGGAGACAGTCATAGACCTATGCCGACAGGAACTGCATTATGGAAAATGCATGACCCGATGGATTCAATGGGGCAATATGGAAAAAAATGGGTGAAATATGCATATGGTAGGACCAATTTGGAAATTTATGAGTGAAAACAATATGTAAAATCATCAAATTTTTACAGTTCCAACAGTGGCTCCATCTGGGGATGAATGATAGTAAGATCATTGCAAGGATCCAAATCTTTGGGTGAGCAGACCAGACACAAAATGACAAACCAACGAGCAGAATGGAAATGGATACGAAAGAAAAATGGAAATGAACAAAACCCTAAACTACTGTGCATGGAAAAGAATATTAAAGAGGATGAGCAAGAGTTGTCCATGCACTGGCAACCCTCAATCCTCTGTGTTGCTTAAAGAGAAAAACTACTTCAAGAATTGCCCATGAACAGGAAATTCCTGATCTTCACCAGCCATATTATGTAGATAATATGAATCTTCACCTCTCTTCCCAACAACAACAAAAGGTCCCAGCCACAGAGCTTCAAACTTACCATGCTTTCCCTTCTCTTGACACCTTGCATTCCACATCAACACCAAGTCATTTTCTTCAAATTTTCTATCATTTTCCTTCTTATCAAATAGATACTTCATCTGTGTCTGTAATTTCATGTTTTGACTTTGAGCAACCCTCCTTATTTCATCAAGTTTAGCTAGTTGCTCCATTCTGTCTTCCATAGGTTCAGGAACATCCAAATCTTCCTGAAGAACAAACTTGTGGACTGGTAACAAATTCTACAAAGGCATCCTGGCCTGTGTTCCATACACCAACTCAAATGAGGACTTTCCAATTGCCTTTTTCACAGTAATCCTATCAACCCACACAGCTAGTTTCAATTTTGAATCCCAAGCTTTCTTGTTTTGACTCAACATCCTTCTTATAATCTTCAAGAGACTCTTATTACTAGATTCAGCTTGACCATTGGCCTGTGGATGGTATGGAGCTGCATAAGAAATAGTAATGCCATATGTGTCACAAAAAATTTTGAACTCATCTAACCTGAAACACATTCCATTGTCTGTGATTAACTTCAGTGGTGAACCAAATCTGGTGATAATGTTGTCCATCAAGAAATTTGTCACCACTTTGCTTGTAGCCTGTTTAGTTGGGATTGCCTCTACCCACTTGGTAAAATAATCAGTAGCAACCAATATCCACTTGAATCCTCCACTTTATTTTTCTTGTATCTCTCCAATGAAATCAATCCCCCATTGATGAAAAGGGGCATCAACCTGCAAAGGTCAAAGTGGCAAAGCCCCTTGATACTTTAGTTTTCCAAAAAACTTCTGGCAGGCTTCACACTTTCTTATGTGTAAAAGAATCATTAAAAACCTTAGGCCAGTAGTAACCTGCCCTGAGAATTTTGTGTGCAGTTGTTTTTGCTGAATAGTGTCCTCCACAAACTCCATGCATTTCAGTTAGAACATGCTTGGCCTGAAACTCATCCAGACATAACAACAGTATACCATCCCTATTTTTCCAAAACAGATCTCCATCCATAAAAACATATTTAGATGCCTGCAACTTTAGAGTTCTTTTCTGGCCGTGATTCAATCCCTCTAGAAATTTCATGTACTTTAAATAATGCATGATATCTCTATACCATGGAGTATGTTCAATGCTTGCAATTACAATCTCTTCTTCTATATTACAAACCTGATTTGCCTTAATATTTGATTCTGCCATCAGCCTAGCCAAGCCTTGACCTCTTACTAATTTGGTAATTTGTATCTCCATGTCAAATTCTTGGATCTTATTAATCCATTTGCACCTTTTTCCTGTAACTTCATATTGTGTCAAAATATCCTTGACAGCTGCATGAGGAACATAAGCAATCACCTTTGCTCCAACAAGATATGGTCTGAATGCTTTTGTAGCCTTTACCAATGCAAACGCCTATTTTTCCATTATATCATACTTCAATTCATACCCTTGTAATGACTTACTAAAGAAAGACATAGGTTGTTCATGACCATCCTCATTCTTCTGTAACATAACAGCAACAATAGTGTGCATTGAAGCAAAAGAGAATATCTAAAAAGGATTTGCAAAGTCTGGAGATTTAAAGATAGGAGCTTCCTTGATGGCCCTTTTGATAGATATAAAAGATTCCAAGGCTTCTACAGTCCATTCCATTTTATGTCCTTTCTTCAACATTTTTGATATGGGCTTAATGATCTCAGCAAAGTTAGAAACAAACCTCCTTACAAAATTAATCTGTCCAAAGAATGACTGTATAGCCTTAATAGTTTTGGGAACAAGAATTTTATCAATGGCCTCAACCCTCTCAGGATCTATTCTAACTCCCTCTTTTGAAACAATATGTCCTAAGAGCTTACCTTTTGTGACTGCAAAATGACACTTCTTAGGATTTAAACTGGTACCATATTCTAGGGCCTTAATAAATACCTTTTCTAGATGTTGTACATGATCTTCATCCTTCTTCGAATAAGCAGTCAGGTCATCCTAGTATACCACCATGATAGCATTAATCAGATCTACAAATGCCACGTCCATAGCTCTTTGGAAAGTTGCTCCTGCATTAGTGAGACCAAATGGCATTCTTATGTATACATATGTTCCCCAAGGAGTTGTAAATGTTGTTTTATATTGCTCAGATTCTTTGACCTTAACCTGGTTATACCCTAAAAACCCATCCATCATAGACAACAGCTCACACCCTGTCACCTTATGCAATATAGCCTCCATATTGGGTACAGGATAATTGTCCTTGAGAGATGCCATATTTAGATTTTTGAAGTCCACACACAATCTGATGTCTCCATTTTTTTCCTCACAGGGACCAAGTTTGAGACCCACGTTGAGTGCCTGATTGGTTTAATAATTTCCCCATCTCTGAGTTTTGTCAGTTCCTCTTGCATCTTAGGTTCCAGTGTTGGATTTATGGGTCTTTGCTTTTGTTTGAATGGCTTAGCATCTGGCTTCAATGGTATTTCATGCTGAAACAAATCTTCCCTGTATGCTTTCAGATTTTCATAAGACCAAGCAAACACATGCTTATACTTTCTCAACAACTCTATCAGCATTCTTCTAATTGTAGGGCTTATCTTCTTTCCTATGTACACTTTTCTTGGTGCTATCTCAGTCCCCAAGTTAATTTCTTCAATATCTTCCCTTCTGACTGGTGCTTGCTTCATGAGGAACCGATCATTTCCATCATACAGCCTTTCCAATGCCACCAAACCCTTAGGAAGCTTATTTGTTTTGAGCTTAAGATCTCTTTGCCAAACATTGTTTTCTTCCCATCAACTTCTTCAACAAAAGCATTGAAATCAATTTCCTGAGCTTCATATTGATCTATACAATTGAGAAATTTCAAAAGGTCAGTATCATCATTGAAGACCTGCCAACTGTAAATGTTGTCAGGAACAGTAGGCCTTGTTTTAAATTCAATCTGTGAAACCCCAGCCAATGTGATATCATCTCTTTTGAGCACCACATTTTCCAAAAAAGTAGCCATTATATTCTTTGACCTGTCAATCCACTCAATTGAGAAGGCATCAAACAATTCAATTATCTCCCATACAGCATTCTTGTATTGTTTCAATCTTTTGTGCTTTGCTACATACTTTGATTTAATTTGTGAAACAACCAACTCAAAATCGCCCAAAACAGCTAGCAACTTTATCTTGTGTTTCACATCTATGTTCAAACCTATCAATAAAGCTTCATATTCCACCACATTGTTTGTGCATTCAAACGTCAACAGGAATGAATATTTAAATGTAGCACCTTCAAGGGAAACAAAAACAATCCCAGCTCCATTTCCTTCCTGGCTGCAAGCTCCATCAAAAAACATCTTCCATACGCCATTAAAATTTTGCACAACATGTTTTTCAATTGGATCACTATTGATTAATTCTAGCTGGGCAGATTCAATCTTAAAACTTCCAAGATCAACATCACAAAAAAAATTGATCTGATCTTGTGGTACACAGTCAACAAGCTGGTCCACTCTTGGTTCTCTATACAACTTGACTTCCTGACCATTCACTGGAATAGTAGCATAAGATAAATCAAACTGGGCATTTCCTCCAACTGTTGTTGTCCATTGTCTTGATAGAAGCATACCAAACTACGGAGGAGTATCAATCACTGTGATATCTATATTATAAGCCACATATAGATAAGTAGCCAGTTTCACTTCAACACTTCTCATAATGCCTACCATAGGTACAGGTCTATTATCCATTGCATAGCATTTCCCTTCACATGTATCAACCCACATGCCAAGCTGCTTCATAACTCCTACTGACATAATATTGATAGCAGCACCAGAGTCTATCATGCAATTCCTCAACAATTTGTTATTTATGAGTAATGTAGTGAAAAAAGGATCAACTTGTGGGGGAGTTGTTAATACATCACCCAAGCAGACTTCTGGGATATTTACTTTCTCCTACCTATTGACTACTTTAATAGCTACACTATTCTCAGAATTCACATGTTTTTCATTTCCACTTGTTATTAGTTGAACAGAAATATCTCTATATTCTTTAATTTTCATCATCTCAAGTAGTGGGACAGACATTTTTACCTGGGATAATGCCTAAGTGAAGTCAAAAGAAAAGCCCTCCACCTTAATAATCTTCTTCTGCTCCAATGTTTCTCCTTTGTTTTCTTCTTTTTCTTTTTTACTAGGTCAGTCAGGCATTTGAATCTTTTTATGTAATTCCTTCACTTCCTTCTTAACTTCATGTCTTTGGACAGGCTTATGTTCATCTTTATCAGGCAGTCTCTTTTTTTACTTCTTGACAATTCCTTGTGTTTCCCTCTGATCCTTCATAAAAATTCCCCCAGGGGCGCCTTCCATCTCATTCACTTTTCTGTTTCTCAACCAATATTTACTCCTTGCTTCCTCAACTACAGCAACAGTCAATCTTTATATTTCTTCTTTGGTGAGTCTCCTCATACTGCATGGAGCAGGCACCTCAACAGAATGTGGCTTTGTATAATCTTCCTCAGAATCAGAAAAGACCTATTGTTCAGCCATATGGACATGATACTTTTGATTTGAAACATCATACTCATATCCTTCATCCTCTGAAGATGAGTATCTCTCCTGAACATGATGAAATGTATTTGAAGTTAAATACACTGTGTGATCTTCTTCATTGTTTTCCATCAGAATTCCCTCTTCTTGCATCCTTTGGGCTACAACACAATAATCTGGAGAATGTGGCTTATCACAAGCCTCACAGAAGTAATTGTTACTCACCATATAAGTTCCCTTCTTACTCAATGGATCAGGAGTCTCTTTGTTTCTAGGCCTAGCTGTTATAGGTTTTCCATCCTTTCAGTTTGTATTATAAGGCATATCATGCAACCTCGGCCTTTCATTTATGTATGTATTCTCCTGTCTGTACTGATGATTGTTGCGTTGTTGAGGAGGCCTCGGGTTATCTCTTTTATTGATTATACCAACAACCTTCCTATTGTTTTTAATTGTTAATGCTATCCTCTGAGCTTCAGCGAGATCTCTTGCGAATCTATTTCTCAATTCATACCCTGTTTTAGGATCAAATGCATTTAAATAAACACTCAAAGCTACAGAATCTAGCAGCCTTGATCCAGGAGGTACCTTAGTCTACAACTTATTGAATCTTCGGTTGAAATCATAAATTGAATCATTCTAATTTTTCTGAATTCACATCAGTTCATGAAGAGTTGCATCTGGTGCATTTAGATTCCCATATTACTCTAGGAATTTGTCCTAGAATATTTGGAGAGAATTAATTGAGAGTGTTGGCAAGCTGTTGAACCAATCCCTAGCATCCTCAAGAAGTGACATCATAAATAGCCTCATATGTAAATCTTCATATGGCACACCTATGTCTTGGATGAACACATTGAAATTCTTTAAATGTTCTTCAGTAGTAATTGCATTACTCCCTGTAAACTTAGGTACCAGACCTCTCCAACTACCATCCATAGGGTAAGGGTATAGATGAAACCCTGTCAAATCAAACTGTCTAATCATTATTGTATACTGATGTGGGGGAGGGTTAGGTGGGTACTGATATTGGTACACCGGGTTATTGTATTGTGTTATGTTGTGGGATGTAATGCTGACTAGGAGGTGGATGCGTATTTGCACGCTGTGTGGGAATATGAGGTGGATGATTTGGCTGATTATAGTGATTTCCTGTCTGATGGTGAGGAAACACAGGTGGATTTGAAGGCCCTGCACCATGATTACCCTGCTTATGAGGCGGTACATACTTCAGTTCCTAAGTAATTTGGACTTTATGTAGTGCAGCCTTCAGTTCCTCTATCTCCTTCCTCTGTGATTCAAACTATGCTTTTACTTCCTCGGGAAGCTCATGATCAGTAAACACATTTTGGTTACTCTCCATTTTCTAATCATACTCATGCTGAATTCTAATTTGTTTAGCCTCAAGTGCAGCTTCAAGCTCGGCCTATTTTCGAGGATCAATAGAAGGAAAGGGGTTTCTTCGATCTTCAGGGGTACAAAGTTCTGCACTTGAATCATCTCTCCATGTATCAAAGCAATTATATGTTTCACCCTATGCTCTTGACGCTTTGCCTTTGTCAATTATGCACATGTCCTCATTGATCCTCTTCCCCTTATCAGCTATGTCATCTTTGTGTGTCCATTTACTATTGCCAGCAGAAGTGCCAGTATGACCTCCCCTATATTGAGATCTTCTTCCATTCATGTTTGAATAGCTGCAAAATTTCTGTCAAAGTTGCCACTCACTTTTGTCAAAATGGGAAAATACTTGATGTCTCTTATCCCTAGCGGAGTCTGTATAAATTTCCTGACTCTATGATTAAGGCCTTGATTCTGAATGTATCCCCAGCGGAGTCGCCAATTTTTTAGCTCTCAAAAATGCAGGCGGGATGCCTCAAGAGGCTGCCAATCTCTTGATACGTTTTAGGGTAACGGACAAGGTCAAATGAATTTAACCTTCTACTCTTCAGGGGCTGCTAAACCTAGGCGGGTGTTCCTATCTAAATGAAGCAGACTTGACTTATGATTATCCTTCATGCAATGATTTGTCCACAATGGCAGATGGAAGTGAACAAATGAAACCAAACTTGATAGCAATAGCAATCTTCTTATCTAAATCCTAAAATTTTCAATTAATAGATATAAAGAAACTGAATGAATTCAAAATGATGAAGCTATAGAGACCAGTGCCTTATTGGGTATGTGAAGTTGAATGAAATAGAAGTGGGCAACTTATTTTGGCAGAAGCTCAAATTGTTGGCATATATTTCTTTTGTAACTTGTACAAACATGCAAGATTATGACTACTAAACTCTACTTTAATAATCCAGATGAATCTCCCTGATTACTGTGATCAACTAAAAGGATTTAATCTCTTCTTGAGAGAACCAATCAATTAACCACACAGATACAGCAAATGTGCACTGATGAATTGAAAATAAGCTTGTTATATCAATCTAAACAACCAAATAGAATCAACATGGAGATAGTTTAGCAATACTTTTCAATAAATTCAACAGACAATTAACACCAGAAATAAACTACCACACCAGCTGAGTTTCATTGAAATCGCCATTTGAAAACATGCACCAGAGTCTCTATTCTAAGAAATTTATTCTACTGTATCCATTCCTCATCTCCCTCCTGTAATCTAATTCTCCATGGTTCCCTCTCTTTTTTTACCATTTTGAATGAATAAATTATATCCAGGTAACTGATGAGACATAATGCTCCATCCTCACATGTCGGTGACCAACTGTATTCGAGCTTTGCAAAATGTCCACTGAAACACTCTGCAAGAAATGCATTTCCAAAAGAATTCATGCACCCATGCGTTACACTATGACACAAAGAATCAAAGAGACGTTTTTAGAAATCACCCTGCATCTCATTAATGTGCGTTCCTTCCTCCTCATTTGTCACCGTGACCCCTCAGAGTTGAGGAGATGTCCCATAGACCGTCTTGCCTCACCAAGATGCTCTCTTGTTATATCTGTTCCAATCGCTGTGACATGAGAAAGACTCTCACTGAGACGTGCCTCTTATCTTACTAGCTTTCGCCATAGCTCAATGATGTCGGGGAGATCTCTCATAGAAATATTATGTTTTGCTGAAAGTCTTCACCCATCTTGTGTCGTTGTGACCAAACAATTCTCATACCAACAAGTCTTTTTGTGTTTCATCGGCGAGACCGGAGGTCACTCACTGAGACCTCATACCGATATTGACCAGTATGGCCGAAACAACATTTGTTCGCATAGTCGGGAAGACAATTCACACTTGCCAAGACCATATGCCACAAACATCAACTCTTACCAATGTAACCTTTTCATCCTGTGTATCGGTGAGACACATCAATGTCGGGAAGACCTCTTGGAGATTACATTATGTCATACCGAAGCATCCTGAACACACCTAAGATCTCCGAGAGAATTCAAAACACACACCGACAGAGACCCCTTTGTTTTCCATCGGCAAGACTAAAGGTCACTCGCTGAGACCTCTTATTGAGAACCTTATCTCTCATCGAGTTGTTCATTTAGTTGTCGGTCGGTGTAACAAAATGAAATTGCTATGACTTTGCACCGAAAGCAACATGTCTAGCCGAAGTGAATCCATATTGCACATGTCGGTGAGACCACAAGAGTTCGCTGTGACCACTCACCAAAGATCAAACCTTTTCTGAAATGTTCATCCATCCTAAGTCGCTAAGACAAGAGAAAACTCTCGCCAAGAAGCAACTCCCACTCACTTTTGCCAAGACATTTCAAAATTGGGGAGAGGTCCCATAGAGTTCACTTAGTCATACCAAAAGCCCCTTTTTCACTTTGTGTGTCGTCGAGAGAATGCCAACCTTTCACTGAAAGCCATACTAAAGAAACCCTTATGCTCCGTCGGTGAGACATGTGCACATCGCTATGACCCTTCACCGAAGACCTTATGCTTGGCTGAAGCAAAAACTCATACAAAGTGTTGGCAAGACCAAAGGTCACTCGCCAAGACCTCACATCGATAGCTCCAACTTATACCGATATGAATCCTCCTACCACCAGTCGGTAAGACAAAATATATTTGCCAAGACACAATGCCGATACCGCCTAGCTCTTGCCGATAGACCTCCATATGCACAAGTCGGGAAGACAATTCACATTCGATGAGACAATACCTCGACGACAAAACTCCTGCCGATAAGTGCATCCCTGATCGCCAAAACAACATGAATGTTATGTCGATAGCCACCCACAGGTGAATGCTAGTCGCTGTAACAATGGACAAGTCTTGCCGAAATACCTGCAACAAATGTATGTTAATGCACAAGCAACATGGGTCAGGGAGACAGTCATAGACCTATGCCGACAAGAACTGAAATATGAAAAATGCATGACCCAATGGATTCAATGGGGAAATATGGCAAAAAATGGGTGAAATATGCATAAGGTAGGACCAATTAGGAAATTTATGAGTGAAAACAATATGTAAAATCATCAGATTTTTATAGTTCCAACAGGTGCCACGAATAGAACTCCACAATCACTTACACCTACTACATTACAACCCACATCACATTTGAACATAGGCATGTCGACTGCCCAAACATCTCATTACACACCAACTGTGAATGTTTCACCACCACCTACATCCACTAAACACATGTCAAATCCATTTGTCTCTACATCTACAACTACAACAACAACTCACACATGGTTGTTTCCCAAACGTCATCCCATGAAAATACATCAAGATACAAAATACTAACCCTTCGTATCTAGGACCACAAGTGGGTACCACATCCACTTCAAAAAACATAAATACACCTCCAACAAGGACTTGATCCTTTTTTGGAATAGGTCTCAACATCACTCCACCCCAACAACAACCTAAAAATTTGGGTTCACAATTTACATTTGGATTTTCTCAACCCCTACCTCCACAACAACCCAACAATCTAGGTTTGTCATCAACATTCACGTTTAATCAACCCTCACCTCCACCGCAACCAAACTATCATGGT
The DNA here is from genome assembly GCA_007258455.2 of Sequoia sempervirens. Taxonomy (NCBI): domain Eukaryota; kingdom Viridiplantae; phylum Streptophyta; class Pinopsida; order Cupressales; family Cupressaceae; genus Sequoia; species Sequoia sempervirens. The sequence continues at coordinate 188,483,177 of VDFB02058242.1, forward strand.
TTAGTGTATACATTTGGGTTTAATCAACCCCCACCTCCACCATAGCCAAACAATCCTGGTTCGCACTCCATATTTGGGTTTTCTCAAACCCCTTCACAACAACCAAACTATCATGGTTTTGCATACACAACTAGGTTTTCTCAAACCCCTTCACAAAGACAAAATAATCTTGGTACATCATTCACAACTGGTGTTAATGTTCCTCCAACACCATCATCACTTACCCAAAATCCCACAAACACCTCACAATATCACCACCACATTCCACCCATGCATCAACATCAAAATATGCATGGATTTAGTCCACAACACGACACATACCCATTCAATAACCTCTTGCAAGGTTCCTCACAATACATTACACCCACCTCAGTCCCAATGACACCATCACCCATGGACCTAATAGCTCAGTAGTTACAAACATTACAAAATCAAATGATTAGTATGCATGTAACTGGGAGTCAAAAAGCATACTCGATGGAGGACCTATGTCCTTACCCCTTTGATATGAGCATTCACATGCCTCCCTTTCCCACAAACTAATTGTTCTAAAATTTTATAAATAAAAGGGAAAAGGTGACCTCATTGAACACATACAAGAGTTACACAATTCATCCTTAGATGTGTCACATGAGCATACATTTCTCATGGGACTTTTTCCATGGAGTATGGGAGGACAAGCCCTCAAATGGTTTTCACACTTACCTTCAAGTATAAAAACTTGGAGTGAACTTATGGACAAATTCATCACATACTTTTCATACAACATATCAACTAATTTCAACATCACCCATTTGTGTGAGGAAAAATAGAAAGATGGAGAGACCTTCACATCATTCTTACAAAGATGGTGAAGCTTAGCCAGTAAGTGTGCCTACCATATACCAAAGAAGCAACTAATCCAAATATTTGCAAAGAACCTCAACAAGGAGGTCCTATTCCACTTATGAATCTATTTCTCTAACACATTTGACAATGTGATGCAAAAGCGATTATCCATTGAGAAAGCCCTCATAGAAAAAGGGCTTGTGAATTTTCTTAAGGAGAATAACAACTATTCGTCTAGTTCAAAACCAAACGAGAATAAATTTTGGTCATGAAACAAAAACATGACAAATGAGGACATTGTAGATGCAAAACTCATAAATAAATCCCATCATGTGCTAAATCTAAAAGGACCCATTGTAACGCCCTTCCACGTGAACCCCAAAGGACAACAAACACTGCACAATTTTTTTTTTTGAAAGGGAAACATTGCACAAGATGAATGTGTACATACATTACATGAAGAGCAACTGATCATTTAAAAGGTTATCTACGTCCTCTAGGGTACATGAATGGTCATTACGAATCATAAACTTTTATCAACGATAGCGTCTAAAAACCAAGATCACATAAAGATGACATACAACCATTATTAATCAAAGAGAGGAAAAGATATTCATCATTTTATTACAATTCAATTCACAATTCCATAATACAATAGTGGAGAATATTTCCATAGATACAACATATCAGATAATGACTACCACATAAGGTTTACAAAGATAAAATAGTACATTACATCACTTCAGAAGTACATTATGTTACTTCGGGAGTACATTACATTACTTCTGGAGTACATTTGTATCTTGTTGTGAAGAGGTAAAGATACATCAAATACCAAAATGTTACATAATTGAACATGGTACAAAAGAACTGAGGTAGAGTTTTGGATCAGTTGCATTGACACAAACTCGGACTGGGGACCCAATGGGGTGCATAGCACGTTCCACCCGACCACGTGGACCCGAAGGTCCACCCCCCATGCTAGGAGATGACAAGAACTTGGACCCACGACCAAGACAGATAATCAAAATGATCATAGGACCAAACCACAAGGTCAACCAAAACACAACATTCAACAAACTCAACGACCGCTTACAAGGTGACTGCTTCTAGAGGCATACAAAGGGAAAAGCAAGGGATACTATAACATCAATATTCATATACTCTCAACTGAAAGGTACGCAAATACTTGGATTCCCAAAGAAACTAACATCATGGCTTGGACTATAACTCGTCAAACGGAAGATAATTCAATGGAGAACATAATCAATCATGAGAACGTGAAAGTCAACCTTTCATCTCCAAACACAATTCCATACAACGAAACCTAAAAGTGTATTGCATACTCCACTTGTTTATACGTTCCCATTCAATTTGACAACAAACTAACTCAATAGGAACATGAAAGGATTATTTATTGAATAATGATCTAACTTCAATAAGAACATGAAAGGATTATTTTTTAAATCATAAAACTCAATTGAATCAAATCTCACCTAGTAACTTTTACAATATTAAATTTTATTTTATTTACACCTCTATATTGAAAACCTTTAATTAAAATAAAGAACTAAGTCAACTTGTAGTATGTAACCTGTCAGATTTCTCTTAATTTGGGATTCCTAGCACATGCATGTTAGAAATATTGTCATTGATGTCAAAGGTGCTCAAGTTGAGATAGTTGGAGGTTATCATGAATATTATGAAAGATAAAGATCATGAAGGATAAAATAGATTATACATACCAAGCATACTTGACAAAAAATAAAAAGTCATAAGATTACTCAGATTGGAGCATATTATCTTTGGCTTAGACTCTATAATATCAATCTACAGAGTCAACATATAAGAAATGTTTGGGTATATGGAGCCATGAAATAAGAGAAATGTATCTACCTCAAGTTTGACGTGGGACTATCTGATGAAGTTGAATTCAACATAGTAAAGACAAAAATAGAATTATCGACGTATTTGGAAGGAGTGACGGCTACAGGCAAGAGACAAATTGGAGAAAGTATAAAATCTAAGGATGGTGAATTAGAGGAAGTCTAAAACAGATAAAACAACATTGAATCAATATATTACCTGAGTTTCCCTCATGAAATAAATGAATTACACTAGGTGAATCTCTATATAAAACATTTTAAGAAAGATGTATTAATGGTATCTCTACTCAGCGAACTAGACTATGCCAACAACTATGCATTCATTGGAGGTAAGCGGGTATGCAGATATGGGTATCCCTATCGCAAGAGATACAAAGTATTAAAAGAATGTAGTGATCCGAATTGGTCGAAGGACTGAAGCCATGTTTTAAATTCCTACTGGCGGAATCTATGTGGAAGGCTATAGATCATGTGATATCGGGCCATCATATTATCACCGACTCTTTTTGTGAAGGCAACGATCAAACAAAATAAAGGCCAACGCTTTCAATAAAGGATATAATCAAATGTGAGAAAAGGCTGACACTTCTTGAAGATGTGTACAAACATTGAAGACAATAATCATACAGACGTTGAAGCTTCCTGCTGTATACTAAAGCTGTCTACTTAAATCTATGTAAACATTGAAGACAATATTGTTAAAGAAAAGAATATTAAGATAATTATTATAATATATCTGTTAAGATAAATGTGAGGCTGCTCAAAAGATGCAAACAAGTCAACTTGACTTGTTTCTTGATCAAAAGGTACGAATGTATAAAAGACGTGTTGATACATCTTACTCCTTAATGAATAGATGTGTTTTTAAAAGGAAGTTTTTAATGCGAATTCAAAAGGACGTGTTCATTTCCAGTTAAGACGTCATCAATAAACAAAGTGATTAATCAAAAGACGCGTTCATTTATTTAGCAATGATCTAATTTGAAAGGGAAAGGTCGTGTCTTAAACAAATAGTTGTGTCTATTTCAAGGGGTTGCATCTCTTCTTGAAGGTATAAGACATATAAAAGGAGACTGTAGTTTGTGTGTGAAGGGTATCAAGGACTTTAATTGAATATCATATGTGATTGAGAAAGAAAGCAACCAGATTTGTGTGTGATGGATTATTGAATAAAAGGCAGATATAATAATAAAAAGAATCTAAGCAGATAAAGAGATATACACATGAGAAGATAAAAAGGATCATTAAAGAAAGATTGTGGTATTGTGAGGCTGTGTGTGAATAAAGATAATATCATTCAAGCACATGTTGTATGTGTGAGTGTAGCATGGAATAACTGCTATATCTGAAGTAGAGAGTGTTGTGTGGAGAAATAAAAGTTATATCATCAAAACACAAGCAAGTATGTGCTGTCTGGAACAACTCTAAGTCACAATCAGGTGTGTAAAAGAAGGTTGTGTAAAACAAGACAGCAAGGGGGACATGACAATGAATATCATCTAAAAGTGCAGATTAAGAAGGGTGAGAGTGTGATATGTAAAAGAAAATATCATTCTTATACCAGCGTCTCATGCAGAGATTTAAGAGGAGGATATATGCAAAATAATCAAAGAAATACCTTCAGATTCAGAGAGAGTTTGTGGAGCAAATTTTTAGTTGTACAAAGGACAAAATAAGGAAGAATTTGCAGTAGTTATATATCATATGTGTGATGAGACTTATACAGATATAAAAGAGTATATTTGAAAATTTCATGAAGGAATTGTGAAACTTAGTTTAGATCACATTTGAAGAAAGAATTTGTGCAGATGTTGGGTCAGATTTGAAAGATAAGTTCTTGGGCAGAATTGTCCATCATTCATTGGAGAAGCAACATTAAAGGTGGAACACTATTCATTCAAATTATAATATTTGCTAAGTAGGTGCTTGGCAAGTAGGGGTTGGTGCACCTTGTAGGTTGGTGCCTACTAAATCAGCATTAGGGGTTGAAGCTCCTTGTAGGTTGGTGCCTACTAAATTAGGATTAAGGGTTGATGCTCTTTGTAGGTTGGTGCCTACTAAACTACATACTTGGTGATTCAAGTAGGTTGGTGCCTACATTCATTGTAAAAGTTTATATAATTCATAAAGTACATTATTTGTACCATGGTTTTATCCCACAAGGGTTTCCACGTAAAATATTGATGTCAACTTGTTCATATTGTGATATTCTTGCATAGTTGAGTTGTGTTAGAGTATGAAGTTGATAAAGGTTGTAAAGGGTAAAAGTTTGTTGATATACTGATTCACCCCCCCCCCTCTCAGTATATCTTTGTGTTCTTCAATGCACTTGTTTATTTCAAAATAATTAAAATTAAATATAGTTTGTACATTTGTTAGTTCAAAATAATAAATTTAATTAAAATGTAGCCTATTTGCTTACTTCAAATAAATTTAATCAAATTATAACGTTTACATTGGTTGACTTCAAACTAAATAAATCTAATTAAATCCTTCACAGTCGCTTTATACACAAATCACCAATCTAATAGTGAAGAAATTTGTAATTAACTTTATCTTTAAATATCTTGAAAATAAAATTAATTTTTAAATGCACTTAAAGTGAATCTAATCTTAAATAATTTTAATTTTAAATATTCTAAATTAATTTAAATTTTGTTATTTGATGATAATTGACCAAAATCACAACTCAATTAAGATATATATATATATATAATTTACCCTACAAATATACTAATCTCCTTAGTTTCCTTAACTCAATTAATTTATCCAACCTTCAATTCTTAAATGAAAAATCTCTCTTCTATAATTATAACAATTTTACACTAGGTTAATCTATTAAAATAACCATTACATAATAGACCATCTAACCATAATCATATATATTTCTCCTAAAAAAAGGGTAGAAATTGTCTTACATTCACTAATTTTAAAATAATCTACATATATAAACAAATCATTTACCCTTTCTGAAATACTCTTTTAAATTCCAAAATAAATAAAGAGAACTATTTTTATCTCCTAAGGAATCTTTTTTTAAGAAAGCATTAAAGGAAAGTTTATTTTTAAACTAAGTTGTCCCATCCAAAATTTCATGAGAACTTTTTATCTAGGAGAACAACTCGATACTCCCTATATGATCCAAAAATTTATATAGATATTATTTTTCACTAATTTTCTATATCTTAAAATCAAGAAAAATATAATTAATTACCTTCCAAACTTTTGATCCCATCTATCTTTTTCTTTAAAATATTAAATAATTTTATTTAATAAATTAATCCATGAACCCAAAATAATTTTTGTTTAATTATTTACTTATTTATAATTTATTATTTCCAATATATAATATTTCATATATATATATATTCTCTAAAAGTTTAAAAATATATTATTTTTCATCATATAAATAAAAATATAATTAATTTTCAAACTTTTCACCCAATTATTTGATTCTCTCTATCTTTTTCTTTAAGATATTCATTTTATTATTAGTTCCTGCCAAGGGAACTATAGGCAACACCTGTTGTTTAACTAGTTATTAATAACTATGCTTTTAGCAAATGAGCGTTCAATTTTTTTTCTATTTAACAAATATTTAACTATTAAAGTATAGATGCACATTTTATAACAAAACATATTTGAAAAATGATTTTTCTTAAATATTATTGGCTCAAAACTTTTAAGCGATAAGGGCGATTTTCCCCGCTCCATTATCACAATTGCAATTTTCTCGACTTTTCTAGGCTCCATTATGATAGTTTCAAAAATAGTGGGACTAAATAGACTTCAAAAATCCTTATCGTAACGAAAACTTCCTCATCCAAGAAATGCAAAAATCGCAGGAGGAATAAAACTCTGTGCATAAAAACCCAATTCGACTTCACCTTAATCTTTCAAAAGCTTTCCCAAGAAACAATGGCTTTAAAATCTAGATTTCCAATCCTCTTTTCCTCGTAATGTCAATATGTTGCTTTTCAGTCTCCATGAAATGCCCTCTAAACTTCAAAATATTGTCAAATTTCTCAGACACAATCAATAATGTTGAACTTACAGACCTCACTGAACAATGCCAGCAGCACGACAGGGCCTACATTTAGTCCTTGCTGAATATCTCTGCACAGATGGTCGATTTCTCCCACCAACAAATTCTTCCTCTGACTGCTGGCAAGCCTTTGAGACACAAATAAATGCATCAGGCTCAAGTTTTGATGTCAGAAGCAGTTGTGAGTATGACACTCTGTCTATCTCTAAGGGCTACCTTAACATCACAACACGACAAGAGTTTGAAGCCAGGGTCCCCCTCACCAGGAGGCAGACAATGGCTAGAGCTTGTAACCAAACCCTAACTAGCACTGCATGCACAGATTGCACGGCTACTTTATCTAGTTCCCCCACAATTTATCTCAAGGGGAATTCTTCATCAAATTTAACAGACTGTACTACCTATCCAAGCATTTATGTCGTTGCACTTATGAATCCATTTGGCCCAACAGACGATAATGCTGCCATATGTTTGTTTTACATTGACCTGAGTTTGTATCACAGTAAGAAAAACTTGGCCTGGGTATATGGCACTATCGTGCCAGAGGTTGTGTTGGTGGCTATCGTTAGTGGTTTGTTAGGTTTGTTTTACTGGAGGGGAAGGAGAGCCATGTAAAATAAAGCCTCGGAGTTGGAGGAGGATATTCATATTCATTTTGCTAAGCCTTCTTCCATGAACCCTAACAGCACTCTTCTTCGTTTCGGCATTGAGGACATTAGCGCGACTAGCAAGAATTTTCATTCAGAATATCATTGGTATTAAGGGGTTTGGGAATGTTTACAAGGGGGTTTCGTCAGATTGATTAGTTGCTGCTATGAAGAGATTCAAGCGAGTTACATGCTTGAGGTCCAGGTGATTTCTAGTGTCTGGCACCGTAATTTGGTGGCACTAAAGGATTTTTTGTGCAGTCGCTGGTCTCATAGGAGATTGGATTGGGGTGCCTGCTGCAAGATTGCAGTGGACATGGCAAGGTGGTTGGCTTACCTGCACCAAGATGTGCAACCAACCATAATTCATAGGGATATCAAGGCAAGCGACATTCTTCTAGATGATAATTTTGATGCCTGGGTTGCAAATTTTGAGCTTGCCAGGTTTACTCCTAAGGGGTTGAGAAGTTAAACAGTAGAGCCTATGTGGGACAATTTTCAATAGATGGATCCCTGTTTGTGGCTGCAGTTCAGGTAACCTTGAGCTCTTACCACAGTTGGCTTCTACTAAAAAATCTTTGTTTTAAACACTCATTTTTCCCTTTATCTCATTTCAAAAAAAAAAAAAACTAAAAGAGCAGTAGAGTAATTGTGCTCTATAATATTGTTGATAGCATCCTATCTAGATGATTGTGTTGTGGTCCTATGAAACAGGACCGTGATATAAAAATATACAATGTGGACAAGGGATAGAAAGTTCAGAAGAATGTCTGCCAGGAGCTTACGTTGGAAAGTTCAGAAGAATGTGTCTGCCAGGAGCTTACGTTGGACAGTCACTAACACAGCACTTTCACCTGATCAGCGTTATCTTGTGAGTTTGAAAAATGCTAGATTAGGCTTCTGTGTGAAGTTTGAACACTAGTTCCTGATATGTTGACATAAGATACTCAAGCCAGCATAACCAAATCCATCTCTAGTTTAATTATGAGCTTGTTTGGTAGTTTTACAAATGCATTTTAATTTTGGACACATAATGGTTTACAAATTGAAGATATTCATAAATTTAGACTTTAGACTTATGAACAGAAAGATTTCAGTGGCAATTTTGTTCTTAATGGTATTCCAACTTGACAATGAGGTGTTATCAACAGCATTCAACATTCTACCACATCTCAATAAAATAAACAAGAATCAGATGAACTCATGACATCTCCTTCGCCTTTTAGAATTTATACAATAATGACAAGACTAATAAGTCTAGTTATTATTACAATGTCTAACTTGTGTATTGTACTATAAAGTGGTCTAAATCTGTTAAGTCTTTTTTCCTGGAATAACTGTGCAGAATCTATCAAGCTTTTGTCTGATGTTTCAAGTGAGCTACCCCATTCATCTTCTGGGAAATATTGTTGTGCCCCAAATTGGATTTTGTTTCCAAGTTCTAGCAATAGGTGGCCCGATTTAGGCTACAATTTATGCCACTTGTCAATATGTCTTGCTTATAGAAGCAATCAATAAAGTGCCTGACTGATCATAATCTAATCCAAAGCTTAAATTTGCTTCTTTATTCCAATTTGGTCGGTGCAGGAGTATTTGAAATATATCTGAAATATTAATTTTGTTTCCATATATGCATTATTATGCTAATGCATCCTCTAGTTATTGTGTCTTTAATGAGTAACAAAAAGAGTAGAATCTACCATTATGTTTCGAAGATACTAAAAAACATATATGGTGCAAAATTTTCATGAACATACAAGATTCACACATGTGTTGTCATTTTTTCAGGTTTATGCCAGTATCACACCTGTTGTACATATTGTGAATGTTGGAAGCAGTGGTACTGAATCATTAGAAAACATCACGGTATATTTTGTACATTGACTTGCATATCATGTTCATTTCACATGGTAAAAATAATATGAACCTTAGGCACAAGCCGCAATTTTTTATGCTTGTAAGAGAAAAAGATTTATGATATGCATAAATATTAAAAGATGGATTTTATTCCCTGACATTGATGCATTGAATGTATATATAATAGAGATTGATCTGTGCCACTTTTTCCATAGTTTCATATTGTAAACAGAATACTATAAGATAATGGAAATGTTTGATGGACTGAATCTATGCAGGAAATTCATGAAGACTTGACTTCTCCATAGATGCAACAGGAATTACTCCTTTGGACTTCTTTGTGTTAAATTTTCAACTGATTGACGGGAATTTGTTGTTGGCAGCAGTGAGAAATCTATATATGTTTATGATCTAGAAGCAAACTAGCGTGCTTTAGAGATAGAAGCTCACAAGTTAGTGCCCTATATTTTCCTTACGGTGATGCCTAAACATGCATTATTGCACTTTCAAGTTTGACAAAATATAGTTAGCATTCTTTGGTATTGCAATTTCAAGTTTGGCTAAACATGTGTTGTGCAATAGAAAATAAGATAAATCCTATGTTCGCAAAGAAACTTACATGTGATCATATTTGGATCATATACCCGGCACTTAAAACATCTGAATGATTTTGATATCAGGACATAAAATCAATAGTAATATTGAATGGAAATTTCAGAAACTGAGTGATTATGCTCTGCTGTGGTTTTATAAATTAGTTTGAAATATATAGGATGCATTTTATTAATTAGTTATTACAACATTCCTGACAATGTCTACATCTACATCTTACCTTCTTATATTAGTCCAAAAGTCTTCCTTGTTGCATATGACACTTATTTGAAATTGTTTGATAATCTGAAATCAATAGTATTTAATATCATACAGCAGGATGGGAAGTCTCTTCCTATAAAGCCAATATAATTGACAATGTTCTTTTGCCTCAAGAGGCACCGACTCAATTTTGTTTCATATTTCTCGATTTCCCTTCTATAAGAAATTCCATTTCTTCTTTGTTATCAACTCCCTTACCCTGAAATGGGGTTTATTGGAAGTGATATTTTTAGTGCTTGTTCTTTAAAAAAATCAGTTTTGATTAATATAAGAACAGGATGGGCGGTCATAAGGGCCACATGTTGCAAACAACCACAAAATTGCAAGGCATAATACAATCATCATAAATGCGATGGTAGAAAAGCTTGAAAAAAGTCAAAAGGGTTCGCTGGTGGTGGATTTGGATGTGAACAAAGGCGGCAGCAAATCGGCCGGTGAAGGTATTTCGACTCGTACCAGAGCAAACATAAAAAGGAAAACCCCGACTTCTTCACACACGGTTCAAATCCTTAGGCAGGGGTTACAGGATATGCAGAATGTTGAAAAAGAAGCTAAGGAGTTACTGAATAATTTGGAGTAACCTAGTGTTTGGTTTTCTAGTTTTTTTTTGTGGTCCTTTTTTTGGACCCTGTTGTCTTTTGTTGCTGTCGTTTCCTTTTTGGGACAGCTGGTCGGTTGTTGGTACTTTTTATGCTTATCTTTTGATTGTTTGAACTTCGTGGTTTCAGGTCCCTGTAAAACCTGTTTTTTTTCCTTTTCAAAAACAGGATGGGCGGTCATAATTGATAATTTTCTTTTGCCTAAAGAGGCATTGAATCAATTTTGTTTGATATTTCTTGATTTACCTTCTATAAGAAATTCCACTTCTTACCTATCATGAACTTCCTTAGGCTGAAATGGGGTTTATCTCCTTGAATCTTGATTCCATGAAAATTATTAGCTATCAAAAACTATTCTTAAATAGCAAATAGTTCAACATTCAACAATAATTTTTACTTTGACCATTAAACGCTTTGATGTTTTAAGTAGAGCAACGATAATTATACTGTATGCCATAATGGTTTGTAGTTTCCCTAAGCATCTAAACTATCTTCATGTAGAAGACACATCTTGAAAACACACCCAACAAGACTTTGTTTTCAAGCATCTCCAATATATATGTACCAGAGTTTTTTCTTTTCCACATTACATACATTTATAATCCGTCATAGGGTTCACCATGCTACTCTATTAGATTAAATGACATATTTTCATGCATGTTAAGATATCCAGTCTATAAAACACACTTGTTGTTCCATGGTTTCCAGATTACCACACAACAATATGGTATCGCTATCTCCCAGTCACCAAACCTGAAAGGAACATTAGAGACTATGTGGGAGAAGATAGCTGGAAGGTAAAGACCAGAGTTTAAGGATGTGAAAAATGCACGCATAGAGCTGCAACAATTGATCTTGAGTCAATTCAAGCTCACTTTATTTATTTTGGATGATGTTTGGTCTCATAAACATTTGGAAAAATTATTATTACCTCTGGTGTCTATTGGAGACAATTCCGCTGTACCCACAAACCCCTCTACATAGCTCTATCAATTACCATTTTTGGAGTCAAAGGGTTCTCTGCTTATGGGCTTTTGGACAAACGTTATTCCAAGAGATAGAGATACAAATCTAATAAAGGATGTATGGATTTTTTTTCAAATAATTGTTGTTTTGTGAGACTAATATACAATTATTTATTTATTAGATTACCATGTCCTAGAAGGCCTGCTTACAAATTTTCTTTACATTTTATGAATTCTAGGTGCAAGCAGAATGAGAACAAAGAACATGATTTGTAGAGGAGAATACATATCACATTATCATAGAACGCAGATTATCACAAAAATATAACTCACATGATTATTTGAATATGATTTTGCTTGTATCTGTGTTTTTCGTTGCATTTTCAGGTAGATCTTCTTTAGGTGCTTCTCAGCATGGTTTTCAATTCATCGGACTTTAGTTTGTAAATTTTCCTCATAAAATTGGAGTGAAATAGCTGTATTGTTATGGTTAACTAAGGAATGCTAGAGATTAGTATATGCAAGACATCTTTTCCCCTTAATTTCTGAGCTTCAGGAATGAAGCGATTATCTTAGATGCACTTTAGATTGGCCTATACCAATTCAAGTCCTTGTAAGCTTTTTTTTTTCCTTCAAGATTTGTAAAAAAGATTTTAATACATGTGAAATGGACATCTTTCAATCATGACACTCAATGCAATTTCTTTAATGTTTTAATTTAGTTTGTCTTAGAAAATCTTTTGGTTTCTTTGAGATTTGTGAGAACCTCAATAAACAAGAGTGATGCTATGTTGAATAAGATACATCTACATACACCTCAATAAAAGAGGATGATGATATGTTGACATTGGAAATATATTGTCATGCAGGGTCCTTTGTTATCTTCATCGTCCCTAAACTCTACTCTGGCTACTCTGCCCAAGTGCATGGATATGGTATTTTCATGTTATATATTTAATGTTTTATTCTTATGCCTGTAGCTGCTCTTGCATGGAACTTATCCTCAGTTGCATCCCAAACTACAATTATAAATGTCAATTATTTGTCATTAGAGGAAAACTTGTTTTTTATGTACCTATTATTTATTTGTTTTACCAACATTGTTGCTAAAACTTATCAAACACAACAAATTAAAACATAACTATTCTACAACTTTTTGGCAGGAACTTCGCTGCGTGCAGCTCTTGTTTTTATAGAGCTTCTAATCTATATAATTTTATTAATACTGCCACCTCATTTCTAATAAAATAATGTAAATTTGGGTCATTCTTAACTCCATGTGAGGAAAGGTGAAGGAAGTTGAAACTATATATTTTAAAGAAAATATAACATGAATATTTCTTATTTTGTCGTGGAAGAGGGAAGACATAATAAAAGTTAGGTCTTCTTTTTATTAGTATTATTATTATTTGAAAATTGTGCTAGACTTACAACAGGGTAAAATATGAGGTAAAAACAATTTCTTATTTATTAAAAAACACAAGTGAAAAAAAAAGAAACAGAGCTAAGGCCTCATTTAGCAGGTAACTACCGAATTGTTTCATAATGAAATAAAATATAGATAAAAGAATTCACATTGATCAGATGAAAAGATAAGGGTAAATTTTGAGCAAACAAATAGATAAAATAAATAAAGATGAAATATGAAGATATTATATTGAGAGTTTATTTGCACAAATGGGTGGATCTAGAGAACAAAATTCTCCCTACAGTTGTTGCTTCAATCTATTCACAATAAACAAATAGTAGATATAAAAATTTATGGGTTTAGAGTTACTAGATTCTTGAGCTTGATAGAAGATATATTTTTAAAATCAAAAATTGAGTGAGGAAAATTTGCATCAGATATTAAAAAAAATGAATTTCATTAGAAATGAACTTATAGTTTTAAGTGGCATGAAAATTTGTTTGCCTTTAGAAGTCATGCTGCTAATTTGAAAGACATAATATAGCTACTAGATTCTTGAGCTTGATAGAAGATATATTTTTAAAATCAAAAATTGAGGAAAATTTGCATCAGATATTAAAAAAAATGAATTTCATTAGAAATGAACTTATAGTTTTAAGTGGCATGCAAATTTGTTTGGCTTCAAAGTCATGCTGCTAATTTGAAAGACATAATATTCAAAGACTGCAAATACATATATATATTAAAAAAAAATAGGATCTCGTTAGAAATGATCTTTTAATAGCTGCAAATACATATATATATTAAAAAAAAAATAGGATCTCGTTAGAAATGATCTTTTAATAGCTGCAAATACATATATATATTAAAAAAAAAATAGGATCTCGTTAGAAATGATCTTTTAATAATGCTTCGGTTTACTATCTGCTATGCTTGAAGTAAAATGAAATTCACTCAAAACTCTACACAATTGTGTATTTGTCAATGATATCCATGAGAAAATAATTGGATAGAGTTTGCAAGAGTTATTTATAAAACACTATCACAGTAGGTTTTTTTTTAAATAAAAATAAATGTGAATCAAAAACCCACAGAATCATTGCCTTCATTTAACAGGTACTAGAGAATTATTTTAAACTGAAATAAAGCACAACCAAAATTGACTCAACCATGTATAGATTCCAAACCAATATTAAACTCAATAAAACCATGGCGAGTGACTTACCTCAAGATTCTGCACAAATTGTGTCAACGGCCAACAATGCTGATAAGAAAACAAAGTAAGTTTTTCTGGAAAACTTCCACAACACTACCCAGGCAGATCTCTAACACCATTTCCAATTTAACACCCGGCAATTTATTTTTCACCCGAGTTTCCACCTGTTAGAGAAATCTTGACGTTTTGAAAAAACATAAACCTACCACCACTTAAACATATTATGAGGTAAAACATTTATCACCTTATTAAATTAAATTAAATTAAATTAAACACAACCCTGCCACTATTTTAACATTTTATCGGGTAAACATATTATCCCATTATAAAATTAACTAAGAATTATTTTAAATACAAATATATATATATATATATATATATATATAAATTTACCAAATGCGTTTATTAACCAAATTATTTATTTTTTAATCCTTAATAAATAATTAATATTATTTAATTGAATAAAAATTATTATTTAATTAAATAAACATTATTATTTAATTAAATAAACAATATTATTTATTTGCTAATTGAAAATTTACAAAGCTGCAATTAAGATATTATTCTTTTAATTTTACAAACATGATTTTAAACTTTCAAACTAATTTAATATTTAATTAAATCCTTGATAATTTCACAAATCGCCTTACTAATTAAGTTTGATGCTTAATTAAATTAATTTCAACAACAATAATAATAATCATTACTAATAAGGGTAACACATCATAATTAAACAATTAACATATTACGATTAACGTGTAAAAGGACGACATAAGACAAAATGATACTAGACAAGACAAGGTATTGACGGCCAATATGGTCAAACAATGACGAGATGACGGACGCGAACGGGGATGCTTTCTTGTCAAATCCGTTTTCAACTTCATACCCATTGGGAATTTATGAGGCTCGCCCTGTCCTGACAGTGCGGGTGGAATCGAGGCTTGGGTACTTGCAATCTTGCATAAAACTGAGTGTTGAAACAACATATATTTATCTAATGCCATGCACACCGTGAGAAAGCATTGTAGTGTAGCAGGGCGCCCACAGATGAGTGATGCAACACCGTCTCTCTCACTGACTCTCAACAATAACGCATCATCATTACTATCATGAAGCAAGCATTAAACATTTATGTAACCACACAATATCGCATAATCAGATAAAGGTGAACACCATGCAACATTATATCATCAACAAAATGAAACAGTATTATGAGCATCCAACAGAACACACAAGTCAAATAGGCGAAATAGTCACCATAGAAATCTCAAGAATACATCAAGCATAAACAGTATCCGAACAGAAACAACCACATGCATAGAAAGGTATCATAGGAGTACAGTAACACGGGAGGCACTACACCCACAATGATGAATACAAATAAAACTCCATAGAAGTAGGAACAAAACGCTAATGTGGCTCAAAATAACACACCATGTGGCCCTCCTAGGTCCCCTCAACCGAGATGAAAGTATACTCCCATAGGGGAACCAATTGAGGCAATTTTGAATAAATTGCTCCAAAATAATGTCATCTAGTTACCTGAGATTAGACATTATGAGCCAAGTCCATTCAAACCAACCTAGTGGAGTGATACTAATTTTTGTGAATATCATAGAATTAATTAAGGGACATAATATGTCTACATGTTTCCAAGTAAAGAACCTTATATAAGATCACATAGAGCACGGTGATATCCAAATAGATAACCACAAACCTTTAAACAAGATCACACAATCTTCAAGGACCCTTTACAAAACCATGGGAAGAGAAAATCCTCAAGTTCTAGAATAGGCAGAAAATTTGATGCCAATTATACTAGTGTCACCTATGTGTACATAGTGAATCATATTTGGTCATCATCGAACCATAATGCATCCACCGTCACCATCAAAAATAAAAATATTGAATGTGTTTGCCACTAGGAAATCAAAGGTGACTTTGCAAGGAGCCCCTTCTAAACCTCAACTGACATATGAATACAACTTGCTTTATCATCTAGGAAAGACCCCAGCTTAAATCTCAATTCTTGAGTTGTTGCACATCTCTCTCGAGAACAAGGCTATTCTAGATGAGGCATTACAAGATTCATCTGTCTTGGAAAAAATTAAATGTGAATCAATTTTAGGCCATGGTGGGGTTCTTAGCTACTAATCAACACATAAAATTCACCAAACATAATCGTACTTCATAGAAACAAAATCACAATGAACCATTACATCTCGAAGTATATGTTACCAAACACAAAATCATATGAGTTTTGATAGATGGTGGAGCTGGGTTGAATATATGCACATTGAAACTAGTAACTACCATGGGATTCTTAGAGGCTTGTATAGACAAGTCAAAAATGATAATGATACATGGGTATGATGATATGGAATGCTTCTCCAAAGGTGTCATCATGCTACCAATTAGAGTGGGTCCTGCTATATAGGACATAGTATGTCAAGTTTTGGATCTAGACCTACCATACAACCTTTTGCTTAGACACCCATGGATTCACTCCATGAAGGTTGTCCCTTCCACGTACCATCAATGTTTGAAGTTTCCCTATAATGAAGTAGAGATCACTATTTTTGGTGATCTTGGCCCCTTTCAATATTACAATAACCTAAGAGGAACACTTGAGCATCAAGTACCTATCCATTAGAAAAGCTCATCTACCCCTTCCTCATCACAATACATTGACCCAACTTCTCTATCAAAAGCCTCACCATTACCAAAAGAATTCCTTGATACCAAGGTCTAGGTTCAGGATGATGGAGTTGGAGAATACAATATTATTGAAAGATTTTTTTGTGTGGGGAAACAACCATTTGCATCAAAACATTATGGCAAACCCCTTCACATCAAGAAAGATCCCAAGTGAGGATTCAGTATCACCCACCCATGACCTTCACCAAGTGGGGTGAATTGGGAAAGTAATGTATTGAGGAAGACCTCTCTAATGGATATATAGAGATGAAGAGGATGAGATGCATGCAGATCTACCTATGGATAAATATGGCAAGGGGTTTGACATAATGAAATAGAAAGGCTACAATGGTCACAATGGCCTTGGACTACAAAAAACAAGGTATCACGAAACCTATCCTAGTAAGTAAATGGTCACACAACACAAGGTTGGGGCATCAACCTCTAAAAGTGAAAGCTCCTAGTACCATGGTATTTCAAAAGGAAGTCATTAACATTTCTAAAATTGTTGAGAAATCTAGGGATTACCATACCGAAATAGACTCTAATGAATGGAAATGGGGTTCTGACAAATCCTATAGCGACTATGACCTAGTTGAAACCTTTCGAGAGCTTGACCAATCCTTCCCTTAAACTAAATATATAAATGGCCATGTCTAGATTGATACCTTTTGGGATCTAGAAAATTCCTCCATCTTCACCCTATATACCTCATCCTTCAGATTTGTTGATACTAATGATAACATGCCATTGCTTCACCCATATCTAATCGATTGCATCCAGCAAGGTCCATCAATCTTATACCTATTCAAAAATTATGAAGCAATTACTAAGTTTATGGGACTTAGAGATGGAATACCAAGTGGGTATCACAAGGTTGGATTCACCATTAATCTTGAAACAATTGCATAGTATGGGGAGTCAGCCTTTCCTTCTAGTTGCAAAACAAAAGAAATAAAGAAAAACAAGTCTATAGGTGAAAACTAAAAGGTGCCTATAGACATATAAAAAATAAGAAAAACATATTCGAAGGTGAAAACCTCTCTAAGGTGCCTAAGGATGGAAGGTTGGCTTGCTCCCCACAAATCAAGAGAAATCCATAATTTTGGTTGAGAAGTCATAGGAGGTCAACATCAACACAACAGACAATCTAAAAAGCATACACTTTGTAGTGTCCATGATAGATGCAAAGAAGCCAAAATTCACCGATTTTTTCTCGAAAAGGAAAATAAATTTTGTGTGGTTCTATGTGGACATGTTGGGACTAGACCCCAAACTAGTCCTCCATCAGCTACCTCTCCTTCCTAATGTTAAAAATCTTAAGCAAAAATTGAGGAAGATGCACTTGCAAATTTCCTTACTAGTTAAAGAAAAGTTGAAGAAACTACTAGATGTCGAGTTCATCAGACCCATTGATTATGTAGACTAGATTTCAAATCTGGTGCTAGTTACCAAGCCGACTGGGGGCATTCATATTTGCACTGACTTTAGAGATTTGAGCAAGGTTTGTCCAAAGAAATATTTCCTGTTACCTAATATAGACATGATCATGGATCTTACAGTGGGATATGAGATGTTAACACTGATGGATGGTTTATCTGGGTATAATCAAATCAGAATTGCAGTAGAAGATCATCACAAGACAACATTCACCTATGCTTGGGGCACATACTGTTGGAACATCATGCCCTTTGGTCTTAAAAATATCGGAGCTACTTATAGAGGGAAATGACTACAATCTTCCACAATATGATGCATAAACTAATGGAAGACTATGTCGATGACCTCCTAGAAAAATCCCTCATAAGGGATGATCACTTAGCAGTATTGGACAAATTTTTTACTAGGTTGGAAGAATATAAGGTTTTATTGAACCCAAAGAAATGTGTCTTTGGAGTGACCTTCGAGAAGCTCCTTGGATACATTGTTTCACATAGGAGCATAGAGGTTGATCCTTCAAAAGTGAAATCCATCATTGACATGTCACCACCTTCCACTTTAACTCAGCTAAGGAGCCTCAAGGGCAGTCTATCTATAGGTTTAATAACTGGTAGACAAGTGCCACCCTTTTTATTATCTCCTACATAAGGATGTCTCATTCAAATGGATTGATTCTTGTAAATAGGTGTTTCAACATATCAAGGACTATCTACTATCACCACTAATACTAAGACCACCTATCAATGGGAAACCACTTATTTTATATGTATCAACAACATCATTGACACTAGGATCTCTCCTAGCATAAAATGATGAGGATGGGAGGGAACACATAATATATTACATCAGTCATACCCTTGTAGGGTATGAGTTCAATTATACTCCCATTGAGTGATCATGTATTGTTGTAGTCTTTGTTATACAAAAACTATGACACTACATGTTAAATCTATAGACAAAGCTGATAGCGAAAATGAATCCACTAAAGTACTTACTCAACATGGCCATGTTAACAGGAAAATTGGTGAAATGGGTAATGCTCCTCAACGAGTTTGACATTGAATATTTGGAAAGGAAAGTAATTAAAGGGAAATTCATTATTGATTAGTTAGAAGATTCCCCTACATGGGCATTCACACCTCTTGTATCCAAATTCTCGGATGAGGCAATCTTCAAGATAGATACGTCTACAGAGTCGAAAATGTACTTTGATGGATTATACATAAATCATGATTTAGGAGTTAGTGTCTTGGTCATTACACTGCAAGGGGACACTATCCCTAAATCATACAGGATCACATTTATGTGCACGAACAACATAGAAAAATATGAAGCATTACTCACGAGTTTTGAGAAGCAATCAAATGGAAAATCAAAGACATGCAGGTATAGGGTGACTCATAGTTAGTAGTTCGAAGAGTCAATGATGAATATGAGACTAAGGATGACAAATTGGTACCATATAAGAAAATGATGGACAACCTCAAACAATACTTTGACACGATTTTATTTACATAAATCCCAAGAGTGTAGAATAAGGCAACAATTGTAATGGCCACCATTGGGTCTCTCTTGGACATTCCTAATAATGTACATTAGTGTGAGTTCTTGGTGGAACAACTATTGATCCCTGCATTCA
The DNA here is from genome assembly GCA_007258455.2 of Sequoia sempervirens. NCBI lineage: Eukaryota > Viridiplantae > Streptophyta > Pinopsida > Cupressales > Cupressaceae > Sequoia > Sequoia sempervirens. Next base: position 188,503,280 of record VDFB02058242.1, read on the forward strand.
ATGTCCCCAAATCTAAGCTCCTTTGTGATTTTTTTGGTCCCTATTCACTTTGGTATAAGGATATATACGACTACCTTCATGCCCAAACCCTACCTCCTAACTCGTCCAACAACCAACAAAAAAAAATTATCCAATGAGCAACTAAGTACATTATCATCGCAAATACCCTTTATTGCCATAGCCTAGATACCATCCTCCTTAGACGTCTTGACACAAGGGAATCAAAGATGGCTTTCCAAGAAATACACAAGTGTATATGCAAGGCTCACTCTAGTGGTCCTACCCTAGCCAAGAAGCTTTTGAGAGTAGGGTACTATTTCACTACAATGTGTGTCGCGAAAAAATGTATAGTTGACATTTTTACGCTCACTTGAGTCCTTCTAATGGGTTTTGGCTTGATTTTGGCTTGATTTTGTCTTGATTTAATGTAATAATGTGGCTTAAACATTCAAATTATGGTGTCTTGTAAAGGTTTTGTGAAGTGTTGTAAGACATTTCTCCACTTTTCTAAACTCGATATTCATTATAATTCACCTAAAAATCACCGTTTCATCACTTATTAAGTCCTATTTTGTAGTGTTGTAAAGTCTTGTAATAAGATTTCACACTTTTCTAGGCTTAATTTTATTAATTCAACCCTTTCTCATGTCTAAATGACCTCTTAATACACTTTTCAGTCATTTTTAAGTGTGTTTTTGAGGATATTCCCATTGGACAACTTTTAATGCCCCGAAATTCCTGACACCCACTTAACTTGCTCAAGTGGGATCAAGTCGCCCATAGGGGTGACTTAGTCCTTTTTGGCACAAAACTCAAAATAATTTTAAATTTCTAGTGAGATTTTGTCCTCTAACCCTTGAGGTCAGCCTATGATGTGTTACTTTTGGGAAATTTTAGTAAAACAAAGTATAAATAAGGGTTTTTCACATCATTTTACATCTCCTAATTCATTCAAGCAATCTTTCATCTCATACATCTATCTCTTACACTCATTAAGCATTCAAGCAAATCAGGCATTGTTAAGTCAAGCTATTGGAGTTCTTCATTGAATATCTTCATATTTGAGCATCAATGGTGTAGTAAGTTTATGACATTTGCATTTGCATGTTATCTATTTATCATACTCATTTCATTCTATTTCATTGTTTAGGGGATTACCAAAGTGGGGTTTGACCAAGGCAAACCCCTATTCTCTAACCCTCAACCATTTTTCCCCTTTTGCATGTGACTTTTGTATGCAGATTTGTCAAGCAATAGGTGGTGAAAAGTAATCAAAAAGTGCATCAAGTCAATCAAGTCAACATCATCCAATTTCAAGTTTGGAGAGACTTTCTACCCCATTTTCTATAGAATCAAGTATAGACACTTGTCAAAAAAGGAAGTGTAGACCCAAGACTACAAGATTATGTCCCAAATTTCCCAAGATCTGTAGGAGGACTAAGTCGCCACTAGGGGTGAATTAGTCCTGCTTCCGAGCCTAAAAACTAATTTTGATATTTTTGAACACCCATTTGGTAGATTCTCGTTCTGACAAAGTTTCCTAAAACTAGGACTAAGTCACCCAGCTTGGCCTAAGTGTCCCTGTCAACATTTCAGTCAAATTTTCTAGAATTTCAAAATCTTTCAACATCAAACTTCTGACTCCAGGCACACCTCTTCCATTATGTTCTGCTATTTCTTCATAAAGTTGCATTTCTTGGGTATTTTTGCATATCATAATGTGTTTTCTAGCACTTTCCATTTTCATAGTTTTGCATCATTAAATCATTTCAATTTCAGATTAGTGCATTATTACATCTTAATTAGGAATAATTTCTCCTCATTAACATAGACTTTGAGTGAAACCCTTGCATTTTGGTAACCCTTTCCATCCCCTTTCTCCTTTTAGGTGAAAAACCCTAGGAGGAGCAAAGCACTAAGAGAAGGGAAAACCAAAATCATCGTTTACATTTTGGTGCACATGACTCTTTTGAAAATTGTTCCTTTTTTATTTTCAAGTGCATCCTAGGTTTCACTTGCATTGCATGTTGCATTAGTTAAAGTGAATCTTAGGGTTTTCAATTGCATTAGTGAAAATGTTCATATTAGCTTGAACTCTTCCATCATTATTGCATTGAAAAAGACAAAAATTCTACATTTATATACTATAATTACATTTGTGCATCTGAAAGACATAGATTTGCAGTTAAAAATTATGAAAAAAAAAAAAAAATCATCAGTGGGACTAAATCGCCACCCTGGGCGACTTAGTCCTTTTGCATATTTTGCACTGCATTTTTTGAAATTTTTTGGGTATTTTCTATATTTATGTTTTTTGGTACTGCATCTCTATTTCAGTTTATAGAATTATTGTTTTTTTCATTTCATTCATCTAATCATTTAATGACCTTGTAGATGCCTTTGTAAGTCATTTCCAAGTTCATATGACTCCTAAGAAGACAATGGTTGATTTAAAGTGATGTAGACAACATACTGATGAAAAAGTAACTGACTTTATTTCGCATTATCAATCATTATATGCTCAAGTTGATGTCAATATTCTTGATACATCTATAGAAGATGTTTATCATAAACTTGCACACAAACCTTCAGGATAAGTTAACAATGATGAAATTCCCTTCATTCATGCACTTATGCACAACCTTGTGTGACTATCATAACTTGATTTCAAGTCGTGATTCTAAGTCCACTTCTAACCGAGCTGAGAAGTCTGAGCAAAACAATCAAAACAACACACAAAACTTTCACAAACCAAATCGACACTTTTTACAGTTCAATCAACCTTATCTACAACCCCCCCAACCTGTTCCAAATCAAGTGGCAGCTATTATGGGGACCCAAAGAGACAATTCACTCCCTTACCTGATACCCTTCATAATACAATGAACCAATTGCTCTAGCAACAAATGATCACTTTGCCTACCATTAAACCACTTGATACCACCAAGCCTTTATCACCTACCTTTAAACCTACTGCTTATTGCCATTTTCATTGCCAAAATGGCCATGACATTGAACAATGTAAGCATCTCAAACACTTAGTTCAAGACCTCATTGATTCAAGTCGTTTGTCCATTGCGGGTGTTAATGATCAAGGCAATAAGTCTATTGCACCTCCTAACCAACATTGACAAATCTTTACCAACCCTATGCCTAAACACAATATTTCATTTGTCAAGGCTAGTGAACCTTCAAACCCTCAAGTCATGAACATTGATACAAATAATGAACAACCTGCTATAACTCCAAATGTTACCCAAGTTACTCCTATGAATGAACTTGTGGGTACGATAGACGTTATCCCTTGTAAGGTCCCAACCAACAAAAATCTTGATATCACTTTTTCTTCTATAGATATACTTAAACAACTTCCTAATGGTTCTCATTACATAGCCAATTGAATCTATGATAAGCCCACCAATGGGATATTAATAGATCCTACCTGTGGCGAGAATGTGATCACAGAAGAATTTCTAGTATTACACGATTAATATCAAGATGATTATAACAAATCAACTACATGGATTAAAACACATATTGGTTTTTTGTGCCCTACAATCAGATCAATCGTACTCCCCTTACAAATAGGACCCAAAACTTTGGATGTAACATTTTTTATTATTCCACAATTGGACCAATTTCGTCTATGGCTGGGTCATCCTTGGCTCTGCTCGATGAAAGCAGTCCCCTCGGTTGTTCACAAATGTTTGAAGTTTCCACATGGCAATGAAATATTTACCATACACCATAGTGGCTTTAATCCTTTATTTTCTAAAGGTATTTTTTCCTTAGAAGCCTTTTAGCCCACACCTATGGAACCCATAACCCCCTGTAAAGATTCTTTTTCATCACCTACCAAAAGTTCAAAGCCAAACGCATAGCCGAGTTGTCTCTTCATAACATTTTCCCATCTGCTTCTACTTCACCTATCCTAGATGAAACCATGCTTCAGCTTGAGTCCCACATTGGAAAAACCATACAACCTCTTGAATAACCACCCTTAGACACTTCCCCACCATCATTTAAATGACAATGGGAAAATGAAACCAATCCTATCATACCTCCCTGCATTAAACAAGTGTATAAAGCTAAAGAAAAAGTGATTGACCCATCTTCAGTTTCTTCCATTCTCCCCCATCCAAAAGAAAAGGAACCTATGATGGATCACCCCACTCTTACACCTCAACAACTTCAAAACAAAATAAAACACAATCGCGGTGCTAGGGAGAGTTAACGTTGTTGTCACCTCCTTGCTCATCAGTCTCACATAGAAGAATATGAAGAAACTCAACCTCCTCATTTGAAAAAAGAAATAGATGACCACCCTCTTTCCCTTGACCCACCACAAGATAATACAGTCCAGCCCTCACAACAAAATGAACAAATTCAACAACCCCAAATTTTGATACATCCTTCCTTGGAAATAGCCCTTTGTCCTCCTATCGTCACCAATCTTGATGATGATGATGACAAGGAGATCACAAGAATAGATGAAGAAGTGCATAACGATCTAAACTCTTTATTTCATCTACCATGAGCTTAAATGATAAATCTTCTATACCAAGTGAAGAACCTAGTACATCTCCTAGTTTGGCACTTGCAATTCTTCCTTTGGACAGTCAATTGCCCTCGCAATATACTGAACATGACTGGGAGGCGGATGACTTGTTAGATGTTTGACTTGCATTTGTCTTTGTTGCATTTAATTGTCTTTCTCTATATGTGTGTATTGTGTTCCCCCGTATCATGTGTTTGATGTTCTCTCTCTTTGTACACTTTTCTATTTGTACATATCTTCTTCTATATGTCATGCATTGTCAATTTCACTTTTTTTTTGTGTTTTCCTTTTGGAGATGACACAAAGCGTTGAGACACCCTATGTCTCTTCCATGTTGACCCAAATGGTCCCTTTTCTTTTTGTCTTTTTCTTGTGTTTTCCTTTTTGGGGATGACGCAAGGTATTGAGACCAAAATGTCTCCTTCATCTTGATCCAAAAGCTTTTCCTTTTCACCTTTTTCATTTTCTTTTTGCTTGTGTTTTCCTTTTGGGGACGATCCAAGGCATTGAGACCGCAATGTCTCTTCCATGTTGACCCAAAATGGACTTTTTTTTCCTTTGTTTTCACTCTCTTTATGTCATTCTTCCAGTTCTATGTGCTTTGGGGAATGATGATAGTTTTGAGATCTTTCATAAAAATATTGCAACAACGAACATACTAACCCCAAATCCATAGATCCCTTATGTGTTTGGTGTGTTCCTTTCTAGGGGGAAACTCCCTTTCTTTTGTTCTCTTTTTTGTTTACATGAAGCAGCCTAATTTAGAAACATATGACTTGGCATAGGGGTTTTTCAAGTTGGCTCTCATGTATTGTTTTTCCTTTGCTACTTTAAAGTAATTTCTCTCAGACCATTATGTAGCAATTCCTTAAAAGTGGGGGTATATATTACCATATTTTATATTACATTCTTGCATTCTTAGTGTAGCCTTGTTACTTCATACGATGCGTTCATCACTTTGTGGATGACATTGGGTGTGATGTCCTTCACAAGTGTGATCTATCTTAGTATATTGCATTCCTCTTAGTGGCCTGATGCGACACACTGCATCCCCTAATTTTTGAATATTTTATTCTTTGATTGGTCCTCTCTTGGAGACATTAGACACAATTTTCCCTAAGTGATACACCTTGCATGAACTTGACAACACTCCTTTGAACACCTTTAACATTTTATTTTTGCTTTTTTTTCCACCTTGCATAACATAGCTTGCATGCCTGTGGTTCCCTTTGCATTTGTTCATGGGTTCTAAGCATACAAATTTTTGCTTGTCTCATGAAGTACAAACCAAAATTTTCTTTTGTGGCACCTTGTTAAAGTTATCAGGAGGTATAACTTTGATATGGTTGAGCGGGAAGCCCATCTAGCAGCATGAATTTCCCCATAGCTACCTCTGTGTTTGTGAGTGCATGCCAACTAGTGTATGTATCTCACCTTTTGGGCTTTCTCACCCCGTGGATAACCAGAAGTTTCATGGCCCTAGAGTGAGTATACTTGGGTTTTCTCACCCAACGGACCACCATGAGTTTTGTCACCCCAAAGTGAGTATGCATCCTCATTTTTAAACAATCAACCTAGATCTAATCCACAACAAGCTGGACAAACAATCGAAGCTTCCATTATTTTTCATCATCATGTGTGTTCTTTTGTTCTTATGTTTGGTTTGCCATGAGAACTTGATCCTGGAGGCTTGATCATCCCTCTTGGTTATTGTTATTTCAGCTTACCAATGTGAGAGCATTAGGATCCCTCTCGATGTGCATGTTGAGCTACTTTAGTGAGAGTTTGAAGCAAGTTCATCCTCTCACTAAAGTGGGGGCTTAATGTGTCACCAAAAAATGTATAGTTGACATTTTTACGCTCCCTTGAGTCCTTCTAATGGGTTTTGGCTTGATTTTGTCTTGATTTAATGTAATAATGTGGCTTAAACATTTAAATTATGGTGTCTTGTAAAGGTGTTGTGAAGTGTTGTAAGACATTTCTACACTTTTCTAGACTCTATTCATTATAATTCACCTAAAAATAACATTTTCATCACTTATTAAGTCCTATTTTGAAGTGTTGTAAAGTCTTGTAATAAGATTTCACACTTTTCTAGGCTTAATTTTATTAATTCAACCCTTTCTCATGTCTAAATGACCCCTTAATACATTTTTTGACTATTTTTAAGTGTGTTTTTTAGGATATTCCCGTTAGACAACTTTTAGTGCCCTGAAATTCCTGACACCCACTTAACTTGCTCAAGTGGGACCAAATCACCCATAGGGGCGACTTAGTCCTTTTTGGCACAAAACTCAAAATAATTTTAAATTTCTAGTGGGATTTTGTCCTCTAACCCTTGAGGCTAGCCTGTGATGTGTTACTTTCGGGAAATTTTAGTAAAATCAAGTATAAAAAAGGGTTTTTCACCTCATTTTACATCTCCTAATTAATTCAAGCAATCTTTCATCGCATACATCTACCTCTTGCACTCATTAAGCATTCAAGCAAATCAGGCATTGTTAAGTCAAGCTATTGGAGTTCTTCATTGCATATCTTCATATTTGAGCATTAATGGTGTGGTAAGTTTATAACATTTGCATTTGTATGTTATCTATTTATCATACTCATTTCATTCTATTTCATTGTTTAGGGTTTGATTACCAAAGTGGGGTTTGACCAAGGCAAACCCCTATTCTCTAACCCTGAACCATTTTTCCTCTTTTGCATGTGACTTTTGTATGCAAATTTGTCAAGCAATAGATGGTGAAAAGTGATCAAAAAGTGCATCAAGTCAATCAAGTCAACATCATCCTATTTCATGTTTGGAGAGACTTTCTGCCCTATTTTTTGCAAAATCATGTACAAACACCTATCAAAAAAGGAAGTGCAGACCTAAGACTACAAGATTATGTCTTGAATTTCCTGAGATCTGCGGGAGGACTAAGTCACCTCTAGGGGTGAATTAGTCCTGCTTCCAAGCCTAAAAATTGATTTTGATATTTTTGAACACCCATTTGGCAGATTATCATTCCTGTAAAGTTTCCTGAAACTAGGACTAAGTTGCCCAACCTGGCCTAAGTGTCCCTGTCAACATTTCAGTCAACTTTTCTAGAATTCTAGAATCTTTCAACATCAAACTTTTGATTCCAGGTGCATCTCTTCCATTTTGTTCTGCTATTTCTTCATATAGTTGCATTTCTTAGGTATTTTTGCATATCACAATACATTTTCCAACACTTTACATTTTCATAGTTTTGCCTCATTAAATCATTTAAATTTCATATTAGTGCATTACTACATCTTAATTAGGCATAATTGCACCTCATTAACATAGAATTTGAGTGTAAAACCTTGCATTTTGGTAACCCTTTACATCCCCTTTCTCCTTTTAGGTGAAAAACCCTAGGAGGAGCAAAGCATTGCAAGAAGGGAAAACCAAAATCATCGTTTACACAATGGAAGGTGAAGCATATTACTTCATGAAGAAATGTCAACAGTTTCAAATCCACAATGATTTGGTGCATGCACTAATGTAGGGACTCCATCCATTTACCTCACCTTGGCCTTTCTCTTAATGGGACTCAACCTTGTTGGGAAGATTCAACCTACATCTGCCTATGGACACAAGTTCATTATCACTACAACAAAATATTTCACTAAATGGATCAAATCCATACCAATGACGTATATCATTGGTAAACAAATTTCAAAGTTCATACTAAACTATAGCATATACCAGTCTGGTGTTCCTTTATCCATAGTAACAAATAATGGGCATGCCTTCAAAAACTAAGACGTCAAGGAATTATGTGAAAGATACCACATCTAGCACCACTTCACCACTCCATATTATCCCCAAGGTAATGGTTAAGAAGAGGCATCTAATAAAACCATTGTGAAAATCTTAAAAAATATTATCAATGATGTTGGTTGAGACTAACATATACAACTAAATTCAGCCTTATGGGCTTATTGTATGAGCATTCATACTCTTGTTGGTGCAACACCTTATTCATTTGTCTTTGGTTCTGATGCCATCCTATCAATTGAGTTAAAGATCCCATCCTTAAGTGTTTCCATGCATAATTTCAATGATGATGAATATTACCAAATCTCTAGGTCACACGAGCTAGAACTATTAGATGAAAGAAGACAAACTGCGTTGGTCCACTTATAGGCATATCAAAATCACCTAAAACATAGCTACAAAAAGAGATTCAAGGTCTGAAACTTTGACATTGGTAATTTGGTCTTGAAGGAGAATCCAAAAAACCAACAAGAAAGAGAAAAACCAAGAAATTTTGAGCCTAATTGGTTAGGTCCTTATATCATCACCACAACATGCAGATCTAGTGCCTACAACTGGCTACTCCTAAGGGCGAACTGCTATCTGATCCTATCAATAGCATACACCTTCAGAAGTACTATACATGACCTTTGGAGATCCCATTGCATTAAAAAATATTTAAAAAATGGAAAAACATAAAAGAAAAGGGAAAGAAAAAATATGTCCTATAGTGAAAACCATTTTGATGATGCTTTGGATAAGTACCATGGTGAAAACCAAGCAAAGTGCCATGTGTAGTCGACTTCCACTCTACCATCTATCACTACTCTATCTAATTCCTTCTATAATAGCCTGAGCATTGGTTCATTTCATAATAAAATCTTTCTCACCCGTCTCATAGCTTGAGACTGATTAAACAGTTAGCATCAAACCACTTATCATATCCATCCTTTCATAAAAAACTAGTCATGTTCTAGATTGGGGGTAATCCTTGACCTAAGGTTTCAAAAGGATCTTACATATGGTATATGAGGAAATTATCACAAAAATACAAAAAATTAAAATATTTAACAAAATATTAAAACATTCAAATAACCTTTGAAAAATCCAAAAAAATCATAAAACAGTCAAAAAATGAAAAATGATGTTAGTTCATGGTACCAAACTACATTGTCTCTACATGTGTACTATTGTTACATGGAGCCTAATCATACTCGAAGGTTAAATTTTCCCCACTTTTAATGGCACGGTTTCCCCCCAAATTATTTAACGAGGGTTTGGGGGTAGTGCCCCCAAGACGGGGTCAAGGGACAGCGCCCCTTGCAGGGTCCAGGGGTAGCACCCCCACAAGGGCTCAGGGGAAGTGCCCCTGAAACCTCACATGTTTTTTATTATTTTATAAAGGCATCAGGAGTTATTTTCTATTGGCTGACATAAAAAAAAATATTATTTTGTAACTAACATAAGTCTTGATAAAATGGCTAAGGGTTAGGGTTTTCGTTGATATTGTATTGTAGCATTTGGAGCGGTATTGAGTTGCAAGGATTGTTGGTTGTAATCGGTTTGATTTATTGGATAATAATATTGGACTCTATGTCAGTGGATGTAGCCCAAGTTTGGGTGAACCACTTTAAAAATTGTCTCTTGTTATTATTTATGTGTTTTTCATTCCTCTGTTTAATCTTTATTTGTATTTAATTGATATTTTTTGCATGCAATTTCTGACAAGTGGTATCAGAGCAAGTTGTGTTTGATTATCATCTACAAGAAGGTCTCATGGTTGAGTGCAAGCAATGGAAAATGAGGGTAAATTGAAGGTACATAAATTCAATGGGCAGAACTATCAGTTATGGACGATGCAGATGGAGGATTATCTCTATTAGAAGGATTTATGGAGGACATTGGAATGAATAGCCAAGAAACCAACAACAATGAATGATGAGGATTGGAATCTTCTAGACAGAAAGGCACTGGGAGCCATTCATTTATGCCTAGCACAATCGGTGGCATTCAATATTACAACAACAAAGACAACTCAAGAGTTGATGGAAACCCTAACAAAGTTATATGAAAAGTCTTCCACTTTGAATAAGGTATTTCTTATGAAGCGTTTATTTAATATGAAAATGGTAGAAGGTGGGTCAATTTCTGATCATTTAAATGAGTTTAATATGGTTACTAGTCAATTAACTTATGTAAATGTAAACTTTGATGAAGTTAGGGCTCTTTTGATTATGTGTTCTTTGCTTGAAGCTGGAATAGCTTGGTAATGGTTGTTAGCAATTATGTTTTGGTTTGAATACATTGAAATTTGATGATGTTGTTGGTGTTATTTTGAGTGAGGAAATTTGTAGGAAAAGCTCAGGTGGAACATCCACATCAGGTAATGTTTTGAATACAAAAATTAGGGGTAGAAAAAATGAGAGAGGAAACAATTTTGGAAGTCGTGGGAAGTCACAAGAAAAATCAAAGGACAAAAGGTTCCAATCTAGAGACAAGAGGGATTGTTGGTACCGTGGTAAGCTGGGTCATTTAAAGAAAGATTACTGGTCTTGGAAAAATAAAGGAGACAAAAAGGAAGGAAGTAAAGAGGAAAATGTGGTAATTAAAAAATCCGACAAGGATGCTTTGATTTTTTCCCTTGATAATGTTGATGATTCATGGGTTCTAGATTTAGGGGCGTCATTTCATGCTACGCCCCATAGAAGTTATTTTCTTGATTATGTCCAAGGGGATTTTGGGTTGGTTTATTTGGGAGATAATGAACCTTGTCAGATTGTTGCAGAATGGGAATCATTGGCTACTACAAGAGGTAAGGCACGTTCCAAGGCTGAGTAGGAATTTAATTTCAACAAGGCAGCTAGGTGATGAAGGTTGTACAATTACTTTTAATGATAAAAAATGGAAGGTTTCAAGAAGTGCCTTAATAGTAGAAAAAGGTGTGAAATTAAGCACCTCATATCTTTGTATAGGTCATATTGTTCCTTCTACTTTAGTTGTTGTAGAGAAAACACAAACAGGTTCAAGAATAGTTGTTGCAGGTTCGCAAGAAGAGACTAAAATAATTGCTACAGGTTCTAAGACAACATTTTGGTATAACAAGATGAAATGAGTGATGTCAAGGATTTTTTGATCATCTCAAATGAAATAAATACCATCAAGTGGAACTAGTCCATACCTCTGAAGCCAAACCAAAATTATCAAGGTGGAAGATCTTCCTACCAGCAAAATTAGTTCCAAGGATGTGTGCACATGAATCCTCAGGCTCAAACAAATAGTCAGATAGTGTCAATGCCTACTCCATTGGGGAATGTTCAATCAAGTTCAAATAGAGAGTTGGTAGCAGGGCAAAATAATCTTGTTGATGATATCAATCCTTGGTGCTTCCTATGTAATGAAGCACATATGCCTCAAAATTTTTGGTGCGGCAATCTACAACAAAGAGTGGCAGAATAGCACAGTCAAGGCATGGCATCATATTCAAGAGGTTATGTATATGCCTCTTTGCAAATGGAAAATGTGGTACTCATAGTGCAAATGCAAGGAATGTCCCTGGAGCAAGAGACAGATATAGCTCTTGACCACACGCTCTTCTTATGGATGGAAGAAGAAGAGGTGGTGTTTGCAAATGATGCATCCACATCAAAGGCCCCACAAGTGCAATCTGATTACAACACTTGCTCAAAGAGGAGATTCATAGGTGAATCGGTCATCTCGTAGCCCAAAAGTGTCCCCGACAAAACTCCTAGTACCTCTGCAATTGCACAACAATTTAAGCTACAAAAGGAGATTGTTATAACAAGGGCTAAGGAACAGAAGCCTTTGAATCCACTGCCATTCAATGTGGTGGAACAATTAAAGAAATCCTCTGCTAATGTATCTCTTTGGGATATCTTAGCTATTTCAGAGTAGAAGTCATTGATGCAGAAAGCCCTACTCGAAGATACCAGCAAGAAGCCAACAAAGCAACCCTCCAAAGGGAAGGACGTTGATTCTCCATCTCAGGCTAAAGTTCTCACAAACAGTGGAGAGGAAGCTTCTACTGAAAGTAAAGGTAAGCCTAAATTGAAACTTCTTTTTGACTCTCATTGTGGGTAAGAATTTGTTGCACAATTTTATGATTGACTCTGGTGCTAGTACCACAGTCATGCCCAAGCAGATAGTTGAAGCCTTAGGACTTAACTATGAACCTTTAAATAGAGGAGTTATGCAACTTGATGGGAACAAGGTTGAAACTGTAGGTGTCATTAAGAACCTCCCCTTGACTCTATTCTCCTTCCCTAGCATCATAGTTCCACAAGATACTGTGATCATAGATGTTCCCCCATTGTTCAATCTTTACTTATCTCGGGAATTCACTTCCAAGATAGGTGGATATCTTTCCTTGGATTGGTCACACTTGATCCTCAAGACCAAACATGGAGCTAAAATGAAGACAATTTCAGAACCTCTACATTTGGAACATGTAGTAGATGAAGTCATGATCAACTTTGAGGCCCTCATACATCTATCACCAAAGAGGAAATGTATTGTACTGAGCTACTAGAGGATGAGAAGGTAATCGGAGACCAAACTGATCAAGAAGAGGTCCTCTTGAGCAAATATATAGACATTGATCCTTTCGGAAATTATCATGCCACTGGATTGGGAACCTATTTCATCTACAATGAAGATCAAGTGATTGTGAAGGTCATGAAGGAATCTAAGGGTGGTCAAGCCACAAATCTATGGACGTTGCATTTTGATGGAGCAAGATGTAAAGTTGGTGTAGGAGTCAGGATATGTTTGACATCCCCATCCAATGAAAAGACCCTCAATTCTTTTCGCTTTCAGTTTTCCTGTTTGAACAATGAAGTTGAATATGAGGGCCTAGTGCAAGGTCTGAGTCTTGTAGAACAGTTGGATGTTAAAAAAATAATGGTGTTCGAAGACTCCGAGCTAGTAGTCAATCAAGTCTAAGGGCTCTCTGTAGCTAAGAATGTTCGCATGAGATCTTATAGGCATAGATTTTGCAATCTAATTGAGAGCTTTGGAGCCTTCAATATCCAGATAGTTCCCAAAGAGCAAAATACAGCTGTGGATTACATGGAAACAATCATATCTTAATTTGACCCTATTTCCAACCTAATTGATAACGTACACTCTGTGTGAGTGATTGTCTAACTGGTAATCCCAAATAATTACTAAAGCTAGAAAGTGTTTGAAAGTGATGAACACATTGCCTCATTCATCCAGTAGTCAAGAGAGTTCGTTGAGCAATTGAGCAACTCCAATCGAAAATTGTTGAGGCCTATAAAGGGAAAATTATTCAGTTGAGGTCCAACGATCTTCCAAAAGGACTGGTCACTCTCGAAAACCTATTCAATTTTGACGATGCAAGGAATAATAAGATGAAGTTTGTAGTGGACAAAAGTGATTATGTGGATCTTCAAGTTAGGGACAGAAGGAAGATCAAGGTCGGAAAGGATATCCCACAGCATGATAAAGAAAGGCTCATCCATTTTTGTGAAAAATATGGAGTAGTGGCCTGGTCGTATGGTGACCTCAAGGGATATAATCCTGAAATCATCCAGCATACTATAGAACTGATGGAGGGAGAAAAAATTGTCTGCCAGAAGTAGAGACCAGTAAATCCAAAGATTGAGGCATTGATGGCACAAGAGTTGACAAAGCTAATTCAATCCTGGATCGTCTTCTCAATCAAGCATAGCACATGGGTTTCCAACCTGGTTCTTGTCTAGAAAAAGAATGGAGACATCCACCTGTGTGTTGACTTCTGGGACTTGAATAGAGCATCCCCGAAGGACCACTACCCCTTGCCTTCCATGGAATCTATCTTGCAAACAATGGTTGGCTTGGAAATGTTTTCTCTATTGGATGACTTCTCCACTTAGAACCAGATCCAAGTAAAAGAGGAAGACCAGCACGAAACAACATTCACTACCAAGTGGGGAACATTCGCTTATGCGAGGATGCCCTTTGACCTCTCAAATGTGGGACCTACCTTCCAGCGGGCAATGGATATTGCTTGCAGAGAATTGATCAACAAGATTATCTTAATCTACTTAGATGATCTTACTATATTATCTAATTCTAAAGATGATCATTTTAACCATATAGAAATGGTTTTTAAAAGATGTCAAGAGTTTGGGGTATCCCTGAACCCAAAAAAATGTGTTTTCGGAGTTTTGCAAGGAAAACTATTGGGACACATGGTGTCCAAAGATGGAATTGCAATTGACCCAAAGTGGGTAAAGGCAATCAGGGAGCTTCCCCTACTAGTCAACAAGAAGGGAGTTCAGTCCTTTCTGGGAAAGGTAAATTTTGTGAGCAAATTCATTTATGATTTTGTAGGACTAATTAGAGTTATTACCCTGATGCTCAAGAAGGATCAATTTTTCAGTTGGACAAAAGAGGCTAGAGAAGCCTTTGAGAAGGTTAAGGATGCTATTTCTTCAACTCCTATTCTGGTAAACCCAAACCTATCAAAGGACTTCATAATGTATGTATTCAGTAGCAAATCTAGTATCGTTATTGTTCTGACCCAAAAGGATGATGAAGAAAAGGGAGAACATCCAATAGCCTTCCACTCCTAGACCTTAAAGGATTATGAGGCGAATTATAACTTTATTGAAAGGAAAGCATTCACCATTATTAAGGGGCTCAAGAAGTTCTGACACCTTATATCTTGCAACAAGGTGGTTGTATATGTCTCTCATTCTAGTGTGCGTGAATACATTATGGAAGAAAAAATCACAGAAAAAAAGGGCCAACTAGATTATTAAAATCCTCGAATATGACATTGAGATCAAGCCCACAAAGACTGTGTAAGGAAGAGGATTGTGAGAGTATCTGACACATGACGAAGAAGTTGTAGCTGAGGAGGAACAACCTGATTTGGTTTTGATGAACGAACTTGAGTCCGAAGGCTACTAGTTAGTAGATAGAATGAGATTTATGCAGGCTAGGAAATATCTGACCGGACTCCCTTTTCAGAAGAGAAGATTCTATAGATTGCAAAATAGCGGATATGCACTCAATGAAGGAGTCCTTTTCAAAAGGAACTTAAATGGTGTTCTCCTGTGGTGTGTCACCTCAGAGCAAGTGAAAATAATTCTAGACATTTTTCACAGCAGTCTCGTGAGCGGACATTTCTCTACAAAGACCACCACCATCAAAATTATGTGTGCCAGATATTTCTAGCCTACACTATTCAATGACTCACATTCTCTAGTTAAGGCCTACAAGGAATGCCAATTCTTCATAAGAAGAAGGAAAAACTCAGCAATGCCTCTCAATCTAATAGTGGTTGATGAACCCTTTGCACAGTGGGGCCTTGATTTTATCGAGATGATTAATCCCACCTCCAATGCTGGATAAAAATGGATTCTCACGACCACAGACTACTTTACCAAATGGACCAAGGTCGTGCCCCTGAAGAATGTGATGGAGGTAGAGATTGTGAACTTTCTCAAAGAACTGGAAACAAGGTTCAACCCGCCAAAGACCATTATCTCTGACAATGCGAAGGCCTTCCGAGTTTCAAAGGTATGTCAATTTTCACTTGAAAGTGGCATATTTCTAAAGACATCTTCAAACTACTACCCATAGGGAAATGGTTTGGCCAAGTCAACTAATAAAAATTTAGTCTGACTCATTAAAAGAATCGGGTCAGAGCATCAAAGAGAGTGGCATAAGAACCTCTGGGTAACGCTCTGGGTAGATCGAATAACTCCTAAGCAAGTCCTTAAGACTTCACTGTATGAGATGATATACATGAAGGAAGCACTATTGCCTGTCTCCATGGAAAATCCTACACTACAGTTGCTCAAGTCTCTAGAGGTTGAACAAAATGGAGCCATGGAGGTCTAGTTGGCTGAGTTGTTGGAGGTGTAGGAGAAAAGAGAAAAAGCCCTAAAAACCATGAATAGCCACTGACAAGTAGTTAAAAGGTGGGTTTGACAAGAAGACCTCTGACTAGGGTCCTAAATACAGAGACTTAGTGCTAAAATTCAATGAGAGGACCACAAAGCCTGACCAACATGGAAAATTTGATACTCCAGGGGAAGGCCCTTTTCAAATTATTCAATGCAAGCAACATAACACATTTGAATAAGAAAATATAGAAAAAGAAGCATTGGGAAATTCAGTTAACGGAATTCACCTCAAATTGTTCAATTAAGCTTTATTAATCATTTTGCCAGTGTAAATATGTAATTATGTAAATTTCCTTTATGTTTTTGTTCGTCTGTTCTTTCTAAACAAAACCCATAATGCAAGAAGTGGAGAAAGAAAAAGAGACAGAAAATTGATAAAATAGTTGTATATTCATTATACTATAATATATACTTTGATATTACAATTCCAAAATGGCTCTCAAGCCATACTTTTCGAGTATATATGTATGCTAAGAAACTTTTTTAATATATGTATTAAAAGCCTTCTGAGGAATATATACAAAAAAATAGGAGAAAATATTTCATTCTTAAACTAGGGTAGCATCAGCATCGGCAACATCAGGAACAATCACATCAACAACCTCTTGAGTAGCGATAGGTGCAATGAGAATGGCAATAGGAGCATCAACGATAACAATGGCAAGTGGTGGAGGGAAAACCAGATTTCTAAAGTCGATGTACCACTCCATGTCATAGAACAAAACAACGTTGTAGCATCGCAGCAAGAAGTGGCAAGCACGAGAAACACTTTAGCGGTGCTCTCTAATCATCATAATATGGAATTTGCTTAGGAATGGAACCCACATCACCACTACATCCTCTTCAATGTGTCTGTGGAGATCACTCACTGTGGGGAGACCAAGGCCATGCACTACATTCGTCACAACTTTTCCAAGGCCTCTAAGGTAGTGCTTTGGGAAGATTTCCATTGTGATTTGTAGGATCATCTACTTCGCTACATGTATGTCAAGCAAATAGGCAACGAAATGAGAGCACATGTCAGTATTTATCCTATGTTTATCCTCATATTTTATGCAATCCCTCCCTAGTACCCACTTCATTGCTATAATTTCCAAAGAATGCTTGTTCTTTGTCATGCATTTAAGATGTCTACTAGAAATTTCCCCAAGGAAAGTTGCCTACGACCTATTGCTAGTAGGCCTAATTGGAGTGTTCATTGCGCCTATCTCTAGTTCTAATTACCAAATGCCAATTTGTCCCAATTACCAAGTGCAGTTCATGTTGTTGTCTTTAGGTCTATTTATAGAAATAGCCAAGGTACAATGTGTGCGATAAGCATGATGTTGATTGGGTATTAACTCAAAAATCCCACCAAGAGAAAACTCGAGAATCCCACCCAGTTGCATTTGTTGTGTATGAATTGTTGTTGTGAGTTAAGAAGTAATTAATTAACTAAAATCGATGGTAGTCCCAAGTGATAGTCCACATGGTCAAGTGTTAATGTGTCACACTGTGGACATTTTTCATTCTCCAAGGATGAACTCAAATCTTTTTGTGTACTTGTTACGCCTTTTGCCTAATCATTATTTTTAAGTTATTAATTGCAAAGCATGCAAAAGGTTTTGTATGCCTTCAATCGTCGACTCAATTTCCCAAGAAATGGTGTCGTAGGACATAATAACTAATTGTCATTATGAAATAATATCTTTTCAAAACACAAGGAATTCATTTCGTATGAACGAAATAATTGGCAGTACATGTCGAATTTATTACAAAAAGGCAATCATTGTCTACAACTCCAAGTGTTGCATGCGAAAGAACAACACTGTGAAGAGTTTTCTGAGTACGTTGTTCATTGTGAAAAGCTTTGAGTGCAGAATTTTCCAAAGAACCCAAGTGGGTTTCAGAAAGGTTGAGCATCACAAAGGTCTACAGAATCTTAATATGGCCCAAAATCCTTAAATGGAAGCACAAGGAGAGGCAACCCAAAGCTTATTTGATGCCATGCATGTAGCACCAATGGCCAACATTTTTTATAACATCTCTTACGCTTCGCCTAGGATACCGAAGAAGCCAAAGTGGATCCACATGTGGGCCGTGGACAAGAAAGCTCGCAGGAACCAAGCCCTAATAGTGGAAGAATGGGATAAAATTCACGACCCTATCCTTAAAACTAACCCTAAGAGTCTTAGGGAAGCAGCCTGCAAGAGAATGAAATAGGCTAATAACCAACAGTCTTTGGCATACAAGCTATGGTTTTGCCGTCTCCTACAGTATATGGTCCCCTTGGTGCATCACTGCCTGGAACTAGTTCACGAGTGTGCTCAACATTTCAACCTAGACACTGGCGCCATTGAAGACCAAAAATTGAGAGTTTTGATCAACATGGACGCTATCAGGGATACGCTATGCATCCCTACCAGAAGAAGCTCTAGAGCAGAAAGGATGGAAACATTCACTATAGAGGGCAGGGAAGAGTTCTAGAGGACCAAAGATTATGCTCTATACTTTTATAACAGGCAAGCCAAAAGGCCTAAGGAAGATGTAGCAAAGTTGCCACAGATTCTGGTCACACACAATGCTTTCAACTCAGACTTGCAGGATGCCTTCTCTATGATGGATTTTGTTTGTGGCATAGAGCTTGATCTGTATGTTTAGGAGTTTCAAATGGGTCTAGGTTTTTAGCTGAGAAGACAACATTCTCTATTTTGGTATGACTTCGTCGAGGTCATTATTTAGGAGATGTTGGACCAAATCAAGGATTACCAAATGCAGCATAGGTTCAGGTTTTCTTCTCTCCTTGCTCACATATTTTTACACCAGAACCTTGACTTCTTTCGAAACCATATGGCTTTGGCTATTTTTAGTGAAAATGGGGAAAGAAGGTTGGTTTCTATGTGGAATCCCCTCCTTTCTGCAACTTATAATTACTATGCATTTTTTGAGTGTTTCTTGACTCTGATTTTGCAAGATTTCAGTGAGGACGACAAGATTTATTGGCTTTCCATCGAGCAAATAGGGTGGATGCAGAGTTTCCTTCCTCCTTGCAATTGGTTCCCTGGAGAGGATTTCACATTCGTTAGGTTGCATGGCTTTACTGAGGATCCATTCTGACTCCCAGTATGTGTTACAAATAGAGTGTTGCCCTTGAGGTGTTTTGACAACTAGCAATTATCGACATCAAAACAGTAATAATGTTAAAGAAGTAGACACATGGTATGCTAGAGGCAAAGCTAGCTCATCTGGGGCTGGTATTAATTCATGAAAAATGGCAATATAATCCGGATAATGACCTAGGAAAGCTGAACATTTAAGTGACTCATAGCTCCCGGCCTTATTGGGAAGCTCAACAAAATTTGTATTATGACTAGGATGATCTATTTGTGGACCTAGCCTATGTTCCTATTGAAGATAGGAGGTTTCCATGGCTCTCTTTCTATTTCCCTTTGGAGAAGCCTAATGAAAAGCTTAAAATGGGGGCCACCCTTTGTAATCGATTGGTCAAGCAATGGCAGTGGAGTACCGAAAAAATTACAGACTTTTGGATTTATCATCAAGAGACCAAATGCCTTGATGCCCTGTTCCAGGAGATAGACAAGGATGAAAGATTTGATGATCTATGGAACAAAAGGCATGAAGATACTAATGCAAGCAATGATGAGGATGTAGACCTAGAGGAAGCAAGGGCAATAGTGAAGATAAAAGAGGCAAAAAAGGATCAACCACAGAAAGCTGGAAATGCGATGGAACATCCCGACAAAGCTCCACTAAGAGCGCAGGTGACTACATCATAGTTGGAGGCCTCACTACCACATGCATGGGTTATGAAGAGACCCAGAGTAGCCCAACAACCTTAGGAGGTCATAGAGGTAGACAATTCTCCACCCGATAAGAGGTCACGAATGGATGCAACTTTTGGAGAAGGCTCACAAGAACCTGCAATGAGCCAAGGATTAGAGTCCTCTACACCTCAGGTATCTTTCTCTCCCTCTCTTCTCACTTCATAGTCTTTGGTTTCCCATGCTACCTCTGCTCCTCCCATTACTTTGAGTGTCAACCATTCCTTTTCTGCTCCCACAATCGTGAGAGGTTTCTCCCAATTCTCCCAAATCAGACAATTAGCTTTTACTCCCTTGTGGTCTATTCCACCTTTTGGCGCAGCCTAGTCTGGACCCACCATGACATATCCTTTTAATCCCACTATGTCAACTCTGATTCACATCACCCAGTAAATGGTTACCTCTGTATCTTCGTCACCACTCCCTATGAGTCCTTCTGCCACTTCCCAAACTGGATATTGGCCTAGCATTCCCTCATTCTCCCCATTAACGGTCTCTCAACCAAAGAAGACGTCATTTGAGACCACAACTCTCTCATTCCCTTTTGCTCTTCCTCCCAATGTGCCCTTTGCTAACGAGTTGATTAAATCACCAACAAAATTTATGGGGCAAAGTGACAAAACTAAAGTAGCATGGGCTATTAAGGTCCAAAAGAGAAAAGAAAAAGATGCAACAAAGCTTGTTGAGCCATGTGTGTAGACCCTTTTCAATGAATTTCAGGGGTCATTGCATTTTTTAACCATGACTCTAAACACCATCAAACTACAAGGAAAGATGCAACTTAGGGATTATGCTATCCATGTTGTGGGAATCGATCTGCATGCAGCCCGACTGCAAGACAAAGTTGAGCTAATGGAGGAAACCCGGCGAGTGGTGACTACCGAGTTTCTCAAACACAGTCACCAACTAAAGAAAAAGGAAGAGGAACTCAAGAATGTTAAGGAAAGGATGGAAGTCCTAATGAAAAATGAAAAATCTATGGATGCTAAAATTGCACGAATATCTCAACAAGCACAAGAGGAAAGTGCCAAAGTCCGAGCAGAACTTGCGAAGTTCTAGTCCTTGGGTCTCAACCTAGTTATCAGACTATGGCAGAAAAACCAAGAATTACAAGACTAGTTGGCTCAGGTAGAGGGAGAAATGCAACAAAAAATTGAAGAGCATAGGCAGCAATGAGTTCAATTGGAGTAGGAAATGCAGTAGAAGGATCAGGAGCTCCAGGGAAAAAAAGTTTAGCCAAAAAAGGAGATCTAGGAAGTAAAGCTCTCCCTAGAAAAAGAATCTGGAACCAAAGCCAAGTTGAGGAACTATTGCGAAGCAAGGACATTGAGTTGAAAACTCTGTAGGGACAACTCTCTACAACAAACAAGAAAATTGAAGAGTTGATGCAGGATGTTGGGTCGAGGGAGATGGAAATTGGTCTTTTGAAAAATTCTCCCCAACCCTTGCTCCTCAATCAAATCTCCTTTGAGTAGCCCAAAAATTATATATCTCCTATTGGGAGAGAGTCAATTCCTTTTGTTTGACTCTTCAACCAGCACTTCAACTCATGGCGGAAGTGACAAGTTTGAGTAGGGAGGTACGTGGAACAATTGAATAGTTCCACAGTTCATTTCGAAGAGGGTGCCCGAGGTGGAGAAGTTGCTAGACAAGTTAGACACGGTGGCGAATGAAGACTTGGTGAATGCAGGGATTGAAGATTGAAGGTTAGCAGCCAAGAAGGTGAAAGAATTCATCCATTGTCACATGGCCATCCTTCATGCCAACAATTACTCAGCAACAGTGAGTCAGACAATGAATAGTATGTGGATGAAATTCTCCCAACTGACTCAAATGGGCTTTCCCTCCCCATTTCTCTCTGATGGTTCGGTGGCCACAACGGAACACATTGCAACAAAGATTGAGGAAAAACATCAAGATTTATCTAATTTTTAGAATTTCAACCAACCCCCACTACTGAGGACATTGAAGGTGTCACCCATCAGATAGTGCAGCTTCTCTTTCAGCTTGAGAATGGGACCAAGATCTCCATGGAGCTTCCCTTCAAAGAAGTAATTGATCTGCATGAGGCACAAGGGAATCTACGCGCTATATCGAGGCCGAATGGTTGCCTTTGCAAAACGCGCCCTCAAAGATCTAACTTCGTTGCCCATTGAATAAGGCTCTGGTCTTCAAACCAAAAATTTTGGGTTCACATTCCATAAGAAAAATGCCCTTGGTAGTTGCCAAAAGTTGTGGATTAAAAATCCCTAAAGCTCCCTTCAGGTTGATGATATTATTTTTCTTATCCCCAACTCACACCTCATGTGTTTGAATATATCTAGGTCCTTTTTGAAGAGTTTCACTCACTTGCTCCACGTGTCCATCGCACGCTCCTTGGAAGGATTTCCTCCCTTGCTTCTTTATTGAGCCCTCTCATGTCTCCACATGTTAGCAACGAGGACCTTCGTGAGCCCGCGCCCCTTTGCTTCTCTACCAAGCTCCACCCACGTGCCACGTAGCATCATTTCATGGGCACCTTTTGGTAGACCCCACAGCCAGCACTTGGAACAAAGACTTCTCCACATGTCTTCTCCACAGTGAATTTCATCACAAGGAAGTGAAGAATGAACAACAAGCCCCATCTTGTCGCCACATGTCCTAACCAACTCTGTGGGTGGGTGACATGTGTCTACATGGGAATTTTGCTGCTTCCACACTGGGACCACATTCATCATTTGCAAAGGGACACATCTTGTTCAAAGGCGACTACATTCTATGTTTCAGAATTTTTTTTGTTGCAATGGCCTTGGGAAATCATTTTTACAAACATCATTGCTTGTGCTTGGGAATCTTTTCAATTATTGGCTCTTAGGTAGTGGGATGATCCTCTATATATACTGCTTCAACTTTTTGAAAATGAGTTCGGAGAATACATAGAAAAATTGTTGAAAGACACCAGGCCTTTGTATTGTTTTTTATTATTGTATTAAGACTCACAGACTATGCCATTTTTGTTCGTCCTTTCTATTTCTTAGTTAGTTGACAAAATATTATATCGTGATGTTATTTTATTTAGTAGTTTATGTGCAAAAATTTTGTAATTTCAATATAAGTTTACTGATTCAAACCATGTCTTGGACTCTTCTTTTCAATAAATGTTTATGGAATTTATTTTATGTTATTTAATAAACTTCTTGGGTTTTTTGTCTATGCTTTTTGTTGTTTTCGGACATGTAGATTGTTGAACAGGCTCTTAAATCTCATCAAAAGGGAATATTTTCCGTGCCTATTAACTTACATCTTGGTGCATCGCCTTAGATTAGATCTTTATTTTATATATATGCTTCCTTTTCCCTTTCCAACCCCCCAATTACAAAAGGAATCGACTTTTTAAAAAAACCCGGAGGTCACTCAATTTAGCACAATTGGTTCCCCCATTAACTAAGTTTCCCATAAGGTCATTGCTTAGCATTTTTAGGCATCAACATTTCATAAACACAAAAAATGTTCTATGATGATAAAGCATGCATTGCTAAAATCTCAAGTAATATCAATCATTACATCAATCTTAATTTGGATGAATGATCTATTTAAATGGTTTCGCTTCTTACTAGCTATTTCTTCGTACTAATAGTTCTTCTAACAATCTCATAGTCATCTTAGTGACGTACTATGACACACATAAATAAATATATGAGCTACATCATCCTGCATTCATAATCATGTTAGAATATCATAAATATATCACATACATATAGGTTATACATACTATATAAGAAAAATACAAAAAGAGAGATAATATTGCATCACATTTTTAGAATCATTATCACCTATATGACATCATATAATATATGGCATAACATGTTTTAAACATATAATATCATCATCTAAAACACATGAGCATTAAATATCCATACATCACATCGTAGATCATAAGCATTAAATATCTATACATCATGCCATACATGTAAGCATAAATCATATGTCATGTACATCCATCCATAAATAAAATTATACATAAACATCATATGCATCTATCAACATCCATCATATAGAAATATGCATAACAAATAACACATCATATAATCGCCTCCAAAAAATGATGTATCTCATACATATCCAAAATATGTTACAGTATAAATATCGAATGACTGTCAAAAATCTAGAGCTTGTAGGCTCAATAAAAAATATGCATGTCTATGTATACAAATAGGCCTATCTTGTGTTTCCCTTGTCACTAGATGGATGCCTCTCCTCTCTATGTCCTGATCTTGATACTCGTGATTGATCCCTATGTGAATGTTGACCTGAATGATAAGGAGATGCCCTCGGCTGAGACAACCCTCTAGTGTTTTGTGATCTCCATGAATGAGATCTACTCTGACTCTCTATAAAGTTGGATGCCTTCTTCGCTAGTGGCACTGCCCTCTCATAAAGATCTCTATAATACTGCTCAACCCTATTGGATGTATGCAATGTCCATTCTAGATCTGTAGTTCCCCTACTAATAGTATCAATGAACTCAATGGATCTTTGATCAACCCATTGTGCTCTGATAATTGACACATCACACTCAACCATCAATTCAGCGACCTACCCCTATAGCCCTATATATGAGCCAATGCAACCTATAGCTACACTTACAATGTTGCTACTTGTGGGTCTGGTGCTATCTCCTCTATGTCCTCCATGATATCATGAAGGGCTTCTCTGATTGAGACCTCCTCCATACCTTCCATCATGGCCATGTCCTGTGCAACCTCCTCCTTCACAGTGATGAACTTATTCTCCACCTCCACTTGGATCTCATGTTGTTCCCAAGCCTCCATCTCTATGTCACCTACCACCTCATCCATATGGATCTCCTCTTGATGATGAGTGACATCTGGTCGCACCTACCTTGCTTTTAGACCCTCGCCTTAGTGAGGAGAATCATCCCTCAACTAATCCCACCTCAGTGCCCAAGGTGGAAGCCCACCTCTATCCCTTCAACCTCTTTCACCACCCCTACCACCATCTCCACCCCTACCTCCACCACCACCCCGACCATGTCAACCTCTGTCATCACATCTCCCCCACCCTCTTCCTTGAAATCTCCCTTATGGATCTCTGCCTGGCCTCTCTACAAGAGCAAGTTGATATGGATCTATAAAAGATGTGGGCCTGTGTTGGACCCACCACACATTGTAATCTTCTATAGTACCTACATCAATTAACTCAGTAAGGGAACCCCACTCAACTAGTTATAAACCATCGATCTCTACAACCGCAACTTGGATGTTGATCATGGGTCCCCACATGGGAACCTCTCAAGAAGATTGAGAAAACTCTATGATGCCCACAAGAACTCTACCACTCTCCAAACTATTGTAGCACATGCTTTGGAAGATGTATCTCTATAATGTGTTGGGTTTATACAGTACGACCAATAAAATATATGGTCTATCGACAATGCAACAGATGCTCTGCACCATCATCCCACACTGGGAAATCCTTGTACAACCTTCATGTGAAAGAATCAAGGGTATCAATACCATGTCGCTAATACTCTACATCACCAACTCGAATATTTATGACAACACCTCCATAGATATATACATATGGTAGCCTTGGTGCTTATCTATATATTGGTGGCCTAAAGACAACTAGGTGCTCCCAATCCCAAACCATAAGTAATGTAGTACCACAACTGATAGACTGAGCATCTCAATATGCCACATTATGAATTTGGAAGTAAAGCATGGCCAATAAATAAGGACTCCAAGCATAAGCAATGGCATACTCCATCATGCCCTCAAGCATCTAACCTCATTTGATGGGGAATCCATGGCCTCCATGGTTAGGAATATTGACACCTCTGATAATAATGTAAATCACAACTATGAGTTGGTCGTATCTGTCAATGAGTGTATCCCATTAGATTTCATAGTCCTCAACACCCAAAGCTAGGTTGTTAGTAACAAAAACTCTCCATAAGGCAGTTGAACCACGATCAGGATCATAGACAACCCACTCCCCATGGATCAAACCCTGAAGAATATGTCAAACATACTACAATGTCACAGTGGCCTCTCTTGTGGGAAAATGAAAGGAACTAGTCTCTGAATGCCACCGCTTTGCTAAAGCAATAAGAAGACCTTGGTTAGCCTAAATTATGGGCATGAAAGTAACATGGTATAATCCTAATGCATGCAATGTATCCCTCTCCTAATCTCCCAGATAATCTTGTAATTTGAAATAAGCAAGATGACTCTCTCGGGTATAGATCAATGGTAATTGCACTTGTGCCCACAAAAAAGCACATCACATTAATCAAGAAACTTAACAAAACCTATTAAACTCTTTATATAGAGAAAATTTTATCAAAAACTTACTCAATTGGTCTAATAGTCAAATGCATTAAACTATCATATAGATGTGGCTCACACTTGTGACTCACTTTGCAATTATGAACAAGCTAAGCAATTGTGGTGTACTGTCATGCAAATGTGTTGCAGGCAATCAATTGCATCATTCTATCCTACACATGCGTCACACCACAATGGATGCAACACACTAAGCAATTATGCGCAACCTAACATTCGTGACTCTATTTTATAGATGTGTCACACTTCACACATGTGGTACACAAGACTATACATGCAAAGAAAGCGATAACAAATGTGGCACCAAAATAACATAACATTTGCTTGCTCTTCTTCGATCACTAAAATATACTAAAAATTGCACAAAAAATGAGGAAAGGAAAGGGCACATAGTGCATCCCTTGAGCCCTCTGGTTGTCATAAGGATCAAACTTGGTATTCGCAGTGTGTAGCTACTAGAACATGCAACATCTTTGCAGGGTCTCCTTCACAAAATCTCTTCTTAGAGCTCTCAAACTTCTAAACTCAAAATGCACAAATTAACTTTTTGCACCTCCTAGGTCCTATTTAGAGACTTTTAGGGTGGGATTTTGAGAAACCTTTATAACTAGGTGAATCAACTTCAAACTTCAAACACAAATACGAACACCCTAGAGGTCCTAAAATTAAAAGCTTTTGCTACCAATGTACTCAACACTATAAAATTGACTTGTCGGAATTTTTTTCAAAAATTGTAAATTTTTTTGAGGGGGCATCAACCCATCCCACTGTCATACGGGCATATCGAGGCAACTCCCGAGCATAAATTTTTGAATTTTCTTTGACATAATGCTATAAAAATTCATTATATCAAAGAGGGGGAAAATGTAGATACCCTAAATTATCCTGACCTATGAGCAACATCTTTTTACTAAATTTCACTCTTCTTCCATAATGACTAAATAATACCTTATTATTTAATTATTATCTTTTCATATTCTGTTATTAATTAAGTAGTGTGTGAACCCCAACCTTGGTACCTGCAAAACAACAAGAATAAACAAGTTAGTCAAGAGATTTCAAGCCAAAACAAGGATTCCCCATGAAATCCATTTACAACACTCAAATTAGGAAGAAAATAATGAAGAACTCAATGGAAATGCCAAAACAAAGATTGAATCCTAATTAGAATAGCAAACACATGATCCCATGGGGGAATTGGTGCCAATTTGATGTGAAAATTGGCACTTTCCCAATTCCTAAGATGCAAGCTTGATATGTTGATGAAGATTTTATCCACTTTGTTGATGTTGAAGAGTGCTCCAAGCTAAAAATTTGCAAAACCTAACTATGATTCAAGAATGATTAATGAAATTTGATATATATTTGAGCATGGTAACTTTGCATAAATTGTGGAGGATGAAGTGAGGATATGAGCTCTTTATTTATAGAATTCTAAGATGGATGAATGTCCAAATTTGAGCAATGTGGGACTAACATTCATTCAATGGTATGATGCCACTTGTCAATATATGAATGGACGAAGGATGTGAAAGATTTGGGGTTTGTGCCATTAAATGCATAATTTTGAATTTCAAATTTGTTGAAATGACATGTAAGAGGGAAGGAAATATGCAATAAATGCCACTTGGCTCAAGGCAAAGGACATGTAAGATGAATTTATTGCCTTGTTGGATGTACATGTTGACTTTGAATTTTTGAATTCAAATTGAGAGAATATTCCAAAAGATGCCTTGTGAGGAAAATAGAGATTTAATAAATGAATTAAATCTATTTTCATGTGCAACTTGCATTATCTAGAGGATGGGACATGAAGTGAGATTAAATTAATTAAGGGTTAATTAATTTAATGAGAGAGGTTAGATGCTGTGACCTATTTGACTCAAATTTATGGATTTGTTTAAGTCAAATAAGAGAGGAATATGACAAAAGATTAATTAAATAAGGATTTTGATTAATTTAATTAAGAGAGATGGTATTAGATTAAATCAAATAAGGTTTTAATTTATTTAATTTAATGGATGGACTTTAGATATTTAATCAAATAAATTGATTATTTAATTAAATAGGGATAATTAGATCAGATGGATTGATTTAATTAACAAAAGGGATTGACTTAATTAGATAAAATGATTTATTTAATTAAGAGAGGAATATTGATGAATTTAATCAGATAAGGAGATTTGATTAAATGGTTAGACCGAGGAATGATTCAGGAAGAAATGATGTTAGTAAGTTAGGATCAGATGCACAATGTCAATCAGTATATTTTTCGTGTCTACATTTTGCCCCTCTTTGAAGCAATGCACTCGTTGTGTTGGTTCAAAGAATAAACGATCTCGATCAAAGCCAAAAAAAATCGTTGTTTAAAAACTTGCCCCACTGCTGCCTGGCGGGAGAGAATATACCAATATAATGCCCCCTCGAGAGATTGGACGAAAATTCTAATTTTTTGGATGATCTCACGAAAAAAAGATGACAAAGTACCCAATAGGTCCGAAAGGGCTCCGGGAGGCGAAAAATGTGTCTAAACACAATAAAACAATGAAAAACAAGCCTTGACCAGAAAAAAATAAGATCGGGGGTCCAAAACCCTAACAGGATAGCAATCAGGGTGAAAAAAACCCTAATTTTCAAGCTTAAAAGGGGCCCGAGGGGTCACTTTCAAGTCACTTTCAAACACCTCCAATAGTGATTGTGAGATTTGAGCTCTAACATCCTGACGATATGTCCCAACGACAGCTTCCCCTGCACATTTTGGATCGAGTTCAGACATACTCGTGGCCACCTGACATCGGTGCACCGGTAAGTGGTCCTTACCCTAGCTTTGTCCTTCATTTAATGCTTTAAAGAGTCAGTCTGCTTGCAGCGGTGCTATATAGCACCGCTCAGAAGACAAATTGCGTCACTCGGTGTGATATTGAGCCACCGCGGTGCAATTTGGAGTTTAAAAACTTCAACGCTGAGCTCGGGGCCGGCGGGGTAGTTTTACAAAGTGTGACGTGGCGTCGCCAATTTTCCAAAGTGCACCGCTAGGAGACAAATTCCACCGCGGCATTGCTATTTGGTTCTTTTCAGCCCTAGCATCAGAGTTTGATTAAAATCAAACTACGACGCCATCACGAGTTGCACCGCTGGGGAAGTTTTTTGGAGCGCTTGACGAAGAATCTTTTCAAAAAAAAATTAACATGGTGACCTTCCTTGATGCAGGACATGGCAAGGGAGCTGTACTCTTGAGAGCGTAGGTTGCGAGACCTAGCTAGCTACTTGCGAGACCTGAGCGAGAAGGACTAGGACCAACTCTAGATTGCAGGGTTGTGGCACATTGTGTATGCGGCACCAATTCATACTCACCTAGGGATGTTGTCAGCACTGGCCGAGAGATGGAATAGCGAGACATCCTCGTTTCATCTTCCCACTGGTGAGGCCACCGTCACTCTAGAGGACGTTTGGCGGATTCTATGATTTCCTATCTACGGTTGCCAGGCGATATTTGATATGGATGAGGGACGCGAGGCCTACTTCCAAGTCCTTGCTACAAATGAGATTATTTTCTGTGAGGGGCAGATAGAGATTGAGCGCCACAGGATCCTGGTACCTCCCTACCGCTGGGTGATTGCAGCTATCATTTCGGGTCTTGTTGCCCCAGAAAGATGAGGGTGATACTTCAGTCTCGGTTGGGGATATTGTTGGGAGCGGATGATCTGAGACAAGCCGATTCATTTTGCATGGGGGCATGTACTTCTTGCCTCACTATACCGAGACCTGCATGAGTATGTTTACATGGACGACAAAGCACTGGGAGCAGGGGTGACCCTACTCCATGTTTGGGCATGGGAGCACATTGTTGTGCTTTGGTCGCACATCGTTTTAGTTCCGATGGGGCCAGATGATCCCCTCGTGGCACGATACAGAGGCGGTGTGTCTTTCGCTAACACCAGTGAGCATGGGATCTCCTATTGGAGGAGAGTTCTGGATGAGATGCAGGTTTTCACCTGGCGCCCATATCTTGGTCATCCCGGATCGGCCGACGATGCTGACTAGATATTTTACTGCCGCCAAGATCATTTCATGCAGGGGCGGGTGTTGGAATTGTGTGCCTCAATCCCACAGGCTGAAACTTCTTGTGAGCAATTTCGGTGAGACTGAGGAGATGTCTAGCCGACCTACTAGTTGATCCTGACTATCGTTGTGACCTCCTGAATGTCTTGGCAATCGGCATTTGAAACCTTCGGCGTAACCTTAGACTGTCGAAATGATGTCTTGGCGACAATAGGAAGTCTTATTAATGCTATGAGATTTCCACAATCCATAGTGCTGAAGATTTTAATTTTCTAGATTTGTGATTGTGTTGGAGTTTTTTCATCAACATTTCGGATCACACTTAGTGATCCATCATCAAGATGCCAGAGAGCAAAGGAGATGAGAAATGGTTAGATGCAGACTTAATTTTTGCTTAAAAGGAAGGGAGGTGAGAGGTTGAGGAGAGAGATGGTTACAAAGCCCAAGATGAGAGAGATGAGGTAAGAATGTTGAAAAAATAGAAAAAATAGAGAGGAAGAGAATAAGAGAGAAATGTAAGAGAAATTTTATTAAAAAAGAACAAACAACAAAAAATGAAAGGCACAAAACAAATGAAAGAGGACTACAACCTAGAGAAAATTCAGCAAGAGATAAGAGAGAGAAATAGAATAATAGATAAACAAAAGGAATTATAAATTGAAATGTAATATTAAATAATAAGGTTGAAATTTCCAATATCAGTGTGACCTTTGGTCTATCTGGCCGATGTGGTAATCGGCATGACTTGCGTCTATCGATATGAAGTCTTGGCGACTGGAAGATGTCTGGCCGACAGGTTGGTGTCTAGCGGATGTCGGGGTGACTCTTGGTGAACAATGGACATCGGGGTAACTTGGAAGTCTTGGTAAGAAGTCTTACCGACGGTGGGTTCTCTCGCCGATAGGTGTGAACATCACTGTAACCTCTTAGCGATAGAGGGAAGTCTTGCCGACTATTACATGGATGCTGATAGGAATGCAATGGATGTCAGAGGTTTCGGTATGACTTTGGAACCTTGGTATGATCTCCTGGCGAATGTGGAATGTCTAACTGATGGTAGGTCTTCGATATGACTTAAAGGCATCGATATGATGTCTTGGCAAAGAATGATTGTCTCGCCGATGAGGCAATCTATTGTCGGTATGACTCCTGGTGACTGTTCGGTGCTCAGTATGGCTTGAGGGCTCGGTATGACCTTTGCCTAAGTCTTACTGACAATGACATCGGTATAACATAAAGAGCTCGGTATGATCTCTCAGTGAAAGGCAGTAAGTCTTGCCGACTGTTGGGCATCTCAGAGTGACCTTTGAACATTGGTATGAAGTCTCATTGAATGGCCATTGTCTCACCGATGAGAACGCTGAGGTCGATGTGACTTGGGAACTTCAGAGCGATGTCTTGGTGAAAGACGATAGTCTTGCCAATGGAAAAGCTCATGTCTATGTGACTGGGATTTTAGTATGATGTCTCATCGAGAACGTTGGTCTTGCCGAATAGCGATTCAAGTGGTGATCTCCAGTGTGAGGTCTTGGCGACATGGCAAAGTCTTAGCGATAGCTCTCTGGACTCGATGTAACCTCTTGCCGATAGGGATGACTCTTGGTGATATCGAATGCTGGCTGGGTTGGCATCGGGGAGACACGGTTAGTGTCTCACCGACATGACAACATAGGTTGAACACCCTTGACCGTTTGGATGATTGTCCTACATGGTGTGACCTGGATGAATTATCTTCTATGCAAGGAAATGGAAACATCTACAATGTTGAGCTGGTTGATTCGATAGTTGTGATCCGATAGTTGGAAATGAACCGATTCACAGAGGCAGTGAATAACGAATGGAGAAATGTATGCGTTGGACGTTCTGAAAAAAGTAGAAAGAAAACAGGAGAGCGTAACAAAGAGGGCTAAGCAGCTAGCTGGATAGTCAGGGCCTTGAAGCTGAAACAGAGGAAGAAAAGAGGTAGCATCATATTGTCGAATTCTCTCCTGATCAAGGATTGAGTGCCATGGTTGATCTCTCATGTTGATCTGTACTGTAAGTGGCTGGTTTGCTACCAGATTGTATCCAAAATAAACAAGATGTAATCTTTGAAAAGGCTATGAGCCTGAATTGTATTGTAACCTTCAGCTTTTGAATAATACAATGGCTCGATCTTTGGAGTGTGGGGTTTTTTACTTGAAAGGTTTTTCCCCACGTAAGTTTGTGTGTTTTGGTTTTCTGCCTTATCTTTCATCTGTGTTGGTTCTGTTTCTAGAATCTGTTATTGCATGATGTTGAATTTACCTGTGCTTCTCTCAGAAGGATTAATGTGGGAAATGAACTATGTTTGTTTCTACTTTAGGACATAGTTGTATGTGTCTTTGTGGTAATCTAATCGAAATTGGAGTTACAGAAGGCACCACTGTTCTTGGAGATTTCTCTGAGATGCCCTCTATTTCCCTTACAGTGGGAGCATACCATGCTCGAGAGGTACCTACCTGGGCGTGTACAGCGTCAGTTTGGAGAGCCACAAGATCGTCCTAATGACAACTACGTAGTTGTCTTTGCCCGCACCATGACACAGGTCTCATGGGGGTGATACATTCCCGCTTTGGAGGCAGTCGACAACTTCAGGCAGCTGGTAGCCCGGCCATGGGCTTATGATCAGGGGTTAGCAGATCCAGGTACCACCCAGGCCTATAGAGATTGGTTCAGGCCTCCACTTCGACTGACGATACTAGGTGCAGTCCTAGATGTGTGGAGAGTCAAAGGCAGAGGGGGAGGACGAGGACGAGGAAAGAGAGCCAAGATTCGATAGGATCTGTCGCTAGTGCCCCCAGTCCATCCAAGGCAGGGGAATGTTCATATGCAGGATCAGCAATAAGAGCCACCACGAGACGAGGATTAGCCTCAGGTTTAGCCACAGGTGCAGCCACCGGTGCGGCCAGCGGGACAGGCAGATGCTTGAGATGCGTTGATTGCACAGCTGTATGCCCAGGTCCAAGCAAGGGTTGAGAGGGGAGAGAGATCAAGAGAGGGTTGAGAGGGATCAGGCAACGTAGCAAAGACAGGTCACGGAGCTATAGGCAGCCACTGAGTTAGGCCGCAGGCAGCAGATAGAGAGCATGACAGCCTCCTCCTCCCAGGGCACAATGCCAATTCGATCCTACAGGGACACCATCCGAGAGGCAGAGTATTACCGACGGGCTTATCATGATGTCGTACCCAGAGTAGAGTGGGTCCCAGAGTACTCAGAGTGAGCCAGCCACAGACCAGCAGAGGGTCACAGTGACAAGGGTGAGAGCAGCATTCATGGAGACCGAGCTTGATCGAGATGTTATGATACTTTTTTGTGTCTTATGGGCTCATTTTTGATAGCCCGATGGGCCTTTTGTACTGATTGACATATATGTTCAATGATTCAATTTATTCTTTGTACTGTAACAGTTGCATTATGATATATATATATGAGCCAATGATGATTTTGGCACGATGCAATGTGTACTCCTTATGTATGATTTTAGTTCTATATGTTATGGATGCTTTTATTTCTAATGATGTATGTGTTATGATTATGACTAACAGATCTATATTATGTTAACCTATGATATGCAAATGTGATGATCTATTTATTATAATGCAAATGCGATGGTCTATTTATGATAATGATATGATCTATGGTGCGCATGTGAAATGATATGTAAATTGTGTTTATGAAATGTTAATAAATGTATGCATATATGACTTTTGTACGTTTATGCCTATGTGGAATGATTTATGCAATGAATGTTTTATGATGTTATTTATGAGATGATATGGATGATGAAATATGAATGTGATGGTCGTGATATGATGTAAATGAAATGGTGCATAATGAGATGGTTTTATGAGATGCTTAGAATAACACATGTTAATCCTAAATGTATTAAATGATGATGTAATGTATGTAAATGCACAGTGATATGAGGATGCGTAATGAATGTAACATGATGAGATGATGTCATGATGTTATGCAAGTATGTATGTGAATGAATTAAATGCTTATATACTTACTGTTTATGATTATGCAAAAATGATTATGGAATGCTTCCATAGATGCTATGCGATGATTTATATGATAGATGGTAATATGAAATGGTTATGAAATGCAAATGAATTTTTATGCAATGATTGATATAATGCCATGCGATGCAATGTACTAGGTGAAATGCCAATGAAATGGATGTACCTATCTATGAAGAATGTCTATAATAACTTGTTTATATGATGGATATGCAATGTTTATGTGATATGCTAATGATTTGCGGATGTAGGATTGATGACTATGATGATGATGATTACTTTCCGAGGAATTGGGATTTTCAAAGGGCCGATTTCCTTATGTTTGATAACGCATGTGGTATGATGCATCAAGGTATAGAAAACTAGGATGGCATTGTACCCAGTGCGATGGAATTTGACTTGACAAATAGATAGGAGTATTCTTGTTCACACCTGACATACTGAAACCTTACTAGGATGCACTTCAGAAGTTTCAAACATCTCAGACCAAAACACGAAAAGGTAAACCTGTCCATGCAATATTCAACAAGTTGCCCTAGACCTCTTCCATACATACCTAACAAAGCAAGTATTCGCCAAGGTTATATTACAAGAACGTCCAACAAGCATAGCAGACAAAAGAATAATGATCATTGCCCCATTCCTATTTCTCTAAATCCTTCATTTTGGAATATCATCGAGACATCCTTGGAATGAATGCAAATAAGATAAATCAAAAGATAAAGACCAAGTAAACAAACAAACTGATGCTCTTCAATATTGCTAACAGAAAGAGGATGTGTTTTCTAAGGATGATAACCAAAACTTATTGCCAAAAGATAATGCCCATTGTAGGAAGGATTCATCCTAGGACATGTTAGTGGATGGTGGCACGTCATTTCATTTATCCAACATGTTCTAAAGGATGATTGATATGGGACCAATTCAAATGATGAGTTACCAATACAAAGAGATGACCAACTTGCCTACGCACTGACTTAGACTTGTGACTTGACGTTTTTGAGTTTTACTTTTAAGCTGCTAAACTTGTTTCTAACTATTTCACCAAAGGTTGAGGGTGATGATTAGTTTATTATGGATGGTGTTTATTGCGGGTGCAAGCGAGATGAGATGGATGGATTTTTTCAAATATTTGGATGTTTTTGATGTTTTTCAATGTTTTGAGGCTATTTTTGGTATTTTTCAAGATTTTCAAATGTTTTGATTTTTTATTTTCCAATGTTTTGGGATTTTCTGAGATTCTAACCAAGAGACTTAACCTAAAAACCTATCCTAGGGGCCTCGGGGGCTGATCAACAGATTAGCCTTGCCTACGTTATATACGCAGAGACCACGTAGTTCGACGACAACTTGTGATTTACAGATGATGATATACATGATGAGATGTCAGTTTATTATGACAAACTCCTAAAGGAATGACCCAAGTGTCTCGGGGATGATCAAAGATCAACCTTACCTACGTTCAAGCTCAGAGTGACGTAGTTCGACAAGATTCAGTTTTTGACTTTTTGACCTGACTTTTTTGACTTGTTTTTGGGATTTTGATGATTTTTTGATGTTTTGGATTTTTAGATTTGAGGACTTTAGAATATACCTGAATTTGATCCAATAAGAACATGCCTTAGCTAGTGATGCAATAGACTACTCCAATAAAGGCACCAAGGATGGGTCGAGTAGTACTAGGAGGATCATGAAATCACGAACAAGACCAAGCTATGAAGTGCGGATGTGAGTGGATGAGCGAAAATGGATGGATGATGCAAAACAAGGCTGTAAAGATCTGGATGAAGTGCTTATTCACAGGCCTTTGTTTGCTAAGTTTTCACCAAGGTACTTGCCCAAGTGCCACCAAAGTGGTTTTCACTAGAGGATGATTTTTTCTCTTTACTATTTTCAATCCTTTTTCTGATTTTATTTTTTTTGCTTTTTTTTTTTTTTGTTGTTACCAAGACACCTGTTTTCCAAGTTTTCGCCAAGGTAACCATTTTTTAGGGCATTTTCTGATTTTTTGGATTTTTTGGTTCTATACCTTGAAAGATTTAGGCATAAAACTTTTTGAGATGAGCGTTATTCATAGGTTCCCCTTCGGGTGTTGATAGCTGATATGCCCCTAATTTGTAACTTGTTGTTATGACAAATGGTCCCACCCAATTGGGTTCAAACTTGCCTTTGCTGCTTGGGTTTGGGACATTTTTTTTATTTTCTTTTAAGACCAGTTCTCCAACTTGGAAAGTTCTGCTTCTGATTTTCTTATTGTAGCTCCGTTTGAGTCTATTCTAATAGACTTGCAAATGATTCAAAGCGTCTATACGTCTCTCATCTAGTAGCTCTAGCTCATTTAATCTTGATACCTGGTACTCTTCATCTGTGATGAGATTTTGTAGTGATATCCTCAGGGATGGGAGCTCGATCTCAATGGGGAGTACGGCTTCTGATCCGTAGACCAAGGAGAAGGGGGTGGCACCGATGGGTGTGTGGATGCTGGTTCGATAAGCCCAGAGGGTGGGATTAAGCTGTAGATGCCAGTCACAACCTAAATCATTGACTGTTTTCTTGAGGATTTTCAAAATGGTTTTGTTTGTAGCTTTTGCTTGGCCATTGCCTTGGGGATAGTACGGGGTGGAGAAGCGATGTTGGATTTTGAATTTCTCGCACAAGTCATGAACATCTTGATTTTTGAATGGTGTCTGATTATCTGAGATAATGGCTTGTGGAACACCATAGCAGCATATGAGATAGTTCAGAATGAACTTTGAAATTTGCTTCCCAGTTATATACGTCATGAGTATGGCCTCTACCCACTTAGTAAAGTACTTAGTTGTGGTTATGATGAATTTATGGCCGTTAGATGAGGTGGGTGTGATTTTCCCAATGAGATCGAGTCCCCACTGCAAAAAGGGCCATGGTGTAATGATAGGATGAAGCTCTTGAGCTGGAGCATGGATGAGGTCTCCATGTTGCTGACATTGTAGACACCTTATAACATGATCATGTGCTTCTCTTTCCATTATGGGCCAATAATACCCCATCCTCAACAGTTTCTTGGCTATGTTTATTCCACTTGAGTGCGAACCACAGATACCATTGTGTACTTCAGTTAGAGCAGTTAATACCTCCTCAGCATTTAGGCAGCGTAGTAGGGTACCTTCTATGCTTCTACGGTATAGGGTATCACTCAGGATGACAAATCTG
The DNA here is from genome assembly GCA_007258455.2 of Sequoia sempervirens. Classification (NCBI taxonomy): domain Eukaryota; kingdom Viridiplantae; phylum Streptophyta; class Pinopsida; order Cupressales; family Cupressaceae; genus Sequoia; species Sequoia sempervirens. Next base: position 188,541,010 of record VDFB02058242.1, read on the forward strand.
GATGCCTTTTTAACAAAGGTTCATTTTAGGTTTGATGGTAGGTCAGCGGGTATGACTCCTATTCAAAGATATGTGTAAATGTCATGATACCAAGGATCACCGGGGCCAACAATTTCAAACACGAATTCTAATTCTGGTACCTCGAATGTGGGAACGAGAAGCTGCTCAATCAAGAATTCATATTTTGGAACGTTGTTAGGGATGTCTAATAGGGATTCGATTGTTGCCATGGCGTCTGCTGCTCTGTTGTTGGTTCTAGGAATCTGCTCAAATGTTATTTCTATAAAAGATTCTTTGAGAGTCTCCACCAATTTCTTGTATGGAGTGAGCTTGTCATCCTTGGTCTGATATTCATTATTGACTTGATTTATGATCAACTAAGAGTCTCCATACACTTTGAGAGCTATGATGTTCCAGTGCACTGCTATCCTGAGACCTATAGTCAAAGCCTCGTATTCCTTGATGTTGTTGGTGCAAGGAAATGCCAGTTTGTATGACCTTGGTATGCAATACCCTTGTGGGGTAATGAAGAAGACACCAGCTCCTGATCCGTGTTGTGTGTATGAGCCATCGAAGTATAGTTTCCAGTGGTCAGCTACGTTGAGGTTAAAAATAGATTCATCTAGAAACTCTGAGACAAGAGGATTCTCAAAATAGATAGGTTCTTCTACTAGTTGGTTTGCGATAACCTGACCCTTGATTGCTTTTCTTTCCACATACTCAATGTCATATTCTAATAATATCATTAGCCATTTTTCCATTCTTCTCGTGAGCATTTCCTTTGATAATAGATACTTGAGGGGGTCAATTTTGGCGATGAGCTTTATCTTGTGTGCCAACATGTAATGTCTGAATTTTTGTGATGCAAACACTACTGCAAGGCATGCTTTCTCAATGAATGAATAGTTTAGCTCATGACTGACTATTGTTCTACTGATATAGTAGATAGCCCTTTCCATTCTGTTTTCGTCATGCTGAGCTAGGAGAGCTCCAAGGGCTGCTACTGTTGCTAATACATATAAGATCAATGGTTTCTTTGGGATGGGTGGCATTAAGACTAGTGGTGTCAATATGTATTCCTTGATTTTGTTGAATGCCTCTTCACATTTTGTATCCCATTTGTACGCTACCCCCTTGTGGAGTAGGTGAGAATATGGGTTCTACTTGTCTGCCAGTTGTGCTATGAATCATCGGATGGATTGAAGTCTGCCTTGGAGACCTCTCAATTGTTTTAATGTCATTGGTGCCTCCATCTCGAGGATTGCTTTTACTTTTAATGGATCCACCTCGATGCCCCTCATGGATAATATATATCCTAGCAATTTATCGGATTGTACGCTGAAGACACACTTCTTGGGATTTAGTCTAACCTTGTACTCCTCTAGTCTGTCAAAGATGGCACCTAGGGTTGCTATGTGATCTTTTCTCTTTCTAGACTTGGCTAGGATATCGTCAACATAATCTTCAACCATTTTATGGATCATGTCATGGAATATCAATGTCATGGCCCTTTGATATGTTGCTCCTGCGTTCTTTAGGCTGAATGGCATCATGTTCCAATAGTAGGTCCCCCATGGACAAGTGAAAATCGTCTTATGTTGATCTTATTTTGCTATCATGATCTAATTGTATCCTGAAAATTTGTCCATTAGTGATAGCATCTCATGCCTTACTGTCATATGTACTATCATGTCGATGTTGGGAAGCGGGAAGTCATCCTTTGAACATGCTTTGTTCAAATCTATGAAGTCTGTGCAAATTTTGATGGCTCCGTTAGGCTTTGAAATAGGTACCAAATTTGACACCCATTCTGGGTAATCGATTGGTCAGATGAATCCTACATCTAGTAGCTTTTTCAACTCCATTTTGACTAATAGAGCGATCTGAGGGTGCATTTTTTGAAGCTTTTGTTTGACCAGCTTTGCTTCTGGATACACTACTAAGTGATGAACCATAGTCTCTAGATCAAGCCCTGGCATGTCAACATAACTCCATGCAAAGTTTATTTTCCTTTCCCTTAGGAATGTTGCTAGGAGTTCTTGCTCTTCTGATAATAGTGATTCTGCATAGAATGTGATATGAAGGGTCTCCTCTGCTCCTAGGTTGACAGGATTGCATTTTTTGGCCAAGACTGCCGACTTTTCCTGATGAATAGCTCTTAAAGGAAGATTGAATCCTTCATCCTCAGGTCCCTCAGAGAGGTTTTCACCATTGGATACGTCCTTTCTTTTTACTTTTTTCTTGTCAAAGAGTGCCACAGTGTGGTTTTCACTCAATGACTTGGATATTATTCTTAGTTTCTCACTTTTGCGACTGAAGGATTCAATCGTTTCCCCATAATAGGCATGTGTGTCCAACTCCATTATAAACCTTGCTTTATGATCTCCATCTAGAATGTTATCCCTCAATCCCATGAATTATGAGAGTGCCTCATCGTTTTTGAATGTATCAAGAACTAGTGGTCCCCGTTGGTCGTAGTCGATGAGTTGGGGATAGACTAAGCAGATCTCATGATTTTGTTGGTCAGGTTCAAAGGATAGGGTACTAATCATGCATAGGGTGGTATCCTCAAATAGCCTAGGTAGATTGGACATGGTATCCTCGTCATCACTACTATTATAGATCTCAGTTATAAAGTTATGTATGTCTCTACTTGTGGATATTGGTAAGCATACTTATGCTGCGATTGGCTGAGAAGGAATAATAACAGTTTTAACCAGAGGACTTCGGCCACATATGGTATACTCAGAGGGGTACATCCAAGGCCAAGGTTTGTTATTGGTCGCGTCTCTGGCATGATAGGTATTATGAGCTCATTATCGTTTTCTCCCAGTCTTTGATTTCTGTTGTAACCCATTGCGAGCATCATTTGCAGGCCCTTGCTTGTCTCATCCATTGGTAAATTAACTATTGGTCTTTCATCTTGATATAGCATGTGTGATGGATCTATTTCAATAACCTCCTGGCCAAGGTCTCCCCATCTTGTGAATTTGGGATAGTCTTCAGGAGACGTTTGTGATGTGGAAGCTTGATTTTCCTGTGGACGTCACCGTGATCTAGGGGATTGTGGTAACTCTCCTACCACAAAGGCATTGTTAGGGAGCTTGTAGCTTCCACAACCATACTCCTGGATGATGAGCTTGATGTCAGAGATGGTGGGAATGGTGGGAGTGGCGGGTGTCTCTGTCGCAAAAGTGGACGCGAGAGTGGTGGGGTCGATGTATGGTGTGGATGGACCCTCATCATTTTTTGGTACTTGGGGGATTTTGGAATACTTTGCTTCAAGATTTTTGCAATATGAGAAAGGTTCAAGATCTCCATGGACGGTAACCTCTTGTCCATTATGTTTAAATTTCACAAATTGGTGGAAGGTTGATGCTACTACTTTCATCGCATGGATCCATGGACGTCCTAGGAGGATATTATACGACAAGTCAAGGTCCAAGACCTGACAAGTGGTTTCCATGATGGTGGGTCCTACTTGAATAGGGAGTTTGATTGTGCCCTAAGAAAATCTTTCTTGGTCATCATATGCTCTTATCGTGATGCCCTTTCCTTTGTCGATGGAATCTTCTAATATTTTCAACTGCTTGATGAACATATGTTCAATCTCGCACCTCCATCCACCAAGACCCTTTTGATTTTTCTCTTATGTACAATGGCTTCTAAGTGAAGTGCATGGTTGTGAGATGGTTGGGTGGGGAAATCTTGGTCATAAAATGTAAGGAGATTTGGTGTTATGATATTTTCGACCATAGCTTGGAATTGCTCCGCGTCGAGATCTGTGGGGACAATGGATGACACCAATGCCTCTAGGATTTTCTTATGGGCAGACAATATTTTTAGCAACTCCATGATGGAGATTTGTGATGGCATTCTCTTAAGTTGATCTACAACATTGTAGCCATGCAGAACAGATCTAGATGAAGGGACTCTATTTGGTTGGGATGATCCTGCGATGGTGACTTTGCCGCCTCTTGTGGTGACTCCACAATTTTCGGCATAGGCGCCCTTGATGGTGATGACCATGTAGTCTTCATTTAGGGAGGAAACGACTATTTCATACACATGATTTACATTTCCCTTCCCTTTATCATTTTTATTCCCTTTGTTGCCATGATTTAGGGAGGAAATGACTATTTCATACACATGATTTACATTTCCCTTCCCTTTATCATTTTTATTCCCTTTGTTGCCATGATTTGGCATCGAATTCGTATATATCTTAAGATCCTGATTTCCTGTAGGTTGTTCCATGTTTATGATTTTTTTATCGATAAGATCTTGGATGATGTTTTTGAGTCTCATGCAACTGTTTGTGGTGTGGCCTTTGATTTTATGGAATTCACAAAGTTGATTCTCGTTATACCAAGGAGGTTTGACATCAGGTTCTTGGTAATTCTCAAATGTAGGAGGCTTGATGAGTTTTTCATCAATCAACTTTTTCATTATGTCCTCAAGTGGTTCTCCCAAAGTGGTGTATTTTCGTTTGGGATAACTTTTGCGTTGGGGTGGTCCCCTTTGGTCATTGAGATTATTGATGGTTGGATTGTTGTTGGGTTGGTGTGTTGTGTGATGATTGTTGTGGTGTTGGATTTGGATTTGTGGTGTAGGTGTATGTTGGCGAGAAGCACTAATGACCACCTTGGCATCAACGATACCATCATTAGTAACATTTTTGCTCCTTGCCCACGTGTGAGGTTTATCGTTGTAATTGGATGGTGGGCGGTTATTTTGTTGTTTGTGGTATGATGTTGATTTTGCGGGTTGAGTCATAAGGGCTCTTTCAATGCTAAGCGCCTTGAGGATCAACTGATCGTATGTGGTGATGCCTTGAACCTTGAGATGAAATTCCAAGCAGCCTTAAAGGTTGGCTATGATGGTGCAAACTTGTTGTTCTTCTAGCATGGTCCACTTGCTCTGATTGGCCTTGGATCACCATCATTGTAGAAATGAGGCAAATGACTCACCCTTTCCTTGTTTTAGAGCTGAGAGTTCTTCTAGACTAACATCCATTGCAATGTTGCATGCATAGTTTTTAATCAATGCATCTATAATTTCTTGAAATATTCTAATGTCTGAAGGTAAGCGAGAGAACCATTCCATAGCATGGCCTGCCAAGCTCCTAGGAAATAGCCGCATCAGATAAGTATCATCATATGCGACCTCCATGCAATGAACCTAGAATTTCCTTATGTGATCTTAAGGGTTTCCCATCCCTCAATATTTGTCAAATTTGGGGGTTTCAAATCCCTTGGGTAATGGTTTCATTACTAGCCTCCTATCAAATGGATAGGGACACAAGTTGCTTGGTGTTTTGGTTGTTCGCCCTAATTAAAGGTCGAGCACTTGTTGCGAGAGCAACCTAAGTTGTGTCGTCACATCATTTTTGGGATTAGGGGGTGGGATGAAAGTGTTTTGGGGTGTTTCAATCGTGGGTTGGATGGGTGGGTTGGTCGGTGTGTTGTTCAATGGTATCTGTATGTTTTGCCAAGCAAGGTAGGCTTCTATCTGCTTTTGTATGAACAAAGCTTATTGTTGATTCTGTTGTTGTTGTGCTAAGATTTGTGCTTGTTGTTGCACTTGTTGTTGTTCCAACAACGCTTGTTGTGCTTGATGTTGTTCCAACAACGCTTGTTGTTGGGTTTCCAATTCCACTGCTTCTTGTTGTTCTTGATATTGCTTGATTGCTTGCTAATATGCTTGCAATTGTGCTACTTGTCTTTGTGTAAGGAGTTGTGCTTGATATTGGGCTTGTTGTGCCTGGTATTGAGCTTTCACTTGAGCTTGCACTTGTGCTACTTGTGCTTGTGTTGCTTTTTGTTGCAATAAAAGTTGTGCTTGAGCGGCCTTTTGTGCTTGCAATGCTTGCACGGCTTGTGTAGCTTGAGCAACGTGTTGTTGTTGTTGTTGCAATAATGTTTGGGCTTGTTGCACTTGTAATGCAGCTTGTGCTGCTTGGGCAGCCTGTGCAGCTTGCTGAGCAGCTAGTTGTTCAGCTTTTTGTTTCTGAACTTGTTGGTATCCTCTTTGGAAAGAAGCTTGCAATGTCGCGTTGTATTGGCTTGATGTGGTGGAAGTTGGTGGTGGTGGAGGTGACGGTGGATTTGGAATGGTGTTTTTGGAGGTGGTGTTGGTGTTTTGCATGATGGATGGTGTTTTTGATGTGATTGGTCCTTGAGAGACCATGCTTTGCGATGTTAGGGAGGTGTTTGATGATGTTGCAATTGCTTGTGCATTTATCGCTTGTTGTTGTGGTGTTGACAATAAGTTTTGAGCGTTTGACATAATGTTTTGGTTGATATTTGGGATGTTGTTTTGATCGATACTTGGTAGAGGGGGAAGCCCTAAACCAAGGAATGGTGTGGATGATAATGGCAATGGTGGGAGAGGTGGAAATGTAAGGGGTGTTAGTTGTTGTGAAAATGTTGTAGTGTCGAATATGCCCCTTGGTCTGAATATATCTCCCTCTTCTTGTGAATTTGTGAGGAGAGGTGTTTGAGGTGTTGCATGAAAAAATGATGATGATGGATCATGATGGAAGGTGAGAGGAACATTTTTGTGTAATGGATTTTGGGGTATGTTTTGTTCCAAGGTGGTGTTTGCATCCAAGTATTGATTATTAACAAGGGGGTGTGCTTAAAGAGCATTGAGGAATGTGTTTCCCTTGTTGACATTAGGTTGGGTTGGAGCAAAAGATGTTGTGATTTGTGGAATGTCTTGCGTGATGTTTTGAGATGGGGGTGTAGATGAAATGGGAATGGTGGATGAGATTGGAGGAAAAGATGTCTCCACTATAGTACTCACATCAAAATCTGAAGGTAACTTGGCCCCTTGTTTTGCTAGCTCGAGCATGTATAATGAAGGGTTGAGCCTCATCATGATGTTGATGATTTTTCCAGATTTTGGAGCATTTTAGTCATTTTCTCGCAAGACATTCCAAAGGTAAGGTCTTCTCCTTGGTTTTCTTCTTACGGATTTTGCGATGATGAGAGGGTCAAAGGATCACTTGATTCGGTGGGATTCATTTCTGCGTTTGTTTGGCTAAGATCACTTGAAGCGGGTGTTTCTTTGTTGGCTTCCATACTCTTCTTGTATTAAGATCTAGTTAGAACCATAAAACAAGGATCATTTTTTGAGAATATGGGAGATGAATCTCTTGATTCTTTGGATTGATCTTTATTTTATGCCCAAAGTAGAAAGTTTTAGGATTTCTTGAGGATAAAAAAGGTGATGACATGATGATGATGTTAGGGATGGATGATACAGATGTTTTTGGCTTTTGATAAATCTTGAATGAGATACTAGGCTTTTAGGACTTGCAGATTTTGATTTTGATTTGTTTTTGGATTTGGGATTTTGTCCTTGATTTTGATTTTAATTTGCTTTTGATTTTGAACAAAAAGACCCTAAGATGTTGGATAATGATCTAAGGGATAGATTTTCTCAAAGGATGATGATTTGAATATGTGCAAGGAGAAGGATGCATCTACCCACACCTATTCAAACAAGATGATCATTTCATTAAGTATATGAAGAAGGATTCATCTACATATACTAAGCTAGACAAGATGATTTTGATAACTTTGACTAAGCATATGCAAAAGGATGCATCTACACATACCTAGCCAAAGGTGTTTTTGATAATGTTTTCCAAGGATTTAGTCTCAATGATTTTGATGATTTTTTATTTTGCCAAAAAGCCTAGTATTAAGGATGATTTTAAAGATTTTCCAAAAGGTGATGATGAGATGATTTTTTTTTTATGTTTTGAAGGATGGATGAAAAGATTTTGACTTGCTTTTGATCCTAAGATGAACCTAAAAGGGACACTTTGTTTTCCTAGACCTAGGTATTGAAGAGCATGCAAATGCTTCCTAAAGACCTTTGTAACCAAGAAATGATTTCATTTGAACATTCATTTTCGGATTTCCAACCAATGATTTTGGGATTGTGAGTCTTCAACACATATGAAAGTTCATTTTGCTTAGCTTTGCTTAATGTCTTTATTCTACCAAAAACACTTTTTTCAATTAAAGTTTCAAACTAAGATGTCCAATGTCTTAATTTCTTCAAACCCCACAAGATATGTTATGTGGAAATTCAATGAACTTAAGGCAAGGGTTTTCCTATTGTTTACTTAAGGAGACAAATCGAGATATAATCCAATGTTTAGAAACCTCTAAGGATGTGAATCCCAAGGGCAAGCAATAACATATAGATTGAGTCAATTGTATTTATCTCCAAAATGGTTTGAAATTTGGATGATGTTAAGTGTTTGTTTTTGAGATGTTTTCAATCAAGCAATGCATTTTGTAACCCAAGAATAAGTACAATCCTATGGATGTGTAAGGAAATATTTGTTGGATTCCCACTTGGACAAGTCCAGCTACGCTTATCTCTAGCGAATTGTTAGATGCTTGACTCCACTGGCTCCCCTCCACAACACTCACTTATACGGGGCAGCCAAGCATCAACACCCATGAAACTCCCATGGCATGTTTTCCATTTCTACTAAAAGACCGTAAAAGTGTGGGGTGGCTTCAGAACGATCGTTCTTGCACCAACAAATAGTTTAAAGGATTTTAGAAAATTCTAGCACATGGATTTTAATAAGGACTTTCCGTTCATGGAGATTGACCCATATGGCAAGAGTCCCCTTTTGGATCCATCTTGTCGGAATCAACCACGTGATATTAGCGTTTACTCCAATAGCCACATTTATATACCATTTGGAAATACTCTTGGCTTTAGAGTGTTACCGGTTGAGTCGTTCCCTTGGGTGAGTATTTTTTCCCCAAGGCAGGCCATCTAGGATAAACAAAAGCGAATGAAGAACAATATTCGTAACTCGATCAATCTTTGTTGGCAACAAAGAGAGAGAATATATGCAATAATTTCCCCACTCACACTCGCACAAGATGTTCAATTTTAAACCCAAATCGAAGTGTGGAGGTGATTGCTTTGTCTCACCCTAAAGTCATGAAAAAGGCCTTTTGATTCTCAAGATCGCTATAAAGCGCAAGAGAAGTGCATACGTCCTTTTTCAATGGCTTTAGTTTATGTAAGCCCTCACGAAAAACAAAGTTACACTTGTTCTTTTTAAATCCACAAAGAAAAATGTGAGTTTTTTTTAAGCACCAAAAGAAGAGTGAAAGATACTTTGTTCAATTGTTAATCCAAGAAACAAAATCTAGTAAGTTGTGATCCTAAAGTTCGTTTTAGATTTTGTCAAAGAAATTGAAAGGTTCTTTTTAAACCCAAACGAAAATTAGTGTCCTAAAGAAGAAGTGCTAACAATTTCTTAACAAAGTGTTAAGCAAACACTAGAGTGTTTAAAAACACTTTGATTTGACGAAACATCCTCCTCATGCTTCTCCTTTCTTCAATTTCGGTTTCCAACCTACAAGGAAGAAAAACTATTTAGATTCTAGAAAATACAAAAATTAAAAAGCAGAAAATAGAAGACACATTAATCATAAATCAAAAGCACGTGCTAAAATTAGATTTTCCCTTTTTACTGTCTTCCAGTGTCGCAACTCATAACTGCGTCGCAGTTTGATTTCTGAGCGGTGCCCTCACAACACCATTTACCAGTCAGCGTTGCTTTGTGTCAAGGCAAAGAGCTCAATATCATTGCAGTTTTCTTCCAACAACACAGTTTGATTCTTTTTTGAAAATGTCTGTGAGTCAGCGAGCCCAGCGGTGGAGTTAAAAATTCAAATTTTATTGGCGAGACGAGTCCAGTGTCGTACTTTGAGTCTCCCACGGTGCTATATAGCGACACTGAAGAGACAGTCGTGCTAAAACAGTGACGTTGAGCTCCCAGCGTTAGAATTTTTTGTGTGTGAGGAAAAAACGTGGAAATTTTGGGAAAAAATGAGAAAGAATGATGTCCAGCCCTCCTTCTAGCACCAAATGTGTGAACCCCAACCTTGGTACCTGCAAAACAATAAGAATAAACAAGTTAGTCAAGAGATTGCAAGCCAAAACAAGGATTCCCCATGAAATCCATTTACAACACTCAAATTAGGAAGAAAATAATGAAGAACTCAATGGAAATGCCAAAACAAAGATTGAATCCTAATTAGAATAGCAAACACATGATCCCATGGGGGAATTGGTGCCAATTTGATGTGAAAATTGGCACTTTCCCAATTCCTAAGATGCAAGCTTGATATGTTGATGAAGATTTTATCCACTTTGTTGATGTTGAAGAGTGCTCCAAGCTAAAAATTTGCAAAACCTAACTATGATTCAAGAATGATTAATGAAATTTGATATATATTTGAGCATGGTAACTTTGCATAAATTGTGGAGGATGAAGTGAGGATATGAGCTCTTTATTTATAGAATTCCAAGATGGATGAATGTCCAAATTTCAGCAATGTGGGACTAACATTCATCCAATGGTATGATGCACATTCATCTAATGGTATGATGCCACTTGTCAATCTATGAATGGATGAAGGATGTGCAAGATTTGGGGTTTGTGCCATTAAATGCATAATTTTGAATTTCAAATTTGTTGAAATGACATGTAAGAGGGAAGGAAATATGCAATAAATGCCACTTGGCTCAAGGCAAAGGACATGTAAGATGAATTTATTGCCTTGTTGGATGTACATGTTGACTTTGAATTTTTGAATTCAAATTGAGAGAATATTCCAAAAGATGCCTTGTGAGGAAAATAGAGATTTAATAAATGAATTAAATCTATTTTCATGTGCAACTTGCATTATCTAGAGGATGGGACATGAAGTGAGATTAAATTAATTAAGGGTTAATTAATTTAATGAGAGAGGTTAGATGATGTGACCTATTTGACTCAAATTTATGGATTTGCTTAAGTCAAATAAGAGAGGAATATGACAAAAGATTAATTAAATAAGGATTTTGATTAATTTAATTAAGAGAGATGGTATTAGATTAAATCAAATAAGGTTTTAATTTATTTAATTTAATAGATGGACTTTAGATATTTAATCAAATAAATTGATTATTTAATTAAATAGGGATAATTAGATCAGATGGACTGATTTAATTAACAAAAGGGATTGACTTAATTAGATAAAATGATTTATTTAATTAAGAGAGGAATATTGATGAATTTAATTAGATAAGAATATGTGATTAAATGGTTAGATCGAGGAATGATTCAGGAAGAAACGATGTTAGTAAGTCAGGATCAGATGCACAATATCAATCAGTATATTTTACGTGTCTACAGGTAGTTTTACATTATTTAATTAATTCATTCAAATTCATCATTTCTGACTAATTAAATAAATCCTATTTATTTAATAATTGTCCTAATTATCCATCATCCTTGACTAATTAAATAAATTCTATTTATTTAATAATGTATTAATTAAACATTATTCTTCTTGATTAATTAAATAAACCTTATTTATTTAATTATGTCACTAACTTAACTTATTCTTCTATTTTAGTTAAATAGTTATCATGTAATTATTTAATTAACATTAAACACCCTTCTCATATTAAATAATTATTACAAATTATTTAAATAAACCACTTTCCCATTTCTAGATTAAATAATTAAATTAATTATTTAATTCTCCAATATTCGCTCAACATGATCTATTAATAAATAAACTTTTGCTTATTAATTCAATCTTTATTTGCACATTCCTTTAAAGATTAATTAATTATCCTCACACACATTGACTGATCAATCAAATATGTTGACTAATCAATCACACCCATTGATATTCAATCAAACATATTGACTAAAAAATCAATTTCATTGATCATTCAATCCCACTAATTAATCAATCAATCCCATTGATTGAATTGATCAAGCCATTTAACTCTTCAATCTATTTCCTCTCAATGAACCTTGACTATTGATCTTGATTTTTTAATCTTCGAATCCAAATCGTTCATCTAAAACAAGCTTTTCTATAAAAGCAAGCCTTCATTGCACGTTGATGGCTAACCACGAGCACTTAAACTTCAATGTTTGCATCATTGCAATCCTCAAATATACTTGAAGCTTCATAACAACATAGTAGCATACCCATAATTGAGAGCAAAACATACAAAGAAGGAACAATAAAAGTCATCCATCGCAATATGATGAAGGTGAAGGTGTCAATTGATTGAAATATGGTTTTACTTATTATTAAATGTTTTCTATTAAATAGATTGGATCTTATTGAGTAATTGGGATTGCATATAGTGGTTGTGTGCTTCATTTCCTATCAAATATATGCTTGAAGGTTGAATTTCTAGTTTACAAATACCTTATTTCTAGGAGGGATTGTGTACCACTCTTAGATACCATATACTACTTTGGTGTCACAATACTATTAACTAGAAATCACACCTTGGTGTGTAATGGGTACATTGAAGATATATGGAAGGTCAATTAGGGAAAATTTTGATCAATTTTTTTCATGCATTTGTGTAGTATAAATGACTCCAATTGTTAGGAAATTTAGAAAATGTTGTTTATGCTACAAAGGTCTCAATAGAGAAGTGATAGCTTCAGCTCAACAATGCATCCACTTACAAGGATTTGAACACAACTAAAATAAAGCCTCTGAATCAGGAAGATAATCAAACTCCTTTATGGATAGGCTAATGTTATGTTTTCAATAGGGAGAGAGGGAGAGATATAAGGGGAAAGAGTGAGAGATAGAGAGAGAGGGGTAAGGAGATAGATATGGAGAGGGAGATAGGGATAGATATGGAAATGTAAAAGGAGATAGAGATGAATATGTAAATGGAGATGAGAGAGAGAGAGGGAGAGAGGGGGAGAGAAGAAGAAGAAGAAGAAGAAGAAGAAGAAGAAGAAGAAGAAGAAGAAGAAGAAGAAGAAGAAGAAGAAGAAGAAGAAGAAGAAGAAGAAGAAGAAACATGGAGAGATAAAGATAGAGAGGCAAATATATAGATATATAGATAGAGCTAGAGATAGGGAGGGATAAATAAGAAGTGTGTGTATGTATAAGATAGAGCTATGGAGAGAGAGATATAGATGGAGATAGATAGTATATAGATATAAGAGGGGGTGAGAGAGAGAAATAGACAAAGGGGAGAGAGATACATATATAGAGGGAGATGGAAGGAGAGAGGAAGGGGGAGAGGGAAAAATAGAGATGGAGGGAGAGAAATAAAGAGAGGAGAGGGGAGAAGTAAAGAGATATAGAAAAGAGTGATATGGATAGAGGGAGAGATAGGGAGAAAAAGAGGCAGAGATAGGGATATAAAGGAGAGATAAAGAGATAGATATAACTTGGAAAAGATAGAGGGGGTAAGAAGAAATAGACAAAGAAGGTGAGAGAGATACATATATAAAGGGAGATGGAAGGAGAGACGAAGAGGGAGAGGGAAAAATAGAGATAGAAAGAACGAGATAGTGAAAGAGGGGGAGATGGAGAGAGAAATATAAATATATAGGAAGTGATATAGAGAGAGAGTTGGAGAGATGGAGTAAATAAGAGAGAGAGCTAGAAATAATGAGAAATAAATAGAGAGGGATCAGATTGAGAGATATGAAGATAGAAATAGAGGGGGAAAGAGTGAGAGATAAAGGAGGTGATAGAGATAAGCAACAAAGATAGAGGGAGAGAGACAGAGGGATGGGGAGTGATAGAGATAGAGATAGGGAGGGAGAAACTCTCAAACTCTCTCTTCCTCTCTTTCCCCTATTTCTCTCTATATTTATCTCCCTTCCTATCTTCCTCTCTTTTCCTCTCTTTATCTCTTTCCCTCTGCCTATCTCTCTCCTCACTCTTTTTTGCTATTCCTATTTATCTCTCCTTTCCCTTTTTATCTCTTGATCTCTCTACCTCTATATATATCTTTGTCTTCTATTTCTCTTTATCTCTTTATCTCTCTATATCCCTCTCCTTATGTGACTAAATCTATCTATGTCTCTCCTCTTCTCTATTTTCCTCTTTCTTTCTTTATCTATCTCCTTATATCTATCTTTGTCTCTCCCTCTTTATTCCTCTATATCTCTACCTCTCTCTCTCTAACTCTCTATTTCTCTTCTTCTAAATTTTCTTTCTCTCTTTCTATTTTCCTCCTTAAGTGTGCAATGGGTACATTCAAGAGGTTTTAAAGGTGAATTATCATATCCCTAATCAAATGACATGCCATCTCGAGCATAACTTCTAAAGGACATGTGTTATCTTTTATTGTTGGCATGAAATGAATAATCAAAAGTTAGCTTCTCTCTCACTTCATAAATTTTAATTCAAATTTTAAATTTTAAATTCATTTTGTTATATAAATTAAAATCAAAATTCAAAATGGGGATGACCCCACAGTGCAACGACAAGTTGCAAGCAGTAGTGAAATTACTGTCTAGTGTTCAAATCCCACCGGTGGATGGTGGGACGAATGCTCACCGATCGCTGGTCGAAGAACAGAGAAACAATGGATGATGGACTGTGCTCAAAGGACAGAGGTAGATCGGGTGTTGCTATGGGGTCAAAGTTGGAGGGTACAATGGAGAGGTGGAGTTGGTGGGAAGTGTTTAGACAAAGGAATGTCACTAGGTCTTGCAAGAGGTTGACGGGAATGCAGGAAGGCGTAACTATTGGGAAATTTCCGCTGCCTCAGTGATACAAGGAAGGCAATGAACGATGAACAGGTAATTGATGATAGAGGCGGCAGACGAGGGATATGGTGGGTGAACAAAGGAGAGGTGGAAACGTGGAGAAGGAGAGAAGTGAGGAGGCTGAGGGAGGATAGGAAGAGGGAGAGAGGAATGACATGGATGAGGTCCCTCGAATGTGGCCTCACTGATTCATATCAAAGCCTAAGGGTGAATGGCATTTAAATCTGGACTAAGTTATCCGTGCAAATTTTCCCTGTTTATCTTCTATCTCTTTTGTCTCTTTGCATTCATAGCCTTTGTTATTTATGAATACAATGCCTGACATTGAAATGAAAATCCAGGATACATATTCAAGTATTTATTGTTCATCTGGTTTTGGAATCTTTGTCAAAATAGTCTATGTTATAATTGTTATAGTCTTGGTCGTGGTCTGGACTTTGGAAAAAATCTTGCCTCATTAAGTTCTGTCAGTCATTTGATGGAAACTTTGGTTCTGAACGAAATTAGCTGTCTCAAGTAGCTGCGGACCCGTAGTAAGACCGTAAATCCCATGTTGAAGCCAAAGGGCAGGCGTGTGAAGGGTGAGCAATAAGACAGAAAACGTAGCAGCCAAAGGATTAGCGAAATCAAGTAAGTTCTCATTTCTTCATCATGGCTAGTCAGCGCTCAATGCATGCAAGCAGTTCTCTTTCATCTGTTATCCATAATCACTTCCAAGATAAACAAGAACTCGTAGACGAATATGGTAATTTTAAGTTTCCAAATGTTAAGATATCTGATTTATATCCTAAGAAAGGCATATAGGCAAAAATGATGAATTCTGTGCGACAATCAGAGATAGATCTTAGGGTTTCTGGTGTTGGTATTTGTCCAGTCTATTTGCCATTTTTACTTCCTAAAGACATCAAGCGATGGAAAGGAAAGGGTTTCTTCCATGTGCATTTTTCTTTAGTTGACATTATTCTACATCCTCATTTCAACTATGATATAGGCGATGAATACTTTGCCAACCTAATAGACACTCGATGTAGAATCTGGGATCAAGCTGTCATAGGACAATTCCGAGGTCACCTTGTTAAATCTTTTGATGAATCAAAAGGTGGAGATGCTCGCATGTCTATTAGACCAAACTTCACCATAAATCTTGATGATAAATATGTCAAATCTGCATTTTGCCTCCTATTACAAGTCAAAGGCATCATTTTACAACCAGATTCTGTGTATGCTACCGTAAGTGGTAGGTGTGTTTATAGATTATTGAATATTGTTTTTCCTCCAAAATTTTCAGTCGGGGTAAGTTACACGGAAGCCAATACAAATGTGGATGACTTTGGTCGACACATTGATTCAACTGGGTTTGATATAGGGTTCCCTGTCATTGAAAAGCTTATAAACCAGTCACAACCTAAGTTCCAAGAACTTCCCACCCCTTCTAAAAATTTGTTCTCTAAAAAACCCCGAACACAAAGTTGTAGGCTTGCTAGCATTGATCTCCAGGCTTTACCTGATGAGGCATTGTTTACACAACCTAAAGCCTTGACTAGTGAACGACCCAGTATGTTCACCCGATCTTATTCCATGTCACAAAATTTCCCAAGCACATCCCATAAGCCCTATCTTGACTACAATCCTGAAGAGTCAATAGGATCTAGTCAATTCCCCATATACAAACAACCATCTATAAATCCATATCCTTCCCAAGCATCTCTAGCAACACTCTCTGATCTTAGCAGTAACCCTGAACTTATGGATAGGTTAGCCCGACAGGTCAGTCAAAAGCTTGCCCTGACTCAAAAAATAGAACAAAAACATGACCAAAAAGGAAAAGGCATTAAAATCATAAAAATGGGTGAGAAGAGTTGTATGATGAAAGAAAAGATGCCGAAGACAAAACTCCCAAGGGCTGGATCTGAGAAAAAGAGTATATATAAGATGGAATTAAATAATCAGGAACAGGAGATCATATGATATGAACTAGGCAGATGGCCTACTCCTGAAACATTTACAGTTATCAATCCTGACCGAAGACTGTGGGGAAAATATGAAGCACGACTTCATACAGAATTGGGTAAGAAACAAAAGAATTCTGAAGCCCAGAGAAATTGGATGGCACAATGGATGATCTTTGCACAAGAAAACATAGATGACATGGCTATAGATATTAGATTTAATAGTGGCCAAGCCTTAGAAGCTGTAAATAAAATTGAAATTATTTCTGAAGATCAACAAAAGATTTTCACCTCTGTCAAGAATGCTGAACATTATTGTTCTACTCTACCTAATGACATTACAAGTGTCAATTATGATGTCATTCAAGTTCATAACAGTGTGAAAACTGTTATTTCTACACAACAGCATCAAGATAACTACCTTACCCATATTTATGATGATCAACAGACACATGAAAATTCTAGAAAGGTTGTTGACTTAGAAAACAAGAATCTCTTAGACTCTGTTGCTAAGAAATTAGAAAAGGTAAGGATGCTCACAAAAAAAAAAGAGTATCCCAAACTGGTAAGGATAGTTCAGAAGAAGGCAGAGACAAAAAAGGAAAAACTGTAGAACCTCCCAAACCAAAGAAGGTTTTGATCCAAAGAAGAAAACCCTTGTGTAGTGAGGAAGATAAAGCCTCAACTTCCAAACGGCTTTCTCAAAAGCCAACTCCACATGTTCCCATGCCAAAAGTCAAAGAACATACTTTGGCCAATAAAGAAGAACCACTTAAAAATTGGCTTGCAGAATTGGGAGTGGATCAAGAACAAGAAGAACCAGTCTATATGGATGAACCTGGTTGTGCAAATAAAGAATTTGATGATGAATCTTCTAATGTAAATACTTTAGTTGTTTTTGATAGTCCTAGTGATTCTGATTCCTCTACAAATATTGAATTTGAGGAAATTGATTTAGACTTTTCTAGATATAAGCAATTAGAAGAAAAGGAACCTTGGGAATCATTGAAAAAGTTAACCATGGACATTGAGATGCAGGAGGGCATTACAGAAAACCTCAAACCTGAGCAAATGCGACCATATGCATCTAGTGGTTATATTTTAAACATTGATAAATTGGTTAACCCCTATGAAGCAATCTGTACCTGGACTGATACATTAGAAAATTTATTTGAAAGAAGTGGTTCATGGACAGAACCCGCAAAAGTTCTTTATGCTGTAAGACTTATGTCAGGAAAATTGAGAAATTGGTGGAACAATCTGCCAGATCAAGGCCCAATGCCGAAAACCATTCCTACTCAATCAATAGATCCAATTCTGGTGGATCCTAAAAATATGGGAAAAGATGATATATTTCAAGCTGAATTTGATGAATTCAAATGGTTATTAACATATCTTTTTTGTGATGATATCTCTAATCAAGCCCTAGAAGCCAATAAGATTCTACAATCCATGAAGCTAAAGAATTTAGCTAAATTTGGTGAATACAACTACATGTTTGAATCTTATATGGTTGCAGCAAATAAAATGCATGACCTAACTACAAAGCAGTATTACTTGAATTCTCTTCCCTGTGGCTTAGGTGCATGGGCACAAGACTATATAATTAGAAAAGAACATAAACAGCTTGATGATATAAGTTTCCCTACAATAAAAAGATTGATTAGGGTCAAGCTGGAAAAGCAATGTCTGTTGGGTGCTCTCCAACTCAATAAGGAAGAATATAACTACACATGTAATTTAAAAGAATTTTGTGATCTTCCTCCCATCAATCAACTCAGGGATTTGCAGCAATTAAAACAGTTCAAAAAAGGAGGTTGTGGTAGAAATTGGATGGCACAATGGATGATCTCTGCACAAGAAAACATAGATGACATGGTTGTAGATATTAGATTTATTTTGATAATTGTAAACCTGCATACCAAAACCTTGCTTGTAGTTTGAAAGTTCTGATACCAATTTACGGAATAACAACAGAAATGACAAAGATTTCTATTAATCATATCATGTGCAAGTTACATCCAACAAGCATTCAGATTCTGATCATCCAGATCACACTAGGTGCAGGAGAGAGCATAAGTCTAAAATGCAAACTAAGGACTGTTCTTAAACAATAGACTCCAATCCTAGACAATTGATGCCGAGAATGAGGCGTCCTCAACAATTTAAAGAAGAGGCTGAGCTTCTAACCTCATGGAATATTACAATTAATTTGGAATCCATCCATACATTTTTGCCACATGTCCCCAACCTTCTATACTATAGAGAAGATAGTTGTTAAGCAATCTGTCAAATAAAGACAATCACTTTTGGGACACCCGTGAGTGAGAAGGGCCCACTTAACACCCGTAAGTGGCTACAGGGATCTTGCTTTTTATGACAGGGTTGCATCCTGTTGTCACAACTTAACGTGGGTGACATCACGGCACAAACAAGCCCATGTGCTAGCCATCAAAATGGTATCAGATCTAATAATTGGTCTGGTAGTTCTTGATAAACTCAAATCCAATCCTCAGACCTAGGGTTAAAGGCATAGTCAATTTGAACCACATAGTCTTGAGATAGGCTTGGTCTAGTTCAACTCTTCTAGCAAGGAGTGTTGGCTTGAGGTTTATCTCCATATTTTCAATCCTGACTTCTGGTCTCCATCTAGCTTCAAGACGGTATAATTCAATTCTAGGAAAATGATATCCCGTTCTTGGATAATGCACCAAATATTGAACCATACAATCACTTAGTGTTCTTTTAAACTGTGAATATAGTAAATTCAGGAATTCTTCCATATCAGGATTAAATCTAGCTCCAACAATATCAGCATATTCTTCAAAGGTATCCTGATCAAAGCTTATGCGAGTGATAAAACCAAATTTCAATCCTTTTAATAAATTCATTTTACTCTATTTTGACCAGTTCATGCCAAACAAACCTTTGATTCGGATATGAATGGAGTTGTTTCCACACCAATATTTGACAGGAGCTCTCTCCAAACCAAAGGATTCTTTAAATTCTTCTTCATCTGAATCTACTAGGCCTTGGGTATGATGATAATGAATCAAATTTTTCATGTTTCGAAGCCATTTATTCAAAAAATATGACTAGTAAAACAATGATTATCTCTTTTGGAAGAGTGGGGAGAGTGAGCAAACTTCCATTTCCAGAATTTACCATATACATGGTGATACCATCTAGTCTATACCAATCTAGGGAGTTGAACTCAAGATCAGTATATATAGAACCTGCAAATTCTCTGGTCAAAGTGTCAGCTAGTGGATTGTTCTCACCTTTTATCCATTCAATATCAAAATCATAGCTGAGGAACTTGAAATACCATCTAGCAATTCGACCTTGAGCAATATCTTTGTTCGACTTCTTCTTGAGTAGGCTTCTCATGGCTTGACTGTCAGTTTTCACAGTGAATTTTATTGGCTTCAGGAAGATCTTGAACTTTTCTATTCCTTTTTTGACTGCCAGTATTTCTTTCTCATAAATATGATATCTACTTTCTGTATCTATGAAAGTACAAAAATGATATCCACAAATATTTTGCTTTCCATTTCCTTCTTCCTGCATTAGCACAATAGACCATGTGTTATCAGAAGCATCAATGTACAGAAATAAAGGTAAGTCAGAAGCAGGAATCTGTAGAGCAGGCAAATGTTGACATTTTGCTTTAATTCTTTGAACTGCTTCTATTGCTTCTAAAGACCATCGTCCTTTCTTTTCTTTTAGATGAGATTGAATGATTCAGCGATCTTCAGCTAAGCCTTTATAGAAAGGGGAAACATAATTCAGACATCCCAAAAATCTCTGAATTTGCTTTTTATCCTGAAGAATGTCAGGGAATTCCTGAATTCGCTGTAAGATATGTGGCTGAAGTTGAACTTGGCCATTACTCAGGTGTAAGCCAAGAAAATCAATTTGGCTTTGTCCAATCACCATCTTTTTAGCTGTTAAACATATCCCATGTTTTCTAATGGCTGCATAGAGTTCTTCAAGATGCTACAAATGGTCAGTAACTGAATCAGAGAAGATAAGAATATCATCAATATAAACAGCACAAAAGTCTTTCAGATGCCTTAGTGCCTGATCCATGCGTCTTTGGAAATATGCAAGAGCTGTGCACAAGTCGAAAGGCATGACGTTCCATTCATACAATCCTTGTGGGACTGAGAATGTTGTCTTATATCTGTCTGATTCTTTTACCTTAATTTGCCAGAATCCTAATTTACAGTCAAACTTTGAAAAAACCTTTTTAATGGCAGCTCTTCTGATTAAATCAGTGCTAAATGGTATGGGATAGTTAAATGGAAGGATAATGTCATTAAGAGGCTTATAATTGATGCAAAGTCTCTTTTTCCCTCTTACCTGTTCTGCTCTCTTGTTGACTAGGAAAGTTGGGCATGCAAATGGACTTTTACTGGGACGGATGAAATGTCTGTTAAGTAATCCTTGCAACTGCTCGTCCATTTCTTTTATTTATTTTGGACTCATTAGATAGGCTGGCTCATGAGGTATGACTGATTGACACTCTGGCCATATCTGTATTTCACATTCTTCATGATCCTGGGACCAAAACTGCAATGGGTTCATGCTGCAACAATCTATTTCAAATCTCTGTTTAATTTCATTGAACACATCAGGAGGTTTCTCTGCTAGTTCTTTTATTGACTCTTTATGTTTCTTTTTCCCGCTATGTTCAAACTTATGGTTCACAATTTTAAGTGCAGGAATCTCAATCTATCCATCTTCGTGTCTTAAAGAAATCTTATGTTTCCAAAACTCGAGTGGCTCATATTTTGTTAGAAACAAAAATCCCAATAGAACATCATCTTCTAGATCATTATACTCAATGAAATCAGTGATGAAAATTTTACCCATAATTTCTATGTGGACATCTTGTGCACACCTGCCCATCTGAATCCTTTCTCCGTTAATTGCATAACTATGTGGAAGATCAGGTCGTTCTTTCCAGAATTCTGTAAGAATAACATTGGTTTTTTCCAATGATCTAGAGGAACCTATATCCACAAATGCATCCAATGGAATTTTCTTATATCCGTGAAAACAGAAATTAATTCTGATATAGTTACCATTGTTTGCAAGCAATAGAGAGCAAGATTTGTCATTTGTTCTTTCAATAAGACTATTGCTGGTGTTGCTAGCTTCTGATTCTTCTTCTTATGTTGCTTTTTTTTCAGACTCTTTTGCTTTGAATAGAATATCTTTGATTTCTCCCACTTCTGCAGAGAGATTCTGAATTTCTTTTTGTTGAGTTTTAAGCAATCGCTTTAAATCTGCAACATCATCCATTAGTAGATCAAATTTCTTAAGGACTGCAATAACATCAGTATCAGCATCAGAAATTTTGGATTTGGAAGAAGAGACTTTTTCTTTTCCTTTTCTCTGCCATGGAGGGATCCTGTATCCATGTTCCATTTCCTTTTCAACCCCTTTTGGGGGTTTTTTCTGTAATCTGAGTTGTTTTTCCACCTCAGCTTTATCTGATTCTAAGCTCTTTAATTTTGCCAAGTGGTGGTGGACAACTTTCTTTCTTTCGTCCTTTGTTCCTACCATTTTGTAAGGATCTTTTAATTTTTCAATCTGTATTTTGACTTTTAGATCTTGCAAAGTGCTCTTAAGAAGTGAGGTTAGAAAATCCTCATCAGGGTCTAAACTTTCTGATTTAGAATCAGACAAATTTTGCATGTGTCTATGGCGATCCTTTATATCTTTGAATTTTAGCATAAAACTTGAGTCAGGAACAACTTCTACTAATTCATACAAATCTTGTAGATCTGGAATATTGCTACTTTCAACTATTTCCCATCTTAGATTTTCAAATTCAAACATTGCATAAATTTTTGTACCAAGATTTAATTTCTTTGGACAATTAGTAGCATAGTGAGGTCCTTTGCAAATAAAGCATTTAATTCCTTTTGGGGCCTTATTATTTCTTTTCCTCAACAAGTATGGGGGTGTTCTATGAAACTTTCTTCTCTTGTAGGGGACTGCCCTATATTTCTTCTTGGATCCATACTTACCATGCTTGTTGCGTCTGAAGGTGTATTCTCCTTCATGATATTTGTTTCGAGAACACCTTCTGCATTTACATTTTCTACCACAACCTCCTTTTTTGAACTGTTTTAATTGCTAGAAATCCCTGAGCTGATTGATGGGAGGAAGATCACAAAATTCTTTTAAATTACATGTGTAAGTTATATTCTTCCTTATTGAGTTGGAGAGTACCCAACAAACATTGCTTTTCCAGCTTGTACCTAATCAATCTTTTTTATTGTAGGGAAACTTACATCATCAAGCTGTTTATGTTCTTTTCTAATTATATAGTCTTGTGCCCATGCAGCTAAGCCACAGGGAAGAGAATTCAAATAATATTGCTTTGTAGTTAGGTCATGCATTTTATTTGTTGCAACCATATAAGATTCAAACATGCAGTTGTATTCATCAAATTTAGCTAAATTCTTTAGCTTCATGGATTGCAAAATCTTATTGGCTTCTAGGGCTTGATTAGAGATATCATCACAGAAAAGATCTGTTAATAACCATTTGAATTCATCAAATCCAACTTGAAATATATCATCATTTCCCAGATTTTTAGGATCCACCAGAATTGGATCTGTTGATTGAGCAGGAATGGTTTTAGGCATTGGGCCTTGATTTGGCAGATTGTTCCACCAATTTCTCAAATTTCCAGACATAAGTCTTACAGCATAAAGAACTTTTGCGGGTTATGTCCATGAACCACTTCTTTCAAATAAATTTTCTAATGTATCAGTCCAGGTACAGATTGCTTCATAGGGGTTAACCAATTTATCAATGTTTAAAATATAACCACTAGATGCATATGGTCGCATTTGCTCAGGTTTAAGGTTTTCTGTAATGCCCTCCTGCATCTCAATGTCCATGGTTAACTTTTTCAATGATTCCCAAGGTTCCTTTTCTTCTAATTGCTTATATCCAGAAAAGTCTAAATCAATTTCCTCAAATTCCAGAATCACTAGGACTATCAGAAACAACTAAAGTATTTACATCAGAAGATTCATCATCAGATTCTTTATTTGCACAACCAAGTTCATCCATATAGACTGGTTCTTCTTGTTCTTGATCCACTCCCAATTCTGCAAGCCAATTTTTAAGTGGTTCTTCTTTATTGGCCAAAGTATGTTCTTTGACTTTTGGCATGGGAACTTGTGGAGTTGGCTTATGAGAAAGCCGTTTGGAAGTTGAGGCTTTATCTTCCTCACTATGCAGGGGTTTTCTTCTTTGGATCAAAACCTTCTTTGGTTTGGGAGGTTCTACAGTTTTTCCTTTTTTGTCTCTGCCTTCTTCTTCTGAACTATCCTTACCAGTTTGGGATACTCTTATTTTTTTTGTGAGCATCCTTACCTTTTCTAATTTCTTAGCAACAGAGTCTAAGAGATTCTTGTTTTCTAAGTCAGTAACCTTTCTGAAATTTTCATGTGTCTGCTGATCATCATAAATATGGGTAAGGTAGTTATCTTGATGCTGTTGTGTAGAAATAACAGTTTTCACACTGTTATGAACTTGAATGACATCATAACTGACACTTGTAATGTCATTAGGTAGAGTAGAACAATAATGTTCAACATTCTTGACAGAGGTGAAAATCTTTTGTTGATCTTCAGAAATAATTTCAATTTTATTTACAGCTTCTAAGGCTTGGCCACTACTAAATCTAATATCTACAGCCATGTCATCTATGTTTTCTTGTGCAGAGATCATTCATTGTGCCATCCAATTTCTCTGGGCTTCAGAATTCTTTTGTTTCTTTCCCAATTCTGTATGAAGCGTGCTTCATATTTTCCCCACAGTCTTCGGTCAGGATTGATAACTGTAAATGTTTCATGAGTAGGCCATCTGCCTGGTTCATATCCTATGATCTCCTGTTCCTGATTATTTAATTCCATCTTATATATACTCTTTTTCTCAGATCCAGCCCTTGGGAGTTTTGTCTTCGACATCTTTTCTTTCATCATACAACTCTTCTCACCCATTTTTTGTGATTTTAATGCCTTTTCCTTTTTGATCATGTTTTTGTTCTGTTTTTGGAGTCAGGGCAAGCTTTTGACTGACCTGTCGGGCTAACCTATCCATAAATTCAGGGTTACTGCTAAGATCAGAGAGAGTTGCTAGAGATGCTCGGGAAGGATATGGATTTATAGATGGTTGTTTTTATATGGGGAATTAACTAGATCCTATTGACTCTTCAGGATTGTAGTCAAGATAGGGCTTATGGGATGTGCTTGGGAAATTTTGTGACATGGAATAAGATCGAGTGAACATACTGGGTCGTTCACTAGTCGAGGCTTCAGGCTGTGTAAACAATGTTTCATCAAGTAAAGCCTGGAGATCAATGCTAGTAAGCCTACGACTTTGTGTTCGGGGTTTTTTAGAGAACAAATTTTTAGAAGGGGTGGGAAGTTCTTGGAACTTGGGTTGTGACTGGTTTATAAGCTTTTCAATGACAGGGAACCCTATATCAAACCCAGTTGAATCAATGTGTCGACCAAATTCATCCACATTTGTATTGGCTTCCGTGTAACTTACCCCGGCTAAAAATTTTGAAGGAGGAAAAACAGTATTCAATAATCTATAAACACACCTACCACCTATGGTAGCATACACTGAATCTGGTTGTAAAATGACACCTTTGACTTGTAATAGGAGGCAAAATGCAGATTGGACATATTTATCATCAAGATTTATGGTGAAGTTTGGTCTAACAGACATGTGAGCATCTCCACCTTTTGATTCATCAGAAGATTTAACAAGGCGACCTCAGAATTGTCCTATGACAGCTTGATCCCAAATTCTACATCAAGTGTCTATTAGGCTGGCAAAGTATTCAGTTCCTATATCATAGTTGAAATGAGGATGTAGAATAATGTCAACTAAAGAAAAATGCACATGGAAGAAACCCTTTCCTTTCCATCGCTTGATGTCTTCAGGAAGATCTTGAACTTTTCTATTCCTTTTTTGACTGGCAGTATAACGTAGTTTGAAATAGGCTTATGCTGCATACCAATTTTTCTTGGTATTATCAAATTTGCAATAAGATTCCGCAAATTTATTTTTGCTGAGTATTTGCGGAATAGTATTAGTTTGAAATAGGATTCCCTACCTTATGTTTGATAATACACATAGGCACGATGCATCAAGGTATAAAGAACCAGGATGGTGTTGCACCTAGTGTGATGGACTTTGACTCGACAATCAGATAGGAGTACTCTTGTTCACACCTGACATATGAAACCTTTTTCAAAATGTAGTTCAGATATTCCAAACATCTCAATCCAAAACATAGAAAGGCAATCCTTCCTATGTGGTCAACAAGACACCTAAAACACCCTCCCTACACCCAAACAAAGCATGTATGACCAAGGTTATATTACAAGAATATCCAACAAGCACAACAGATAAAAAGATAATGATAATTTCCCCATTCCTTTCTCTCTAAATCCTTTTATTTGGGACATCATCGAGAGGTCATTGAAATGAGTGCAATAAGATAAGCCAAAAGACAAAGATAAAGTAAACAAACTAGCTAATGTTCTTCATACCACTAGCCAAGGCTAAACTATAGTGATGCCTGATGTTGATGTCCATTGTAGGAAGGATGCATC
Organism: Sequoia sempervirens; assembly: GCA_007258455.2. Classification (NCBI taxonomy): domain Eukaryota; kingdom Viridiplantae; phylum Streptophyta; class Pinopsida; order Cupressales; family Cupressaceae; genus Sequoia; species Sequoia sempervirens. The sequence continues at coordinate 188,567,214 of VDFB02058242.1, forward strand.
TTAGGACATGATGTTATCAAATGATTTGGGATAAGCTGGATGATAGGCTATTAATACTAAGAGTTAACCAACTTGTTTACCTACTGACCTAGACTTGAGACCTTGATAATTTGTGTTTTCACTTTCCATTTGCTAGACTTGTTTCCGACTATGTCATCAAAGGTTGAGGATGACGATGATTTATTAGGAGTGATGTTTATTACGGGTGATCGTGAGATGGGGTGGATGGATTTTTTCAAATATTTGGATGTTTTTGAATTTTTTGAAATTTTTTGAGGCTATTTTTGGTATTTTCGATATTTTTGCAAATGTTTTGATTTTCAAATTTTCCAATGTTTTGGGGTTTTCTGAGATTTTGACCAAGAGACTAACCTAAAGACTTATCCTAGGGGCCTTGGGGGCTAATCAACAGATTAGCCTTGCCTACGTTATACATGCAGAGACCACGTAGTTTGACTGACACAAACTCAATTATTGATGAGATATGAACAAATGGATTGCCAATTTATTACAATAGACTCCTAAAGGACTAGCCTAAGTGTCTCAGGGGATGATCAAAGATCAACCTTGCCTACGTTCAAAGCTCAGAGACCTGTAGTTTGACAAGATGACTATTTTTGACTTGTTTTGGGATTTTGAATGTTTTTGGATTTTTGACAATGGAGATTGCCCAATAGTTACGCCTTCCTGCATTCCCATCGACCTCTTACAAGACCTAGTGACATTCCTTTGTCTAAACACCTCCCACCAACTCCACCTCTCCATCGTACCTTCCAACTTTGACCCCATAGCAACACCCGATCTACCTATGTCCTTCGAGCACAGTCCATCATCCATTGTTTCTCCGTTCTTCGATGGGCGATCAACGAGCATTCGTCCCACCATCCACCGGTGGGATTTGAACACTAGACAGTAATTTCACTACTGCTTGCAACTTGTCGTTGCACTGCGGGGTCATCCCCATTTTGAATTTTGATTTTAATTTATATAACAAAATGAATTTAAAATTTAAAATTTGAATTAAAATTTATGAAGTGAGAGAGAAGCTAACTTTTGATTATTCATTTCATGCCAACAATCAAAGATAACACATGTCCTTTAAAAGTTATGCGCGAGATAGCATGCCATTTGATTAGGGATATGATAATTCACCTTTAAAACCTCTTGAATGTACCCATTGCACACTTGAGGAAAATAGAAAGAGAGAGAAAATTTAGAAGAAGAGAAATAGAGAGATAGAGAGAGAGAGGTAGAGATATAGAGGAATAAAGAGGGAGAGACAAAGATAGATATAGGGAGATAGATAAAGAAAGAAAGAGGAAAATAGAGAAGAGGAGAGACATAGATAGATTTAGCCACATAAGGAGAGGTATATAGAGAGATAAAGAGATAAAGAGAAATAGAAAACAAAGATATATATAGAGGTAGAGAGATCAAGAGATAAAAAGGGAAAGGAGAGATAAATAGGAATAGCAAAAAAGAGTGAGGAGAGAGATAGGCAGAGGGAAAGAGATAAAGAGAGGAAAAGAGAGGAAGATAGGAAGGGAGATAAATATAGAGAGAAATAGGGGAAAGAGAGGAAGAGAGAGTTTGAGAGTTTCTCCCTCCCTATCTCTATCTCTATCACTCCCCATCCCTCTATCTCTCTCCCTCTATCTTTGTTGCTTATCTCTATCACCTCCTTTATCTCTCACTCTTTCCCCCTCTATTTCTATCTTCCTATCTCTCAATCTGATCTAGAGATAATGAGAAATAAATAGGAAGTGATATAGAGGAAGAGTTGGAGAGATGGAGTAAATAAGAGAGAGAGCTAGAGATAATGAGAAATAAATAGAGAGGGATCAGATTGAGAGATAGGAAGATAGAAATAGAGGGGGAAAGAGTGAGAGATAAAGGAGGTGATAGAGATAAGTAACAAAGATAGAGGGAGAGAGATAGAGGGATGGGGAGTGATAGAGATAGAGATAGGGAGGGAGAAACTCTCAAACTCTCTCTTCCTCTCTTTCCCCTATTTCTCTCTATATTTATCTCCCTTCCTATCTTCCTCTCTTTTCCTCTCTTTATCTCTTTCCCTCTGCCTATCTCTCTCCTCACTCTTTTTTGCTATTCCTATTTATCTCTCCTTTCCCTTTTTATCTCTTGATCTCTCTACCTCTATATATATCTTTGTCTTCTATTTCTCTTTATCTCTTTATCTCTCTATATCCCTCTCCTTATGTGACTAAATCTATCTATGTCTCTCCTCTTCTCTATTTTCCTCTTTCTTTCTTTATCTATCTCCCTATATCTATCTTTGTCTCTCTCTCTTTATTCCTCTATATCTCTACCTCTCTCTCTCTCTATCTCTCTATTTCTCTTCTAAATTTTCTTTCTCTCTTTCTATTTTCCTCCTTAAGTGTGCAATGGGTACATTCAAGAGGTTTTAAAGGTGAATTATCATATCCCTAATCAAATGGCATGCCATCTCGAGCATAACTTCTAAAGGACATGTGTTATCTTTGATTGTTGGCATGAAATGAATAATCAAAAGTTAGCTTCTCTCTCACTTCATAAATTTTAATTCAAATTTTAAATTTTAAATTCATTTTGTTATATAAATTAAAATCAAAATTCAAAATGGGGATGACCCCGCAGTGCAATTACAAGTTGCAAGCAGTAGTGAAATTACTGTCTAGTGTTCAAATCCCACCGGTGGATGGTGGGACGAATGCTCGTTGATCGCCGGTCGAAGAACGGAGAAACAATGGATGATGGACTGTGCTCGAAGGACAGAGGTAGATCGGGTGTTGCTACAGGGTCAAAGTTGGAGGGAACGATGGAGAGGTGGAGTTGGTGGGAGGTGTTTAGACAAAGGAATGTCACTAGGTCTTGCAAGAGGTCGACGAGAATGCAGGAAGGTGTAACTGTTGGGCAATCTCTACTGCCTCAGTGATACAAGGAAGGCAGTGAACGATGAATAGGTAATTGATGATAGAGGCGACAGACGAGGGATATGGTGGGTGAACAAAGGAGAGGTGGAAACGTGGAGAATGAGAGAAGTGAGGAGGCTGAGGGAGGATAGGAAGAGGGAGAGAGGAATGACATGGATGAGGTCCCTCGAATGTGGCCTCACTAATTCATAGCTCTAGTTAAAAGCGTTTAGGGTGTTGCTCAGTGATTTACCAAACAAAAAAAATAAAAAATAAAAGTAAAATTATTCTACAATAGTTAAAATTTCGATAAGATAAATAATTATAAATTAAATCAATTTAATGATTTTAATTATTATTTGCAATTTCTTAAAAAACAAATAATAAAAAAGCTAAACTTAAATCTAAGTTAAATACAAGAACAAAATATATCAAAATCCAAACATTAATAAAAATAATTATTTTTAAGAATTAATAATAAATAATAGCCTTATTAAGTTAATAAATGATTAAAAAAGTAAAATTTTAATTTTAATTTATTAGAATTGAAATATTAATAAAATATATAGCTAAAAATATAATTGATATATTACAAATAATATTGAAAATAATATTAAAAAATATATATATAAAAAATTGAACATAAAAATAGTTAAATTATTAAATAAATTAAATTTTAAAAATTAAAACTCTATTTAAATAAAATATAAAAAATAAAAACACGAAAGATAAAAGTTAAAAATAAAATGAAACCATGCTAAAAAAAAAGAAGGTCAATTCATAATTTATTTATTTATTTAATGAATTATAATTATTATAAATATTACAATTTAAATTAAATAATTATATTTATTAAAAACATATTATTAGTGAGAAAAATGGGGTTTTTATCCTCATCAAGTTAATGAATTGATGAAGTCACAAATGGGAGATTTTCTCAATGAGCGTTGAACCTTGATGACAAGAAGAACAACACAACAATTTAACTATCACACCATACCACTATTGACAAATAATTATTAAAATCTTAAAAATAAAAGTAATATATTATTTTTAAAATATATAATTATTTATTTATATATATATTTATGATCAATCATTATATTTATTATTTATATGTGATAATTAAAAAAAAAAATCTAAATTTAAAACTTTTTAAATGTATTATATTTTTAATTTAAAGCTAAGATTGAAAATATTTTTTTAACTTATTTACGCCGAAGGCGTATCCTATTTGAACAAGAACGAGCTAAGTTTGGCGATCAACGGCTGGAGCGTCTGCCAACGATTGAAACCAATTCGTCCGTTGATTGCCGAGATGCCGTATCCTATTTCAATTTTGTACTATCGGCTATATAGTGCGAAGTTTCAGTTTGAAATTTGACAGACGCCTGTATACAGCTCCCTTTCGTCATAAACAAGTTTAATCCTTCGCGTAGGTATATATCGCGTTTCCAGGCAGCTAAACGAAGTTAATGTGAGCACTTCAAATCAGATATTGCATACTAAATATCTCATATGCTCTGAACGCCATAAATTTGCTTTCAATGCAGTCTGTGTAGTTCGCATACGCATTTATGCATTGCACTGTACATCACCGCCCATTGCAACTAAACGAAGTTAATGTGAGCACTTCAAAGCTCTTTAATGCCGTTGCTGTGGAAGACCTCATTATAGAGGAAAACATTCTCTGGGGTTGTCACGAAATGGGCACAGTTCCGAGGATGCTTATTATTATGGTGATGCCTATTTGAGCAATTTAACTAGGGATGTTCTTTCCCCGTTGTTCAATCTGGAACTGTCGGACCACTTCGATCTCAGATGGAATGACTTCTTTGGAGTTCCCATCCTTCCTGATTGGGCAGAGCAGACTCAAGAGTTTGCGCTACTTGGACTTGTCGCACACTGGGTTCAGTGGAGATATTCCCACAGACCTGGGGAACATGTCTACTTTGCACTACTTGGATCTCTTTGGCTCTGGCTTTCTGAGAATGGTGGACATGCGGATGTGGACGAGAAACATGAACCATGACGCACAATCGTGCATGGATCCCAACGTCATGGAGCCCAAGCTGGTGATTGCTCCTGCGGCCATGATGGCCCATTTGGGGCCACTGGTGTCAAGAGACTTCAACTCAGAGCTTAGCTATGATACCATATAGAATTGTCTTGTATTTTTTCATTTTGCCTTTGCTTTTGTCAATTGAAGGTCCGCCTAGTGCATGCATGATGCATCAGAACTTGCATATGTGGTATTTTTCTCATGGGTTTGTTTCAACTTTGTGTGGAATTGGATGTGATATCTATTTGATTCTTAGCTCAGAGTTGGATGCCTCGTCTGATTTTAGTGTTTGCTCATAATTCACTGGGGTACCTTATTGGAACCCTGGGACAGAATTGAATGACGTATTATGTTCAGTTTTTCCTGCGATTTCAATCCAGATTTTAGAGATTCATCACTTATGTTTTGTTCACTATCAATTTCAGCACTTTTAATGTATACCATATACTGATTGGGATTTGAACCAAGGGTTTTCAATTATTCAACACAAAGCACATCCCAATGGACTTGTTTATGGTTTCAATTTTCGTTTCTTGTTCAATTTAAATATCTCCTTTATAGATTTGAATTCGGGACTTTTTCTTATTGTTTATCACTCTTATGCTGATCCCAATCTTTTAGAGTTCTTTTAAAGCTCTATATTTTTCATCCCCTTCCCTGCATATTTTTTGTTTTCACTGCACTATAAATTCTCTTTCCATTGCGCTATAAATTTCCCCCGCACTGCACTGTATATATTTTTTTGTTTTGCTCTGCATCTTGTTTACTTAATGCGGCTGTATTTTTTCTTTTGCACTTCTCTGCATTTACCTTGTGCCATGTTTTATGTATATCTCCCCTGCGCTGCTTTGAAGTTATTTCCTCTACACTTCTCTGTATTATTTCCCTTTGTCCTGGTATATTTCTTTTCCTGACCTATATTTACATTTGTACATTTTTATTAGTTTAAATTGGAGCATTCCATACTAATATGTGGTCAAATGCAGGGACCCACCTTCAGGAAATTGTGAACAAGACTTTGGAGGGATATCTGCGAAATTATGTGGCTGATTTACAGGTTGCATGGCTTCAGTGGCTACACCAGGCTGAAAATTGATATAACACAACCCATCATGTATCAATTGGTATGACCCCATTTCAAAATTTATACAGGTATAGTACACCCTCATTGATGGATTGCGGTATCCAAGATATCCAAGATACTAAGGTACCTGCAATATGGGATTTCATTGTTGAGAGTTACCAAATTTTGCAAGCTCTCAAAGATATCCAAACCAGAATGAAGACAACAGCAAATCGGCAGTGCTCAGAAAGGGCATTTGCAGTTGGAGATTATGTGTTCCTCAGATTACAACCTTATAAACAAATTACTCTTAAGAAAAAAGTATCTGAGAAAATACACCAAGGGGCTATGGACGATTGAAGATTCTTTAACTTGTTGGGCAAGTCACTTATACCTTGGGAGATTACCCACGAGCACAAAGATACACAATACCTTCCATGTAATCTAGTTTAAAAATAGCAGTTGATCAAAATTTGACAACTTCACCAGTATTGCTTCCCCTTGATGCAGAAGGAAAATAGATGTTGGTACCAGAGCACATCATGGCCATTGAAGAACAGAAATTAAGAAACAGTATTCTAATAGAATATCTAGTGCAATGGAAGGATCTACCTACAATGGATGTTCCATGAAAGGGACCTGATATACTTCAACATCCTTCCTTGTTTTCTTGATTGGGGACCAAACAATTGAGGATGGATAGACTTGTAATAAGCCCATGTGCATTAAGGGAATAAAAAAGAAAAAATATTTAATAAATTAATTGGGATTCTATCCTAACATAGAAATAGATAGTTTTAGAAAAAAAATAATCAGCAGGAGAATAACTCTACTTCAGACAAGAGGCTTAAACGGAAGATAAATTTATAGATTCTAATTGGAAACTTAGTTAAAGTAGCAAATAGTTAAAATGCAGTTAGAATTTCAGTTATAGTAATCAACTGAAGTGGTTTTCCTGTACCTCAAAACATTCCATAACATGTTGCCTCAATAAACACTTGAATGGTAGGACAAAATCTACTAGGAAATCTATCTCATTTCAAGATCAGACATATGAAACTTGTGGTAACTCTAAACATTTCAGGAAATTGGCAATCTTCACAGTCATATAAATTATCAAAAAGAAAAGGCATCCTATTCAAATTTAAATCACCATTGCATCTATCCTTTATTCTTGAATGGGGATCCTATTTAAAGTTTAGCTTCATCAACCAATAACTGAAATGCACAGAAATGTTGCACTTCAGCTGTGGTTGACGGACCATTATCTTATTTATAATGTATGCCCTCCATGCTAAAAGACACTACCTCTGTTGCTAGAATACTGGCTTAGGAAATCCTCAACTTAGAGCTCACATAATTCACTAAATTCTTCTTCATATCTGTGACAAGTGATAAAACAACAAAAATTTAATAGCCATGGATAAAACAGAACCATATGCCTTCATTGAATAGATTACAATAGAATTGATTTAGAATGAAATAAAACACAATAGAAATTGATTTGTCGAGCACACAAAAACCTCACTGAAATCATGACAAGTGACTTACCTCAAGGGTTCTGTAAGAATTGTGTTCTGCTGTAACGAAGCCGATGAGAAAAAATAGATAGAATTTACAGGAAAAATATTATGAAATCCAACCAAAGCAGATTATATTTTCAAAATGAGATGAATCAACACCACTCTCCCTACGGCTGCTTCTTCAATCTATTTATGAGCCTAAAATCATTGCTTATAAAAAAGCTTGAACCCAAAGAGACAAAAACTAATTACCCGTTGGTAATTGTAAAGTGTTCAGGAAATATTATCAAAAAAACATGACTCTGAATGATGGTTTGAATAACAATATTTTATTGTTATGTTTAAGAGTTTTCCACATTAAACATTTTCACAAATTCTTTGCTCTAACTTTGATATAATTGTTACAATTTTGTCTATAAGAATCATTTGTTCTACACATTCACTAAAACATGGTTGTATTGAATGTTGCTTGGTTTTTTTGATATATCATGTAGATCCTTTAGTTGTCAATCTCATTGGTTTTTCATCTTTGATTTGAGACATGAGGTTATCTATGATGATTACAAAATATATTTTAGTAAGATATACATTCATGTTTTTCTATATAATATTCATGCTAAGCTTCATTTTTGGGATTGAAACTTTGTAAGCCATACAATTCCTCTAATTGATAGCAATGGACAACTGCAGGAAGCCCAATTGATAGCCATAACAAACAAAAGAACATTTTTGGCATATATACTACATATATTTGTTGTTGTATTCATGTATTGGGGCCATTGTTTTTCTAGGGTGTTCTAAAGTACTTACATTATTTCAAAAAGCTTGAAAGAACCCTTGCAAAAGCCATATTGGGCATATCGTGCGATCATAGAATTCCATGAGAACATAACCTGAGGCATTTTGTCAACCAGTTGACGTGTTGTGTGTCACACGGCTAGACTAGAGCACGGATCGAATGCCCCTTTCTCACTTCCGAGAAGTCAACCATATGCGGCACTGCTCAACTATACTCACGACTCCCTTACGGACGAGCCCTTTCAAGTTCTCAGATTACACCTTTCTGCTTGCGAGTCCTCCATCTGAGAGGCACTCAACTTCTACAAGTGCATCGCGGAATTATGCACCTACGAGCTACTATGAGCTCTCCTACTTGCATGGTCCGACCATGTCTAACTTTGTTCACTTACCTGAACGGCTGCTGCATCTTCCTGCAGTCTTGGTGATTCCACCGATTCTTCATCCTTTGCGTCTCCCATAAGACAGCTGATTACTAAACCGTCCACCTTGAACTCGGAGTTCACCCTTCACACAGACTGGCTCTCTGAGCGCTCCTGGATCCAACGTCAAACTCCTTAATGAATTCCTTTTAGCTCATTAAGGACTTGACTTCCTCCTTCCTGCATTGGGCCCGAGATCCCTGACTCACTCGGTCCACTACCTACCAAAATTATGCACTTTTGATCTCACATACCTACTAAGCTCCTTCCCAAGTCTGACCTGGTTCCACCTTTCAAACAGTATCACGTTGCAACCTGCAACCCTTCTGAGATCTTGCACCAGCTGTACACCACACGGATGAGTCCGGCCCTTGAGTTCCTCACTTGGCCCTACTACGGAGGACTGAGATCTTCCCCAAGCTTGCATCGACCCTCAATATTACTTGTGGTGCCCATGAGTGACCAGCACCGCATGGTCCAGCTCTCCTCTGCGGGGAGCACACCTTCACATCGTGCGACTCCTCGACTATGCACACCCAATGCTGAGAACTAGCCTTAGCTCTTGCGTCCCCAGGCTCATATGAGATTGCCAACTCGGATATGTAGCTCGCCCAACCTTGCGTCTCGCTTTGCCTCATCGCTTGGGATGAGTTCCAACATCCAGCTCCCTTTGGTAGCACACCGTAGAACTAACTCATGCTGGCCCTGTTACTTGCATTCATAGGATTCGGGACGTTGAGTTTACCACACAACCTCTCCCATCATGACTAGGGCGGAACGAGATCTTACCTCGTCCCTAATAACCATAATGGACACCTGAGTCACTTGCTTGACTCGAGGCGGGAGCTACTTCTATTTTGCTCCTGGAAGGAAGAGCACGGGACACCCTTTCCATTTGGTATCCTGCCGTGAACTCTCGGTGCACTTTGATTGCATCCCTATGGTGTCCCTTCTTTCGAATGACCATACCTCCCTATATAAGCTATTTGCCCAAATCCCAGCAGGCGGTAGGATGACACCGAGGAATGGGCAAAGTCCCCACTTTCCTCCTTAAGTCCATCCAACGCTGGGGATCCAATCAGCTGAATCCCAACACCCCAATTTTTGCCTTTACGACCTGTACAACTTCATAGCCCATAGGGTCTTTCACTTTGCATTGCAGACTCTTCACCTAGCCTGACTAACTCTTGGACGAGTCCAACTCGCCTTGTAGAGTTGCACCCCTGACTGGCACAACCTACCTTAACTCGCCATGACTTGACATGACTCGGCACTCCCTTATGCTCCATGCTGCACACTGCCCACGCTACCATGAGTAACTCGGCCTTGACGCTAGAACCATACTGTCCCAACTCGCCTCAACACTTTCTGCAACACTAACACTGAGCACCTAGCTTCTAATGCAACTCGGCCTACTTCCGTAGACGACGGACTTGGATCGCGCCTCACGGCTTAGCTAATGCCCAACGGATCGCCGGATGGCTCCTCGACTCGGTGTGACCTAGGACGAGTCCTAGACTCTGTGTCCAATAGGCTCCTTGTGTCCAACTCGCCTCACCACTGCGACTTGCCTTGGCTCACGCATTGGCGTTCGCACCGCGCATAACTTGCAATACCAAGGGTTCAACTCGGCTGAACCGCACTCGGACTTGTTCCAATGCTCCTCGAGCGCACCGCTCACTTCAGCCCTGTGAGATTGTGTATGCTTCCACATTTTGGATGCATGTCTACAAGAGTACTTGCGATTACAACAGCAGACATCAATGCGCTTTCATCCCCATCGTTCATCGTTCTTCATTGCATTTATTGCAAGTGGGAGCGATCAGTCAAATCCTTGAAATGGCTTATTGAAATAGAAAAAAGAAATGTAATGTATATATTTCCCTAACCGTGTGAGCTGTCCCCCTTTCATTTATTCTATCCTACGAAAACGATGCGGTATGAAATCCTAAAAAGATATGTGATATTTATTCTAATATTTTTTTGGTGACTCATCTGTCACTTGCCATAGACTTAGATTTTCTTTTAAAGCTCAGAACGGATATTTCTACAAAACAGTTTTGAATCATAATTGTTCTAGTAAGGCTCCTAGCACATACTGCCATAAGACAATCTATCTTTAGAGTTGAATTATCTAGGCTTGTATTTGTAGGTATAGTGGTTTGATATTTAAAAGACTAACAGCTGGGATAATAATGCAGCTGGAATGTTGTTGCTGATTGCTTGGCTAAATGGGCTTCTGATCATATTCATGATTGGAGCTTGGTGGACAGGGGTCAGTTACCTCGGATTTGTCTCAACATTTGGATCATTTGGTGGATCTCGATAAAGCTTTGTGATGCCCTTGCTTTGTACTTTTTCTTGATTTAATAAATTTTTACCCCTCTTTTATTTAAAAATAGTGCAACCCCTGTTAACTTCCTCACCACCGAATACCCTTTCCAAAACTTTAATAGCAGTTGTGGTCAGCTGCCTTTCCTAGCTCTCTCATCGATATCTCATGGGAATTCTAATCATAAAGGCACCTTCAGTCATCTCCTAGACAAAAATAATAATATTAATAATTATAATTGAGTTTTTTAACTGTAGGTGGAAGAATTGTTCACCAATTTCATCTGGATGATAGCAGCTATGTTATGGTTGTTAGTAGTATGGCAGTATTAAATTGCAGGTAAAGTATATAGTTTTTTCTAACCGTGTGAGCTGTCTTTCATTCATTCTGTCCTGCAAAATGGTGAGGATTGCATCAAATCCTGCAAAATGGTGAGGATTGCATCAAATCGTAAAAAGATATGTATATATATTTATTACCTAGGCCTGTATTTGTAGGTATAGTCATTCGATCTGTATTTGTAGGTATAGTCATTCAATATTTAAAAACTAATAGCTGGGATAATAATGCAACCCCTGTTAGCTTCCTCACCTCATAATTTGCATCCTCACATTGACCATAGGAACACTTCTCCTCCCTAGTGGAAGACAAGTTGATGCAGGTTCAAACCAGGGACCGCCTCGTAGTTGAGCCCTGCAACTTCAGTCTGGCTATTCCGTTGATTTCATAATTATTATTGAGAGGATGGAATGAGGAGAGGCTAGTGGCGATTCGAGCCCATGATTCTCTGTCTAGCCCCCTCTCTCTATTACTCTTATCAATCTCCCTTTTATCTCCATCTCTCCTTCTTTACTTCCTCTTTACTCTATGAATCCAATAGGTGGCACTCGGGGTTGGCAATTCATTCTATTAATCTAAACAAACAATGAAAATTATTTAATAGTAACTCTTGTTGAAACCTATCAATCTGCTTTACAATAAAAGGAAAGCACACTTAGTAACAAAACCATTGATAAAAAATGTTTTTTTGGATAATATTGTTGTTCATTTAATGTTTTAATCCCTCACTTGAGAAGGATGGGTGAATAAAAGAACTAAAGGATAGTGCATATGTGAATCTAAAAACAAAATCATGGTATACATCTTTATTACAAATAATTCAATATTCCATTAAAAACTATTATCATTGGTCGAAGATTTATCAAAGATATAGCCACCATACTAGGTTTCAGCCTATGTCAACATCCTTCTTCATGTAACAAATACTAATTGGCTCACACATCTCCACATGGATATACTACTATTCTTACAAGCTCTAAATGTCATACACTATAGACTTTCCTCATCAATTTTTAGGTAGGAAGACATGAAAACATGAAGCTTGCACTACTTAAAGTGCAATCAAATGGTCTACACATAAATATACATAAAAATTTATATATTAATTAACATCTTTATTTATTTTTGTTCAAGTCAATGATGTCAAACTTAGGAGATTAAATTTAAATTAAATAATATATAAAGTTAGTATAAGTGAATACATAGTTTATTTGAAGCTATCACTTCTCTATTGAGACCTTTGTTACATAGACAACATCATTTACTAAATGACCTATCAATTGACCTCATGTACTACATACATATACTAAAAAATATAAAAATATAACATTTTTTCCTAAATGATCTTCCACACCTCTTCGGCGTACCCATTGCACACCATGGTGCAATTGCTAGTATATTATATTTTTTAATATTTTGAAAAATTAATAGTTGAGATAATTTCAATGTATTTGCTTCTTTCTCTTTTCGAAAGCAAATCATTAGGAACACCTAGAAATCTTTCATTTCATTCATGACAAAATCATCTTCTAGAGCAACTCATTTTAAAAACGTTTAGAAATACGATTTATTGGCGACTTGATGTTTTCTTGTATACTTTGTTCTTTGCTGTGTAGGAGGGTGAACGCATTAGGAAGGCAACTCTTGTTCCATTCATTCTTTATTCATACAAGTGTCTGTTTTGGCAAATGCAGCAATGGCGTTCAGAAACGACCTGCTTGGCAAGACAAGAAAACTTGTCAAGGGTTTCGCCATAACTAAACCCACCTGGCTTAAAGCATTGAGCATAAACACACGCTTAACCTGAGCCGACTGAATCGGATTTCCTGTATTTTTTGGCATTAGCGTTGTTATCTTAAATTCTAAAACAAAAAAAAATCTCTGCTTCTTCCTTAGGAAATGCAAATTTCGTGTAAAAGTCATGATATCTACTGTTTAAAGTTAATGCAGGGTTTAAGAAAGAACGCATGGCATCAAGTTTCATGCGTTTAAGACAGAAAATAAGTTTGATATTATTTCTTTCCCATGTATGCTTGTTATCATTTCAGGATTCTGATTGCCAGGAATTTTGTGATTTTGTGTTTACAATGCAGGGTACCTCCTGTTGTTTTTCCTCGTCCCGCAGGGAAAGCACCGAGAATTGTACTTCCTGAAGATAAATATATCAGAAAATTTTATAGCAAGCATCCAGGTTCTCTGACAGAAGAAGCTTTCTGGTATTCTTTGACCTCATTTTCTGTGTTCTCAACTATAATATAGTAGTGGTATTTTTAGTAGTACTTTTCTATAATAGAAGGTTATGATAAAAATGTTATAAAAGATGAATATCGTTTTTCACAATTTTTAGAATGAAAGAAATAATACGAATATCTATAAATGATCACAGTAGTCAATGGGATAAAAAAAACACAGCAAGTAGCAGTGAAGAAAAGAATTCCATTAACCAAAAAATATGTAAAGCCAAATCAGCAAAAATAGGTAGTAAAATAGGGGCAAATTCAAAATGGGTAAATCATAGTCAAGTCATTAAAGACAGCCATATGGTAAAACTAACCCTATTAAAGGAAAGCTCCCAACCAACAGAAAGTGATCTGAGTAGACCAAAGCTCTTGTTAACATCATAATTTAAGACTGCAGGAGAAACATGCTGTTTTACCTGTTCCCAACATAGTTTCCTGACTTTCTTGAATAAAAGTCAAAATTTACAGTTTTACTAGTATTTAATTTCACTTGATCACAGTGCCAGCTTATTTACTTTAACAATGGATATGCTTTGCAGGTATCTAGGAATGGAGAAATTCCTTTATTTTTCCACTATTGTAGATCTTCCAAAGCCTCTATTTATCATATCTGAAATAATTACAAGGCCAATAAATGCAAACACAAGGAACATGATGCTGACAGAGAGGTTTCATTAACATTTGACATCCATGAGGTGGTAAAAGGATATGGGACCACCAGTAGTTACCTCACAAATTTCATCTCAAGTCAGGGTTCTCTGGTTGCTACGTTAAGCAAAGAACAGTCAGGGCTGTAGCCATGTTGAAGATAGGGAATGTTTTCGTCGTAATTCTTTTGATGCTTGTGTTGTAGCCACACAGTATGTGAATAAGCGTTCAATTCATCACTCTTTATCTGAGGAATGAAACACTGCAGAATGCTTCACTTGGTATCAATCAAGCTTCAAAGCACAGCCTAAATACTAAGGAATCTACTCTTAATATTACCACACAACAATCATCCATGAATAAATTTCTACACATCACAACTGTCTTGGCCTGATTTTTTAAGTGTTTTCTCATCTCATATGGCCTTTGTGACTTTTGCATTCCATACTTCTACCTACCTTGGGGAAAATTTTGCTTTCTTTTTTTGACTCCACATTTTTCTTTGCTTGCCAAATTTGTAAACATTTGCATGGGGGAATGCACTACCAAGCTTAGAAGAATATTTGACAGATGCCATGCTTTAGGGTACCATTCCATAAAGAATTCACCTGGGATGTGAGTCAATCTCACCCAAATAATCTACTTTGTAAAATTTGCTTTCTTTTTTTTATTTCACTTCTTTCTTTTCTTGCCAAATTTGTAAACATTTGCATGGGGGAATGCACTACCAAGCTTAGAAGAATATTTGACAGATGCCATGCTTTTGGGTACCATTCCATAAAGAATTCACCTGGGATGCGATCCACGCTCGCCTAAGTAGCCTAGTTGAATCCAGCTCATCATCATGGCAATAACTCCACCTTAGCACTGGACCATTGCTGCTGGATATTTTTGGTTCTTCGTAGCTACCATGGTTTTTAGGGTAATACTCACATCCACCAAATTTACTGTCTTTGCTGCATGATCATGACAGATAGTCATATTATCATCACAATGACCTAGTCTAATGTCAAACCATTTACCTTACAGCTCTGCTTGTTTTATTTTACTGGGACATGACAATAACCCTATTAACTGCATCTTTTAAAGTTAGTTATTGATCTGCTTTCTGGATTGCATATAAAGTTTCTTGGGTTGCAATCTTTTATTCTTCAAATTAAATATGTTCATTAATAGTATGATTGGTACCCTGCAAAACTCACAACTTTAAGAGCTAGCAAGGGGGCGTTAATTTATTAGGTGGTTTTACATCATGTATCTTTTGCACCAATATTTTTTTTCTTTATTTACTTTTGCCAATCCTTTCCAGTTCCTTTTCAGTATAGCAAATTTTTCTTCCTTATGTCTGTCAGAAGTTATGTCCTCTTGACTTTGTTTCATCTTTTTCTGTCAATTCAATCTTTTAGTCCAAGGCTTCATTATATGTTGTTTGTGAGACCATCTTCCATTTCTTCATGTAATGGTTAAGCATTTCTTCCATGAACCAAATCTTTTGAGTTTCTAGCTTCAATGCTAATTTCGCTATGTACATATTGCCCAATTTTCCTTTCTTTTAATGTTTGAAATTACAGCTTCTGTCTAGAATGTTATTGTTACTCTAATAAAAGCCTGAGTTTTGATTCAAACCTCTTTCATCAAGTTAGTGAACATATAGACATATCCCCTATCCCCAAGGCTCTATTTGGGAGTACCTTGCAGTTTTGGATAGAAATGTGGATGGGACACCCCTCCTGCTGTTCTTGGCCACCAGGGAGGATGCCCTGGCTGTCCCTGGGACATGTAGTTTTCTCTTGTATGCTGCTTGTTCCAAAAGGTCTCAAATTGTCTGGTTATTACTAGGTGTCCCTAAATGATGGAACGATAGGAAATACAAATAGAAACATAAATGACAGTTTTATTTGATAATTGAGCCATTTGCTTCATGCTTAGCATTTAATCATGACTCAGATATGATTCTTATAATTTGTCATTTTAAGACTTTGACATATGACAAAATTACAGTTATCATTATAATTTATGATAGTAGATGCCTGTATTTTCATTTTATCATGGATGAATAAGATTGGAAATTTTAGTTTATTAAATATGATGTTTCAACCTTGTAATTTATCTATTTGTTGATGGAGCTAAGTTTGAAAATGATAAGAGGCTAAGAATGGTTTAGCTAGGGTTTAATGGTGTTCATTTACTTTTGCTTTCTATTTTAAGAGAATCAATTAGCACATAATGCTTTGGTTCCTTTGGGCAGTTCTTGCATTTTATATATTTCTATATATATAATAGTCTCTTGTTGTGCTTGTCCTGTAATATCTGTGGACATAACTTCAAGTATAGAAATGTACTACTTGAGACCACTTACACTAATCATTGGCAAACTTGCACAATATGGGACGAAAAGACTGAAGACAATACCTTTGATTCAGGTCTCTAATTTCCCTCCAAATAGTTTACCAGATGCTGTAGAGTCTAAATGGATCTTCCTTGCACTAGGTTGAAGTGATTAGATTCATTCTGTCACTCTGTGGGCTGTGACTTGCCATTATGTTTTGTGCAATTGTCCTCCCTAACCAAAATTGGTTAAGGATGAACTTGTTAAAGACATCTTAGTGCCTACCAGCACTGTTTAGACTCTAGTGTTCTCCTAAAGTAGAATTTCTAGATTGGTGGTTGTAGTAATCCCTCAGTTGACATCTGCAGTATCCCCACAATTTTATAGCCAGTTGAGAACTGCTCTAGCACAACTTGTAATTTTTTAACTCATTAGGCATACATGATAACTGTAATTCATAATGTTCTCTTGATTTAGAATTTTCAATTTCTTGATTCGTGCTCTTGTTAGAACCCCTCAGACAACCTCTGCAACACTCCCATAATGCTATAGCCTGTTGAGGGTTGCACTAGCACAACTTGTGAATTTCTGAGGTTTACATGATAGCTGTTATTTTCAAAATTCTGCAGTTCTCTCTCCAAGTACTAGTTTCCTACAATGGGAAACCTGTATGAATCAAAACAGACTATATATACTTTGGAGTGCAATCAATGTCCATGTCTTAACCTTATGCTGCTGCTATGGCTTTGTGGGAGTTATTCCCTCCTTTCTGTTTTAGTCTTTTAGAGTGCCAGTGTTTTCAGATGCCTTTGCAAGATATGTCTATAAAGATTTGGTTTTCTGATATTATCATTAAATCAACGGTGTGTCACGGGTACATTATTTGGGATTCTAGCTTAGGGCTTGTTGGTTGGGTGCATATTGAGATCATGCACAGTGCAGATTATCTTGCTTCAGCACATGACTGTTGCAAACTAACATTCTCCCTCTGTATTGTGGGCATCTTTAGGATTGCTTTCTATCTCCATAGACTTTGGTCCATGGTAGATCTTGCTTGAGGTCGAGAGAGACATATATTTCTTTATAGTGGGTTGCTTCCTCAACTCTGACTAGGTGACAACAATGTTGGCATTTGAAGACTAACAAGCTTGTCTAGTTGATTGTCATTTCAATTGTTTTCCTTCCTCCCTTCAAGTACTTTTGGATGCCTAGTCCTCTCCTTCCAAAAGAGGGGGTGATCAATAAAGTGGTCAAGAAGGCCATACACCATTAATATATTAAGGCCACATAGATCTCACCCCATCAACCTCTCAGCACAGGAAAGACATTTTTTGTAGATTGTGGATGGTATCATCATCCACCCAGAGTAGATCTAGTGCTATTGGACTCAGTTCTAGGATTCCTTTTGGTAAACCAAGGACCTGTTTTCACAGTTGCAACTTGAGTCTGATTCAACGTTCCTCAAGTTGACATAGTATGTTGTATTCTCTCTTAGAAGGTGCAAACAATTTAGCACTTTATTGTTAGGTGTTCCATCTACTATGCGATTTGGAGGAAGATGCTATTGCTTGTATAAAGATTCGAGTGGGCCACTCGCCAATTTCTTTTGCTTTCGTTAGCAGATATGATTCACTTTGTTACCCCTAAGAAGTTATCTATTTCAAGAATTAGATTTTGCAAGGGACCTTGAGGACCAACAGATGGATTGCTAGTATCTTTCAGCTTTTCTTGTTGGTTGGAGGTGCCAAGTACCCCTTAGATGCTATAACTACCAACATGGATAGTTATATATTTGTGAGGCTGCATCCTCCTCCATGTGCAACCATTGGGGGTGCCTTAATCCTTCTTTTCTCGGTCAAGACATGGTAGATCATATGTTCTTTGGTCTAGAGGAATGGATTCCACCTCTCATCTGCATTCTAGGGGATCCACCCAAGCATATACTGCTGGTTTCCTTTCTAGTTTGGAGAATCATCAACCTTGGAAATTAGAAGAGTTTCTAGGAGACACTCTCTACCTTTCCCTAGGATCACATAGCTAGGCCCTCTTTATTATGGCCATTCTCCCATGGATATAGTCAGGTCATTTATAAGCTCTTTCATAGTGATCAACAAAGATGGAGCCAAGACACATGATTGAGATCATGTGCAGTCATTGTTTCCAATCTATCTTATATATATTGTTTGTAGTCTTTGTAAGAATGGCTTTATCTTCTGAAATTGTAGGGTTTACCTCCTTTGGGTTAACCTTCTAGTTAGCAAGGCTCTTTTATTAGTGTACTTTTAGTGTATTTATAACGTGTAGTTTTATTGTGATCCTTAACATTCTTTCTGTTGGCTGTACTTTGGAGTCTCTTTGACTTGTTTTGGTCATCTATAGACTGATATATTTTGTTTCTTTGTTTCTGTTTTCTAAGCCCCACAAGGCAATCTCCTGTTCTTGCTTTTCCATTGTCTCTGTTTATTGTGTGGATATCTCTCATTTTTTTATTAAAAGAACTTCTTGTCTTCTTTCATCTTCTATTACAGTTGAACATAAAATTATTTTTGTTTGTTTGGAAGATATATAGCATTTATCTTGTCTATGAATCCCTCTGGAGGCAACAAAGAATGAAAAGAACTGATACCTCAAGACTGCATAAAGTTATTTTGGGGCTCTGGAATACAGTATGATAAAGAAGTAATTAATTGTTGGAAAAATCTTCAGAGGAAGAAGATCATGTAGTTTTGAGGTCATATAGCTCTCAAATGCAATGTGACAACTTTGTGTTTGTGGCTAGGGTCAATGAGTTATTCAAATGTAACTATGTTTCCTTAACCTTGGGTTTAGTTATCACTCTTTGGCCTGCAAACAACTCAAGAAACTAATTCTTTTGTGAAACTTTTTGGTATATGCCAGTGGTTGTAAGGAAAAGTGGCAGTTTGAGAATCCTTAATCACTCAACAAACAACCCTGGACTTTTGATTGTAACTATCCTTATCCATGATGATAATTCAGTTTATTTAAATTGAACTATTCTAAAGTCATAACTATTTGTTCTGCATTCCCATTCCTTTCTGTTTGCAGAAAGGTCTTATCTTCCTGCATTGTTCTGGAGAAGAATATATATTTTTAACATGGATCATGTTCTAGATTAATATGCTGAAGTGCCAGTTCTGTGAGTGGTCTTACTGGATCTTCTTTACTATTCCATTTGAAATGAGGGAGTCATTATCACCAAGACATGTAAAGATGTTACTGTTGGCAATGTGACTTAACAATCTACATTCTTTTAACAGGTTCAATGGGTATGATCCACCTCCCACACGTGTATTTGCCTGGCGGGTATTGGAATTAATGAATGATGGAGTTATTGAGGAAGAGGCAACCGCCATAGCAGATGTAAGCTATTTGGTTATTATTTTATTCTAAAATAGTTTAGACAAAGTGCTTTTTATCTAAAGTGTAATATTGCCAATTCAAAATATTTATTAACTTTTTTATTTTTTTTGTATTTTCTGGTTTTATGCCCTCCCTTTTGGCATTTTCTGATTACATAAATTGAAATATTTCATGGATATAGTACATTGCAGATAAACAGCAATATGGACTGGAGTTGTAGATTAGCTAAAGTCTGAAAATAAAGAATACTGTTGCAATAAATTGAATAGTTTTCTTGATAGGCAAACTGGTCTATGAACAATAACACAAGGTTGTTAGAAGCATGCATTATGGACTTATGTTCATCCCTGCAGTCCTGAAACCTCAATAATAATAGATCTTACAATCCTTCATACCTGGACCAATAATGAAGTTGTCACAATGATCAATGTTCTGGCAGTGACAGTGACTTTAGAGGACTGTGCACCTGTTGATAAGCTGTTGACAATTGAAATTATATTTCACTCGCCCAATGGAAAGTGGCAAAAACACTCCAACAGTTGGAGAGATTGTTTGTGAAACGGCAATCTTCCTCTGCATTTAAGTGGGGCAGCTCCCTCGTATGATCTTATTTGGATTTTTAAGTGGAAATTAAAAGAAACTTAAACAACTTCATTACCAAGATCATAGACCATGCATACGAGCTTCATACTGATTTTAGATTTTCAAAACAACAACACATTCAAATCGAGATACCAAGAAATGAATGTGTTGAAAATGTGATTCATGACAGATTTACCATTCACATTCACAAATAAAATTTAGGATCACAAAGGTTATCACCAACTTGACATACGAAAAGATTAATGATAACACATAGAAAACACCATGAATGCGCCTTCAAGAATGCTTTCTATTACTTTGTAGAATTGCACAATTGCAAAAAATCCCCTTATGCAAACTTGTGAAAATGTTCAAAAGTCCCTTTACAATAACATGAGCCTTGTATATATAGGCTTTACTTGGTAACTAACTTATAACTACCCAGGTAACTAACTTATAACATATATAGGCTTTACTTGGTGACTAACTTATAACTACCCGGGTATCTACCTTTTACAGTAGTTGAAAGAAATAAAAATAACTTTATTAAGTTAGAAATCTCTCAATTTTCGTGTGAAGAAGGCTTCTTTTCTAACCTTTAATAATTATGAGATACAAAAGTTACTTTTATAAAAATATAACATTAAAACATAATAAGTGACTTAACACTTAGAAAATTAATAAACACATGTGAAATTGGAGTCATTGAGAAACTCCTTTTCTTCCATCCGCATCAGCTTTGACGCCTTTTGTAGAAGTCATGTGAGCTGAAAGTTGCTTCTGATGGGAAGACTTTCCTCTGAATATTCTGAAAAGCTTGACAGCTTGGGCTAGGAGCTTGTTCCTAGGAACAATCACATTGCTCATTCTCAATTTCCAGCTCTCATGACTTTTTCAAATCTCCTCTAAATTCTGACAATAATCAGGTGGGTGACCATCATACATATTGAGAGCAGCAGAAATGCTACTTAATCTCTTCATCACCTCCACACCAAAGACTTGTCTGTTGAATAATTCAACATTGATCATATCTTAGAGTTTATTCTTGATAATCTAAATATCTAGATCTTGAATTCCACCTTCTTCCATTGTATCAATGTTGAGCGATAGGAGGTCATTTTGAGCCTTTGTCTTTATTTGTTCACAAGTCGCTAAAAGCTTCTTCTGCTCTGTTAGAATCTGACTGATTGTTACAAGTTTCCATTCCATGCTCTGAGACCACATGTCAGATCTGTTCTACTCAATGTTTGAGAAAATCCTTTCAATGATCAAGACATCAACACTCATCTGATTCATCTCCTAGAGATCCTTCAAAATTCCTTGCCATATTGCCAGATCTGTCAAGCTTCTCAAAATATTCAGAGGAAAGTCTTCCCATCAGAAGCAACTTGCAGCCCACATGACTTCTACAGAAGGCGTCAGAGCTGATGCGGATGGAAGAAAAGGAGTTTCTCAATGACTCCAATTGCACATGTGTTTATCAATTTTCTAAGTGTTAAGTCACTTAGTATGTTTTAATGTTATCTTTTTGTAAAAGTGACTTTTGTATCTCATAATTATGAAAGGTTAGAAAAGAAGCCTTCTTTGCGCAAAACTTGAGAGATTTCTAACTTAATAAAGTTATTTTTATTTCTCAAATATTGTAAAAGGTAGTTACCCGGGTAGTTATAAGTTGGTTATGAGTTAGTTACCCAGTAAAACCTATATATACAAGGCTTATGTTATTGTAAAGGGACTTTTTGACATTTTCACAAGTTTACATAAGGGGATTTTTTGGAATTGTGCAATTCTACAAAGTAATAGAAAGCATTCTTGAAGGTGCATTCATGGTGTTTCCTAAGTGTTATCATTAATCTTTTCGTGTGTTAAGTTGGTGATAACCTTTATGATCCTAAATTTTATTTGTGAATGCGAATGGTCAATCTTTCATGAATCACATTTGAAACATGTTCATTTCTTGGTATCTCAATTTGAATGTGTTGCTGTTTTGAAAATCTAAAATCATTATGAAGCTCGTATGTGTGGTCTATGATCTTGGTAATGAATTTGTTTAAGTTTCTTTTAATTTCCACTTAAAAATCCAAATAAGATCATACAAGGGAGTTGCTCCTCTCAAATGCAGAGGAAGATTGCCATTTCACAAGCAATCTCTCCAACTGTTGGAGCATTTTTGACACTTTCCATTGGGCGAGTCAAGTATCATTCCAAGTGTCAATCTATGTAATGTCCCCAAATTTTTGAAAAAGTGATTTAATTAATTTAAGTTGTCCAAAAATTAATATTATTTTAAAAGGATGACTTTAACTAATTATTTTAATTAAAATAAAGTGGAAATAATTAAATATTAAAAAGGTCACTTTATTAAATAAAGTTTCTTCTAGAAGCTGGGGTTAGTTACAAAAGATGGGGTTAGTTACAAGTTGGCTTCTTCTGGAAGATTCATTGGAGCCTTTAAAAGGAGTTGATGTGCAAGGCATTTGGCATCCATTGTTGAGTTGATATTTCTCATGCTTTATGCAAAGGGCTTGAATCTCAGATTCAGCTAAATCTCTGAGGACGAAAACCTTCAACAGATTTTGAAAAGGGGTTGGATGAAAACCTAACTCTTTCTAAGAGTGGATTCGCGATGGAGTTCACATTGGGCAAAATTTGTATGTCTTCCTTGAAGGCAAATTTATGGAGGTATTTGGCTATCTTTAGAAAGAAGTTTATTATTCAGAAATTTAAGAGTATTTTCAATGATGTGGAGTGATTTTGAATAATGTTTTAATGGCAAAGTAACCCTTGAATATTATTAGGAAAATTAGATATATGGTCAGAAATGAATATTATTTCTTTGATGCATTTAAAAGGAAAATAATAATTGTCTTTGCTGGGTGATTAAAAGGGATTTTGAATACTATATTGTTGCAATAGCATATGAGATTTGTTAGTTTTATGATCAGAAATGTAAGCAAGCAGAAATACAACACATAAGACCATGAACACAACAAGTTACCTTGGGAAAACCCTCCTTCTCGAGGGAGAAAAAACCCAACAAATAATATTCTCTTATATAATGAAAGAATAAGCGTAGAAATCTGCATACAACAATCAGGCCTTATACAGGGCCAAATCTCATACAATAATATATGTCACTCCTCCTTGAATGAATGATAATGCTTCTTCAAAGAATCCGATCTGCTGCCAAAACGAATGCAAACTTCTGCTACTGCTTAGGAGATGCGAATTCGAGAGAATGAAATTGATGATAAATTGACATGTCTTCATCTTCCTTATATACAAAGTTAGGCAACCTCTTCTCTAGGTCGGCCCCTAGAGAATATAAATATTATTTAAAACATGAAGGCTGACCAGCCTTTAAGGGAAAATAGCTCCCAAAGCTATAAAACACTAACAAGATTTTGGTAATTGTTTTAATAGTGGGCAATGATATTATTATTACTAAGTTGTGAAAGGAAAGCGTTGAAGGCTTATGAGGGAGTATTGAGAACAACAAAGACCCATATAAGACAACTGGTTCACTAGAAGACAAGCATCAACAAGAAGCTAGGAAGTACTTGGTGCCGGGAAATTTAGTCGATTAAGGCTACGACTTTGGCATCATGAGATTATAAAAAACGAAATGCACACCAGATAAGAAGGCAAATTCAATAGGTGGCAAACAAGTTGGCAGCTCCTGTGTTTTCTTCCAAGTGGCTAAAGTATTCCTTTTGATATCGCATCATTAAGATTATACAATGTCTAAATTATATCGGGCTTATTCCTTCCTGGTCACTATATTAAGGGAAGTCATCTTATTTTATTCTTCCTAGCATTTCATTGCAAGCCTTTGGAGGCCTTCTGAGTCAGCCAAACTACAACAACAAATATTAAATCGTGGGAGTATTTAATCAATCGCCATTTTATTCTAAGG
Organism: Sequoia sempervirens; assembly: GCA_007258455.2. Lineage (NCBI taxonomy): Eukaryota > Viridiplantae > Streptophyta > Pinopsida > Cupressales > Cupressaceae > Sequoia > Sequoia sempervirens. Next base: position 188,591,758 of record VDFB02058242.1, read on the forward strand.
TGTCATGGAATGGAAGGGCAGCATCCTTTGTGAACATTATTTGCCACCAATAATTATTAGAGTGATCATCTAACATTCCCAAGCTTGGTCGAGTATCTAGAAAGGGCATGGTAATCTTAGTCCAAGTCGCATTGAAGGAAGAAATGCTACCAAGGGTCGCAATAGTCAAACTGTGGAGAACTATTATATGGGCGATAATTGATGTCTTCCATTCACAAGACATCACAGGAAATATTGGAGCCGCTTATCTAAAGTCAAGGGTCTAGAAATGCAAGTCGTGGGACTTTTTGGTCATAGCTTGAAGAAAACTATATATACTTCCCATTTGTTGCCGTGGAGACCTTGTAGGGTGGCATGAGGGCTTGTAGGAGATTGGTTCCTAAGTTTCAGACCTGTATGCAGCTTAATATTCATGGTGTGACCTTATTGGTGCCTCAGGTGGTGATTCTGGATTGGTTTATTGTTGACTGGCAAGTCACAACGTAGCCTAAGAGCGGTTTGTAGGTGATTAGTGTTGATGTTTATAGCAACTTCGGGCGAATTCTTCCAGCCCAGATCACTTGGAGAAAACAATTAAATAATAGCCCATCGGCTATTTAATTGATGGATGCGATTTTATGAAAAGTCACTTCATTTGATAAATAATATTTAATATTTATTTATTGTGGAAAATCGAATTAATAAGGAGGCCGACTTCTTGTTTATTTGAGACATGTCTTTTGAATAAGGCCGACATGTTATTCTTGACGAGGCACGTCTCTCCCTTCAATTGGTATTTATACTCATTGTTTGTATTCCATTCGATCATCCATTCATTAGCATTCATTCCATTCACATCAAGTTCGAGTTCTTCAAGTGCGAGTTTGTCTCAAGAGCAGATTGATATTCGAGTAGAAGGCTGAGATAATTGTTAGCAGATTGCATCACTCAATTTCTGTATTTGCATCAGATTGTGGTGCCTTGCGTTGGCCTTCTTATCGGCCTTTTGTAAAAGTGACATTCTTATTGAGATTCAATAATATAAGAGATATTATTGGCTAGGTTTTTCTCCCTCAAGAGGAGGGTTTTCCTAGGGTATCTGCTATGTCTTGTATTGAATTTTTGAATTAATTTATGTGCATTTAATCTGATCATAAATTTAACATGGTATCAGAGCGGGTTTGAGAAGATTGTGATCAGATTTGTTCTTACAACAATACTCTATTCTCTTCTTTATATTTCTTTGTCTATCCCTACCTTAGTCAAGATGGTGAATGGTTTGAAGATTGAGGATAGATTCGAGGGAGCATCCAACTACACATCATGGAGGTTTAGAATCATGCTCACTTTGGAAGAAAATGATTTGGCTGAGTCTGTGGAGACCAAAGTTCCCGAACCAGAAGAGGAAGAAGAGAAGTTGCAATGGAGGAAGAAAGACATCAAGGCAAAGAAGATGTTGGTTAATTCTGTTAAAGATCATATTGTTCTGATTGTCTCCAAGTTGAAGATGGCAAGGGATATGTTCAAAACATTGGAGGAGATGTATGAAATCAACAACACTAGCCAGGCACTTACACTGAAGCAACAACTACACCATGTGAAGATGGCAAAAGGAGAAACAGTGATTGCCTATTTCATGAGGATTTCGGAATTGAGAGATCAGCTCTCTTCAATTGGTCATGTGGTTGATGATAAGGACTTGACCATGCTTGCTCTCAATGGTCTTCCTTTATGATGGGAGTCCTACATTCAAGGAATTAGTGCAAGATCCAAACTCCCTATGTTTGATCGCTTGAGGGCCGATTGCATTCAAGAGGAGGCAAGGTTGGTGGCTAGAGGTGTTGGTCAAAGTTCATCTAATGAAGATATTCATGTTCTCGCCTCTCAAGCTTCGAAGAAGAAAGGAAAAGATGGAAAGAAAGGATTCTTCAAGAGGAATCGAGATAAGGGAAATGATGGTGCTCCCGCATCCAAGAAAAAGAGAGACTTGGCCAAGATCCAATGCTTTAGATGTGATAAGTTTGGCCACTTTTCTAAGCATTGTCCATCTAGACCTAAGCAATAAGCCACTATTGTAGATGTTGATGATGCTTCTCCACAAAAGGATTCATGTGAATACTTGTCCTATTCGGCATTGTCAAGCAATGTACCTACAGATACCAGCACTTGGCTGATCGACAGTGGTGCTTCTTGTCACATCATTGGATTTAAGGAGCACTTATCAAGCTTGGTGGAGAGAGATTCTTCCGAACAAGTCATTATCGGAGATGATGCTAGCTACTCCGTGAAAGGTATTGGGACCTCTACTCTTCATTTGGATTTTGGCATTACACTTCAGTTGAGGGATGTTCTTTATGTTCCAGGAATCAAGCGCAATCTCATCTCCATTTCAGCTCTAGAAGATAAAGGATACCAAGTTGCCTTCTCCAAAGGCAAAGTTCTTGTGTGGATGGAGAATTCCAGTTTCAAGGATGGTCAAGTAATTGGTGTTAGACATGAAAGCCTCTATAGGCTATGTACGCATCCTCTTCAGGCATTAGTTCATGATTCTTCAAGCTTATGTGATCTTTGGCATTGAAGATTGGCTCACCTACACTTCCGAGCCTTACCTATCATGGAGAAGATGGTCACGGGACTTCCTAAGTTCAATCAAAAGCATGAAGGAACTTGCAAAGGATGTGCTATGGGTAAGAATTCAAAAGCTCCATTCCATAGTAGAGAAAGTAGAACTAAATGTATTTTAGACCTTATTCATTTTGATTTATTTTGACCTATGTTTGTTCCTTCTTCGAGTGGTTTCTTGTATTATGTTCTTTTTATTGATGACCACTCTAGAAAGACTTGGATTTATTTTTTGAAAACTAAAGAGTCTGAGGAAGTGTTAGAAAGGTTCAAGGAGTTCAAAGCTCTAGCAGAGAATCTTTTTGGTAAAAGAATCAAGGTCCTCAGATCTGATAATGGAGGAGAATACACCTCTGGCAACTTTCAAAATTTCTGTGTTGATGCTGGGATTAAGAGGGAGTTTTGTGTCCCCTATAATCCTCAACAGAATGGTGTTGCAGAGAGAAAGAACAGGACAATCGTGGAAGCAACAAAAGCCATGATTCATAACCAAGATCTGCAAACCTTCTTATGGGCAGAAGCTTCTAGGACTGTAGTATATGTTCAGAATAGAAGTCCTCACAAGTTCTTAGAGAATATGACTCCAGAAGAAGCCTTTACAGGAAAGAAGCCTGAAGTTAGTCATTTAAGGATCGTTGGATGTCCTGTTTATGTCCATGTTCCAAAGGAAAAGAGAACAAAGTTAGAGCCTTCTGGCAAGAAGGGAATATTTGTGGGCTACAGTGAGACATCAAAAGCCTATAGAATATATGTTCCAGGTTAGAAATTGATTGAGATCAGTAGAGATGTCACATTCGAGGAAGATGTTGCATTTAGAAGATCCAAGAGAACTCATGTGGAGATTGACACTGATGAATCTCCTCAGGATATGGAAGTTGACCATACTCTTGAGATTCAGAGGGAGACTTCAAAACCAAAGGAAGATGTTGATCCAGTTGAGCCCTTGGAACCTACTGATGGGCCTACCGATATAGTGATTAGAAGAAAGAGACCTCTTTGGGCTAGACAAACTATGCAAGAGGCTGAAAGGTTCGCAACTCCTAGAGGTACATTCAGAGAAATTAAAAGGCCACATATGTTCTCCAGTTATGTTGCCTTGATGATTCAGATTATTGAGTTTGAGCCTTCTAGTGTGGAGGAAGCCTCCAATCAACAGGTTTGGAGAGATGCTATGTCAGAGGAGTACCAGTCAATTCTCAAGAATGATGTTTGGGACATTGTTCCTAGACCTGAAGGAAAATCTGTGGTATCTTTGAAATGGCTCTTCAAGATCAAGCATGCAGCTGATGGGAGCATAGAGAAGTACAAGGCAAGATTCGTGGCTCGAGGGTTTTCACAGAAAGAGGGAGTTGATTATGCAGAAACATTTTCTCCCGTTGCTCGCTATACTTCTGTCAAGACCATCATTGCCATTGCTGCATCTAGAGGATGGAAGATCCATCAAATGGATGTGAAGACAACTTTTCTAAATGGTGTGATCGAGGAAGAAGTTTATATCGAGCAACCTGATGGGTTCAAGGTACATGGGAAGGAATCTCATGTTTGCAAGCTGAAGAAGGCCTTGTATGGTCTTAAGCAAGCTTCTCGTGCATGGTACGAAAGAATTGATCGTTACTTGTCAAGTTTGGGCTTCTTGAAGAATGATGTTGACTCTAATCTGTACTTTAAGGTAATTGATGGTGAAGCATTGATTTTGGTTTTGTATGTTGATGATTTGATTTTTACTAGAGAAGAGCACTTAATCATCAAATGTAAGAAAGAGTTGGCCTCTGAGTTTGAGATGAAAGACCTTGGGCTTATGCAATACTTTCTTGGCTTAGAAGTCTGGCAGAAACCATATGAGATGATTCTAAGTCAAGGGAAGTACACCATTGATATACTTAAGAGGTTTGGTATGATGGATTGCAAATCCATGTCCACACCTATGGAGACCAACCTACATAAATTGAAGGAGGTTGCAGCTAGTTTAAACTTGGTGGATCCTACAATGTACAGACAATTAATTGGATCCTTGATGTATCTATTTAACACTAGACCAGATATTTGTTATGCTGTGAGTGCACTTAGTCAGCTGTGAGTGCACTTAGTCAGTTCATGTGTGAACCGAGACAGATACATCTTGTTGCAACTAAACATATCCTGAGATACTTGCGTGGCACAGTTGGATATGGGTTGAGATATTTTTCAAATGCAGACTTGGAGCTACATGGTTATACTGATTCCGATTGGGCAGGGTGTGTCACAGATCGGAAGAGCACCTCTGGATGTTGCTTCAGTTTAGGATCTGCTATGATTTCTTGGTGCAGCAAGAAGCAATCATTTGTATTGAGTACAGCAGAGGTAGAATATATTGCAGCTTGTATGGCAGCTTGGGAAGCAATGTGGCTTCGTAAGCTCCTTGTAGGATTGTTTGGACAATCAATGGAGCCCACTATCATTCATTGTGATAACCAGAGTTGCCTGAAGCTTTCTGTCAATCCTGTGTTTCATGACAAAACCAAGCATGTTGAGATCAAATGCCACTATGTTAGAGATATGGTATTGAGGAAGGCTATACAGTTGAAGTATATTAGCACTGATGAGCAGACGTCATACATTCTCACCAAGCCTCTCTCCAGAATAAAGTTTGTGTACTTTTGAGATAAGCTTGGTATGGTGGAGAATCCAGCCTTAACTGAGTAAGAGTCTCAGTATCAATGATAGCCTATAATGAGTTCTTCTCTATGAAAGAAGTTTGAGGTGAAATCCCTTGATTAATGAGTTCTTCTCTGTGAGAGAAGTTCAAGGTGAAATCCCTTGATTAATGAGTTCTTCTCAGTAAGACAAGTTTGAGGTGAAATCCCTTGATTCCACCCTCTGAGAGAGTCATAGTGGATGTCATGTGTGTGACTCCATGACAACATCACATGAGAGAGTCCGTGATGATTTTCTGTATTTGTGTTTCACCCTCTGGGAGAGCCATGGTGAAAAGTCATGTTGAGGTGTCACGCAAGTGATGAACACTTGTACATACCATATATGGTTGTAGCCATTATGGTTGATATCATGTTGAGGTGATATATGATATCACGATGAGGTGATATTCTTCCTTTCCACATTTGGTTGTAGCCATTGTGGTAGACATCACGCTGAGGTGATATGTCTTGTGCAGCTGGAAGTACTCTCCCTAGCTGATAGGGAGTGTTGATGTTTATAGCAGCTTCGGGCGAATTCTTCCAGCCCAGATCACTTGGAGAAAACAATTAAATAATAGCCCATCGGCTATTTAATTGATGGATGCGATTTTATGAAAAGTCACTTCATTTGATAAATAATATTTAATATTTATTTATTATGGAAAATCGAATTAATAAGGAGGCCGACTTCTTGTTTATTTGAGACATATCTTTTGAATAAGGCCGACATGTTATTCTTGAAGAGGCGCGTCTCTCCCTTCAATTGGTATTTATACTCATTGTTTGTATTCCATTCAATCATCCATTCATTAGCATTCATTCCATTCACATCAAGTTTGAGTTCTTCAAGTGCGAGTTTGTCTCAAGAGCAGATTGATATTCGAGTAGAAGGCTGATATAATTGTTAGCAGATTGCATTACTCAGTTTCTATATTTGCATCAGATTGTGGTGCCTTGTGTTGGCCTTCTTATCGGCCTTTTGTAAAAGTGACATTCTTATTGAGATTCAATAATATAAGAAATATTATTGGCTGGGTTTTTCTCCCTCGAGGAGGGTTTTCCTAGGGCATCTATTGTGTCTTGTATTGAATTTTTGAATTAATTTCTGTGCATTTAATCTGATCATAAATTTAACAATTAGAAGAGGTTCACGTGAGTTTCTAAGGAATTCTATAGCTTCCTGGAAGGGTCATTGGTCTACAAAGACCCATATAAGACAACGGGTTCACTAGAAGACAAGCATCAACAAGAAGCCAGGAAGTACTTGGTGCTGGAAATTTAGTCGATTAAGGCTACGACTTTGGCATCATGATATTATAAAAAACGAAATGCACACCAAATAAGAAGGCAAATTCAATAGGTGGTAAACAAGTTGGCAGCTCCTATGTTTTCCTCCAGTGGATAAAGTATTCCTTTTGATATCACATCATTAAGATTATACAATCTCTAAATTATATCGGGCTTATTCCTTCTTGGTCACTATATTAAGGGAAGTCGTCTTATTTTATTCTTATTGGCATTTCATTGCAAGCCTTTGGAGGCCTTCTGAGTTGGCCAAACTACAACGACAAATATTAAATCGTGGGAGTATTTAATCAATCACCATTTTATTCTAAGGTGTCATGGAATGGAAGGGCAACATCCTTGGTGAACATTATCTGCCACCAATACTTATTAGAGTGATCATCTAACATTCCCGAGCTTGGTTGAGTATCTAGAAAGGGCGTGGTAATCTCAGTCCAAGTCGTATTGAAGGAAGAAATGCTACCAATAATAAAGGGTTGCAATAGTCAAATTGTGGAGAACTATTATATGGGCGATAATTGATGTCATCCATTCACAAGACATTGCAGGAAATATTGGAGCCGCTTATCTAAAGTCAAGGGTCTAGAAATGCTAGTCGTGGGACTTTCTAGAAGCTTGAAGAAAACTATATATACTTCCCATTTGTTGCCGTGGAGACCTTGTAGGGTGGCATGAGGGCTTGTAGGAGGCTTGTGCCTAAGTTTCAGACCTGTATGCAGCTTAATATTCATGGTGCGACCTTATTGGTGCCTCAGGTGGTGATTTTGGATTGGTTTATTGCTGACTGGAAAATCACAACAGCCTAAGAGTGGTTTGTAGGTGATTAGAAGATGTTCGCGTGAGTTTCTAAGGAGTTCTACAGCTTCCTGGAAGGGTCGTTGGTCTACAAAGACCCATATAAGACAATGGGTTCACTAGAAGACAAGCATCAACAAGAAGCCAAGAAGTACTTGGTGCCGGGAAATTTAGTCGATTAAGGCTACGACTTTGGCATCATGAGATTATAAAAAACGAAATGCACACCAGATAAGAAGGAAATTTCAATAGGTGGCAAACAAGTTGGGAGCTCCTGTGTTTTCTTCCAGTGGCTAAAGTATTCCTTTTGATATCACATCATTAAGATTATACAATCTCTAAATTAAATTGGGCTTATTTCTTCTTGGTCACTATATTAAGGGAAGTCGTCTTATTTTATTCTTCTTGGCATTTCATTGCAAGCCTTTGTATGCCTTCTGAGTTGGCCAAACTACGACGACAAATATTAAATCGTGGGAGTATTTAATCAATCGCCATTTTATTCTAAGGTGTCATGGAATGGAAGGGAAGCATCCTTTGTGAACATTATTTGCCGCCAATAATTATTAGAGTGATCATCTAACATTCCCGAGCTTGATCGAGTTTCTAAAAAGGGCGTGGTAATCTCAGTCCAAGTTGTATTGAAGGAAGAAATGCTACCAATAATAAAGGGCCGCAATAGTCAAACCATGGAGAACTATTATATGGGCGATAATTGATGTCATCCATTCACAAGACATCGTAGGAAATATTGGAGCCACTTATCTAAAGTCGAGGGTCTAGAAATGCATGTTGTGGGACTTTCTGGAAGGTCGTAGCTTGAAGAAAACTATATATACTTCCCATTTGTTGCCATGGAGACCTTGTAGGGTGGCATGAGGGCTTGTAGGAGGCTGGTGCCTAAGTTTCAGACCCGTATGCAGCTTAATATTCATGGTGTGACCTTATTGGTGCCTCAGGTGGTGATTCTGGATTGGTTTATTGTTGACTGGCAAGTCACAGCAGCCTAAGAGTGGTTTGTAGGTGATTAGAAGAGGTTCACGCGAGTTTCTAAGGAGTTCTACAGCTTCCTGGAATGGTCGTTGGTCTACATCAGCTCATAGAGGTATTCGCATTGCTCAGGTGTCTTCATAACCTTTCTGTGATACTTTCAAGGAGGTGTTACCAGGTCTATTATACCTTTCTGTGCAAAGAAATACCTGCTATAAACAGCTAATGTAATAGTTGTAGATCTTTGTAACTATTGTTCATGCCTGGACCATATGCGTGCTTGTAATGAGTCTCAATCTGAGCCATCTAAATCCGGAACTTGCCATTGTCTAGATGTTATCTTTTTAAGTCAGAAATATAGGATATATCTCTCATTGTTTTAAGCTCAGATTGTATGAATCTGGAATATTTGTTGTTGTAATGATTTCTGAAGTATCATCATTGTAATAGTGTTCAATACCAAGTTCAGAAATATATGTTACAGTCTGAAACATAGCTTTGCTCAATCTTGTATGGTGCAAATGGATAGAAGTTCTGAAATCAGTTATCAGATTGGCGCTTACTTTCCAGTTTGAAGTTCATTCTATGTGCATGGTAACCATTAGTTTGATAAAATAGGGCATCTATCAAACTAAAGTAATTGCAAAATTTATTCTCAAATGGGAAGGGTATTTTACAATCTGCAAGGGTATTTTACAATCTGCTTACCAATAACATCATAATCCGGATTCAAATTTTTGTTAGGATAGTAGTACAAGAGTTAGATATACCATATGGATTCACCATATATCTGAGTTATGTACCAACTGTTTATATTTTGTCGACTACACCAACTTGCAGTGCTACCTTGGAAACAACGATGTAATTTATATATGTGGAACCATTGGCTAACTGTATGAAACCTTTTCATTGCTGCACCTATGATGTAATGTACCAATAGCAACCAGCAATCATAAGGAAACCATTATCCTCCTCTAATGGCAGTGATTTATATGGCGGATGGTACCCAGCTGTTAGCACACTCCTTATTTGTGCAGATCACAACCACAAACTTGATATATTTCTGCCCAAAGAGAATGCAAATTTACCCCAACAGTCACAGTGCCCCTTCAACACAAGTGTATCAATCTGAAATTTCAATGGTTCCGCCCAATAGTGATACTTGTATGAAATCACTCCAAGAAATTGTGGGTTTTTGTCTTCAGGTAATTGAACCAAAGCCCAAAGATCCCAACAAGGAGTAGAAATCAGAAAAATAGAATGCTTGATCAATATGCCTCCTTCTCCTTGCTTGGTCTCTCTTAACTAGAATTTTTGTCAAAAGGACAATTCTTCAAATGCCCCTTGATTGATATTAAAAGTAAATTTTAATTATAAAAATATTACTTAATATTTTATTTGCCACCCATATTTCTTACGCTGTATCATTATGATCTGGCCTTCAAAAGCTTGTGCTATCCTTTATTTATGCTACACCATCCTTTGTTATGATTGCGCTATGTTTTAGAATGTTGTACAATGCTTTAAGAGGATCTTAAAATGTGGGGCATGCCCACAATGAGTCCTTGTTGGTGGTTGTAGGCGGTTTCAAAGAGGAGACATTGCATAAAGTTGATTTTTACTTTCATTTGGGCCAATATCATTGTCTTGTAAAAGTTCATTTCCAATTCTCTCATGCTTTAATCCTTTGGGAATTTTATTAATCTATGAACAATGTTCTAATTTTTTTCAGTTTTTTTCATTCTCTCCATGAAGTTACTTCAATGCAAATACAAAATTGATCTTGTTGCTAAGATTTAAAATTGTCTTCAGTCCTATTTTAAAAACTATATTAGGGATAACTGCTCTGGGCTTGACTAAGATCAAACAGAAAGTAGCTTATGTTCAGCTATAAGATCATACTAATATCAGTATTTCAATATCATAGGTTATTTTTATACTTCTTGAATTCCAACTTCATTACGCATGTATATTTTCCTTTTCCTAAATTTTAATGCTTTGAAACATTCTGTTCGTTGGATGTGTTCAAATGCAATTTAAATCCTTCACTCTGGAAAGAGGTTCCCTTATTTCTCCAGTTAGCTTTTGTCCAGGTAATTTTTGACTTTTTTCAATTTTTTGCTAAGAGAATGAACATTTCCACATTAATGAAGGACAAAGATAGCCAAAAAGTAAAGCTCAGTTATAAGAGCCCAATGTATGTTATGTTCCACTATGCCCTAAATCCAAATCTAGGGTTTATGAAATAAATGCAGTCTGAGCAAGTAAATCATCCTCACATCTTGAAAATTAACCCTATTCCACAATGATTGAATAATCAGATCAGATTGATTTAACTATTCCACATATTCAAAAAACAACTGGTCTGTGAATCGCCCTAACTCAGATCATGTAAGTTGAAACAGATAGTACTCCAGGAAATTAAAAGAATATGCTGCCAGCAGCAGTTCATATAAAGCCTGTTACAAAATGTATGACATCTGATTTCCAATAAATTTAATCTTGCCTCTGCTGTAGATAGATTTGAACACCAGGGTATAGCCTCCAAGTCACCCACAAGGCTCTGCTACAGACTTTCCTGGTGCTGGCGATTGGATCAGAACCTTGGTTCGCCCCCAAATAGATTTCACACCCTTTGTAGTAGATAGCGTTGGGGTTGGAATGCTGTGGCAGATCAAATACTCTGATTCACCTCCTATTTTACCTCCAGATCACAGTTGTTGGGCGCTGGGTGACCTGAGATGAATCCGCCACACTTAAGCTTCACTGAATCATCAATTCATTGCCTGCAGATGGCTGATACTTATGCACTGGTCAAGACTCGATGTGTTTTAGGTATAGCACCCAGTTGTCAATACACAAATTCTCCCTACAAGACAAACAATATATCATAACCTGCAACTCCCTAAGACCCAAGGAAATTGATTAGAAATCAGAAAGGTAGGGTTTTGTCTACCTCTCCCACAAGTCACTGAAGTTTTTGTCCCAATGAACAGCAAAAACCAAGTACAAATTTTATCATCATCCAGTATGTTTGAAGTCAGGCGCCAAAACTATTTAAATACTGATTTGCAAATATGTCCCTAGGGCTAGAAATTTAAATTTGAATTTATATTTTTTATTTTATTTTATAAAATTAATATTAATATTATTATTAATAAACTTAATATTTTATATTTTATATATAACATATTATTATAGCATTTAGGAATGCTATTATTATGAAAGGACCCCCTTTTAGATGGAGGGGACATGACAGTGTATATCTCCTAGAACATTCTCCGCTTTACTTAATTCATGAGGGAAACAAAACATTACACCATTCATAAAGCATCAAACATGGCTAGTGGAAAATACTAAATGATTTGAAGCATGCTACTATTAATTCTCTAATTTCCATAAAATATGAGACCTTGACAAGAAATTTGGTAACCAAGTGGACTATAGTGCATCCCCTCAAAACCCATCTGTGTGCTGACATATGTTGGAGATTTAACCCTCGAGACTTTCAAATTTTGGTGATGCACCTGTTGCATTCTTCTCTTTGGTAGAGTGATGTGGCAATCATGAGTATAAATTGCAAATCTCTTCTTCTATTGACACTGACATTTCTTTGGGTATTGGGCTGCCTTTGGGGCCCTGCTTGAATTCTTCATCAGCTGGCATGGCGGGTGATGGGTTTTAAAATTGACAATCTGCACTATTCTTCGATGTTCTTAAACAAGTTTAAAAATATTGCATGACTAGTCATAAATCATTAGTTATTGAATATCTTGCATAGACTTGTGCTTGGGAAGGGGTTTGGAAATGGATGGTTCCAAGATCAACTATTAACAAATTAAGTCATAAGTGAAAATATGGTTGGAAAGTACAAGTTACCTTGAATCCATACAATGAAATGATGACACATTAATCTGGCTAGTGGGAAGTCCATTTGACAGAAGAAAACTGAGGTATATTGATACTTAGCCAAAGGAAGTGCAATGATCTTATGATATATGTCAGCCTTATAAGAGGAGAAAATAAGAGACAAAATGAGAAAGAATATAGATAGAAGCCCTAAAAGCACTACAAGAAGTCTTAAGAATCAAGAGGAGACATCCATTGGAGTCCTTGTATAAAACCAAGAAGGTAGGAGTTACTAATTCCATACTATATGCCAACTACTTATGCATGTAATGGCCATTTGTAAAATTAGCTACAAACTCGAATAATTGCTTTAAAAACTTTAAAAATTCGTTAAAATTTGACCAAAAAACTGCACAGAAAAAGAGCCAGGGTTTTTTTCCTAAATATATATATATTTTAAAAAGCTTTGAATTAAGCTGTGGGATGTGGGAGGCAATTGTCGAAGATGTAAAATGTGTAACAACTGTGCAATTGGGCGGTCGGCTTTGCTTTGCTGGTTCAATGATGGAAACACCTCTAAGCGGGCTTGGCTCCGCACTTCACACTAGTAGTATTGATTGTGATATGCAGCGAAATGGGGATTTGAATCACTCATCCCTTCCTCATCTGAAACCATTCAACACTCTTGATTGTAGATCCAAATGGTTATAAGAATCCGAGCAGGAGGAATCGATCCCCTCTTTCTTCGGATTCCGAATGGTGGAGTGATTGACAATAGGGGACATGGTGTAGCAAATCAACGAATATAGTAGAATTGTTTTCACTTGACTAGGCTGGGTTCAAAGAGGAGGACTATCATATGCAGTGAGATGGAGGCAGGCCACCCATTCCTTGTTTCATTTCTTAAAGGTTTTATTTTGTAGATTTAGGTTTTGTTTTTTATTTTTTTGTTTCATTGTTTTATAAAATTTAATAATTGTTTTTAACTATTATCATATCAACATTTAATAAATTAAAAAATATATGTTTTTTAAATATTAAAAAAATAATTTATACTTTTTATTTTAATTATTAATATATTTAATAATAGGTGCTACATAGCGAGGTTTATCTTATTTTGCAGCTTTATTTTCATTTTATTTTGTCAAGCTACAGGAGGTGTTGATTACAAATTGATTAATGCTGATATGGCATGGATGTGGTAGCCCACCATGGCCATTAATAGAGCATTAGTGCGCAAAAATAGGACAAACATTCTTGGTCTAAATTTTAAAGATTTTGGCTGTATGGACACCTCCAGGTAGCCTCCCCTGTTTTATTGGTCTTTTTGGCCTGTTTTTAGCTGTATGGCTGTTGTGGTGCTTTTTTTTTTGTCTCTGCGGTCAAGATGGACGTGCCACAAAGAATGCATGGTGTAATTAACCATTTTGCAGGCATATTACTCCTTTATGCTGGTGTTCTTGTGCATATTATGATATTATTAGGGTCATGGCTTGGATTTTTAGGGGTATTCTTTAAGATTACGTATGTCATGATATTTTGGACACCATACCTTTATTCTAAGTCTAAATGGCAAAGTTGTCACCCAAGTCTAAGTTGCTTTTATTTTTTATTTTTTCAGCAGCTGTGCTGAAACTTTTACTTCAATGCTAGATACTTCATGTTTCAACTCCGAAGAGGAAATGAAATCAGATCTGCCATTGGATTTTTCAAAGCATTGTTTAAGATGCATATTTTACGCTGTTCTAAACGCCATATATTCATTTGAAAAGCACTTAACTCTTGATTTTGGTACATGTAAAGGGTTTTTAACATCCTTATACAGCTCACCCCTGCCATGAAGTCACTTCTATGCTGGCATGGCTCTTCTTAAATTGATTTTCACCTTGTTTTGTAGCCTGCGCTACTTGCATGTTACATGGATATGGTGCCTGCATCAATATTCTCTTTTATTTTTTAGCTGCTTACTTCATTTAATCTAAGTTACCGGAATCAGCCCCTTACCCTGCTGATTCCAGGTACGGATACGTGCCAAAACGGATTTGACTTGGAAACCCTGCGGATTCGGCCAGGGTACTGATTTTTTTACCAAAAAACGTTACCACGAATTTACACATTTTTTCTTCGAATCCTGCCGTTTTTTTGTGACGTGGCGTTTTAAATCCGATTCGGGTGGAGTTTCCCAAAACTTTTTGCGAGATTTCAAAATGGTCAAAGCTGAAAAACCCTAAGTTATTTTCATTATTTTCCGCCGCTCATTTTGCTTGGTGCTTTTGGCGCTTGTTTTGCTTGATCGTTTTGCGACTTTGAGGAAGAGAAACGTCTGTCCATCCGCCATTCAGACACATGCAAGGAGAAATAGACGTTGTGGTCACACAAAGAAAAACAGACACCTCTCAGTGTGGTTGCGCAAAGAGAAAGGACGTCGTTCAGGGAAAAACACAGGGAAAACACAAAGGTCGTCGACTGAGATTTTCTAAGATTTTCCTCCAACGTTTTCCTTCGCCATTTCCTAGTATTTTTCAAGCGTCGTCTGAACCTTGAATTTAATTCAAAGTTTATACTTTATTATAGTTTTGGGTTTTAATTTTTATTTTTATTTTATTCAAGGGGTAAACGCTTTTGACCGGAGCTATGAACCGGATACAACCATTCAACAATTCCACCCCAATGGGGTTTGAACCTTGGTGGCAAGAACAACAATGCCACCTATAGACCATCACACCATGCCAATACCGGCTTTGGGTTTTAATTTTTAATTTTAATACTGTTTTATAATTTATATGATAATAATCATAATATTAATAAATAATATAATATTATTTTTATAAAATACAAATTTATAATTTGTCTTTAATTTTATAGTTTATACTTTATAATAGTTTTGGGGTTTTATTTTTAATTTTAATATTGTTTTTATAAAATACAAATTTATAATATATATTATAAATATATTCATACACAGTTTTATTTTATTTATTTAGTATTAAGTTTTAGCAAATATTTATTAAAATATTATTTATTATTAAACATTTTACATTTATAATTGTATTATATATAAATAATTAAATTTATTTTAGTATTTCAATTTAATTCAATTTTGAAGTTTAAGATTTAAATCTTAAAATAATAAATAATTATTATTTTGTATATTTAATGTTAAAATTTATTTATGTTGTTATTTCTTATTTTAATAAATAATAATCAATAATTTAAAATTAAAATTATAAATATAAATTGTAATTATATTAATTATTAATTAGTAATTACATATTAAATGTTTATTAATTGTAATTTTTAGTAATAAATATTGAAGTATGTTGTAATTTTCTATTGATGGATCCACCTTTAAAACCGACCCAAATTCACCTCTATGGAAATATGTACAAATTATACAAGTTAAAGGGGGAGGATCATTTGTTTGGATATGCAATCATTGTAAAGTTCAGTATACTAGCTCATACAGTCGTGTGAAATGCCATTTATGTGCCATTCCTCGACAAGGAATCGCAATATGTGCAACAGAAAATGGTAAAAGGTTGCATCCTCACAAAGTAGCAGCATATATTAAAGAGCAAGAGGAAGCAGATGCAAGAATTGGTTGTGCCACAAACCATCCTTTGCTAAGAGGAGGAGGAAGTGGAAGTGGAAGGGGATCAAAGAGGCCTCCTCCTCCAACACATAGCGACTTTGATGATGTAGTAGAGAGACACCCATTTTTGGGAAAAGTGAAGATGATCCTGTTGGTGTGAAGAGAAGCAAGGGGCCATTAGAAAAGCATTTAAGCTTGAAGCTAGAGAGCTTGCAGATCAAGTTGTTGCAAGATGTCTATATGCAAATGGTTTGGCATTTAATGTTGTAAGATCACCATATTGGCAAGATATGTTGAGAAAGGCAAGTGAATGTCCACAAGGGTACACAGGGCCAGGTTATTAGGTGTGTACCACCTTACTAGCAAAGGAGGTAAAAGGCAGACAATGCATTGGCTCCCATTAGAAATTCATGGAAAAAAATAGGGGTGTCAATTATTTCTTATGGATGGAAGGATGCCAAAACCGGCGATTAATCAATGTGATTGCAGTGTGCCCTAAAGGGGCAATGTTTTTGAAAGTCGTGGATTGTGGAGGACAAGTGAAGGATGCGCAATTTATTGCTAACATCCTTATACAGTGCATTCGGGATGTGGGTCCTAAAAATGTTATCCAAGTAATAACAAATAACGCAAAAAATTGTAGAGCTGCAAGTATGTTGATTGAGACACGATTTGAGCACATATTTTGGACACCTTGTGTTGTTCACTCTCTCAACCTCATGCTACAAAAGTTGGGTGCGAAAATAAATTGGATCAAACAAATGTATGCTGAAGAGATCCAAATGTTCATCACAAACCATCAAATGTCACATGCCATTTTTAGATCATTTTCAGCGTTGGAGTTGTTGAAGGTAATTGAAACACTTCAACTTTTAAATTTTACATTTCACTTTAGTAATTACTAATTTTTTTTTGAACTCAAGCATGTCTTCTTTATATTTTAATTTTAATTTTAAATTTTTGAATAGGTTGCAAAAACTAGATTTGCATCGAACACGATTGTCTTGAGGTGACTTGTGAAGGTGCGAGGGGCACTTTCTAGCATGGTTATCAGTCAAAGTTGGTCCCTATGGAGGCAATCCAATACTGAAAGGGCAACAAATGTAAAACGGATGATCCTAGATGACACTTGGTGGGAACGAGCAAAATATCTTCTTAGATTCACTAAGCCCATCATGAGTATGATCCGTTTTACTGACATGGATAAGCCATGTTTGGGAGAGGTATATGATGGCATTGATTCAATGATCGAGCAAATGAAAATCGTCATCAACGGAAAAGAGGAAGATTCTGAAGAAACTTTCTTCAAAGAGGTGCAAACAATTTGTGTTGAGCGATGGAACAAAATGACCACCCCACTAC
Source organism: Sequoia sempervirens (assembly GCA_007258455.2). Classification (NCBI taxonomy): domain Eukaryota; kingdom Viridiplantae; phylum Streptophyta; class Pinopsida; order Cupressales; family Cupressaceae; genus Sequoia; species Sequoia sempervirens. The sequence continues at coordinate 188,608,927 of VDFB02058242.1, forward strand.
ATCTTCTTGCATTTGCATTGAATCCCAAGTTTTATAGTGATGAGATTCTTGCTTTGCCATCAAGAGTGTGGGGTGTAGGAAAGCACTTAGTAGACTCTTCTCCGATTAAGAAACTGAGTATTTAGTTAGAGTTGAGTTTGCTGATTTTGTATATGGTGAAAATCGAAGTATTGGTGCTTCAGTTGACAAGTATAGGATGGATGCTCATTCTTGGTGGTATGTCAATGGCTTTACAACACCACATCTCCAAGCTCTTGCGATCAAAGTTTTATCGCAAGTAAGTTACTTAGTTTTTATTGCACTCTCTAAATTTATATTGTTTACTATTTTAAAAATAATAAAATGGTTAACTTCAAATTTAAAGTTTGATTTACAACTTTATAATTATAAGTTCCTCTCACTTTGTTTCAATAGGTTGCTAGTTCGTCTTTAGCTAAGCGAAATTGGAGTACATACTCCTTTGTCCACTCAGTGAAATGCAACTGATTGGCAGCAAGTAAGGCGGAAGAGCTTCTTTATGTGCATTCCAACTTGCGCCTTCTTACTCATAAAAAGAATGAGTATAAGGAAGGAGGCACGAGGTTGTGGGATGTAGATCCAGAGCGAACTGATTTGGATTTTTTAGTTGCCACACAATCTTTACTTTTTGTGGAGTCGGATACCCAGCATGCTTCCAATGAGAGTGCTAGTGGGGTTGCATGTGGTCCTATTAATTTACGTAGATCATCTAATGTCAATGATGATGTTGCTCTTAATCTTCGTGATGACCCATATCATGCCTATCGTTAATTGTATTAACTATTACTTTGTTTTAAATATTGAACCAATGAACAATGAATTTGATATAATTATATACCTATCGTAACATTCAAGTTTTGAAAAATTGATATCAAATTAATTTAGTATAATGGTATTTCAGATTTGTTATATTTATGGTAGTTCTAAGTTTTGTTTAGCATATGCATGATATGTGGTATTCTAAATTTACTTCTTGGTTTTACTTTTTTAGACTGTAAATATATCTATATCTATGATTTTTATATGTTTTATGTACGGACGTACCCAAACATACCCACGCCAAAAAAAAAATTGTCGTACTAGCGTCCCTGTACCTGTACCCGTACCTGATTCAGCAACTTAGCATTTAATGATATGGTGGATCACCACACTGTTGATTTGTTGCGATTTGTGTTGAACTTTAGCGATTTGATGCATGAAGACAGAAGATAGATACCATGCAGGCCTACAAAATGATATAAAATTGCTAGTTTGAAGGGTTTTATAAGTGTTCTCCTTGTATATTTTATGTTCTGAGGTTGATTTCATCCACATGATTTTTTTTACACGTGTCTAAAATATGTGAAATGGGGTGTTGAGTAAGCATGATTACAGGTGTAATGTTCCCCATCGCTTGATATCACGTATGAAGGGATTTTCTAATCTTTCATTCCCAAGATAAGAAATAAATTGAAATTTAAGGTAATATTATAAATAATTAAATGGGGCTTTATAAAGCTAGAGTCAAATGTTAATATTTAATTATTCTTAGAGTTCATTAAGTGGGTCACTTTAAGTGGCAATTCCTTCTCTCTAGGCGATTACCATGGTGACAAATAAATCAGAAGAAATAATAATTAAGCCTAAGTCTCTATCTTGCAGCTAAGTGTGATTATGAGATTGGGACCACTGTTGATTTTTTCCAAAATGGACTCGAGCTCACTCAAGGAAAACAACGGCTTTGTAAAGAAAGGATGGGCAACTCCCAATCTCATTAAGAAGGCTCGATTTGGAGGAGAGAGGATCATTCATAAAATGGTGATAATTTTATTTCTCTATAATGAGCTGTGAAGACTTTTTGATCCAGGACAAAACCCCTGGCTCTGGGTTGTCTAGGACGGAAACCCCATATCAACCTGATCAATATTTGGGCGTGGAAGAACTTGTACCGGCATCACACGTATTAAAGGCCAGAAGGGACGATTTGCAATCTACAAAGAAGACAAGTCTTGATTGGGTCAAAGCACTGCACATTAAGGTTGATGTGAACTTATATATCATAAAATTGGCGCCAACTAAGTAACTCGAGAAGCATTAAAAAAGATTGTTGAGCCTATAGTGCATGAGTCAATTGTCGCTTTCCTTTAGCATTTCTGGGTGCTTCAATAGTAAATATATTTGTCAAGAGCATGATCACTTACCAGGTTTTAGCCATAACTATCATTGTTGAAATTTGCTTGTCTGAATAAAGTTTCTAGGCAAATTATTAGATAATGCCCCTGCTGTAACTCTCTTTCCTGAAATTTTGCAATAAATACTAGTCGTTTTCCTATATATAAGATCATATTGCAATGGAATAAATTTGGCGTTCTTAAGACAACAAAATAAGTGTGTTGAAATTCAGTAGGAGTTATGTTTGCAAGCATTTTACATTGAGAAGTTATTCTATAATTTTGCAAGCAAATTCTTCAAATACCTGAGAAAGAATATTTCAAAAGGTAGATTTGATTGTAAAACAAGAAGACACATACCCCTATGCTTCAGAACAGGGCTACAATGAGTATATATGCAGATTTATTGTAAGTGAAGGGGGTGGTTGTTTGTGGAAGAGGTAAGCAAAAAGACCTTTATTGCAAAGCTAAGAAGCTTTGATTTCCAATTCTAATATACAGTAGAGGGCAGATTTTGATGAATGCCATTTTTCTTGATAGAAATATATGCAATTAATCACTGAAAACTATTTTGAATATGAATGTCATGTCCGCTTTTCAAAATTAGAGACATGGGAAAGACCTCTAGTCTATCCTCATTTCCCATAGGCTAAAGGATAAAATAAGGGATTTGATTAATAATATTATTTTAAGTTGGGCCTAGTAATTTATATTTTTAAAAGACAACTTGATAATATTATTATAATTAATTAAAAATTTGTTTTTAAATACTTAATATGAAAATTTAAATGAAGGCCCGAATTGGAAAATTTCAAAATTATTTAAAAGGTGTGTTGGATTCGTTGAGCATTGTGTTTTCACTTTGCATTTCAACACTTCAGCTTCATGTTCAATTTCCACATTCAAGAATGAAACCATTTGGTTTTTTGAAGATCCTGGGGGACAAAATCTCTCTTGGATTTCAATTATCGGGTTTGGGGACAAGATTTCATCTCCATCCAGGGCATCTCCACATAGGGGTTGCATTTGGAGCTGATTTTGGCAAGTTATCTTCAAGTTTCAGATTCGCAAGCAAATATTGTGTTCACAATTTGGAGAGCTTCATTGCTGATTTTAGAGTTAGTTGTTGTTCACTACCTTTTATTTCTGTTGCATTATCACAAGGAGTTTTGTACCATTTGGGGGCGATCTTGGGCAACATTTATTGCTGTAATCAGCATATCCAGTCATCATTTTGGGTTTGCCAGCATTGGAGAAGGTAGTTCAATCATCACTAATGGAATGTTGTTTCAGTTGTTTCTAGTTGCCAAACAGCCTCCAAACCCTATTGTAGTTGTACAATTTCCTGCTACAGTCATCCCACTCCAACAACCTTTTGTACCAGAATTTCAGGGTTTAATCACCCAAACCTTCAACATTTTCAGTCATATTATCATTTGAAATCTCGAATCTGTTGAATGATCTCTTGTAAGTAGAATTGATTATTATTGTAATTCTAAAAATTGTTTCTAGTTTAGCATATCGATATTTCTAGTTGCTACAATTGAATAAAAAATGGAGTTGGGGTTTCTATATTGGTGTTCCATGTTTGTTGTTGTTGTCATAATTCATCTAGAATTATATTGTTCAATTATGCTTATAAGGGTTGAAAAATTAATTTCCAGCCACTTGTTGCGATCAGCATTTTGTTTCTAGCATTTAGAAAAGTACAAAACAATTAAATATCTCATAAAAATTCAGTTTGGGGACATTATAGTAGTATTGAATATGTGATTTTGCCAACTTGCGTGGAAAGAGCTAATTTTTAGATGCAGATTTGATGCATGATAGTTCAAAAGAATTTAGATATTATCAGAGGGAATAAAGAAAGGAAGAAGAAGTTATGGATGTGTTATGTGGAAAAGGGATCTAGGATCTAAATCACACCTTTCCCGACATTACATTAGGGAGGAACCAAAATTGATCACACAAGACCACTTGGCTACTATTCTCAATAGAAGAGCCAAAATTGTAGATCAGCGTTTTGGTCCTCTTTTGTGTTTGTGAGGTTGATTAGGAATTAAATTGATTTGATTATGCAAATGTAAAACTAGGTCAACTATGAATCTACAACAAACTGATGTGATTTAAAAAAAGTGCAGAATTGCAACACAAAAATGATGATAGAAAAGCAAAGTGCAAAGATTGAGGAACTTGGCATGCAAATTGGGACTAAAATTGTTTGGTCTAGGGCGGTGGTGCCCAATACTTGACAATGTTGCTTTCTGGAATTTGTGAACAGGTCTCAATAGGTTATTCCTTATTGGACTCGTCTTTAGAACTTCGTTTGTTGATGAATAATTCTTCTTGCCCTAGTTTGACAAAATAGGCGGCTTGAATGCTTGATCTCGCAATTAGGTCTTCAATATTCTCCCAAATCCACTTTAGAGTTTCCATTTGCACACAAGAGAGGGGAGAAAGAGTTGTGCCATATAGGGGCTTGCCTAAGTCAAACCCTGTTTTGGTGTTTCCTCCACAATGGCCATGATGATGTAAAGAGTGCTTATCCTTGGTCATACATAGACAAATGGATAAAAATAAGTGATAAATAACAAGTGCTACAACTTCCCACTTAGATATGATTTCCTTGATTGACTGAAGCCATGATGATGCACATCTCATGCAAGGAAGATTTACTTGTTGATAAGAAGTTTTGCAAGTGTTAGTACCCACAAAACAAATGAACATAAAAATCGGACAATCTTACTCATAAACTTGATGCATTGTATCTTGACTGATGAAAAATGTTGCTAATTCTACTCTATTACATTTTAGGATGCTTGCTTTCTCAAAATTTCATTGGTTGTTTAAATGGTGAAAAAGACTTGTATTTATATGCATTTCTTCACTTCCTGCAAAATTAATTATGAAAAACCGACAAATGAATTTGAATTTGCAAACATAAAAATGTCGACAATAACATTTAAAATTGGGCCAAAATAGGTTGGTCAAGAGCGGTGGCGCCTTAGACCAAACCTATTTTGGGGCCTTTGTTAGTTAAATAAATAATTAATATTAATTTCCAATTATATCTTGATTTTTTGAAAACGGTAATAAAACGAACAAATTATGAGCATAATTAGATCCAAGCACATAAGGGGAAGTTAAATCTAGTGTAAAATTGTCAAGGTTGACAATTTATGACACTACATTTAGCCCCCACTTTAGTGAGAGTATGGATGCTCACACTAAAGTAAGGATAAGCCAACAAGGGTTCTTTTATCAAAACATTGTAGAAGTAAGATGACACTGAATCTACAGAATATGCTAGCCCCCAAGCTCAGGATCCTACCAAACAACACTGTAAAGACAAAGGAACACACATGCATGAGGTGCATTGCAACATGACAAACATGAAGCATACACAACAAAAACATACACAATGAAGACACAAAGCAAACATAAGACAATACACGAAGCAAAAATGCAAAAAACACAAGGTAGATACATGACAAACACAACACAAACAATAAAAATAAGACATAAACACAAGGTTAGTATGCCAAAACAAATTAAAGTAAGGTAAAGAGACCTCAATCTAAAAATTTATCTCAAATATCAAACATCATCCATCAAATATACTTTTTGGAAATGATAGTGCTCTCATAGGACCTAGCAAGTTGTGTTATGCCAAATCACTTATGAGCTACATAGATCCATTGGCTAGCAAGCTATGTTATGCTAGGTGTCCATGCAATATGATTGGTTTCACAAGGCTAACAAGCTACGTTATGCTAGTTTACTCATGAAACACATGGCTCCACTGGCAAACAAGTTGTGTTATGCTAGGTGGCCATGTAAAAGGTGCTCAAGTTCATAGACCAACAAACTCCACTATACTAAATCTATGAATTGTTTTGCAAATCATGCCTCAAAGAGCACATAAAAGTTTAATGTCACAGGGGTCCGTTTAACATCACAAGGGACAAATCACCTTAGGGGGTGTAACAAAAATTTAACGTCACAGGGGATGAATCACTTCAAGGGGTGTACAAAAGTTTAACGTCACAGGGGGCGAATCAACTCAAGGAGTGTACAAAAGTTTAACGTCACGGGGGACAAATCAATAGCCACATGTCAAGGGGCTTATAAACAACACCACCACAAAGGGTGTATGTCAATAAGTCAAATCTCACAAGACATCACTGAAATGGATAGGGTGATATGCCCCCCTTATAAACAACACCACCACAAAGGGTGTATGTCAATGAGTCAAATCTCACAAGACATCACTAAAATGGATAGGGTGATATGCCCCCCTTAAAATGTTAGTATACTTGCTATGCTAATATTTTAAAGAAAAGAAGGGGAAAGAGGGGATCCTCAAGAAGGATGCACACCTCCAAAACTGCTTATCCTTGCCCCAAGCGTAAAGACAAGGACAACCATGCTAGAGACTACCATGTTGCTTCAATAGATGAAATATGGTTGCACACAAACCACCATGAATGGTAATGAGTGAACACATGAAGCTACAAATGCCACATAGTGAGTAGCAACACAATAGAAGAGAACTTATCATTTAGAATGAATAGGTGCATCAACACATGGAGGAGTGATAGCACAACAATCAAGAAGATGTATTTTATTGCTCAAGGTTTGACATTCATTGGTGGAATGACCATGCACTTGATGATATGCACAAAAAGAATTATTTTTATGAAACTTCTTACGTGTTGGAGGAGGAAGAGTAATCAAGTGGGCTTTTAGAAGTGTCAACAAAATATGCTCTTGCTTAGTTAGAGGATAAGGAATAGGAGACAATCCTTTTTCTTGTGAAGAAAAGTTTTCTCACTTACCACATGAGGTTATAAATATAGTATATGATGGAGTATGAGTTGTAGATGAAGAATGTTGGAAACCTAAACCCCTTTTATCAAGGTACGGTGTAGACTTCACATGAAACTTAACTCCTTATTCCATGTTTTTAGTATATCCAATTTTAGAGAGAATTTTAAATCCAAGTCCATAACATCTTTCCAACTCAGATAGAGGAGGAGAAGTCTTGTTTAAATGATTATGAGAAGATTTGATTCTTTTTCAATAATGCAAATCCTTTTTAGGTGTTGAAATGTTAGGATTAGGAGGATTAGATTTTTCCAACACACAAGGGATGAAAGCTAAAGAGCCCCTATCACCATCATGAGATGATGCTTTTGGATTTATAGATGTAGAAGAAGATTATGCAAATGAAACAAAAGACTCCTTAGGTTTAGATTGTGAGATTTTGTACTCTCCCACAAAGGAGGGTGTAAAATCTAATGAACCCAATCATCACCAAAACATGTACTTGAAGATGAAGCAGTGTTGTGATCATTATTTGCAATTTGACAAGATTGTATTGAAACAACCTCTGACTCTTTAGGTTTTAATGGTTAGATTTTATACTCCTAATGAAAGTAGATGTAAAATCTAACGATCCCCAATCTTCACCCAAGAGTGCATTCATAGTATCATTACCATTGGAAGGTGATGGTTCAACTTTTGAAGATGGAATTAAAGTACTAAGAGAGTTGGAAATGTTATGCTTGACTTGGGCATGTAAATAACTTTTTTCATTTGCTTTAATCATATATATTTTGTTATTATATTCATATTTCATTGTACAATGAAGAGTAGACGAGACTCCCATCATGGCAAGAATCCAGGTCTACCAAGAATAAGATCATATGAGAGAGAATCTAACATGACATGGATAAGGGTAGGTAAAACTATGGGCCCTACTTTAATAGGCAATGTTATTGTTCCCAATGGTTGCCTACCAACATTATCGAAGCCACAAATAGAAAGAGCATCGAGGTTAATGAGAGATTGTAATAATCCCCATTTATCTACCTAAGGAAAAAGAGCTAACCATGAACAAAATAATAACATAAAATATATAAATCAATGCTACCTTATGGAAAATGGACAACACCCCTATTAATAAGATAATGTTATTTATTTATAAACAAATGATCCACAACAACAATCCAACTAGGAGGACGACTTGTTATTATAAGTAAAGAGCATTGATTAAACATGCCCTTTCAAAGAAGTGTAATTAACTTGAAGAATGAAGAGTCATGTCATTTTCCCAATCGAGGGTATCAAAGATCAAACATTGTCAAAGCAGTTGGCATCAAATTTGGAAAGATTAATTGAGTTCATATAGGAGATTGAAGCTACTCCAAGGGAGGATATGTCCCGCTAAAATCAGCTACAATTCAATGTTAATAACTCAGACACAACCTAGTATTAAACACTTGAATTAAAGGTTCAATTAGATACATCAAGCACCCTTTGAGAATAAAGGCATTTCTATAGCAGATTGACTAAAGTTGAAGTATTATTACACTCAAACAAGAAAATCAAATCACTCCTAATGGGCAATTGGTCTTCGATTCAGGCTGTATATTCATCAGAAGAAAGTCAGACACCCAACCCTCATAAACTCACATGATTTAAAGGATAATAATAGTAGAGATAGCAAATAAGATAGGCACCAATTTGTTTGATTTGCATATGCATGTAATAATTGGAGAATTTAGAAGCAACATACGCTTTATGGTGTCTAACCTGCATCTTTAAACAAGCAGAGTTGCAGACTATATATATATAAACTTATAGAAGATATATACTTACTATTTGCATATCTTCAATTATCAACATTAAATATAAGGTTAAAAACTACTCTTGGAATTATACCATTTAAAAATCATTGGTCTTGGGCCCTTTGAAGATCTTGATTTAGAAGGTTAAAGGCAAAAGTTATCATAATTCTATAAGGGTACAACACAGAGATTCATCCACACCAAGCCTATGTAAAAGGTCAATGCTACAAACATTAAGACCTGATCCATTGTCAATGAGAGTACATCTAATCCTAGTTTAATCAATGATGACAAATATCATTAGAGTATCATGTTTCTTTTGAATTTCAGGAGGTAATTCATGTTGAGGTAATGTGATATCCAAGTTTTTTGTCTTCATGCTATCTAACTAGGTGGCTACATCATTCTGTTTAACAAAAGGTGGCACCGCAATCTTCTGCAAAGCCTCTTAGAGCATACCATGGTAGGTGAAGTTTGGATTAAGTCCCAAAGAGATATCTTAGCTGGAGTGTTACGAAGTGTGACAGATTTTTGGACCCAAAGGACTTTCTAACTCTTATAGGGTTTTTCACCTAAAAGAAGAGAGTTTAGATCCAAAAATTCTTATGTGACACTCAAATTAGGATGTATGCAATGAGATATGATGTAAATGAATTTAACTAAATGTAATAGATTAATCTAAATGACTGAAAATGAATGCAAAACTAAGATTTATGCTTTGTTTGAAAACACAGTGTGATATGCAGAAATGAACTAGAAATGAATGCAAAACTTAACAGAAATGAATCAAACTAAAAGTGTGCACCTGGGATATTGATGAAGGCTGGAAAAGACATCTAAAAGGCTGTTGATACTGAAATTTAAGCCTGGTGGGACTCATTCACCACTTTGGGCAAATTAGTCCCAATTCTGGATGACTGTACTGGAGTCCATTTTAGCCAAAAGGGTACTCAAAAATGTAAAAATCCAAAAATTGACCTTGGGGTGGGACTCATTCACCAACCATGGAAAATGAGTCCACTTTGGACTTTTTGAAAACTCAAAAATGGAATCTGTGGCTTTCAGATTGCTCAATCTGCACCTCCAGGTGTCTGGATCTGAAACTACCAAATGCAGGTCTGTAAGTGACTTTTTGTTGATGATTTGACTTGGATGAATGAAGATATGACTTGAATGACTTTGAAATGTAATATTCAATGATTCCTCAACCTCCAAGAGTCCAAGATCTACAAATAACAAGACAAGAAAGAGATATGTTGAATGTTAGGGCATGGAGGTTTGCCTTGGTCAAACCTCGTTTAGGTAATTAAACCAAAGTGATGAAATAAAGTAGTGAAACATGCAACAATGGAGATGATTACCTTGTCATGATGATTTGATCTTGAAAGTCTGCAACATAACATGAAGATTCAACCCTTGGTTTTCTTAGGAAGCTAACTTGATGAAAGCCCTAGCTTGCTTGACTTGAGATAGAAGATAGATGATGAATGAATGATGTGAATGTAATAATGAGTTGTTGTATGTAAAATGAGGATAAAAACACTTATTTATAGTCAATTGTGCCTTAGTATCCCGACTATACCTCACCACATGCCGACAAAGAAAATTTGAATTTAAAACCTAATTTTTCCTGCTCAAACCCTGAAAATGACTCAAAATGGGACTCATTCGCCACCCATGGTGAATGAGTCCCACCTAGATGGGACTAATTCACCACTAATGGCGAATGGGTTGCACAAGGGTCATTTTTCCTTGTTGGAATGCTGAGAAGTAAGTTAGGCTTATATGATGACTATTTCGGGTATTTGATCAATTAAAGCCTCAGGATGCACAATATGGGTCAATTAAGGCCTATTAGTGATGATGTAAATGTTGAATAGGGCTTGGGACACATAAATCAATGTGAAAGTGTGATTAAATACACTTTACAACACTAAAATTAGGTCCACATAGCTTAGAAGGGCACAAAAATCAATGTGAATGTGCAAGACACATTACAACACTAATTTATCATTAAGTTTACATTAAGAACCTTCTAGATTGATGTAATAAAGTTATTAAACACATTTTATAATGTTGAATTAGGGAGAAATAAGTTAATTAAGTCTAGAAAAGTGTCAAAGCTTCTTACAAGACTTCACAACACCTTTACAAGACGTCATTAAAAGCATGTTGTTTGATTTGCAAGGGTCCAAGACCTAGTGTGGACGCATAAAATGCCTCACAACACTAGATTAAGATCTCATTAAGTCCATTTAATCTCATGTCAATTATTATCAATTATTTACAAAATACTTTGTATTATATTCTTATTTTGTATAAGTTACTTCATTACAAGTGGTATTAGAGCATGATCTTGGCATTGTGAAGGCAACATTTTTTTCAATTGCGGAGGTCATTTTGGAAAGTACATATCTTTGTGCAAATTTTGTCTTGATTTTTGGAGGACTTTTTAAGAACATATTGAGGCATCTATAGTCCAAATTTGGGAGAAATTGGAGCTGAGTTAAGTGATTTATTGTAGATTTTGGGTTTTTTCCAAATTTATTGAGGAAGCACATATCTATATGAGTTTGGTGATTTTTTTTCTTGATTTTTGGAGGGTTGTTCAAGAACACTTTGAAGCATCTACAATCCAAATTTCAAATAAATTGGAGTAGAATTAAGCGTTTTATTGAAGAATTAGGGTTTCCAACAAATTTTCTCTCAAGGTTGCAAATTAGCTAATTTCATGGTGATTTTTCTTAGATAAAGTTCTAGGCTTTAGTAAGCTATAATAAAAATTTCAAATCATTTAAATTTTATTTATGTGATGTATTGCAAAACTCTTTTTTTTTTCATTATTATGGGGGCTTTAACAAGAGGCAAAAAGAATGTTGTCACACTTGGAAAATCTCCATGATGTAATAATTGAGGATATTATTCCTAATGAGAAAGTCAATAAGGTTAAGGAAGAAATTTCATCAGTGAAGATGGAGATGGAGGATATGCATCACATGACAAGAGATTTACATTGCCTAACAAGAGCTATATCGAGTGTGTAGAGCATATTAAGTGCTTATCTACAAAGATCACAAATGGATGTCTCAAGCAACCAAGGTGGATTATCCAAGTGCTAATACCCATATGGAATCTAGGAACTTCATACCAAATGTGGATATGTGCAAGTTTGATGGCAAGGATCCACTAATTTGGATAAATCGTATGAATTTTTTTTTTTATGTGCATCAAATCCCAAGTGGACAAAATGTGACAATAGCTTCCCTATATCTAGAACCAGAGCAATTCATTTGGTATCAATGGTTATGTACTCAACAACAAAAAAAGGTCTTCCTATCTCATGTTAGCTTTTACAAAGGAGTTACAATTTACAATATTCCATAGTAGAATATTCTTGAGCATTTGTAATTATCATAAACAATCATGCATGCTTTGATACCACTCTAATATCCCGCATTGAAACATTATTGAGTATTTGCAATTATCATAAACACTCACGCATGCTTTGATACCATTCCAATATACTAGAACAAATTTTTAGACCAACATTTTGTAATTTTCACAAGTTGTGGTGCACGGTAATTTCATCAAACACTTGTAGGTAATCAGATATGAAGAAGTTTTTAGTGTAAACATTGAGAGTTGCTGCTACTAGAATTTAAAATCCAAAATCCATCATAAAATCATTGCATTGTTTGCAAATCTCACATGGACATTTTGTCAAATAGTTTGTAGACAATATTGTTTCAACATATTCCCACAAATAGTTAACATAGAATTAAATTTCTCAACTTCAAATGTTGTGAACATTTTTTCCTTTACAAAAAGTACTAATGATACATGCACCCGTTATCAAATGTTACCTATGTGAATTGCTGTTATAAATTGTTTCATTCAAAATCACCAAACAAAATTGTTGATGATAATAAAATTGTGAATACTATAGTGCTGACCTCGATTGGTAGGTGAAAAATATTCCATCCAATAGCCACCATGTACTTTTTACCCTCCTTAGAAGGTGTGTGGCTTCCACAAGATAATATAGCTCCTTAATAAGTAGTAGGGCAGCATCCTAGAAGTTGTGATTCCTTTTTTGGGAAGCTACAATAGGTTTCACAAAGCCTAAATAGGCTGCACTATATATATGTATTGGTAGTTCTATGTCCCTTATAAAAAATGCCGCAATTCCCTTTTGGGGGAATTTAAAAGTGTAAGGCTCCTTTCTCTTCTAAGAAAATTGTGCGGCTTAACAGTCTCAGCTAGTACAATATTTCAAAATTAATTTCTTTTGCACACACTGCATCTATAATCTTTGCTATTTTCACCATTCGCACACCCCATAATAAAAAATTTATTTTTGTTCACAAATCTTCAATAAATTTGTACTTGAAAACTTGGCAAATCTATGAAAGATAAATCAATTTGCTCCAAACCCTTACTTGCATACATTCAACACAAGACAACTTCTATATGAAATTGCTCCAATGAAATTTGATGGTTTTTGTCCCCAAACTCCAAATCTTCAACTCATTGTCGATCCTTGGATGCAGCCGCTTTGTCTTTTGGATTTTCGTTTGTTAGGAAACCATTGGGGTTTTCGTCCTACTGGTAAGAGTTTGGCCATAGGCACAAATCTCAAAAAGATAAATTATCAAACTTCAAAATGATTTCCTTTCTTCTCCTCAGCCTCCTTTGCCCCCAACAAAACTTTTTGGAATCTATAAATTATAAAAATCACTTTTTAAATAATAAACCCTTTATCTCCTTAAAGTGACTATAATATTTTAATTTTTGGCTCTAGGTAAGGTCATTTTATAATAATAAAATATTTAACTTAAAATCATAATTAATTAAATTCAAGTTTTGGAAATATTAATTTAGACAACTTAATTTAATTAATTAATTTTTATTTTTTTTGAAAACTTGGGCCAAAAATGGGGACATTACACATAGTATAGCAATAGTGTGGCCAACAACTTCTTTAGCTAGCTAGCTAAACTTCAACAAATAGGATTAGTCAGGGATTACACTCAACAATTCCAAAATCTATTCTTGAGAGTGGATACAATTATAAAGAACTTGAATGACTTATTTTTAGGGGGTTCTCAAGGATCATCTCCAACATGAGTTGTGCATGTTTAATCATAACTCTATATTTGAGTCTTTTATCTTAGCACACAAGGCAGAGGAGAAGTATTTTATTCCTAGAAGGCAAGGGGTTAATGGGATAAGAGAGACTTCTCAACACCACCTCTCCCTTAGCCTACTAGATTGGCATCACAACAAATTGAGTGTAAGAGAGAAAAAGGGTTATGTTTCAATTGTGATAGAAAATATAGTTGGGGACATAAATATGGTGAGAAGAAATTATTCTATATTGAAGGTCCAAGTGAGGATGAAGAGGGGGAACTAATATTAGAGGGTGGCAAAGAGTAAGATGAGGAATAACAAGATCCCCAACCAATCATCTCTTGTCATGCACTTTCAAGTTTTAGCACCCCACAAACTCTCAAAGTAGTGGGTTTATTAAACGAGAAAGTAACATTATTGATAGACTCAAGATTCACTCATAATTTCATCAACAAAAAGTTGGCTACTCATCTAAATTGTTTTATATATCCAAGTCTAGAATTCCAGGTCCTTATTGTAGATGGGGGTATAGTTAGTTGTTTTGGGAAATGCCAAATATTAAATTATCCAATGGAGACTATCATCTTGATTCCCCAATGTTAGCTATCTCCATGGGTGCAACAAATATTGTTTTGGGAGTATAGTGGCTTACTACTTTGGGAACAATTGAGATGAACTTCTAGGAACTATTCACAAGATTGCACTCAAAAGGAAAGATAATGGAGCTAAGAGGATTGTGTGCTAAGTCTCCATAGATGGTAAGTTACTTAAGAAAGGATTTGATAGATTTGTGTCCCAATTATTTTTGTTAAAAGCCTACCAATCAAATGCCCCTATTCATTTATATTTACATGCAATTATAGATCATCACTTGGTTGTTTTTGAAGATACGCCTAAAGGTCTACCTCTTAAGAGGGATCATGGTCATGCCATACAATTGGTGTTAGGGAGCCAACCACTCAATGTCAGGCTTTATAGGTACCCATATATACAAAAAAGTGAAATTGAAAAGATTGTTCAGGAGATGCTATAGGAAAGTATTAATAGGCATAGCTAGAGTGCTTACTCCTCACCCTTAGTGATGGTGTGTAAGAAGGATCAAGCTTGGCACATGTGGCTAGACTATAAAGTGCTCAACATGTACACCATCAAAGATAAGTTTTCTCTTCTACTTATTGATGATTTACTAGATGAACTGAATGGAGCCATGTTTTTTAAAAAGCTAGATCTTAGATCAGGTTATCATTAAATTTGAATTAAGATGATATTCCCAAGACAACATTTAGGACTCATGAGGGTCATTATGAGTTTTTGGTGATACCATTTGGTCTTACGAATGCATCATATACATTTCAAAGTTTGAACTCCATCTTTAAGAAATTTTTGAAGAAGTTTGTATTAGTGTTCTTTAATGATATATTGATTTATAGTAAGACATGGGAAGAACATTTGTAGGATGTAGATCAAGCATAATAAGTTCTCACTAGCTCTATGTTATGCCTTCCAAGTGTGCTTTTGGTCTCAAAGGGGTGGAGTACATGGGACATAGTGTCGCATGAAGGAGTAAAGGTTGATCTTAATAAAATTAAGGCTATTAGAGAATGGCCTATTCCCAAAACCATTAAGAAATTGAGGGGTTTCCTTGGTGTGATTGGATACTATAGAAGATTTGTGAAGAACTACGGTCGTATTGTAGCACCCCTGACAACCCTATTGAAGAAGGATTCTTTTTAGTGGAATGAGTTAGCTAATACAACATTTGATAGATTGGAGGAGGCTGTGTACTACTCCAGTTCTTTAATTGCAAACTTCACCAAGAATTTTGTTGTGGAGTATGATGCTTCAGGTAATTGTATAGTAATTGTTCTCATGTAGGAGGGTTGCTCTATTGATTTGAGTCATTAATTAAGGGTAAGAATCAACTCAAACCCATTTATGAGAGGGAAATGCTCGCTATTCATGTAGTAAAACAATGGAGGCCATATCTGATGGGTAGACACTTGAAAGTTAAGACATATAATGATAGCTAAAATATTTTTTGTAAAAAAGATTATCTTTTGAAGAGCAACAAAAATGGGTCACTAAGATGTTGGGGTAAACAAGAAAGGGAAGGAGAATATTGTGATAGATGCATTATCTAGGAAGGATGAAGCGTTATTATGTGCCATTTCGATATTACAAACAAATTGGGTAGAAGCCAAAGTAGGGTGGTAGAATGATGCTACTTGTAATCTCATTCAATAGTTTTAGAGTGATCCTAATAGTTCATATAATTTTTGTTGGAAGGGAGATGCTTTGTGGTATAAATAGTGATTATACCTATGCAAGAATTCCACTCTCAAATAAAAGATTATTGCAGAGCTTCGTGATTCTCTAGTTGGCGACCATTCAAGATTTTTGAAGGCATCATCGAATCAAGCAAGACTTGTTTTGGGAAGGGCTAAAAGGGGATGTTAAAATTTTTGTAACAAAATGTTTGGTTCGTCAAAGAAATAAAGGGGAGACAATTATGACGCCTAGTCTTTTGTTGCCCTTGGTGATTCCTAGCCAATGTTGGGAAAAGGTCTCCATGGATTTCATCATGGGCCTTCCAAGATCTAAAGGTAAGAGTACCATCATATCAGTTGTAGATTGCCTCACCAAATATGCCCATTTTATTGCATTATCTCATCCTTTTTTTAGAAATGTTGTCATTGATGTGAAAGGCACATAGGAGATTGTTGGAAGTTGTTGTCATTAATGTCAAAGAAGGTAGGAGGAAAATGTTATAGGCTAAAGGCCATAAATCACTTATTAATTATATAAAATGGGGCGATTATATAAGTGATACATAAGCAACAACTTAGATAAAAAGAAATGTAGTGAATTAAGAATGACAAAGATTATCAAATGAGCAATGGATATGAAGCATTGCTAATCGACCAAGTAATATATTGAAGGCAATGAATTATATGGCCAACTTCCTTGATATATTCGTCCCTTATAAAGGAGTCAAATTAAATTAAATTAAACATTCTTGGCTGCCTCCCATGAAGAAAGAAAAATAAATTTAAATTGATTTTTATTATATGCTAGCCGACCTCACATAAATGATATTATCATTTTTCAAAGACAAAAGCACATAAATAATAAACAAATCACATATATTAAGAAAAGTATGTATATATGTTAATGAGGGAGATATTATATAGGCTACTATTATTATCTTCTAGAAAAGCAACGATTATATTCCTTCAAGTAGCGATCATTATTAATAAAGGAGAGTTAATGATAAAAGAGGCAACAATTCATTATAAGACAACAGTTATATTTATGAAAGGTTGCGATTAGTTTTGAAGAGGCCGAAATTAGTAATGAAGAGGAGTCATGATTGTTTGAAAGGACATCATTCTTTCAAAAATAAGATATAAATAAGGATATAAAATAATATATTGGAAGAGTAGAAGTGTGTGAAGTGTAAAAAAGAATATCTTATATACATAATAAAGAATAGTGAAGAGTAATGTGTGAAGATAAATAATAGTAGTGTGAGTGTGTCAAGAATAAAAGAAGACCAGAAAACCGCATTCAAATTTGCATATGAGGGATTAAGAGGCAGACTTAGAAGAAAATATATATGTAGATATAGAGAAGAAGAATATGCTAATCTAAAAGAAGATTGTGCAGAGACAAAAGAAAAGATATATGCAGCTATAGAAAGAAGATATTGAGATTATTTATGATCAGATTTGAAGGGAACCATTGCCATATATTTGATCAATTTTTTGTGAAAGAAGAGTTATATCATTTGAATGAAATTTGTGAAGGAAGGTGTATGTATGTTGATCTGATTTGTGAAGGAAAGACTTACATTATTTAGAATTAGAATTTTTGATCATACTTGAACTAGGTATGTTCAGAAGAACCATTCTGAAGATCAAATCATAGGAGATGAAGACAGTTGATTTTAGACTTGGAGAAGAATTAAGAAAGCAAGTGAACAGGTACACTTTGCCTTACTATCAAAATTATTCAAGTTCTTATGTAGAGGCAAGAAAAGAAAAAGGTTGGTTAGATGCCATGGAGGAGGAATTAACTTAGATTAAATGAAATGAAACTTGGGAGTTGGTCCTGAGACATAAAGACAAAAATGTCATTGGAATAAAATGGGTCTTTAGAAATAAGTTGAATGAAGATGGAAAAGTGATCTGAAACAAGGCTAGACTTGTTTACAAAAAATATGCTCAAATTGAGGGAATTGATTTTGAGGAAACATTTTCTCGGGTAGGAAAGTTAGAAGCAATTAGAATGTTTTTGGCCTTATCAACATTCAAGAATTTCAACGTATATCAGATGGATGCCAAATCTACATTTTTGAATGGAGAGTTAGAAGAGGAAGTATACATTGAACAACTGGAAGGATTCCAATGTTCAAATAAATTAGAGTTTGTGTACAAACTAAAGAAGGCACTTAATGGACTCAAAAAGGCTCCTAGAGCATGGTATTCTATATTAGATAGATATCTGCAACAATAAGGTTTCAGGAGAGGAAGTGTAGACAACAACTTATACATAAAAACAAAAGGTGATCAACCAATGATTGTTGTTGTTTATGTTGATGACATTATCTTTGCAGGTAGCAGTGATGCTAGGTAGAAAGAATTTGAAATGTCAATGCTTGGTGTGTTATCTTTTTTTTGGTTTATTGATCTCTCAATCAGACAAAGGTATATTCGTTTCTTAGAACAAGTACATAAAAGAGATGTTGAGAAAGTTTAAGAGTGAAAGAATACGAATCAATGAGTACACATATGGCTACTGGGTGTAAATTGAATAAGGATGATGAATCTACTCCAAAAAATTAGACTTTGTATGGGTCAATGATTGGTAGTAACTACATCCAAAACAAATATAATGAAAGCAATAGGGATGGTAGCTAGATTTCAAACAACACCTAAAGAAGCTCATGTCAAAGAAGTAAAAGGGATATTTAGATATCTGAAAGCTTTAATGGATTTTGGTTTGTGGTATCCTAAGAGTGAAAAATTCACACTAACTGCATACACAAATGTCGATTGGGTTAGAAGCATAGATGGATAGAATCTACTACAAGTGGTGGAGCTTTCTTTCTTGGTGATAGTTTTGTACCTTGGATAAGCAAGAAGCAAGATTCAATATCTTTATCTATGATAGAAGAAAAATACGTTGCAATAGTTTCATGTTGCACTCATGTATTATGGATGAAGCAAAATTCGAAGGAGATGAAAATAGAGTTTCATGAACCCATTTGCATTCTTTGTGACAATACTAGTGCTATACATATTTCCAAAAATTTGGTGATGCATTGCAATTAAGTATCATTTTTTGAGAAAGGTTGCAAAAAAAAGAAGTGAAGTTGGAATACGAAGACTTTTGAGCATCCCCAGTGGAATTTGGAAGTGGTTGCTCCCTCTTCTTGAATCAAGAGGAAGTATAGGTTGAGGGGGAGTATTGACTCCCTTCAGCAAGCATGCTTGGTGGCCTTGTAGAATGATTGACAATTAGGAAATGACATAGGAAGAGAAAGGGACTCAAAATGAAAAGAGGGATGAATCTAGAGGAATTCCAAATGCTATATCTTTTAGATGAGTATTACATTGTCATTTTCCATTGATGTCAAAGGGGGGAGAAAGGAATCCAAAATGCCATATCCTTCAAATGCTCAGGAACTTTAATTGTACCACATAAGGGGAGATCCAAATAAGTTATGTTGGTGTGCCATCAATGAAATATAAGAAAAAAATAAATAATAAAATTAAGTAAGAAGAGAGAAAGTAAAAACAAAAGGAAAAAATTGAAAGTATTAAGAGAACAACAGTATATAAATGTATAGATAGAGAGAAACAAAAACATAAAACACTAAGGGAAGGAAAGAGCCAATAAATTGGATACAAAGAAAGAAAGAAGGGTAAGAGGGAGAGATATTGAGATAAAATAGAAAAAATGATATGAGGGGAAAGAAAAAGAAGTTAAAGAGATCTAAGAAATAAAGATAGATATTAAAAAATAACGATAAATAAATAAATAATGTGAAAATAAGACAACCTATTAAAGAAAAAAATAAATATAAAAAAGAGAAAAATAAATGATGAAACATGGAGCAGAGATATACACATATAAAGAGATGGAGAAATAACAAAGATTGAAAAATATAGAAAAATAACATAAATAAAAAGGTTTGAGAGAGAATGACCAACATAAAGATAAAGAATTTCAAAAGAGGGGAAAACTAACAAAATGAGGAACAAAAAATAGATATTGATGAAGAAACATAGAAAGATAAAAATAGAGATGGAGTGAATAAATACGAGAGAAAAAGAGAGAATCAAATAGAAAAATATTAAGTAAACCTTCTATTAAAAACAAGAAACAGGAAAGAGCGCTTGAAAACACTAACCACCATGCATCCTCTGCAACGCAAACACGGCCATTTCTGCTACGGCTAAGCTTGAAATGCGTATTAAATCCATGGCTCGTCAAGCTGGTGATAGCCCAGGTCCAGACATTGCAGAAAAAGTCAGTGAACGAGTGCGTTTTGGAAGAACACGGACCTGCCTTACCTGAACACGTTGCAGAAGCCGCCATTCCCAAAGCTGGAATCAATGAAGAACCAGATGAAGCAACGCCAGAAGAGCTGCTCGCCACGAAATCGGGTAAAACTTTAAAAGTTCAGCTCCCTGATGATGTAATGGATGTTATTGCTGAATGTCAAAATAGAACCGTCATTTTATTTTTTATTAAGGGCATTCCTTCTATAACAGACTTCTATAAATGGGCTCGTATGAATTGGGAAAGTAGGGGCTGGGAAATCGAAGCCCTAAGAGGCCTTGGTAAAGGCTATGTCTCTTGTATGTTTAAATGTGCAGACCATGCCCAAGTTGTTTTACAGTATGGCACCTGGGTTATTTATGGACAAATATGTTACTTGCAAGCATGGAACTTCAACTTTCATCCTGAAGGACCGTCTAGGTCACATTACCCTATGTGGATTGAACTTCCTTTCCTTAACTTGGCATTCAGACCATTTCTAAGAGACATTGTGGCACAGCTTGGCAGAGTGATTTGGTGCAAACTTAATTCCGACAAATACTCAAGTTTAAGGGTTCATCCTAGAGCTTGTCTAGAAGTTGATTTGACCAAACCCTTGCCTGAGAGTATTTCACTGATTGGCCCAGGATTTGAACTAGACCAGCCCATAGTCTACTTGAATAAGCCAAATGCATGTTTTTACTGTCGGAAAGAAGGCCATTTGATTCGTGAGTGCCCTATCAGAAAAAGCAAAATAGTTCAGCCATCGTTGTCTTCTCAGCCTAGTGACCATAGACCATTCAGTCTTCTCCTAACAACATGTCACTTATTTCCTCAACCTCACCTTCTATCTCTGTTGATGCGTCTGTTGAGCCTCCTTCTTCCTTTAAGGATGTGGTTATGTCTGATGGATGGAGAGTGGTTAGGAAAAGGAAGGAGCCTCCTGCCCCTTCTTCTCGTCCTAGCACTCGCCCTTCACCTCTTTTGCTTCCTTCCCCTTCCCTTCCTTCCTCTGCTCGCCCTACGCCTCATGAGCAACCTTCCTCTTCCCCTCCTTCCTCTCCCAAGCCGGCTGCTCATGATCTTAGCCCCCCTCCCCATTTTTCCTCTTCTCAACCATGTTCTGGTGACCCATCTATCCCTTCTTCTCGCTCTCGTCAGAGATCCAGATCTCCTTCTTCTATTGCCAAAAATCGTGAGAATAAAGAGCATGACCTTACTCTTGATAATAGCTTCAGTGTTCTGACTCAAGCGGATGATTCTTCTTCCCTCCCTCATGAAGCTTAGACTTTTGTCATGGAATGTTAGAGGGATTTCTCTCCCTCATCGTAAGTACAAAGTTAAAGAGGTTGTGATAAAGTGGAAACCTGATGTGTTATTCCTCCAAGAAGTTAAACTCAGCCACATAAGACTTGAGACATCTTTAAATAATATCTGGAGGGATATTACTTTTCTGCATACTTCTCATCCGGATGGCAAAGGTGGAGCTGTAATTGGGTTTTCATCTTGGCTTTCAAAGTTGGTCATTGATAAGGGTGAGGACCCTTCACACTGCTATGTTTGGATTCTCACTATTATCAATGGTCGTCTCATAGGATTTTGCTCTATTTATGTCCCCAATGATACTAAAGGACGTGTTCAACTTTGGGATTGGATAGTCAACAACTTACCCAATGCAGCTTGGATTCTTGGCGGTGATTTTAACATGGTTGAACACTGTTAAGATCGCAGCTGGTCTAAACAATCTAATCTCAGCAAGGATGAGTTTGATAGTTGGTTGTTTTGTCGGAATTCCTTGGGCGTGATAGATCCAATTTATGATAAATTTTCTAGTCATTCCTCAAACTGGTTTACTTGGTCCAACTGTAGATCCGGAGATGACAGGAAATTGAGTAGGCTTGACAGATTCTATGTTGCTCCCTCTTTGCATTTGACCAATGACTCTGGGGGTCAATGTGTCCAAGTTGACTATTCTACTACTCTTTCTGATCATTACCCCATTGTTTGCAATATAAGTTTATCTCAAAATCCCCACACTAACAATTCTCTTCCTTTCAAACTAAATGTTTCTCATCTGAAGAATCCTTCGTGCTTGGCTGCCCTTGAGGCAATTTGGAAGTCTCTACCTAGATCGGATGAAGGCAGTTCTTGGATTGATTGGTGGTGTACAACCATTGCTCAATGTACTAAGTTCCTTCGCTCTTTTGGCAGACAAATGGCTCATCAACGCAAACGTAAGGAGAGATCCCTCCAAGGAAAACTTGCTCATGACAGAAAACTTCTTAATATGGACCCTAGCAATATAAGACTGCAAACCTCCATTGCTGCTACCGAAGCGCAATTGCGTAAAATTGATAGTTATAAAGGGCAAGGGGCTAAAGTTAGATCCAGGCTTCATTGGATAAAAGAAGGAAACAAGGGCACTAAATATTATTTTAATTACCTCAGCTATAAACACAAAAAAGAAAAAATCATTTCTATAAGAGATGATTATGATGTTCTACATTCCGAGCCTTCTGAAATAGGCACCCTATTCAAACAATTTTATGAAAACCTTTTTCAAGATGATCAATGGCAGGACTTCCAACAAATACTTGAGGACATTGTCAAGGATTATATTCCTACTCGAATTGATTTTGAGTACAGCCGTTACCTTGACAAATTACTCTCCTTGGAGGAATTAGAAAATGCTCTCTTCTCTATGGCCCCTTACAAAAGTCCGAGCAGTGATGGGCTGCCTATGGAGTTCTATCAGGCTATGTGGCATCTTATTAAGGATGACTTTTATTGTTTATATTTGGAAGCCTTTACGAAAGGATCTCTAGGCCCAAATATTAATGGAGGAATAATTAAACTTCTACCCAAAGGGAGAAAGGAGGACACTATATCTGGTTGGCACCCTATCACTTTGCTTAATACTTCTTATAAAATTATTGCAAAGGCCTTGTCAATCAGGATTAAACCTGTGGTGCAAGAAATTGTTAGAGCTAAGCACACAGGTTTTATTGCAGGCAGATTTATTCTTGACAATCTGATTTTGGCTTGGGAAACTTGTAATTGGGCCCAACAAACAGGACAAAATGCGATTTTAATTAAACTTGATTTCGACAAGGCTTATGGTAGAATTCGGTGGAACTTTATCCTTAAAATGTTGCAATGGTTGGGGTTCGGGCCTAAGTTTCGAGCACATATTCAAATGTTGTTCAAAGATGCTAATGCTCGGATTATTATTAATGATATGATGACAGACTCCTTCCCCTTACAAAGATCTATTCGACAAGGTTGTCCTCTTGCTCCATATCTTTATGCCCTCACAGCTGATGCACTGGGCTATATGCTTGAGAATGCCAATAAACTGAAGCTCATTGCTGGAATCTCTATTCCAAAAGATGTTGATGTTATCAACTCACATTATGTTGATGACAGTTTACTGTTTCTTCAAAATTCTGAAAAAAATATTTCTAATGTCATGGAAATTCTGGAACTCTACTGTGCTACTTCAGGGTCTAAACTCGCTCATGATAAAACTGAATTCTTGATGGTTCAGGCAGGACCTCCTCCTCCTTGGATTCCTCGTGAGTGGAAGCACATTAAACATGGTGAAATTATCAGGTATCTTGGGATACCTTTTGGTTCTGGGGTTTCCCTCTCTGATATGTGGAGTTGGTATTTGAACAAAGTCAAAAATAAACTCTTTAGTTGGGGAAATAAGTTTCTCTCCTTGGCTGGTAAAATCCAAGTTGCCAATAAAATTTTTCTTGCCACACACGTCTATTATTTGTCTTGTTGGATGCCTTCCATCAAAGGCTATGAAGACCTTATAAAGCTTATTCGATAGTTTTTATGGTCTAAATGGGATGGTAACAAGGGATTTATATCCACTTCTTGGAGCCACTGCATTCAACCTAAATGCAAAGGGGGTTTGGGGTTAATTGATCCTAAAACTCAAGGTACTTGTTTGGCTGCTAAATGGGTCATAAGAGCTGTCAAAGGTGAGGAACCTTGGAAGATCCTTATAAGACACAAAATCAGCTCAGCGTCTGTCAAAGGTAAATGGCAATCGGTGGGATCACTTGACAAAATCCTTCATGCTCCCTCATTCTCAATTAATGCTTCTCCTTCCCTTCAATCTATTTGGAAGGCTTGGCAATGTGTTTGTCATCTTGTTCAATGGAGAGAGGCCTCTCTTCAACATGGTTTCAGCTTCTCCACTTCCTCCATTTGGTGGAATAAACTCATTCGTTATCATGAGCAGCCCCTAGCCTTAAGCTTTCCGAAACAGTCATATTTTCTGTTCAAAAAGGGGGTTTGTATTGTTGGGGATCTTTGGGATTTCTCCACTTTGAGTTGGCTTTCATGGCATTCTGTCAAAGCACATTTTAAGCTGAGTAATAAATTTAGACCATTCTTAATTTTTGTTTGCTCCTTGGTTCTGGTGGAATTGTCTATGAAACTATGTACCCCCTTACACTGCAGTTTTTTTAAAGATTGGCTTTGGCTGGGAGTTTATCCTTTTCTCAAATTTCCTTTAAAAAATTTGTATTTACAGTTGCTTCCTGCCCAGCCTTTGAATCCTCGTTTAAATCTTAAGTGGCATTGCAAATTTAGTGAAAAATTTTGGGCCAAACTCTCTAATCAAATTTGGAAATCAAAAGCTTCTTCAGATGCTCAATTACTTGCTTGGAAAGTGCTCCACTGTAAGCTTCCCATCGGGGGCAGGTCAAAATGTATCAAGATTCAGCCAAGTAAATGTCCTTATTGTTCTAAAACTGAAGATATTTGGCACATTTTTTGGGGCTGCCAATTTGTTAAAAAGCAATGGAATTCTATTTTTAATGATTTTCCTGCTATATTTGCTCATAAATTAAGATGGAAAGAGGCTCTTTTGGGGACAAGGCTGCATGATAATGTTATTGCTGCTAGTATCAGACAGACCATATTGTTGCATATATGGAGAACTAGATGTAAAGCAATTTTTAACATTTATTGCAATCACCAGGAAAGCTTTACTCTGATACATTTTATTGTCTTGCTTCTTTATTCGTGCAATTGCAAGCGAAGTCTAAAAAAAGTCTTATGCTGGAGGGTCACATTCATCAAATCAAATTTCAGGTGAACCAGCTTTTAAGCAAAAAAGACCCTCATATATCACAGGCTCTGAGGTCCCAGTTTTGATTTTGTTGCTCCAGCTCTCTTCTTTTGTTGTTGTTCGACGTTTCTGCTACTCTATTTAGCCATGTTGTTGTTTCAGCTTGCTTCTATGAGCTGTAATTGTGATGTATTTGCTTTAGTTGGCAGTGTTGTTTCTGGTGCTGGTTTGTAATTGTTGATTTGTTCTTTTACAGTTTCTAACTGCATTTCTCCTCTTGTACATTGCATTTTCTCAATATTAAAAAAAAGAAAAAGAAAAATATTAATAAAAAGACATAGAAAGAAAGAGATAAGCATAGAAAAATATATAATACGAGAAAATAAGTAAACTATAGAGCAAATGAAAAATAGATAGAAAGAGATAGAGAAAAAAAGAGAAAATATAGATAATTTGAGAAAAAAAAAGAAAGGTAGTCAAAAAATTTATCAAAGAAGAATGGAAAAAGAAAGAGAAAAAAAAAAGATAAATAGAAACAAAGAGTTGAAATCAAAGTCGAGAAAGAAAAAGAAGATAGACAATGATGATATAAGATATAAAAATAAAAATAAACGACTATACAAAGAACAAGAAATAAATTACAAATAATTATATTTATAATACATATAAAAATATTACATTAAATTATCTATTTATATTATAATATATAAAATAATTTATACATAATATTATATTATATTATGATATAAATCTATCTATATATAATTTATTAATAAAATATATAAATTATTGTTAATTATATATATTTTTTTATCTGTAAGAGAAATTTTTATTGATTAAATTTAAAGCATACATAAATGGCCAATGGCCAGCATGCAAAAATTGCAGTAGAAAGGTACAAACACATCACCCTATTCTAAGTTGAATTATGAACACCGAGGTTAGTGTGAGCATGCAATTGCAATTGAATCTGATTCAATTCTGACTTGAGGATTTTTTTTCTTACTCTGTACCTCCTGCGAACCCTCCCTAATCACATTTTGTTGCGATTTGATAGTGTCCATGATTTTAGCTTGTGGAATACTCCCACCACCTAGATCCGAAGAACGACCCACATCCAACTGAAGATTGTCTATAGATGGGTTTAAATTATCCTTGTCTAATTGAAGGCACTGCTCCTATGCCAAACTCACTTCTGAAGAGGATTTAGTAGTTTGTTGTGTCTTAGCTATCCTTGCCCCAACATTTGGGAAGGTCTTAGGTTGCTGAGAAGGCTCTGATTTCACTTCCTTCTCCTTTGATGGCACTTTGATTGAGTAGTGATGAGGTAAAACATTGTCCCACCAAGACTGATGAACCAAGTTTTTGATGATTCTGGAACAAGAATTGACCATATGTCCAGTTTCAAAGTGTTTCTTGCAACAGAAGGGTAAACCTTTGTAGTCTAGAAGTTGCGTTCAATAGTGATCTGCAAACTTGAAAGTGATGTCAATAGGAAGATCTCTTGTGACATCCAGGTCTACCAGGATGCAAGCAAATATGTGTGTAAAATTCGTAGTGTCTTAATCCATAGTAAGGAAGCTTCCCAAAGTGTTACCAATCGCTTGGAAGCAATCTGCAAACCAAAATTGTAGCAAGAGATTTGGAAGACGAATCCACATAGGTTTAACAAAGAAAGCAATGGTAGCAGGGTTGAAATATGGAAACCACAATTTGAGAAGTAGGCTTTGCCCCAACACCATTTTTCATGCAAAACTGTATCCCTATCCTGGATACAATCGAACACCACAATGAAAAATCCCCGAGCACAAGGGTAAATTTCTACATTACCTTTGAGCATGGGTTGCCAAGCCCTTGAGATCCAATCGTACAGATCTGATAATTTTGGCCACAAACGATTGAACTGGCCAATCAATCCGTTGGAAGCAAAATACTACTCGCCAGCATCAACCTCCTTTTTTAGCTTCTCAAAAAATTCTAGAATAGGAGAAGAATGTGTCTTTTTTATGAGGGTATTTGAACAGTTCATGGAGATCCTGGGCTCGTTGGAGACTAAGTTGCCCTTCAATGGTTGAGCATCCCAAGTTGCAGATTTAAATTTTTTTCTTGAGTCAAATCAACAAGCATGTCTCTAAAAGACAAACTACCCCCTGCTTGGACCTGTCGATTCTTGAGACCCAACATTAGGATGATGAGGAATTGAGTCATCCGCCAAAAAAATTTATCGAGTTTTCAGAACCCTAGCTAAACTAGGGCACAAACCAGGCAGTATATAAGGGCAAGGGCCTCCAACACCTCCAAAGCTTGGCCTTGACCCCCCCGTGTGAACATGAAGAGGCTTGGCTAGAGCATTCTTCCCATTGCATAGTCCCCTACTAGTTTTGTTGAGAGAGCAAAGGGAGCCATAACCCCCAATAGCCTTCCTATTGACACCCCCGTGAGCAAAAAGAGGCGCAACAATGTGTGCAGCCTTTTGCACCTGTTTGCCCTCGCTCCCCACCAGGCCAAAGCACTCAGGCGTGAATATATTGGCGTCGCCACTGCCATGAGTAGCCTTGTGTTCACCAGCATCGCACACATTGATGGAAGCCCTTGACACGCAGAAGCTCGACATCGCCATTTTTTTGTGTTTGATTAATATATATTATATAGCTATTATATTTATTTATTTATATTATTTTATATTATATATTATAATTATATTTTATATTATATTATATGCATTTAAATATTATACTATATTTATCACTATATATTATATAGATGATAATATATTACATTAAATTATATATGATAGGTATAAATATAATATTAATTTATATTAATGTTTTTTTGTCAACTCAGGGGTATCCCTACAACCTTGCCCAACACATAACTTGCCTTACCTTGGTCTTACATTTTGCCAAGTTGGGGTCGAGAATGGGTGTCATGCTAGGGTGAGAGACACACAAACCCCTTTCAAAGACAATAAAAATGTATGGACATCTTTTTCTTCCTTTTTTTGTTGACTCGGGGGTATCCCTACAACCCAACCCAACACCTAACCCGCCTTACCTTGGTCTTACATTTTGCCAAGTTGGGGTCGGGAATGGGTGTCATGTTGGGGTGAGAGACACAAAAAAGAAGAGGCACACAAAACTCTTTCAAAGACGATGAAAAGGTGTGTACTTTTTTTTTGTTGACTCAAGGGTGTCCCTGTGACCTAGTCCAACACCTAACCTGCCTTACCGTGGTCTTACATTTTGCCAAGTTGGGGTCAGCAATGGGTGTCATTCTGGGGCGAGACACACAAAAAAAGAGTCACACAAACCCCTTTCAAAGACGATAAAAGGTATGGACTTATCGTTCTTTTTTTTTGTTGACTCAAGGGTATCCCTATGACCTATCCCAACACCTAACTCGTCTGCCTTACCTTGGTCTTAAATTTTGCCAGGTTGGGGTCAAGAATGGGTGTCATGCTGGGGTGAGAGACACACAAACCCCTTTCAAAAATGATTAAAAGATATGGAATTCTCTTTCTTTCTTTTTGACATATGTATCCTTGCAACCCCAACCCAACGCCTAACCTGCCTTACCTTGGTCTTACATTTTGCCAAGTTGGGGTTGGGAATGGGTGTCATGTTGGGGTGAGAGACATATAAACCAATTTCAAAAACGATAAAAATGTAAGGACATCTCTTTCCTCTTCTTTTTTATTGACTCAAGGGTATCCTTATGACCCAGCCCAACGCCTAACCCACCTTACCTTAGTCTTACATTTTGCCAAGTTGGAGTCGAGAATGGGTGTCATGCTAGGGTGAGAGACACACAAAAACCCCTTTCAAAGACAATAAAAAAGTGTGGACTTCTCTTTCTTTTTTTTGTTGACTCAAATGTATCCATGCGACCTAGCCCAACACCTAACTCGCCTTACCTTGGTCTTACATTTTTCCAAGTTGGGATCGGGAATGGGTGTCATGTTGGGTGAGAGACACACACAAACCCCTTTCAAAGATGATAAAAAGGTGTGGACTTCTTTTTCTTCTTTTTTTGTTAACTCAGGGGTATCCCTGCGATCTAGCCCAACGCCTAACCCACCTTACCTTGGTCTTACATTTTGCCAAGTTGGGGTTGAGAACGGGTGTCACGCTAGGGTGAGAGACACAAAAGAAGAAAAGGAAAAGAAAAAGGAAAAGAAAAAGAAAAAGAAAAAAATGATAAAGAAAAGAATGGAAGAAGATAAAAGAGTGAAAGAAAGTGACAAAAAGTCAGAAAAAAAGGAGAAAGAAATAATAAAAGAACAAAAAGAGGGATGAACAATAAAAAATAATGAAGCAAGAATGACATGAGAAAGATCCTGGAAAAGTTAAAGGATTATAATTAAACATTCTATACTCATGTCTACAAAACACATAAATGTAGAAGTAGTGAGAAAGATTATGTTGAGCTTAAATTTGAATTTGAAATTAACATATTCTATACTCATGTCCACAAAGTACATAATTCACTTGAGTTAATTTAGAAATCATATATTCATGTCTACAAAGTACATAATTCATTTGGATCAATCTTACAAATCATGGATTTAAATTTGGAAGAATGAAAAAAATTAAAGATCAAAACTAATAATTGGAAAGAATGCATATTACATCAAGTAAGAATTTGATTATATGCTAGTTGTTAGTAAAAATTTCATGACTTACACTTATCCTTACATAAAAAATAAACAAATCAAATTCATTCAAATTTTCACCATTACACAAATATATGATTTCAAAAATTTGGACCAATAAACATATACAAAAATAAATTTATTTGTGCTCCTATATTCAGTGTGACCTTAGAATAATGAGTTTTCAGCTTAAAAAAATACATACAATTGACTTCATTGTGCATAGATTAATGGACAATTAAAGAATGTAAAGGAAGTAGCAAGGTAAAATTTTGATATAAAGTAATTTGACCAATTCGAATTCTCTTGGGGATTGGGAATTATATGCTTGTAAACAAGCTTTAAAGGAAACCGCATGATTTAACTTATTTTTATGTTGAATGTGAATAAGATTCAAGTGATTTAACTTTCATATTTTGAGTAACATTTAGGATATTTTTACTGATGGAATCTATGGTTTTCAGGTATATGAGAGAATAAAAATTGATTCCCCAGTAGGAGAGAGATGCCTCGTGTTAGGTTTGGATGAGGGTAAGAGTAGTTAGCTTGGAATAGCAACCAAAGTGAATTTCAATTATTTGTGTGATTGATTTAATGTTTATTTAAACATTAGAAAATCAGTTACTGTGATTGAAATTTTAATATGGTATTAGAGCTCAGAGTTTAAAAACGAGATTTGGGCAGTTTTGTTTGGGAAACTGTGCAAGAGATATTTTTGAAGAAAAAACAATCAACCAAGATTTGTGAAAATCAAAGGCGGATTTGTGTGAAAATCAAGTAGGGTGAAAAGCTCAGATGAATGAGTTTGCTTCTAAGTTTGAGAAAGATTTTTCAAATGGTTTCTTGTCTTTCTACCAGCACAATTTCGAAGGATTATAATTAAACATTCAAATTCGATACATAAATTTCTATAGTTGATTAATAGATTTGATTTTCCATTGACTCTTCACATTAAAATTCAACAGAAAAGCAGAGGTCACATACCCGCAAATAGGAGGCAATTCGTCATCTTCTTCATTGACAAGAGTTTCAGCTTTACCTCTCTCTGCTATTTGTGTTCTCCGTAATGTCTCCTCCCGCCATTTCATGCATTTTCAAAACCAAGAATTATAGACAGAAAATAATGACAAGCCTAGAATGGACCTCAATCTCCATACAAATAATGACACCTCTTCTCAGAGAATAAATAACAAATGCCATTTTCTTCAGCATCCAGATACCAACCCTGCGCTGCCTTTGTCCCCTCTATATAAACTTAAATGGAAGTTATCCTGGATTTCCATTCTATGCTTCTCAGGTAAGTGCTAATAATGCTAATCTGAATACAGATTTGTACTATAGAATCAATCCACAGTAGAAGCCCGACATATTGAATTTGGTCTTTCTGTACGAATCTAAATTTTCACCTGGTTAATTTTGATTCAATCTGAATTTTGTCCCCAAACTTTGTTGCTTGTGCAGGTGCTCAGGAACAGAGGATTGGGATTAATAATGGAAAGACAGGAACAAATTTGCCAGCGGAAGAGGAGGTAGTGACATTACTGAAAGCGAACAATAGAGGATTTTCAAACAAGAGCCAACTGCGAATTCTGGGATCGAATTAACTGTGGGAGTCGCTACAGAGGATCTCCGAAGCAAATAAGTGGGTGGATGAGAAAATTAAGGCAATGAGGTCTTATCTTAACCGCGCTTGGGAATGCCAATCTGCAGAATAAAATAAGACCCACGCCGCCATTAGCCCCTGAAGAACGACATGAACTCTGTTCTGCAATGTGTTGTGCATATTCTACCATACACATGGAGAATTGTAGCTATGCCAGTTTTGAAATCATGGAGACCACAACTCTCGATTGCATCTGCATTTGTCCTTCTCTCTACATCAGTATACTCAAGATCAAAAGCTTTTCATCTCTGTCGCACAGAACCCATTCACCTGGAGGTGGAGTGCTACACTTTGAAGACTGGACATGTTTCCTCACAGTAGCGCAATCCAATTCTGTAATGCAATGATAACATCTCTTTTCAATGCAAGAAACCCATCAAATGCTACCTAAATCTAAATCTAAATCTAGAAAGAATGAAAGTAAAAACACATCATAGATTACATACAGGTAAGGAGGTCGACCACCTCAGCCTGTCCTTGGCCAGTTATCACCGTTAAATTTGAATTTCAAACGGCTCTCAGCTTTTTTGAATTTGAAACGGCTCTCAGCTTTTTTGAATTTGAAACGGCTCTGAGCTTTTTTACTGTTTATAGAATATCTTTACTGTCATGTTTAAGTCCTTCCTGTCTAGCTTTTTTTTTAATATTCTATATTAAAAATTACTGAAAAAGAGTTTCTGACGTGGCTGCTTTTAAAAGATAATATTTATTATTATATATTATATATAAATATATTTTATATGATACAAATAAATATATAATTATATTATTTTTATAGATTAACTTATTAAATATACATAAAATATTATTATTAATAATTAATATATTTTCATGTAGTATAAATTAAATTAACACATCAAAATAAATTATATATAAATTAAATTATATTTATATTCATTATTATATTATATAATTAAATTTATTGAATATAAATATAAATTATTGTAAATTAACATAAAAAATCTAATAGTTTAAGTATCTTGGGAGAGAGCGCAAGGGAAGAGAGGAGTAAAAAGAGAGATATAGAGGGGGAGAGAATTCTATATAGAGAGAAACTCAAATGATAGAGAAAGAGAGTGATTTAGAAAGATAAGTAGACAGAAAGAAAGAGAAAGAGATAGAGTTAGGTTTTATGTTTCGTGGGAAGCTCTAACTTATAGTAGATTATGGATTTTTCAAACCTACCTATTTAAATCAAAACTTAATTACAGAGAATAAAACACCGTTTCATAAAATATTGGGGCTGGTATGTGTAACAAAATAATTAACAATTTATTCATTCATTTATATAATTAAGTTGAGTTTATAGTAATTATTAGATTTTGTACCATATAAATATTATATTAGTCAAAAGGATAGATGATTTTAGTTTTATAATTGATGAAGAATATGATTATAGATTAAGTTAATAATAATTGTGTATGTATTATGCTAGATCTTTTTTGTTAGAATTACATCAAGTTGATTTTTAGTATTTATTTTGAATAATTAAGTTACGAATTGACTTTTTTGCTTTTCAATATGTTTCATTTTATTTTTAATCTTTTAAGTTTGATTTTACTTGAAATTTTAATATACAAGTTTAAAAATTAGCTTTAACAATTTTAACATAGCTTACCAAGATTTTCATTTTTGAAATTTAATTTGTTTAATAATTTAACTATATTTTTGCTCAAATTTATAATATTTTTTTATTTATTAGTATTGATCTCATCTTTCAATTAATGTTAATATCTAGGACTAAATATAGTACTAGATATAATATATTATTTTCTTGTGTTCCTTTCTTACTTCTTATAGTACATTTTTATTAAAATCATTATTATAAATAAATAGTTTGTTTAAATAATATTTTAATCTTATTTGAAATTCAATCAAATGAGTTATGAAAAAATTAAATGAAGGAAGCCTTTCCACGCCAAGTTAGAAGGAAGTTTGAGTTATGTGAAAATTACAACTAGAGGACTCTAAGTCTAGGCGCCAAGAAGGAAAACAACTCTTAAACAATAAAGCATTACGTTGCATGAGCTTTTAGGGTTCCCATCTCTACTAGAAGTGAACTCAAGGAGGCAACATCATGGCGTTGGAGGAGTCTATCTCAGAGTCTTCTAAGCATGAAATAAAGGGAGAAATTATTTACCTTGCCAAATCTGAAGCGTTTTCATGGAGTGTTTTCCACATGCTTCCAGGTTTCAGAACTTGCATGTCACCTCATTTGACAAGTGCATCGAATAACTCCCAAGTTCATGCATTTTTAACCTTTCATTTTACATAAAATTTGGGTCTGCTTTGAGTCACTACCAGATGTCTATTTAGTTCTTTTTATTTGAGGAGTTGAAATCTATGTATCATGAGATAGCAAAGTTTTGAGGGTTATTCAGAGCGATATTATGGGATGGCAGTGATAGAGAAAACTCATGAAGGTCGAGTTAAAGGTTAAATGCAATAAGATAGTGGTACAAATGCCAGTTTAAAAACGCAACAATTAGTAGGGAAGAGCAGAGTTAAAAGGTGCTATACATGTAGTTGAGTGACGATGGGACAACAAGAATGAGTGAAGTAGTGAAAGACCATAGTAATGAAGAGTTTGATGAAAATATAGAAAATGATTAATGATGAAGCAGTTTAAAAGGAGATTGATGAATCTGACGTTATAATAGAATGTAACAACAAGCCCAAGGCTAAAAAGGTCTTGTGATAAATCACCAATGCTGCAATATGCTATTCAATATCTAAAACACATGAAAGATAGTGATAATATAGTTCAATTTGAGGCTTCATTAACTCCTCATCAATTATCGGATGCTGGCATATCTAAACCTATTAAGGAACAGTCACAGATCAAAGTTTGTTTGAAAAAGTCTTCTATTTAGAACTGAAAACATCTTTCAGAAATCCCATTCTAAGTTTGATGCAATCAATGTCCTAGAAACAAAGGATGTTTATAGCATTGCTAAGAGGGCTAAAATAACAAAAGGTGAGCTACATGAAAGAGATGACGGTGAGCTAGAAAGAATTGGGAAATCATTATGCATTTATGAACCTTATCATGGACAAGGTTCACAGCCTTTTCTACATCATCGTGCACTTTACAGAGGAATAGGTTTGAGCACAAAAGGCTGATAGCCAAGAGTTTTTGAGTTCTTCCATAAGACCTAAGTGTACAGATGCAACTCTTGATGTAAAAATAGAAGGGATGCCTCATGATGTAAATAACAAGACAATTGATTGACATATTGATTCATCTGATTCAATACCTGAATTTGATAGGGTTGAAGTTAAGATGCTTCCAACCATAGTTCTCATTGGAAGGCCAAATGTAGGGAAATCAACTTTATTTAGCAGGTCTTGAGATGGCAACAACTTTAGGAAGTGTTCTTGCAAGAACTTCAAGATTGACAGCAAATGTACTTGGAAGTTTTCACATGGCTATATTTCTTATTAATGGTAGACATGGACTTCATCCACTAAACGTGGAGGTTGTGAGATACTTTAAACATGCATCAAATTTACATGTTATTTTAGCAATAAATAAAGCTAAAGCAATTTATGGAGATACCAACAAATGTTAAGGGAAGTATGGCAATTTAAATGCAAAAACAATCATTACTATGAGAAACAATCAATGAAGGGATTGTTCAATAATGCCATTGAGGGGATTGTGTAATACTGAGCAATAACATCTTAAGGGTGTGTTCTCATCTTTGGAAAACCAAAGGGACTGACTGAGTTACAAAAGAGACTAACTTATCTACAAAAAGATGAGTGTGATCAAAACCTAAGTTAGGGTCATTTGAATGGACAAACATTATAGTGTGCATCAAGATAAAGCATGAATGCAATCATAAGAGCAGAAAGATAGTGACAAATCATTCAACAATGGCAGATTTATATGCAAAGAGTAGGGACTTAATAGTATAGAAAGAAATCAAGACACACTTCATGATGTTTGATGTAAGTCTTGGTTTGTGGCAGACCCATCATCTTTTTCTTCGTGCATTAAGGAGGCAGTTAGCTTGCTAAACTACAATGCTTTGAAGGTTCATAGGACAGGGTTTCAGGGTCTGCATTGTGTTTGGCGAAGCATCCAAATACCAACCCTGCATTGTCATACTGGAAACAGGTTGGGGCGAAATAGGTTAATCTTTCAAATCTTCATAGGCACCCAACCCCGTGCCTTAAATATTCGCCCACTGCACAAAAATCTCTTACTCATAACTTCATCAATCCCAAACTTTATTTCTAGCCATCTGACCTCCAAATCACCTCCATAGAGTAACTACTAGGGGAGAGGGGCCTATAGTGGAGCAACCTAACTTCGCGTTTCTCAAAATCCTATGTGGAAATTTCAAATCACTCCCAATTTTGTACAACAGTTTATTTGGCAACTCATGTGTTTCTATATTTCATTTTAGGGCCACATCATCAAATATGATGCCACATCAACATGCTTTTTGTTGAGGTATCCAAAAAGGCCCAAAAAAAAGTGAGACCGATAGTGGTGCACTAAGTAATGTTTTATTGGTGCGCTTATGTGGCATCACATGATTGGACACTTTGCATACTTTATGGATAAAAAGTGTTTTGCAATTGGATATTTAAGTGCTCCACTATGGGGCCCACTGAGGACTACTTCTATCCCCACTATTGGACCCCGATCCATTATGGGCCCCTCTCCCCTATAAGAGTTCACAACTACAAGTTTGAATCTAAAATAGCCATTTACCAGCCGCTCAAAGCTTTTTCATTAAGTTTTAAATTCAAATTAGCTTTTTCACTAAGTTTGGATTTGAAACAGCCATTTACCTGTGAGTTATTAGCCAACGGTATTTTCGTTACATGTCAATTTGATGCCTTGTGACCGTTGAGCCCATGCCTTTCAAAGAAGTGTTTAATTGCCTTCTCATTTTAGGAAATGGCTATCCAGCCCCTACGATGTCATGGATATACCATAACTTCAGTTTAACCATAATTTCAGTGATTTAATAATACTCAAACACGGTAGCCTCTACACAAAGAAAACTTGGAATTCTGATTTAATAATTATATAATGATATGTTATGTACATTTGTATCAAGTTTGATTATTTTCTTAATCTTTGTCCATCTTCATTTATTCCTTGTACAAATTACCTTCTCTTATACATGATCCATCTACATTTACTCTCATATATTCTAATTATTCATTGCTCCAATTTTAAGCATTCGTCCCTAATCTCCAAATCTTACACTTATTGTCATGGGTTCTTCCATAATCTATGGGAGGGACTACATGATGGTGATTTGACCTAAAATTATTTTTAATTTTATCTTAATTGTCAAACCCCCATTTCTTTCACTAGCCATTGGGAGTAGAATTGGTAGGCATTTGTGTGACAAATTGTTATGCCCTAATATTTGAGGAAAATTTTTAGCATGAATTGAACATCCAATCATCCTACAATAATTCAAACTCCTAGAGCATTCATTATAGGAATCTTTTAATTTAAAAAACTAAAATGAATCTAATTTGCATAAAAAAATTACAAATTCTACATCGCTTGAGATTGCTATCCTTCATCATTTTTCGTAATCATAAAGTTGGTCTAACTAAGGGAATTGACCTAGGAATAATTGGCCCTTGTGATCAAATAAATTTTCTTTCAATAATTGTTGGCAAAAATAGTGGGATTGTAGATGAAAGTTTGGAGGCCAAGAGTCTTATGTGTTGTATTTATACCCCAGTGACTATAGTAAGAGAATGATCAAAGGATTTATGGTATGCCATATTAGCATGTGACACTCTCACAAAGTGAAGAATGCATCACATAGAATAAAAACATTTACAACAAGCATCATAACCATAAATTTCGTTATGTACATAATTCGACTTCATATATAATGGACCTTTCACACAAGTATAAAGAATGTTCAAATACTCAAGAGAAACTATAGATTACCAGTTGTTTTTTAATTGTACTAATGATGTGGGTATTGTTGAATATACAAGATTTTGTAGATTTCATTTGGGCAAGTGATCTAGATAATGGAAGGTCAACAAGTAGTTATGTCCTTACCATGTTTAGAGGAGAAATTAGTTGGATGAGTAAGCAACACTAGACTATTTCACTATCCATAACTAAAGCAAAGCAAATGGCAGCTACATGTGCTTGTAACGAAGTATGGTTACAAAGACTAGGTAATAGTATTAGTTATAATGATCATATAATTTTGATTCACATAATGCAATTTATTTATCTAAGAATCCTATCTATCATGCACAAACTAAACATGTGAATGTACAATGTCATTTTGTTAGAGAAATGGTTAAAGCAAGAAAATTTTAGATAGAGAAAATTGGCACTTAAATAAATATTATTTATTCTTTAACTAAGTTGGTGAGTACTATTGAGTTTTTTGGTGTAGCAATGCAATGGGTTTATTTTATTCTCATGCATGATGTTAACTTCTTGGGTTGTATACCACACTCTCATGTGATAAATATCAAGTGGGAGAATGTTGAAACTAGGATGTGTTATTCACTTACAAAGAGTTCTTGAACAAAATTTATTTGTAAAGTAGCAAAACAATATCAATTGTCTATGTGATAGGTAGTAATGAGCTATGGATGTTATGGTATGGAATGAAGGCTTGCCTTAGTCCATTGGCGTTATGTTCCTAATCACAAGTCATGGAAAACTAGGTCTTAAGCATCTAAATGTCTAATGGAATATCAATTGTCTCACAACTATACCATGACCGTACCATGAAGTTAGCATGTCACACAATGTAGTTAGATATGACTTCTCTGTGGATAATAATTGTAGATAATTAATTGTTTCTTCACACTAAAGTTCAAATAGTTTTTTCCTAAACACTCCTAGTATGAATAAGTCTTAGTAATTGTCTAACCTAGGTCAAAAATACAAGCAATTTGATGTGTACAATGATTGTTGTTTTAATGTTGTGAATTGTAGGAATAGGTGCATGCAAATGAAAGAACAAACAAATGAAAAGGAATATGAAGTCTTTTATTCTTTTGTGTATCCTTACATTAATGCAGTTACATATTTACTATATTTTTATCGTAACATGCTTCCTCCACTCAGTGACATCAACTCAATAAAGTGGGCAAACTATAATAACAAAATTCCATGCCCTACAACTTACATATTATGTTGTGATTTTTATTTTGGTGTTTGTTTCTTAATGTGTTTTAGATCATTTTACACATATTTTTGGCCTCCCCAATGATCACAATTTACATGGCAATATTTCCAAGCCACATCCAAAAAGTAAAATTTTGTATCCTCAAGGGACATATGCCCCTAGCC
Organism: Sequoia sempervirens; assembly: GCA_007258455.2. NCBI lineage: Eukaryota > Viridiplantae > Streptophyta > Pinopsida > Cupressales > Cupressaceae > Sequoia > Sequoia sempervirens. The sequence goes on from VDFB02058242.1 coordinate 188,648,118, forward strand.
CCCATGCCCTTGTAAGATCTCTTCCCCAAAATTTTCCTACTAGTATTGACCCTAACTACCTTTTATTGGTCTTGAACCCTAAAATTTAGTTTAGGTTGATATTTGAACCCACTTTTTCCCATTTTCCAATCACTAGGCATTTGGCAATTAGACATCATTATGAAAATTTAGTTATCTCCATTCAAAAAGAACAAATCTAGGTACATTGTCAAAGCAAGAAGGCATCAAAGTTATTCTTGTGGTCCTTCCTTATCTCCATTATCGCATCTTATTCCTTTCATTTCCTTCATCCCAAGCCATAGAAACCCTTGTCAAACCCTCTGAACGTAAAAAAGAACTCCATCATTGAAAACCTTGTCAAATATGAAGTCCACTTTCTTGGTTGTCCTTTATGATAACCCATTTTTATCTCCCTTTGTCCTCCATCACAATAAGACACCATTTTGTCCTAGATCTTTCCCCCTAGGGTTTAATGTCCAAAACTCTTTGCACAAATCATATTCACCTTCACCTAGGTCTAACATACATTTACTATCTCCTATAGTGCTTTTGTGAACAAAGTTGAAATATACTTAATAGGGGATTACTAAGGTAGTTTCTTATTCAACACAACCCATTTTTCTCAATCCTCTAGCTCAAATCTAATATATTTTGTATACTTGAGTGAATGAAAGCTAATTGTAGGCTAGAATAAAGTTTTCTAGAACAAAGATAGAGTTTCCCATAAAGTTTTGGATTGTTAGACACTAAAACACTTACACCCCCTAAGACATCTAAGCTCCCCCAATGTTGCAACAATGCCCCTCTTAACATTGAAAATGTGGTATGTTCCTAGAAAACTCATCATAGAATCTCTAGTTTTCACATAGAAGCACTTGCAATCAATTCCAATTCATTTATGCATTCACTTTTGACAAAGTCCAAGTGCACATTGTTCATTTTCCCCTTGCTTTTTCCATAAGTATTTCTAGTTTTTTGAAACATTATCCATTTCCCAACTCATGTTTGATTGATATAAGTCAATTTCTCTTGTTTGTTTCTAATAAATATAGTAAATTAAACACTTCAAAGGAATGAAGTGTATTCCCTTTATTCCTTACACTTTTAATAACAAATAGTTTTTTTTATATCTTTCACCAAAATGCTCTTACACACTACCCAAAATAGGTAGTCCAAGCTACTCTTTTGAATCTACTTTGTAATTGGCTTGTTACATGTTCTTTTACATTATTCTTAACCATTGGATGAGTGTCAAGATATGTCATACATGAAATCTTCTATATACCCTATGTGGAGCACCTCATTTGAGGAGGACCCAACATTGCAACATAACCAATTTTAAATAGTTACAATTGTTCCTCGAACTTTGCAAGGTGGCACAACATCTCATTCTAACAAAAATGGTGGTCTTGTAGCATTGCATCTCAATCTTTCATCTATGCTAGAGTTCTCGATTTCCATCTCTTCTTTGATGGTAGCCATGGGCATGTTGAAATCTCTTCTTTAAGATGTAACATTCAACACTTATTTTGAGTACAACCATCAATAATACAATGAGAACAATGGTTTTTGAGCTTCTTACATTGATGAACAATTTAAGCCTTCCTACCCTTCCAATTTCCTTTCTTTAAGTGTTTTCCCTTGTCCTTCAAATGGTTATTACTTTGCTCTTTCTTGGAAAACTCTATTACCCTTTTCTTTTCTTCTTCTATATAGTATAGTAAGACATATGCCTCAACTATGTCATTAGTGTTTATGGTGGTGACTCTCCTAAGATTAGAGTGCACCCCACCAAAATAATTGGTGAGGATATCCTCCAAGTCCATGCCAAACAACATGGCTTTTCTTCAAAATCCAACTTGTAGTCCCACATTGTCCACTACCATGTATAAAATGCAACCATTTAGTCTTTATCTTTTGGTCATTTTCATGTCTAATTGGATAGAAGTTCCTACATAGCAAGTCCTTGAAACCCTCCCAATACAATATTGATTTCCTTTTCCTCTCACAAGAAGCAAGATAACTTTCCTACCATACAAGAGCATGATCACTCATCTTCAGGCAAGCAACAAAAATCCTATGTGCTTTCACCAAGAATTAAATCTCTAAATTTACTTAACCCTCAAAAAATTTCTACCGTGTTTTCAAACTTGAATGCAATAATTTAAAATTTTACCTCATTCCTCAACATAATTTTCATCCCAAAAGTTCTCCCTTTTGCCCTTGTTTTCTCTTCCATTGGCTACAAATTTCATGGCTAAAGCATGCCCATATACATTTTCAAATGTTTTTGAGTAATTCTAGCCTATTGATAATTCATACTTCTATTGTTGAGTTTAGTAATTTTTAGCCTATTCATAATTCATGCTTCTATTGTTGAGTTATCCATTGTTGGTTCTTTATAACTTGTTCCAAGGAATACACCCATGCATTCAAGTCTTTTTTCATGTTTATTTCTCTATTCCAACTATATGTTGTTAATAATCATCAAAAGACCTTGTCACTATCATACAATTCAACTCCATGCAAATTCCCTAGGATTAATAACCTACTTTAATAAAAACAATGATTCCTAATTTTGTTAAACAATTTATCAAAACTAAGAATCATATAAATTTATTTGTAATTCTTAATAAATTGATTAAAATGGTATCCTAAAGTGAGTTTGATTGTGCACAACAAAAATAAACATCTAAATAATAAACACATACTAAGGGAGAGGGGGGCTATAGTGGGCCACCCTAACTTCACACTTCTCAAAGTCCTATGTAAAAATTTCAAATCACTCCCAAATTTGTACAACTGCTTATTTGGCAAGTCCCCTACTTATAAAAATTGGTTTCAAGGCCACATCATCAAATATGATGCCACATCAGCATGTTTTTTGTCAAGGTATCCAAAAAGGCCCAAAAAAAAGGTGAGACCAATAGTGGGTCACTAAGTCATGTATTATTGGTGTGCTAATGTGGCATCACATGATTTGTCAATTTGTGTACTTTATGGATAAAAGTGTTTTGCAATTGGATATTGAGTGTAAGCTTATTGGATATTAAGCCTACCCACTAAGTGGCCCACTCAGGCCTGCTTCTATACCCACCATTGGACCCCTACCCACTATGGGCCTCTTTCCCTTAGTACTCAATTTTATCTAAGAAACCTTCATACATAAGAAAAGCCAAATGGTAGCAGCTAAATAGGTCATCTACCTAAATGTACTAAAGAAGTTATATAGAGTGATTATAACAATCTTTTTGTTCCTTGCTCATTATCAAGTGTCATCTATAGTAATAACTGAGTTCTACTCGGTGATATTGCATACAATCTAATGCTCAAACCTTTGAAGCTTGTCAATGTCACCCTCGCACCCATTAATAATGTGTTGGAAGCCCTTCCCTTGCATCAAAAGCCTCTATTTGTGATTTGGAACACCAAAAGGCATGAGTATTCATTTACCATAAGTGTTCCTTACATCATGACAAAACCACTTTCCCTTGTTCTAACAATTATGTAGTTGGACAATTAGACATTTGCCGTGGTGGTTACAATATTTACTAGTTTTGTCAAACTAAATTTCAAAATTACTAGTTTTGTCAAATGAGCGGTTATGCAATTGCAACATGTGCATATCTAACGATTCTAACTGACAAAATGTAGACTATTTACACATTTTGAAATTTCTCGAAAACCTTCAATTATTGTTCTAGACAACTTGGATCGCTATTGATCAAAATGTTGATGATATTAGTACTCCGCCCTTGTGAGAAAATGAGTTCTTACTACCACAACAAATTGAAAAGGTCATCAAGTGTTGGATTATCACTTTTTTAAACCCTTTACCATCCTTTACAACTACTATACTTATGCCGAAGGCGTGTCCTATATGAGTTCTACGAACTTATTTTCTCCATCAACAAACAAAATTACTCAAGAAGCTTGACAAGGTGCTTCATCGAATCTCAACCATTCATAATTTAAATATCCACCTTTTACTGCCACCGCTATTGGTTTTCACTCCTCTAAAGGTATTGACCTTTGACTCCTCCAGTTTGGCAAGCCACAGCCTCAAAATAAGGTTTCGGCGAGGGTTTTTGTGCTTATCTATACGTCTCTTTCGTCTTTTGTATGTGCAGAGCATTTCGCTGGCTTAGAAAACTAATATTTGAACAATATGTTTTATAGAAAAACACTCATATTTGATAAGAATATTGTAAAAGGTTAATATTTTTCTTAATATAAATTTAAGTTAATTACATCAATCAGTTTTATCTTTAAGAAAGGGTGAGTTTTTTTAATGGTTATAGTAAGAAAATAAAAATTACGGCCAAGATCTTAATACTGAGCACATTTAGGTTTTAACATTATCGCATCCTTTACCCTACGTAGTAAAGTATATATTAGCATAATTAATATAATGTAAATTTAAAATTTTATATAATAAAATAATAATTGTAAATATATAGTTATATCATTTTTTTTTATTATTATTATTATTATACATTATATTTTTTAACAAAATTATTAAATATATACATAAATGTTTTATAATTATTAATTAATAATTTATTTATTTTTATATTCTTAATTAATAAAAAATATAATTAATATATTGTATATTTTATATAATAGATTAAATTATATATAATTCTAATAATCAAATAAAATTAATTTATAAGTGATCTTTCGATAGATTAGGAAAAATAAAACTATATGTACTACATAAAATAATATAAAATAAAATAGATAGTAATAATAAATATTATATTCTTTAATACGAAATATTAAATATAAATACAAAATTATTATAATTAATAATTTATTTATTTCTATATTAATCAAATAAAATTAATTTATAAAAAACTATATGTACTACATAAACTAAAAAATAATATAAAATAAAATTATTAATAATAATAATAATAATAATTTTAAAATGACCTATCAATTTATCTCATGTATGCCAAAAAAAACCATATTTTTCCCTAATTGAACTTCCACACACCTCTTCGGCGTACACATTGCACACCAAGGTGCGATAGCTATTGTTAGTCTCCGACAATGGTTCTGATCAAATTGGCCAGACATGCCTAAAGGTCATGTTGCATAGGGCACAACCAAGTGCCCTCAAAATGGACTTTAATGACTTCAAAAGCTTAAAGCCTCTGAACACAGAAAGGAGATTCGGTTACATCAAAATATAACTTTGATAAAGTGTTCAAAAGAAGCGTAAGCTGGCAAGTGGAAGTGTAGATTTTCAAGATCATATTAGGCAAACAATTTTCTGATTTTTGCAATTCACATAGATCAAAATACAAACAATTAGGTAATGCTTTGGTCCTTTCAAAGGCTTAATCAAAGCTCAAAGTGATAATAGGCCTATTTTACAATCCGAAATGGATTAATTCATGCCATAAACATGTACAACTGCATATTTCTATAGCAATGTTCTAGAACTCAATGTAACTAATACCATAAAGTTTGTTACGAAACAGAATGATACTTTCACGAGGACCTTTTCAAATGACAGTTTAAGACCAACACCTCAAACTATATGGATATTACCTCCACTCTCTGATTTTAATTGATCGCGAACACTTCAGACATATTGATGTCATATGCTTTCTTGCTAAATGTTGAGGTCTAGCCCATGTAATCAATAAAGAGATTTTGACGAGGAAGAGAATGCGGTGAGAGCACATGTTAACAAGCCAGCATTTTGCGAGCCAAAATCAATCAAGCAAAAATTTTCCTCCCATGAGCAGCCTCGCAACAGTAAAACATCAAATTGCAAACATGTCAACAATATGGCCATATTTTCTCTAGCATATTCAAACGATTCCAAATGCCAAATATCATACTATACACAAAAAATGCACTGATCTTACAGCACTAGGTAAGCCTGAAAATTAACATGATTGAGCCTTCCCTATCAACTCATTTTAGGAATCTACTAATAATCATAAGATGGCTTTTCTGGTAACTGAAAAAAGGAATTTCAACCCGGCCGTTTTCTAATTTAATTTCTTGTAAATTCTGTAGATGGTATTTTGTTTCTCTAAATAGTAAAAACTAAAACAAGGTCAATTATGTTTTACGGTTTTACCCTGAAAAATGGTACAAAACTTGAATAGATTATAACACCATCCTGAATTTCCTTACAGGTAACAACTATGTAAATGCATAAAACACCACACTTGACAGAAGCTCCTTTGCAAGCCAGTTATTTGCAGTGCAGGCTTAATTTTCTATTTACATATTCCAACAGTCATACCATTAGAACAATTATATCAGTCAAAGCTGGAAATTTCCTATCATGTATTAAAACTAAAGTCTTCATTGATAATATGCATTCCTTGACTAATAACAATATTCTCCAACCAAGAGCATTATGCCCTTGATCCATCCTTTATTCGGTCAGTTTTTTCGGCCCTCTACCAGAATTACATGGTAGCCATGTCTGCAGCACACGAAACAGCAATAATAACAGTGTAAATAATTTATCCAACTTATTCCCAGTATGATGCAGATAAATAGAATTCTGACAAAATGCCAACATGCCACATTATTTATATTGATTAATACAACTGACAACAGATAACAGTGAACATACGTTGACTTAAATGGTGCACTGGTAGCTCCAATAGGTGTGTTGAAAGCAACCTCTTGAAAGGGGCCTGCCATCTTCCCTCGGGGAAACCATCCAAGATCCCCACCCTTTTTACCTGATGGACATTCTGAATACTCAGCTGCTACCTGTAAGTAGACAGAGCAAACAAAGATGTTGTGCATACACATTTAAATAACTCAAAAATGATTAGATTAAGATTACAAAAGTAATCAAATGGCTCTAAATTACAATTTACAGCATAATACACTTAGAATATTTATCTCCGCCTTACTAACTACTAAAAATTCTATGCTTGTTAGTTTGACGCTCCACTCCTTATAGCATGTAGCAACTCTGACAGAAAAGGTTAGCAAATAATGCATCCATCAATAGGGAAAAGAACTGACATTGCAAATTTCAAAAATGTGATGCAATTTCAACTCAGCGAAATCCATTTCATATTTGATGCCACATATTGTTGTATGGTCACGCATAAAACAATGCTCTTAATAAGACCAACATAATGTGAACAATGCTCTTAGCAAACAATGCATCCATCAATACAGAAAACTGAAAAGCAATGACAATGCAAATTTCACAAATGTGATGCAATTTTAACTAAGAAAATTTCAATTCATATGTCATACCACAGTGTTGTATAGTCATGCATAAAACAATGCTCTTAATAAGATCAATATAACATAAAAAAAAATTCCATCTTCAGATGCAAAGACAATGTTTAGAAGATTACCTTTGCGAATTCAGCCGGAGGCACCTTGTCTCCATTGCTCAGCCACCCATCTTGTAGTTTCTTGTATGCCTCATTCATCTTCCCTTGTTTCTCACATAGAATATGCCTAGCTGGAAGGATAAAATGGCAATGTAAATTCTGTATCTCTTTCTGAAAGAGCATGACTTGCTAAAATTATTTAAAGGATAAATTCAACATCTAAGTATACTCCCTTTTGCTTTCAATTGTTGAAGCCTCTGTATGCACGTTCTTTAGTTAAATTAATGTCTCTGTCTGTATTTACCAGATGTGTCTCAACATGCCAGATTAGGTGAGCATGCAACTGTGGTTCAATAAGACACTTTCATGCATCCTAGGTCTCAAGATACCACAGATTGCTACCCAAGACCTCCCAAACATTATCCCCATAAAACAAAGAAACCCAATGAAACATATTATTTCATCAAGACTTTCCTTACTGCTCAATGAGGATCTTGGCATTTCCTTACAAACTTAATATTATTTCTACCCTTTTTTAAATGAATATTTCTGGAAAAAAAAGATCCATTTTCTTACATTACTTTATAAATTACAGTTTTCAAACTAGTCACAACTCAACAATTATTAATAATCATGTTCTTAATTGACATTTATTAATTTAAGCATAAGAGGGTAAACATGATATCAAAAATTCTTGCTTAGTTATTTCTGTTGACTATTCTTTTCATGTAAATAACTTCATGTCAAACGTTCTATGCAAGATCTCTTGATCTTTAGATTTTCCAAAACATACGATAAATATGAAAATTGAAAGATGCGTCTCACAAAGTTCTTAACAATAAACTACCAACTAATTTGCATTTTGGAACAGATCTGTGTGTTTGCATACAAGGAGTCAAAGGGTCTTAAAACTAGAACTAACCTACCATGCAATAATGGATGATGAGCTACATTTCTATTCTACCACATCCACTCCATAGCAACAATTGTACAAAAGAACAGAGTACAAAATTCATGTTTTTGGCTTCATTCACTCAGATTGCAAAATGCACGGTCATCAGTTTTCACCAAATGCTCTGTGGGATCCAAGTGCATTTTTGGGATGGATCTCATATTTCCCTGTCCACTTAGAAAATGGAGATTGAGGAAACACCACTTTGATACTATAAAATTACAGATACATGCCCATCTCTCACATAATGAAAGACTCGGGCTAACATGAAAATACATTTCTCATGGTGAAGCATGTCTTCCCCTCTTTGCCTTGAAGATGAAGATGGTCCTTTGTAACAAGACACACAGACCAAAAACAAACTGTTGTGTGACATCACTTTTGCCTTAAACACTGACTACATCTTCCCCACCCTAAAAAGAAATGCAAAAGCTTTAAATTATAACATATAGAAAGAACAAAAACTGCCGTTCACCACTTTGAGAAGCATAAAAAAGGAAATAGACTAATATAAGTAGCATTGTGTTTTTGGTTTTACCGCTTCTTTTTTCTTGGTTCTCTTTACCCTAAAATATCATTGATAAACTATGTTACCAATTCTGGTATGGATTTTGGTTTGGGTTCATCCGTACAAAAAGCATGTAAAAATCATTATATATTTCATAGAAGCAAAAAAATCATTTGGGGAAAAAATTGGAAAACCATAAGTTCAGGAAAATTTGAGAAAAAATGGGGAAAAATAGGATTTTAAAAAAAAGGTAAAAAACTGTAGAAAAGGAGACAAACTATTTATTTTTTAAAATTTAAAGGCATTTCCATAGCATAGAGATATAGAGAGCAAATAAAATAAAGAGTTTAACCCATGAATTGTAGAAAATAGGATTTTATTGTTTATAAAAAAACAGATCTGCTGCTAGGAGAATTGGGCTTCCTCTCTAGGGCCGACCTAAAACAAATATAGTTTTATTTATAAGACAAAAGGCCGACCTGCCTTGTGGCAAATTTATTTAGGGAAAATATCTCCTGCCGCTACAACACTAACACTCCCTCTTAGCTAGGGAGGTATTTTCTAGATATCCTCGTCATGGGTCTCTCTCAACACCTGCAGCTGGTAGTTTTTGGCTGTGAAAAACCACACCTCGGTCGAGAAATGTACAGAGTTCATCATGCGGGTCTCTCAACATGATGTCCACAATGCTTCTACCCATTTGTGGAAAACACATCTCCCGATCCTGAGAGATGTACAAGAGGGTTCATCCGGTCTCTCAGCATTGATGCTTCTCCCATTTGGCCGGAAAGAAAACACATCATCATAGGTCTCTCAATGGGGCGTCCCACAATGGCTACTCCATGTTGTGGAAAGAGCACATCTCGGTCGGAGATTTACAAGATATCCTTTCGTCATGGAGTGCAGCTCAACATGATGTCTCATCTCGGTCGGGGGCGGGCAGAGCTTACACCTCATATTTCCATGCAGGAGAAATATACACTACAAGAGCTTTCACCTCGCGGCTGTACGTCTCAAAGAAATATACATTGCTCATCTTCATGATGATGTGACTCCCTCGGAAACAGTACTTGCATCAACCTCGACCTCCTCATCCAAGATTGTCTGCAATGCTTGCCTTAGAGGAATGGTTTTCAATGCACACTTCCAACACTACTGACTTGCGAGAGTCCAGGACTGTCCTCCTCGACCTCATCCCAAATCACCCTATTATGAATAGGTTTGCGGAGCTACCAATGTCAAATCCAAATTGACTGTCTTGTGCAATTTTGTTTTCTGCAACTAAAGAGGTCTTTCAAGGACTTAGCACCTGGCCTTGCAACACTGCAACCCACTTAGTTGACACCTTCACTTCTTCTCAGTGAGTCACAGAACTCCCTCTTGATCCCTGCCTTAGAGATTGCAAAAAAATCCTCTAGAAGTGAACTCCCCTCCATTGACTGATCTCAAAACCTTTATCCTTTTCCCGGACATGCTCTCAACTCGTGCCTTGAGTTCTCGGAATTTAACTCCCTCTGAATGTCATTTCCTCCTCTTCGAAGTAGCTGATCGCAATGACAATCTGTATAGGTTCTTTGTTGTTTAGTGTCTTCATCTTTCTCAATCTTCTTTGCTGATGCAAATTCTCCATCTAAGGGTGACCCAAACTTGTGCCTTCGAGAGATGTCTCCAGTGAAGAATCATGAAAGTTATGCGCCATCAACTCAGTCCCATGGCTGCAAGTTGCGTCTCCATGTTTGTTCATTTCTCCAGCCAGCATCCTCACAGGATGCCTCAAGCTCTTCCTTCCTTTCAATTCCTTATGCAATCTCTCATCATCCTTTTGCTCCTTGGTCCATCCTACATTTTAGAGAGATTAATAATAGTTTATAAAATCAAACTACCTATAATATCCCTTGCAACTTCCGATCTAGGTTTAGCTCTCAAAGAATATCTTAAGGGTTACCAAAATGCAAAACAAGGATCTTGCCACTATGACCTTCTAACTCTTTAGGATTTTTCACCTAAAGGAGAGGGATAGACCAAAATATCAATGATCACACTACTTAAACCACTCTAGAAAATTCCCTTATAATCTGGCCTAAGTTTGCCTCAAGGGATCTCGTCAAACACTTCACTTTTCAACCCTTTACTTGCTGTTTTGAGTTTCAGTTTGCTGTAGGTGTGTTTTTGTTGCTTGCCAATAATGTAAAATGCTTGGTAAAGATGACTAAGACTACTAAACAAATACCTAGGATGATATGCACTTTCTTTTTGTATTTTCCAATGCAAATACATGAAACTAACTATGCAAATGTGTATCTACAGCAATAAGGCATTTTACCAAACACTTGGCATACATTCAAAACCAAGTACAAAATAGTAGATGAATGCAATGCAACTCCTCCTTATCATTAATTGAAATGCATCAAATGTTTACAATGACTTGCCAAAACTCTTGGCACACAAAATCTCATATGCAGCTGATACAACTTATGATGGCAGCTCAATTAACTTCTGATATAAACTTATTGCAATCTGCTATTTGATGTTTACAATCATAAAACTAAGATGCCAGAATATTCAACAATGCAGACCCTAGAACTATGATGCAAGCTACTATAATGAGCACAATAAATGAATCGATGGAACCTGGAAATACTTGCAGCCTCCACAAATTATTTCGATCCTCCAAAATGATGCATCCAAAGCCTTCAAGATTGCTGCGCCTTGACTCCTATACCTCCAATGATGATTCTATGATTTTCTTTGAATTTATTTCTCTCTTATGAAGAAATCGCACCATCTGAAGATGCCGCCCTTGAGCTAGATTTCAGTCACTGAATATTAATGAAAACAGCTCCAATTCTACCTCTTAAGATGCCAAATTCCAATGCCATAGTCAAAGGAATGAGGCGCCCAAGTCAATAGATGAAATCGATGCAAGCTGGAATTGATACAAGCAAAATCGCGTACTCCTCCAATGGCTGCAATGTGACTAGAAATAGAAATCAGAACTAGCTCCCAAATCAATTCTTTTTATCTCTTCAAAATCTGGCTACAAGCCACAAAATTTTGCTAATGAAGTTCCAATTGAGAAGTCTAAAATAACGCTTCCACAATTCCAAACTAGGGTTGATATTTCACAACCGAAATTGGAAGTAACCAGCTAGGTTTGATCTTTCACAAACGAAGACTGGGAATCAACAAGCTAAGCATTCAGCTTCAACAATGTAAATAAAGATGTCAACAACCAAGATGCCAAAATGCTTAGCCCAAACTTCTTCTTATACTTTTCACATGAGAGCCCACCCACTTTCCTTGTCAATGTGGGATAAATAAAATATTAAACTTAAGTGACTTTATGATATATTATTTTGTTTAGTCACTTAATATTAAATTAATTAAATATAAAATCACCTTTTGATATTATAATTTTGAGATGACTTTATAAATAATTAATCTAATAATTTATTCCCTTATTTCTCCTATTTTAGCCTCGGGAATAAATAAAGGCAAAAATAATCGAACTCTTGGTGGTGATTAGAAAGGGGACATTACACTACCCTGAAAAGACATACAAACCAATGCTAGAAGCATACATGATTCACTATTCCCAATGTTATTGCATGAATTATTATTAACTACATAAAATTCATGATCATTATTCAAAGGTACAAACATAAAATACTTATCTCTTTATTGTTGGTACACCATTGAGCTAGACCTGTAGTTGTGTCTCATCTTCGCCACCTTCAGTGTTGCCATCCCATGCAACCGACCTCATATTTTCAGATCAAACACAATTGCACAGAGAATAGGGATGGACGCAGCTAAATTAGCTTATCTCTACAACACTTCCGTCACTACCCCTTTCAAATCAGGGAGCACTACAAGGGCCTATTGTGATGCTCGTTTCAC
>VDFB02058242.1:188660911-188843487 GCA_007258455.2 Sequoia sempervirens
AGTTGAATTGTATGATAGTGACAAGGTCTTTTGATGATTATTAACAACATATAGTTGGAATAGAGAAATAAACATGAAAAAAGACTTGAATGCATGGGTGTATTCCTTGGAACAAGTTATAAAGAACCAACAATGGATAACTCAACAATAGAAGCATGAATTATGAATAGGCTAAAAATTACTAAACTCAACAATAGAAGTATGAATTATCAATAGGCTAGAATTACTCAAAAACATTTGAAAATGTATATGGGCATGCTTTAGCCATGAAATTTGTAGCCAATGGAAGAGAAAACAAGGGCAAAAGGGAGAACTTTTGGGATGAAAATTATGTTGAGGAATGAGGTAAAATTTTAAATTATTGCATTCAAGTTTGAAAACACGGTAGAAATTTTTTGAGGGTTAAGTAAATTTAGAGATTTAATTCTTGGTGAAAGCACATAGGATTTTTGTTGCTTGCCTGAAGATGAGTGATCATGCTCTTGTATGGTAGGAAAGTTATCTTGCTTCTTGTGAGAGGAAAAGGAAATCAATATTGTATTGGGAGGATTTCAAGGACTTGGTATGTAGGAACTTCTATCCAATTAGACATGAAAATGACCAAAAGATAAAGACTAAATGGTTGCATTTTATATATGGTAGTGGACAATGTGGGACTACAAGTTGGATTTTGAAGAAAAGCCATGTTGTTTGGCATGGACTTGGAGGATATCCTCACCAATTATTTTGGTGGGGTGCACTCTAATCTTAGGAGAGTCACCACTATAAACACTAATGACATAGTTGAGGCATATGTCTTACTATACTATATAGAAGAAGAAAAGAAAAGGGTAATAGAGTTTTCCAAGAAAGAGCAAAGTAATAACCATTTGAAGGACAAGGGAAAACACTTAAAGAAAGGAAATTGGAAGGGTAGGAAGGCTTAATTGTTCATCAATGTAAGAAGCTCAAAAACCATTGTTCTCATTGTATTATTGATGGTCATACTCAAAATAAGTGTTCAATGTTACATCTTAAAGAAGAGATTTCAACATGCCCATGGCTACCATCAAAGAAGAGATGGAAATCGAGAACTCTAGCATAGATGAAAGATTGAGATGCACTGGTACAAGACCACCGTTTTTGTTAGGGTGAGATGTTGTGCCACCTTGCAAAGTTTGAGGAACAATTATAACTATTTAAAATTGGTTATGTTGCAATGTTGGGTCCTCCTCAAATGAGGTGCTCCACATAGGGTATATAGAAGATTTCATGTATGACATATCTTAACACTCATCCAATGGATAAAAATAATGTAAAAGAACATGTAACAAGCCAATTACAAAGTAGATTCAAAAGAGTAGCTTGGACTACCTATTTTGGGTAGTGTGTAAGAGCATTTTGGTGAAAGATATAAAAAAAACTATTTGTTATTAAAAGTGTGTTGGCGTTTAAATTAGCACCTCTGGAGTGCTGATTGTAAACACTCAGCTATTTCAAATGTTTTGCAACACTTCTTCGTTATTTAAAGAGGAGAAGTCCCTCTCTACTGAAAGCAATGCGTAAGGAAGGGAATGGTAAACAATGATTCCTATCTTTTTGTACTTCAGCGGTAGGACACAAGGGTGCACAAACACAATGCGCTGCAGCTAAGCTTTTTCTCTAGTTTTTGCAGATCTTAACTATGACTATTCTAGCTTTTAATCTATCCAATACCTTCAAGGTAAACAGAGCATGAGTGTAAAGGAGCGGGAATGGATTGGTTGGATCACCTGAATTCGCCGTCTCCTGAGAATATGGCCGAGGCTCTGAACTCTCAGATATATACTGGGATAAGGTTGGTACAAGCAAACACTCTTCACGGTAAACTGGATTTGAGACCTGCCAAGGAGGAGGAACCCCTATCCGAGGGGCTAGGAAATGGTTTACAAGAAACAACAAATTGACGATGTCTTGGCCAACAAGCTTGCTAAGGAGGAGGAGCCCCTATCCGAATTATAGATTGAAGGACAATACATTAAACAACAACAAACGATAACTGTCAATGACAAATATCCAAGGAGGGAAATGAAACAACAAGCTATTTGATACAAGATGTAGAAATAACTCAAATAGGTAGATCAAAATGCAAGCGCCTTTTGATATTCTTCAAGATTTATCAATGAATTACAAAGGTTGGGATAGAAAAGGAACAAAATCATGCACAATTACAATCAACCAACGAACTCTCATCCAAGAGTGAACAAATATCCGCTTTCAAAGCTATTGGCAACAATGACACAACAATTTTGCATAGCAAGTAAAAGTTAAACAAACAATGAGCCCAAGGATCTTATTTATAGAACTCAAAGGATTGGGCAACCCCAAAATATCCTTGAGTTAACAATGAGTTTTTTCCAATCAATTAGCAAGATTTATTCCTAAAAAGGGGGAACAAGCAGTTAACTGGAAAACTACTTCAGTTAATTGAAAGCAAACAAAGAGTCAACTGGAAACTACTTTAGTTGATTGAAAGTAAACTAAAAGTGAACTCTAATGTAAGTATCCCTCCAAAATAGACATCCATATTTAGTGGAGATCTAAGATCCACAAATCATGGAAGCCGATTAGACATCCTTAATCAGTGGGATCTGACAATGCATGATTTAAAGGATATGGAGTTAACTTGGAAAGGGGCATCAAGTTAACTCCAGTTACATTTAATGTCATCTTGAGTTGACTTGGAAAGAAGCATCAAGTCAAACTCAAGTATCATAAATGCCACTTGGAGGGTGTAGGACGTCCTTCTTTGGTGCCTTTATAGCTCACCATTAATGAGCAGTGTCTCTATCCATTCGTTGACTTCATCAGCCTCTGGGGAGTTAATGCTCTGTAGAATGATGACGTGGCATCGTAGCATTACCTCACCCGTTGTGAGTTGATTCCTGAAGTCTATATACTGAGATGCTGCCTCTTCAAACTTGGTTGATAAAGCTGCTACCTTAGCCAACTTGCAACCATCTGGATTATCAAGAAAGGTACTGCGGATGACGTCTCTAAACTGATTCTGTACAGTGACCATCTCGATGTATTCACCTCCCTCGCGCTGATATTCCATGCAAGGGAATGATATCACCAACATTCTTGCGAAGTTGATAACAGTGGCGACCACCTGTCTGTAATCAATCAACTCTATTGAATGGGCGTCATAGGCTTTCACCTTGTACGCCAACTGTTCCTTCCAAGCAAAGAGATGTTGCTTGTTTTCCTCGGAGTAGACTGATTGATACGCCAATTGCAAGTCTGCAATTATGCTTTCGTCTTCTAGCCTCTTCTCTGCAATTCTTTGTTCTGATTGCTGGATCTCTGCACGAAGTCCATGCGCTCTATCCCGTAACTGGTATAGATTTTCCAGTATACATCTTCCCTTGAGAACAAACTCTTCCACTTGATCTCTCAAGTGTTTTCCGTATGTTATCAATTGTTGATGATTTTGTTTTGCGGGGAGATCTAACAATCCTGCTGGTAAGGCTGAGACGTTTGGGATGCCACGCATCAAGCTGGTTATGTATGACCTCAGTTGCTGATTTTTAGCCTTTAAGGCTACTTTTTCTTTTCCATCCTTGGCCATTCTTTCTTGTGCGCTCACCGAAGCTATTCTAAGGTCTACCTCCACTTGTCATGTAGTCTTCCCGAGGTTAGGTTTAGACAATGTCTAGTCTTCTACTTGTACCTCGTGTATGCTTTTCTCTACTAGTGGGGCAACAGTCTCTATGATAATTTCACACTTTGCATTCCTCTCTATGTGAACTTGCCTCTTCAACTTCTTCGCTGACATGTCTTGTGGGACATGGTCGAATTTGGTGAAGTCAAATTCATAGGAGGGTTTTTCCCTCTTTCTTCCTAAGAAGCCTTCAAGCCAAATGGAATCTTGATGATCTTCACTACGAGGAATATGAGGCCCTTGAATGCCCGATGTATGAGACTGTGCTGGAGCAATGTCTCACGGTGGCGAATCCAAGTCAATGAGGACTTGTTACTGCTGTGATGGTGTTGGTATTGGTGATTCTATTTCCATAACAGGAACCGTTTCTACTGCTGCTGGTTTTGCTACTGGCTCCTCAACAACAACTTCTTCTGGTTCAGGAGTAGTAGTCTCTATTCTTTGCTTTGGGGCAACAATACCCATGATTATCTCAGGACTATGTGTGGCTTTCTCCATAGGTGTCCTTTGTGTTCTGGGCTTTGTAGGCTTCGACATCCTCATCCCTTGGGGAGGATTGCACCATTGTTTCTGCCTAGGGTTTCTTCTTGAAGTGGAAGGTGATGTAGACTGAACCTATGGCGGCTATGTTATGTGAGGTATCACCTTCCTTGATTTCTTGCTGTCGAGATAGAGTTGGATATTTCTAACCACTCTACTCGTTATTTCCTCTATAGACGTGTTTTCCTTGGCATACCAAACTACTCTTGGGAGTGGTTGGGAGTCAACTAAATCTGCAAAGAATGAGGGGAGAATAACTTCCCCTTCATCGTTAGATATACCCTCGATGTTTGCTGACATAAAATCAGCAATTTGCGGGAGTGAACCTGCTGTAGTTCCTTCTTCGCACTTCATACTCGTCTTGACAATTTACCTAATAATCTTCCATAGAAGATTTATGTGACAAGTGTTGCTCGAGATGCGCTGCATAGAGCCCTCTAGGGTCATAGGATCTTCTCTCAATGAGGTACTTGAGATTAAGCCTCATTGTTTCTTGACTCATCATCTTAGCATCTGCCGTGAATCTGCATCTATAGAGTTGCATTCCAACGGGAAAGTTCACAACTGTCTTCTTCTTCAAGCGCAAGTAGACGTGGACTTCAGACAACTACCTCAGGAATTTCATGAAGACTACCCTATCTGAAGGGTATCTTGGTAGCATGGCAAGGTGACCAATGTAGCCATACACGCGTATGTAGGAGAACGTAGGGAATTGGATGAACCAATCCGCCCAATCTTCCATTGCCTCTCTGGCTGCTTGTGAAATACGCACATGCATCTCATGGTCTAACTCATGTATGGTGTGCATAATGAAGTGATCACTCATTCTCTTGAAGTGTCACTCCACTTGAGTAAACTCAAGACGTGTAAAATGCTCATGAACCTTCTGCGCACCTAAGGTTCCCACATTGTTCAATATCCTGAAATCACCTTGGAAGGCAATCAGGTATACCAGGTAAGAGCAATGTGGAACCTATGAGCTTCCAGATACCCAGTGAACTGTTGATGGAGTGTCACTAATCAGAGTGTCCCAGTCATAATGTTCCCTTCTGCCAATGATTTTGGCGATGACATAATACATCCATGAATGAAATTGATTTCCATCTTCTTCTCCAGTGATTCTGTTGAGTAGAGTGATTAACACTGCGTACTCCTCTTTACATTCTCCTCGTCCCACCAACTTAGGCAAGCTTTCCTTTGTCACTTTTAGCCATTTTTTAGCTATTACCCTTTGACATTTGTCTTTGGCTATCTCGAATTCCTTTTCGCATTCCGTCACTGATATGACTTTGCTGGTAGGACATGATGGAATATCAAAGCACTTTTTGATATCCTGAGGCTTTAGACTGCAAACAATTCTCCCATCCATTGCTCTGATTTCTCTAGTGGTAGGATTGTAATGCTTAACACAAGTGATTACAAGCTCCATGCTTTGTAGTGTGATGGGGATAGACGCAGCCAGTAACAACCCAGATTCTTCAATATTCTGCAATGTGATCTGATTCATGCCCTCCAGCTGCTCCAGATCAACCACTGGATTTACCTAATGTAAGTTTGTGTCAATTGTTTTCAAGTAATCATGGAATATGGCCGTCTTGGTCCTGTATTGTACTTGAGAGTACTGCATCTTGAAAAACTTAAAGATTGACTGTAAACTTGACCTTGTTTTGATAACTTTCAGAAACCCCTGAAAATAGCGCCCTACCGAGAAGTATCTTTATGGAAAAAGTCTGGGACATGGATTTTGTTCATGCTTCAATGCTGAACAAGCCCAGTTCCTCAGAATTTTGATTCTGAAACTTTTTCAAAAAACCCCCAAAAATAGGGGCAACAAGTTTGCTGATTCTGGAAAATTTGACGAGATGGGTTTCACAAGAAAATTATGTTAAATCTACCTAGTTGATCTGATCTGATGTAGCCTTTTTCCTTTTTGAAATATGCAAGAAAACCTAAGACAAGAAGAGAGGAAGTCAATAGAAGATGGATTGGAAGTTTTTATTTGACTCCCTGAGAAAATCTGTCTCTGAATCCAATCCTCAAATTAGCAATCTTCTTCTGCTTCAGATCTGCAAGAAATTTTGAAGAACGAATAAAAACCTTGTCTAGATCTGTAAATGGCGTCCTTGAGAGCTTATGGCTGTTCTTGAGCATTAACCTGCAATGAAATAATGAAGTAGGATGCCTATACCTTGATTATATAGAATCAAGCCTTAGATCCACAAGTTTGGGGACTTAACTCATGATTAAAAGTGGTTTTGGCTTGATCTGAAGTTCAAAAAGGTGATTTCCACTGATCCTGGAGTGTTTTAGCCAAGTTTAACTCAAAATATCTTGACTTTAGTCAACAACTTGACCTTTGACTTCTTCAAGGCGTCCCTTTTGAGTTTTGCAAGTTTTTTTATTATTTTCTCTCTTGAATGACCTTAGTTTGATCCTGAATTTAGCCTGATCTATTGATCCTGAATTGTTGCTGGCACATTCATCGTTGAGCTAGATTCAACCTGAAGAGAAGTGCTTGGGAGACATGATGGTAAAAAGCTGAGTTTAAGGCTTAAAAAAAAAGGGCGCCTTTTCCAAGAAAGGGCGCTTTTGTTTGTGCCTTGGTAAATTTTCAATCTTCATTCTTTAGCCTTTTGAAATAACCTCTTGTGCTTTGATCTGGATTTCTCGTTGATCGAAGAATCAAATGATCTCGCTTGATATCTCGCCAGGTAGCTAGCTCTGTTTCGCCGAAGATGACTAGAGTTAGGAAATTCATAAGTCATTTTAGGGTTCCTTTATTCAAGGGTGCCTCTCTTTGAAAAGGGCGCTTTTGTCCTTCAACATGGTTATCTTCATCTGAAAAGTTGCCTAGTTTGATCCTGATTGTTTGTTGACTGCTTTGTCAGATGCCTGTGCTTTTAGTTGCGTTGCTGAGATCTACCTAGGCTGAGAAGGTTATCCTGGGAAGCCTTTGGTCATTTTTCAGCATCTAGAGGTCCATAAAGAAGGGCGCCTTTCTTTTGAAAAGGCTCTTTTTTCTTCGAACTTCACCTTCGACAACTATTTCTAACATTTCGTCAACTGCCTCTTTTTGCTTCATCAACAATTGCTTATGATCAACTCATCGGAAGATCTAGCTGTTTGTTTCATTGTCGAGCCAGCAAGCAAACACCAAGGATGACTACCTTGGATGATCCAACAGACTTCATTTGACCTTTAAAGATCATGGGCGCCCCTACTTGAAAAAGGCTCTTTTTAGTATTGCGAACTTGTCTCTCCTTCGTAACGTTTCCAGAGTTAGTGAAATTTTGACCTTTTTTGATTTCAAGAATCTCCTTCATCAAACAACATCATTTTAGATCATTTTCGTCATGGTTGCGTCATTGAAGCTTTTGAAGCTTAGTTGTCAGCACCTAGTACTGGCCAATCTGCCATTCATGGCTGCGAAGCTCTTAACTTTGTTCTTGAAAAACAGAAATAGACCCACCAGAGTAAAAATTTTCTTTTGGTGATTCTGACTTGACCAATGTGATCGTGAAGCCTTTTAATCCTATCAAAATTATTTTCAATCATTTATGGGAAGGTCCTATTTTCGGGGGTTTCCTTGAAAATAGGGGCGTAAAACCCTGATTTTCAAATTTTCAAAATTTTGCACATGTGTTCCTTGACAGAAACCCACAAAGACCCTATGTTTGGTTTGACCTAAAACAAAATTTTAACAAGATTTAGCTCAATTTATATAGAATGCCAAAAAATTTAGTTTGGGTACAACAAAGTGTAAGGAATAAAAGGAATACACTTCTTTCCTTTGAAGTGTTTAATTTACTATATTTATTAGAAACAAACAAGAGCAATTGACTTATATCAATCAAACATGAGTTGGGAAATGGATAATGTTTCATAAAACTAGAAATGCTTATGGAAAAAGCAAGGGGAAAATGAACAATGTGCACTTGGACTTTGTTTGCAAGTGCTTCTATGTGAAAATTAGAGATTCTATGATGACTTTTATGGGAACATACCACATTTTCAATGTTAAGAGGGGCATTGTTGCAACATTGGGGGAGCTTAGATGTCTTAGGGGGTGTAAGTGTCTTAGTGTCTAACAATCCAAAACTTTGTGGGAAGCTCTATCTTTGTTCTGGAAAGCTTTATTCTAGCCTACAATTAGCTTTCATTCACTCAAGTATACAAAATATATTAGATTTGAGCTAGAGGATTGAGAAAAATGGGTTGTGTTGAATAAGAAACTACCTTAGTAATCCCCTATTAAGTATATTTCAACTTTGTTCACAAAAGCACTATAGGAGATAGTAAATGTATGTTAGACCTAGGTGAAGGTGAATATGATTTGTGCAAAGAGTTTTGGACATTAAACCCTAGGGGGAAAGATCTAGGACAAAATGGTGTCTTATTGTGATGGAGGACAAAGGGAGATAAAAATGGGTTATCATAAAGGACAACCAAGAAAGTGGACTTCATATTTGACAAGGTTTTCAATGATGGAGTTCTTTTTTACGTTCAGAGGGTTTGACAAGGGTTTCTATGGCTTGGGATGAAGGAAATGAAAGGAATAAGATGCGATAATGGAGATAAGGAAGGACCACAAGAATAACTTTGATGCCTTCTTGCTTTGACAATGTACCTAGATTTGTTCTTTTTGAATGGAGATAACTAAATTTTCATAATGATGTCTAATTGCCAAATGCCTAGTGATTGGAAAATGGGAAAAAGTGGGTTCAAATATCAACCTAAACTAAATTTTAGGGTTCAAGACCAATAAAAGGTAGTTAGGGTCAATACTAGTAGGAAAATTTTGGGGAAGAGATCTTACAAGGGCATGGGGGCTAGGGGCATATGTCCCTTGAGGATACAAAATTTTACTTTTTGGATGTGGCTTGGAAATATTGCCATGTAAATTGTGATCATTGGGGAGGCCAAAAATATGTGTAAAATGATCTAAAACACATTAAGAAACAAACACCAAAATAAAAATCACAACATAATATGTAAGTTGTAGGGCATGGAATTTTGTTATTACAGTTTGCCCACTTTATTGAGTTGATGTCACTGAGTGGAGGAAGCATGTTACGATAAAAATATAGTAAATATGTAATTGCATTAATGTAAGGATACACAAAAGAATAAAAGACTTCATATTTGTTTTCATTTGTTTGTTCTTTCATTTGCATGCACCTATTCCTACAATTCACAACATTAAAACAACAATCATTGTACACATCAAATTGCTTGTATTTTTGACCTAGGTTAGACAATTACTAAGACTTATTCATACTAGGAGTGTTTAGGCAAAAACTATTTGAACTTTAGTGTGAAGAAACAATTAATTATCTACAATCATTATCCACAGAGAAGTAATATCTAACTACATTGTGTGACATGCTAACTTCATGGTAGGGTCATGGTATAGTTGTGAGACAATTGATATTCCATTAGACATTTAGATGCTTAAGACCTAGTTTTCCATGACTTGTGATTAGGAACATAACGCCAATGGACTAAGGCAAGCCTTCATTCCATACCATAACATCCATAGCTCATTACTACCTATCACATAGACAATTGATATTGTTTTGCTACTCTACAAATAAATTTTGTTCAAGAACTCTTTGTAAGTGAATAACACATCCTAGTTTCAACATTCTCCCACTTGATATTTATCACATGAGAGTGTGGTATACAACCCAAGAAGTTAACATCATGCATGAGAATAAAATAAACCCATTGCATTGCTACAACAAAAAACTCAATAGTACTCACCAACTTAGTTAAAGAATAAATAGTATTTATTTAGGTGCCGATTTTCTCTATCTAAAATTTTCTTGCTTTAACCATTTCTCTAACAAAATGACATTATACATTCACATGTTTAGTTTGTGCATGATAGATAGGATTCTTAGATAAATAAATTGCATTATGTGAATCACAATTATATGATCATTATAACTAATACTATTACCTAGTCTTTGTAACCACACTTCGTTACAAGCACATGTAGCTGCCATTTGCTTTGCTTTAGTTATGGATAGTCAAATAGTCTAGTGTTGCTTACTCATCCAACTAATTTCTCCTCTAAACATGGTAAGGACATAACTACTTGTTGACCTTCCATTATCTAGATCACTTGCCCAAATGAAATCTACAAAATCTTGTATATTCAACAATACCCACATCATTAGTACAATTAAAAAACAACTGGTAATCAATAGTTTCTCTTGAGTATTTGAACATTCTTTATACTTATGTGAAAGGTCCATTATATATGTAGTCGAATTATGTACATAATGAAATTTATGGTTATGATGCTTGATGTAAATGTTTTTATTCTATGTGATGCATTCTTCACTTTGTGAGAGTGTCACATGCTAATATGGCATACCATAAATCCTTTGATCATTCTCTTACTATAGTCACTAGGGTATAAATACAACACGTAAGACTCTTGGCCTCCAAACTTTCATCTACAATCCCACTATTTTTGCCAACAATTATTGAAAGAAAATTTATTTGATCACAAGGGCCAATTATTCCTAGGTCAATTCCCTTAGTTAGACCAACTTTACGATTACGAAAAATGATGAAGGATAGCAATCTCAAGCAATGTAGAATTTGTAATTTTTTTATGCAAATTAGATTCATTTTAGTTTTTTAAATTAAAAGATTCCTATAATGAATGCTCTAGGAGTTTGAATTATTGTAGGATGATTGGATGTTCAATTCATGCTAAAAGTTTTCCTCAAATATTAGGGCATAACAATTTGCCACACAAATGCCTACCAATTCTACTCCCAATGGCTAGTGAAAGAAATGGGGTTTTGACAATTAAGATAAAATTAAAAATAATTTTAGGTCAAATCACCATCATGTAGTCCCTCCCACAGATTATGGAAGAACCCATGACAACAAGTGTAAGATTTGGAGATTAGGGACGAATGCTTAAAATTGGAGCAATGAATAATTAGAATATATGAGAGTAAATGTAGATGGATCATGTATAAGAGAAGGTAATTTGTACAAGGAATAAATGAAGATGGACAAAGATTAAGAAAATAATCAAACTTGATACAAATGTACATAACATATCATTATATAATTATTAAATCAGAATTCCAAGTTTTCTTTGTGTAGAGGCTACCGTGTTTGAGTATTATTAAATCACTGAAATTATGGTTAAACTGAAGTTATGGTATATCCATGACATCGTAGGGGCTGGATAGCCATTTCCTAAAATGAGAAGGCAATTAAACACTTCTTTGAAAGGCATGGGCTCAACGGTCACAAGGCATCAAATTGACATGTAACGAAAATACCGTTGGCTAATAACTCACAGGTAAATGGCTGTTTCAAATCCAAACTTAGTGAAAAAGCTAATTTGAATTTAAAACTTAATGAAAAAGCTTTGAGCGGCTGGTAAATGGCTATTTTAGATTCAAACTTGTAGTTGTGAACTCTTATATGGGAGAGGGGCCCATAATGGACCGAGGTCCAATAGTGGGGATAGAAGTAGTCCTCAGTGGGCCCCATAGTGGAGCACTTAAATATCCAATTGCAAAACACTTTTTATCCATAAAGTATGCAAAGTGTCCAATCATGTGATGCCACATAAGCGCACCAATAAAACATTACTTAGTGCACCACTATCGGTCTCACTTTTTTTTGGGCCTTTTTGGATACCTTAACAAAAAGCATGCTGATGTGGCATCATATTTGATGATGTGGCCCTAAAATGAAATATAGAAACACATGAGTTGCCAAATAAAATGTTGTACAAAATTGGGAGTGATTTGAAATTTCCACATAGGATTTTGAGAAACGCGAAGTTAGGGTGCTCCACTATAGGCCCCTCTCCCCTAGTAGTTACTCTATGGAGGTGATTTGGAGGTTAGATAGCTAGAAATAAAGTTTGGGATTGATGAAGTTATGAGTAAGAGATTTTTGTGCAGTGGGCGGATATTTAAGGCACGGGGTTGGGTGCCTATGAAGATTTGAAAGATTAACCTATTTCGCCCCAACTTGTTTCCAGTACAACAATGCAGGGTTGGTATTTGGATGTTTTGCCAAACACAATGCAAACCCTGAAACCCTGTCCTATGAACCTTCAAAGCATTGTAGTTTAGCAAGCTAACTGCCTCCTTAATGCACGAAGTAAAAGATGATGGGTCTGCCACAAACCAAGACTTACATCAAACATCATGAAGTGTGTCTTGATTTCTTTCTATACTATTAAGTCCCTACTCTTTGCATATAAATCTGCCATTGTTGAATGATTTGTCACTATCTTTTTGCTCTTATGATTGCATTCATGCTTTATCTTGATGCACACTATAATGTTTGTCCATTCAAATGACCCTAACTTAGGTTTTGATCACACTCATCTTTTTGTAGATAAGTCAGTCTCTTTTGTAACTCAGTCAGTCCCTTTGGTTTTCCAAAGATGACAACACACCCTTAAGATGTTATTGCTTAGTATTACACAATCCCCTCAATGGCATTATTGAACAATCCCTTCATTGATTGTTTCTCATAGTAATAATTGTTTTTTCATTTAAATTGCCATACTTCCCTTAACATTTGTTGGTATCTCCATAAATTGCTTTAGCTTTATTTATTGCTAAAATAACATGTAAATTTGATGCATGTTTAAAGTATCTCACAACCTCCACGTTTAGTGGATGAAGTCCATGTCTACCATTAATAAGAAATATAGCCATGTGAAAACTTCCAAGTACATTTGCTGTCAATCTTGAAGTTCTTGCAAGAACACTTCCTAAAGTTGTTGCCATCTCAAGACCTGCTAAATAAAGTTGATTTCCCTACATTTGGCCTTCCAATGAGAACTATGGTTGGAAGCATCTTAACTTCAACCCTATCAAATTCAGGTATTGAATCAGATGAATCAATATGTCAATCAATTGTCTTGTTATTTACATCATGAGGCATCCCTTCTATTTTTACATCAAGAGTTGCATCTGTACACTTAGGTCTTATGGAAGAACTCAAAAACTCTTGGCTATCAGCCTTTTGTGCTCAAACCTATTCCTCTGTAAAGTGCACGATGATGTAGAAAAGGCTGTGAACCTTGTCCATGATAAGGTTCATAAATGCATAATGATTTCCCAATTCTTTCTAGCTCACCGTCATCTCTTTCATGTAGCTCACCTTTTGTTATTTTAGCCCTCTTAGCAATGCTATAAACATCCTTTGTTTCTAGGACATTGATTGCATCAAACTTAGAATGGGATTTCTGAAAGATGTTTTCAGTTCTAAATAGAAGACTTTTTCAAACAAACTTTGATCTGTGACTGTTCCTTAATAGGTTTAGATATGCCAGCATCCGATAATTGATGAGGAGTTAATGAAGCCTCAAATTGAACTATATTATCACTATCTTTCATGTGTTTTAGATATTGAATAGCATATTGCAGCATTGGTGATTTATCACAAGACCTTTTTAGCCTTGGGCTTGTTGTTACATTCTATTATAACGTCAGATTCATCAATCTCCTTTTAAACTGCTTCATCATTAATCATTTTCTATATTTTCATCAAACTCTTCATTACTATGGTCTTTCACTACTTCACTCATTCTTGTTGTCCCATCGTCACTCAACTACATGTATAGCACCTTTTAACTCTGCTCTTCCCTACTAATTGTTGCGTTTTTAAACTGGCATTTGTACCACTATCTTATTGCATTTAACCTTTAACTCGACCTTCATGAGTTTTCTCTATCACTGCCATCCCATAATATCGCTCTGAATAACCCTCAAAACTTTGCTATCTCATGATACATAGATTTCAACTCCTCAAATAAAAAGAACTAAATAGACATCTGGTAGTGACTCAAAGCAGACCCAAATTTTATGTAAAATGAAAGGTTAAAAATGCATGAACTTGGGAGTTATTCGATGCACTTGTCAAATGAGGTGACATGCAAGTTCTGAAACCTGGAAGCATGTGGAAAACACTCCATGAAAACGCTTCAGATTTGGCAAGGTAAATAATTTCTCCCTTTATTTCATGCTTAGAAGACTCTGAGATAGACTCCTCCAACGCCATGATGTTGCCTCCTTGAGTTCACTTCTAGTAGAGATGGGAACCCTAAAAGCTCATGCAACGTAATGCTTTATTGTTTAAGAGTTGTTTTCCTCCTGTTCTTGGCGTGGAAAGGCTTCCTTCATTTACTTTTTTCATAACTCATTTGATTGAATTTCAAATAAGATTAAAATATTATTTAAACGACTATTTATTTATAATAATGATTTTAATAAAAATGTACTACAAGAAGTAAGAAAGGAATACAAGAAAATAATATATTATATCTAGTACTATATTTAGTCTAATATTAACATTAATTGAAAGATGAGATCAATACTAATAAATAAAAAAATATTATAAATTTGAGCAAAAATATAGTTAAATTATTAAACAAATTAAATTGCAAAAATGAAAATCTTGATAAGCTATGTTAAAATTGTTAAAGCTAATTTTTTAACTTGTATATTAAAATTTCAAGTAAAATCAAACTTAAAAGATTAAAAATAAAATGAAACATCCTCTTGGGTGGGAGGAGAAACCACTGGATGAGAGATCTTAACTTTTAGTGGGGTGGGCCTAATTTGTAGGTAAGATACCTAGGCATCCCCTTTGTAGTGGATCCTAACCTTAAGGAAATGTGGATCTGGATAAAGGGTAAAATTGAAAAGAAGCTGGATAATTGGAATAAGCATTATCTCTCCGTGGCTGGGAGGGTACAGGTCTGTCAAAAGATTTTGTCCTCTTATAGTATCTACTTTGCTTCGGTCTGGTTATTCAATAGCTATCAGGTTGACGAGATCCAGAAAAAGATTAGGGGTTTTCTGTGGTCGGATGGGAAAGGGAAAAGAAAGAAGCATGCGGTGAATTGGGATTGGTGCTGTATGGACAAAGTTTTTGGT
Source organism: Sequoia sempervirens (assembly GCA_007258455.2). Taxonomy (NCBI): domain Eukaryota; kingdom Viridiplantae; phylum Streptophyta; class Pinopsida; order Cupressales; family Cupressaceae; genus Sequoia; species Sequoia sempervirens. The sequence goes on from VDFB02058242.1 coordinate 188,676,074, forward strand.
GGCTTGGGTTTAAAGGACCTGAAGGTACAAGGTGTTGCCTTGGCTGCAAAATGGGTGGTAAGGGCCCTGAATGGCAATGAGCCATGGAAGGAGTTGATAAGAAATAATATACTGTTGGCTGTACCCAAACAAGCAAAGTCCTGGAAGTTGCTGCCCCTGAGTGACATTCTCTTGAGTGGTTGCGCGATGTCCCCAGCTGGATCAGTGGTCTTCAAAAGCTTGTGGAAGGCTTGGGAGCTTGTCAAACATGGTGCCCAGTTTAAGGCTAGCAGCATAACCCTCAACAGTGATGTTAAGTGCCAAAGCTACAACTCCATTTGGTGGAATGCGTTCCACAAAGGTAAGCCCTTAGCCCTTTTGCAAGGCTGTTCGACTAAAAATTGGTACAAAAAAGGCATAAGAACCTTTGGTGACATTCTGTCTGATGGGAGGATTAGAAGCTGGGCTGAATTGGAGTCAGAATTTGACCTCCCCGCCTCCAACTATAGGACCTACTCTGTGCTCTTAGAGGCCTGTAGGGATGCTTCCTTTCCCCAGGATGCCAGGTGTCTCCTAGACTTGTCCAAAGACATAACTTGGAAAGATGGGGGACCCATCACCGAGCTTAAAGCCAAAACTATCTACAAGGAGCTGACCTATAGGGACTGTATTTATGATCACCTGAATAGGTGCTGGAACATGGGGTTAGATGTCATAGATTGGCATAAAATCCTAACTGACCTCTGGTATATTGGCCTTGAGCCTAAAAAGGGTTGCTTCAGATGGCTGACGCTGCTTCATCGGATTCCGTACAAATCCAATTGTGATGATATTGATGTTTGTAGCATTTGCAAAACTCCTGAATCAGTCAATCATATTCTGTTTGATTGTTTTTATGCTAAAGAAGTCTGGAAATTTTTTTGCAGCAACTTAAGAATTTGGGATGTTGATGGCAAGCTTATTTTGAAAGATGTCTTAATGTTTGATAAGAGGATCAATAATGATTGTAGGCATTTTGGTTTTTTCTCTCTACTGAGATTATGTGGCACAATTGGAAAGCTAGAAATGATGAAAAATTCAAAGGTTGTAGGAGGTACCTTACTGAGTCATCTAAAAAACTCACTTTCCTCTCTGTTGCATTGCAGGTGTTACCCAAAATTGAGATCAGCCAAAGGGAAATTAGGAGCAGACATGCCTATCAGCTAGAAGGTGTTGATCATGAGATCTTCTTGACAGCATTAAGCGAATTCCAAATCAATTTTAATGCGGCGGTGGAAGCCCAGGGCAGACACAGGACCTCTCAGCATGCTAGGTAGCAGCAAGGGGATGTTCAATCTGTTGAAGTCTTTTTGTAGGCCCTACATGACTTTCAAAATGAGATCAATCACTCAATAAATAAAAAAATATTATAAATTTGAGCAAAAATGCATAGTTAAATTATTAAACAATTGTATGTAGCAAACATAAAGCTATAAAAGCAGCCAAAATTGCAAAATGCCTTTCAGGCAAATGTATTAACAGCTGATTAAAGGTGTATTATTTGATGCACTATGTTTAATACAAAAAAAAAAGCAAAAAAGTCAATTCGTAACTTAATTATTCAAAATAAATACTAAAAATCAATTTGATGTAATTCTAACAAAAAAGATCTAGCATAATACATACACAATATTATTAACTTAATCTATAATCATATTCTTCATCAATTATAAAACTAAAATCATCTATCCTTTTGACTAATATAATATTTATATGGTACAAAATCTAATAATTACTATAAACTCAACTTAATTATATAAATGAATGAATAAATTGTTAATTATTTTGTTACACATACCAGCCCAATATTTTATGAAACAGTGTTTTATTCTCTGTAATTAAGTTTTGATTTAAATAGGTAGGTTTGAAAAATCCATAATCTACTATAAGTTAGAGCTTCCCACGAAACATAAAACCTAACTCTATCTCTTTCTCTTTCTTTCTGTCTACTCCATATCTATCTTTCTAAATCACTCTCTTTCTCTATCATTTGAGTTTCTCTCTATATAGAATTCTCTCCCCCTCTATAGCTCTTTCTTTTTCCTCCTCTCTTCCCTTGCGCTCTCTCCCAAGATCACTTAAACTATTAGATTTTTTATGTTAATTTACAATAATTTATATTTATATTCAATAAATTTAATTATATAATATAATAATGAATATAAATATAATTTATTTTGATGTGTTAATTTAATTTATACTATATGAAAATATATTAATTATTAATAATAATATTTTATGTATATTTAATAAGTTAATCTATAAAAATAATATAATTATATATTTATTTGTATCATATAAAATATACTTATATATAATATATAATAATAAATATTATCTTTTAAAAGCAGCCACGTCAGAAACTCTTTTTCAGTAATTTTTAATATAGAATATTCAAAAAAAAGCTAGACAGGAAGGACTTAAACGTGACAGTAAAGATATTCTATAAACAGTGAAAAAGCTCAGAGCCGTTTCAAATTCAAAAAAGCTGAGAGCCGTTTGAAATTCAAATTTAACGGTGATAACTGGCCAAGGACAGGCTGAGGTGGTCGACCTCCTTACCTGTATGTAATCTATGATGTGTTTTTACTTTCATTCTTTCTAGATTTAGATTTAGATTTAGGTAGCATTTGATGGGTTTCTTGCATTGGAAAGAGATGTTATCATTGCATTACAGAATTGGATTGCGCTACTGTGAGGAAACATGTCCAGTCTTCAAAGTGTAGCACTCCACCTCCAGGTGAATGGGTTCTGTGCGACAGAGATGAAAAGCTTTTGATCTTGAGTATACTGATGTAGAGAGAAGGACAATCGAGAGTTGTGGTCTCCATGATTTCAAAACTGGCATAGCTACAATTCTCCATGTGTATGGTAGAATATGCACAACACATTGCAGAACAGAGTTCATGTCGTTCTTCAGGGGCTAATGGCGGCGTGGGTCTTATTTTATTCTGCAGATTGGCATTCCCAAGCGGAGTTAAGATAAGACCTCATTGCCTTAATTTTCTCATCCACCCACTTATTTGCTTCGGAGATCCTCTGTAGCGACTCCCACAGTTAATTCGATCCCAGAATTCGCAGTCGGCTCTTGTTTGAAAATCCTCTATTGTTCGCTTTCAGTAATGTCACTACCTCCTCTTCCGCTGGCAAATTTGTTCCTGTCTTTCCATTATTAACCCCAATCCTCTGTTCCTGAGCACCTGCACAAGCAACAAAGTTTGGGGACAAAATTCAGATTGAATCAAAATTAACCAGGTGAAAATTTAGATTCGTACAGAAAGACCAAATTCAATATGTCGGGCTTCTACTGTGGATTGATTCTATAGTACAAATCTGTATTCAGATTAGCATTATTAGCACTTGCCTGACAAGCATAGAATGGAAATCCAGGATAACTTCCATTTAAGTTTATATGCAGGGGACAAAGGCAGCGCAGGGTTGGTATCTGGATGCTGAAGAAAATGGCATTTGTTATTTATTCTCTGAGAAGAGGTGTCATTATTTGTATGGAGATTGAGGTCCATTTTAGGCTTGTCATTATTTTCTGTCTATAATTCTTGGTTTTGAAAATGCATGAAATGGCGGGAGGAGACATTTCGGAGAACACAAATAGCAGAGAGAGCTAAAGCTGAGACTCTTGTCAATGAAGAAGATGACGAATTGCCTCCTATTTGCGGGTATGTGACCTCTGCTTTTCTGTTGAATTTTAATGTGAAGAGTCAATGGAAAATCAAATCTATTAATCAACTATAGAAATTTATGTATCGAATTTGAATGTTTAATTATAATCCTTCGAAATTGTGCTGGTAGAAAGACAAGAAACCATTTGAAAAATCTTTCTCAAACTTGGAAGCAAACTCATTCATCTGAGCTTTTCACCCTACTTGATTTTCACACAAATCCGCCTTTGATTTTCACAAATCTTGGTTGATTGTTTTTTCTTCGAAAATATCTCTTGCACAGTTTCCCAAACAAAACTGCCCAAGTCTCGTTTTTAAACTCTGAGCTCTAATACCATAATAAAATTTCAATCACAATAACTGATTTTCTAATGTTTAAATAAACATTAAATCAATCACACAAATAATTGAAATTCACTTTGCTTGCTATTCCAAGCTAACTACTCTTACCCTCATCCAAACCTAACACGAGGCATCTCTCTCCTACTGGAGAATCAATTTTTATTCTCTCATATACCTGAAAACCATAGATTCCATCAGTAAAAATATCCTAAATGTTGCTCAAAATATGGAAGTTAAATCACTTGAATCTCATTCACATTAAACATAAAAATAAGTTAAATCACGCGGTTTCCTTTAAAGCTTGTTTACAAGCATATAATTCCCAATCCCCAAGAGAATTCGAATTGGTCAAATTACTATTTATCAAAATTCTACCTTGCTACTTCCTTTACATTCTTTAATTGTCCACTAATCTATGCACAATGAAGCAATTGTATGTATTTTTTTAAAGCTGAGAACTCATTATTCTAAGGTCACACTGAACATAGGAGCACAAATAAATTTATTTATGTATATGTTCACTGGTCCAAATTTTTGAAATCATATATTTGTGTAATGGTGAAAATTATGTATCTTGTTTTGAATTAATTTGATTTGTTTATTTTTTATGTAAGGATAAGTGTAAGTCATGAAATTTTTACTAACAACTAGCATATAATCAAATTCTTACTTGATGCAATATGCATTCTTTCCAATTATTAGTTTTGATCTTTAATTTTTTTCATTCTTCCAAATTTAAATCCATGATTTGTAAGATTGATCCAAATGAATTATGTACTTTGTAGACATGAATATATGATTTCTAAATTAACTCAAGTGAATTATGTACTTTGTGGACATGAGTATAGAATATGTTAATTTCAAATTCAAATTTAAGCTCAACATAATCTTTCTCACTACTTCAACATTTATGTGTTTTGTAGACATGAGTATAGAATGTTTAATTATAATCCTTTGAACTTTTCTAGGATCTTTCTCATGTCATTCTTGCTTCATTATTTTTTATTTTTCCCAAATTTTACTTTCCTTCTTTATATTGTTCATCCCTCTTTTTGTTCTTTTATTATTTCTTTCTCACTTTGTTTCTTTCTCCTTTTTCTGACTTTTTGTCACTTTCTTTCACTCTTTTATCTTCTTTCATTCTTTTCTTTATCATTTTTCTTTTCTTCTTTTTCTTTTCTTCTTTTGTGTGTCTCTCACCCCAGCGTGACACCCGTTCTCAACCCCAACTTGGAAAAATGTAAGACCAAGGTAAGGTGGGTTAGGCATTGGGCTAGATCGCAGGGATACCCCTGAGTTAACAAAAAAAGAAGAAAAAGAAGTCCACACCTTTTTATCATCTTTGAAAAGGGTTTGTGTGTCTCTCACCCAGCATGACACCCATTCCCGATCCCAACTTGGAAAAATGTAAGACCAAGGTAAGGCGAGTTAGGTGTTGGGCTAGGTCGCATGGATACATTTGAGTCAACAAAAAAAAGAAAGAGAAGTCCATACTTTTTTATTGTCTTTGAAAGGGGTTTTTGTGTGTGTCTCACCCTAGCATGACACCCATTCTTGACTCCAACTTGGCAAAATGTAAGACCAAAGTAAGGTGGGTTAGGCATTGGGCTGGGTCATAGGGATACCCTTGAGTCAATAAAAAAGAAGAGGAAAGAGATGTCCATACATTTTTATCGTCTTTGAAATTGGTTTGTGTGTCTCTCACCCCAACATGACACCCATTCCCAACCCCAACTTGGCAAAATGTAAGACCAAGGTAAGGCGGGTTAGGTGTTGGGTTGGGGTCGCAAGGATACCTCTATGTCAAAAAAGAAAGAAAGAAAGAGAAGTCCATACCTTTTAATCATTTTTGAAAGGGGTTTGTGTGTCTCTCACCTCAGCATGACACCCATTCTTGACCCCAACCTGGCAAAATTTAAGACCAAGGTAAGGCATACGAGTTAGGTGTTGGGATAGGTCATAGGGATACCCTTGAGTCAACAAAAAGAAAGAAAGAAAAGTCCATACCTTTTATCGTCTTCGAAAGGGGTTTGTGTGCCTCTTTTTTTGTGTCTCTCACCCCAAAATGACACCCATTCCTGACCCCAACTTGGCAAAATGTAAGACCACGGTAAGGCAAGTTAGGTGTTGGACTAGGTCACAGGGATACCCTTGAGTCAACAAAAAAAAAGTACATACCTTTTCATCGTCTTTGAAAGAGTTTTGTGTGTCTCTTCTTTTTTTTGTCTCTCACCCCAACATGACACCCATTCTCGACCCCAACTTGGCAAAATGTAAGACCAAGGTAAGGTGGGTTAGGTGTTGGGTTGGGTTGTAGGGATACCCCCGAGTCAACAAAAAAAGGAAGAAAAAGAAGTCCATACATTTTTATTGTCTTTGAAAGGGGTTTGTGTGTCTCTCACCCTAGCATGACACCCATTCCCGACCCCACCTTGGCAAAATGTAAGACCAAGGTAAGACGGGTTATGTGTTGGGCAAGGTTGTAGGGATACCCTTGAGTCGACAAAAAAATATTAATATAAATTAATATTGTATTTATACCTATCATATATAATTTAATGTAATATATTATCATCTATATAATATATAGTGGTAAATATAGTATATAATATTTAAATGCATATAATATAATATAAAATATAATTATAATATATAATATAAAATAATATAAATAAATAAATATAATAGCTGTATAATATATATTAATCAAACACAAAAAAATGGCGATGTCGAGCTTCTGCGTGTCAAGGGCTTCCATCAATGTGTGCGATGCTGGTGAACACAAGGTTGCTCATGGCAGCGACGCCACCAATATATTCATGTCTGAGTGCTTTGGCCTGGTGGGGAGCGAGGGAAACGGGTGCAAAAGGCTGCACACATTGTTGCCCCTCTTTTTGCTCGTGGGGGTGTTAATAGGAAGGCTATTGGGGGTTATGGCTCCCTTTGCTCTCTCAACAAAACTAGTAGGGGACTGTGCAACGGGAAGAATGCTCTGGCCAAGCCTCTTCATGTTCACATAGGGGGGTCAAGGCCAGGATTTGGAGGTGTTGGAGGCCCTTGCCCTTATATGTCGCCTGGTTTGTGCCCTAGTTTAGCTAGGGTTCTGAAAACTCAATAAAATTCTTTGGCGGATGACTCAATTCCTCATCACCCTAATGTTGGCTCTCAAGAATCGACAGGTCCAAGCAGGGGGTAGTTTGTCTTTTAGAGACATGCTTGTTGATTTGACTCAAGAAAAAATTTTAAATTTGCAACTTGGGATGCTCAACCATTGAAGGGAAACTTAGTCTCTAATGAGCCCAGGATCTCCATGAACTGTTCAAATACCCTCATAAAAAAAGACACATTCTTCTCCTATTCTGGAATTTTTGGAGAAGCTAAAAAAGGAGGTTGATGCTGGCGAGCAGTATTTTGCTTCCAACGGATTGATTGGCCAGTTCAATCGTCTGTGGCCAAAATTATCGGATCTGTACGATTGGATCTCAAGGGCTTGGCAACCCATGCTCAAAGGTAATGTCAAAATTTACCCTTGTGCTTGGGGATTTTTCATTGTGGTGTTCGATTGTATCCAAGATAGGGATACAATTTTGCATGAAAAATGGTGTTGGGGCAAAGCCTACTTCTCAAATTGTGGTTTCTAGATTTCAACCCTGCTACCATTGCTTTCTATGTTAAACTTGTGTGGATTCGTCTTCCAAATCTCTTGTTACAATTTTGGTTTGCAGATTGCTTCCAAGCGATTGGTAACACTTTGGGAAGCTTCCTTGCTGTGGATTCAGACACTACAAATTTTACACACATATTTTGCTTGCATCCTAGTAGACTTGGATGTCACAAGAGATCTTCCTGTTGACATCACTTTCGAGTTTGCAGATCACTATTGAACGCAACTTTTAGACTACAAAGGTTTACCCTTCTGTTGCAAGAAACACTTTGAAACTAGACATATGGTCAATTCTTGTTCCAAAATCATAAAAAACTCGGTTCATCAGTCTTGGTGGGACAATGTTTTACCTCATCACTACTCAATCAAAGTGCCATCAAAGGAGAATGAAGTGAAATCAGAGCCTTCTCAGCAACCTAAGACCTTCCCAAATGTTGGGGCAAGGATAGCCAAGACACAACAAACTACTAAATCCTCTTCAAAAGTGAGTTTGGCACAGGAGCAGTGCCTTCAATTAGACAAGGATAATTTGAACCCATCTATAGACAATCTTCAGTTGGATGTGGGTCGTTCTTCGGATCTAGGTGGTCGGAGTATTCCTCAGGCTAAAATCATGGACACTATCAAATCGCAACAAAATGTGAGTAGGGAGGGTTGGCAGGAGGTACAGAGTAAGAAAAAAAAATCCTCAAGTCAGAATTGAATCAGATTCAATTACAATTGCATGCTCACACTAACCTCGGTGTTCATAATTCAACTTAGAATAGGGTGATGTGTTTGTACCTTTCTACTGCAATTTTTGCATGTTGGCCATTGGCCATTTATGTATGCTTTAAATTTAATCAATAAAAATTTCTCTTACAGATAAAAAATAAAATATAATTAACAATAATTTATATATTTTATTAATAAATTATATATAGATAGATTTATATCATAATATAATATAATATTATGTATAAATTATTTTATATATTATAATATAAATAGATAATTTAATGCAATATTTTTATATGTATTATAAATTTATAATTATTTGTAATTTCTTTCTTTGTATAGTTCTTCCCTTTTTCTTTTTGTTTTTATATCTTTCTCCATCTAACTATCTTCTATTTTTTCATCTCTTTTTTTCTTTGATTTCTCTAGTGTTTTTAATTTCTCATTTTTTAGTTTTTTTCTTGGTTCAATTGTTTCCTTTCCTTTTTCTTTTCTATTCTTTCACTCTCAATACCTTTATAATTTCCTTATATTTTTATTTCAAAATCGTTCATTTTTTCTCTTATTTGTTGTCTCTTACTTTATGTTTATTATATTATTTTTATATCTATATATCTCATTCATTGTCTATGTACCTCTCTTTTTCTTTATCACTCTTTTAATATTTCTCTTTGTTCTCTATTTATCTTTGTATTTTTCTCTCTTGCTTTTTCCATTCTTTTTTATGTTAAATTATTTTGTTCTTTTATTTCTTTTTTTCCTCTCAAATTCATTATACATTTTCTCTTTTTTTCTCTCTTTCTATCTATTTTTCATTTGCTCTATAGTTTACTTATTTTCTCATATTATATATTTTTCTATGCTTATCTCTTTCTTTCTATGTCTTTTTATTAATATTTTTCTATTTGATTCTCTCTTTTTCTCCCGTATTTATTCACTCTATCTCTATTTTTATCTTTCTATGTTTCTTCATCAATATCTATTTTTTGTTCCTCATTTTGTTAGTTTTCCCCTCTTTTGAAATTCTTTATCTTTATGTTGGTCATTCTCTCTCAAACCTTTTTATTTATGTTATTTTTCTATATTTTTCAATCTTTGTTATTTCTCCATCTCTTTATATGTGTATATCTCTCCTCCATGTTTCATCATTTATTTTTCTCTTTTTTATATTTATTTTTTTCTTTAATAGGTTGTCTTATTTTCACATTATTTATTTATTTATCGTTATTTTTTAATATCTATATTTATTTCTTAGATCTCTTTAACTTCTTTTTCTTTCCCCTCATATCATTTTTTCTATTTTATCTCAATCTCTCTCCCTCTTACCCTTCTTTCTTTCTTTCTTTGTATCCAATTTATTGGCTCTTTCCTTCTCTTAGTGTTTTTTGTTTTTGTTTCTCTCTATCTATACATTTATATACTGTTGTTCTCTTAATAATTTCAATTTTTTCCTTTTGTTTTTACTTTCTCTCTTCTTACTTAATTTTATTATTTATTTTTTTCTTATATTTCATTGATGGCACACCAACATAACTTATTTGGAACTCCCCTTATGTGGTACAATTAAAGTTCTCGAGCATTTGAAGGATATGGCATTTTGGATTCCTTTCTCCCCCCTTTGACATCAATGGAAAATGACAATGTAATACTCATCTAAAAGATATAACATTTGGAATTCCTGTAGATTCATCACTCTTTTCATTTTGAGTCCCTTTCTCTTCCTATGTCATTTCCTAACTATCAATCATTCTACAAGGCCACCAAGCATGCTTGCTGAAGGGAGTCAATACTCCCCCTCAACCTATACTTCCTCTTGATTCAAGAAGAGGGAGCAACCACTTCCAAATTCCACTGGGGATGCTCAAAAGTCTTCGTATTCCAACTTCACTTCTTTTTTTTGCAACCTTTCTCAAAAAATGATACTTAATTGCAATGCATCACCAAATTTTTGGAAATATTTATAGCACTAGTATTGTCACAAAGAATGCAAATGGGTTCATGAAACTCTATTTTCATCTCCTTCAAATTTTGCTTCATCCATAATACACGAGTGCAACATGAAACTATTGCAATGTATTTTTCTTCTATCATAGATAAAGATATTGAATCTTTCTTCTTGCTTATCCAGGGTACAAAACTATCACCAAGAAAGAAAGCTCCACCACTTGTAGTAGATTCTATCCATCTATGCTTCTAACCCTATCGACATTTGTGTATGCAGTTAGTGTGAAATTTTCACTCTTAGGATACCACAAACCAAAATCCATTAAAGCTTTCGGATATCTAAATATCCTTTTTACTTCTTTGACATGAGCTTCTTTAGGTGTTGTTTGAAATCTAGCTACCATCCCTATTGCTTTCATTATATTTGTTTTGGATGTAGTTACTACCAATCATTGACCTATACAAAGTCTAATTTTTTGGAGTAGATTCATCATCCTTATTCAATTTACACCTAGTAGCCATATGTGTACTCACTGATTCGTATTCTTTCACTCTTAAACTTTCTCAACATCTCTTTTATGTACTTGTTCTAAGAAACAAATATACCTTTGTCTGATTGAGAGATCAGTAAACCAAAAAAAAGACAACACACCAAGCATTGGCATTTCAAATTCTTTCTACCTAGCATCACTGCTACCTCCAAAGATAATGTCATCAACATAAACAACAACAATCATTGGTTGATCACCTTTTTTTTTATGTATAAGTTGTTGTCTACACTTCCTCTCCTGAAACCTTATTATTGCAGATATTTATCTAATATAGAATACCATGCTCTAGGAGCCTTTTTGAGTCCATTAAGTGCCTTCTTTAGTCTATACACAAACTCTAATTTATTTGAACATTGGAATCCTTCCAGTTGTTCAATGTATACTTCCTCTTCTAACTCTCCATTCAAAAATGTAGATTTGGCATCCATTTGATATACGTTGAAATTCTTGAATGTTGATAAGGCCAAAAACATTCTAATTGCTTATAACTTTCCTACCCGAGAAAATCTTTCCTCAAAATCAATTCCCTCAATTTGAGCATATTTTTTTGTAAACAAGTCTAGCCTTGTTTCGGATCACTTTTCCATCTTCATTCAACTTATTTCTAAAGATCCATTTTATTCCAATGAAATTTTTGCCTTTATGTCTTAGGACCAACTCCCAAGTTTCATTTTATTTAATCTGAGTTAATTCCTCCTCCATGGCATCTAACCAACCTTTTTCTTTTCTTGCCTCTACATAAGAACTTGGATAATTTTGATAGTAAGGCAAAGTGTACCTGTTCATTTGCTTTCTTAATTCTTCTCCAAGTCTAAAATCAACTGTCTTCATCTCCTATGATTTGATCTTCAGAATGGTTCTTCTGAACATACCTAGTTCAAGTATGATCAAAACTTCTAATTCTAAATAATGTAAGTCTTTCCTTCACAAATCAGATCAACATACATACACCTTCCTTCACAAATTTCATTCAAATGATATAACTCTTCTTTCACAAAAAAATGATCAAATATATGGCAATGGTTCCCTTCAAATCTTATCATAAATAATCTCAATATCTTCTTTCTATATTTGCATATATCTTTTCTTTTGTCTCTGCACAATCTTCTTTTAGATTAGCATATTCTTCTTCTCTATATCTACATATTTATTTTCTTCTAAGTCTACCTCTTAATCCCTCATATGCAAATTTGAATGCGGTTTTCTGGTCTTCTTTTATTCTTGACACACTCACACTACTATTATTTATCTTCACACATTACTCTTCACTATTCTTTATTATGTATATAAGATATTCTTTTTTACACTTCACACACTTCTACTCTTCCAATATATTATTTTATATCCTTATTTATATATTATGTCTCTTATGAAGAGACATCATTTGAAAGAATGATGTCCTTTCAAACAATCATGACTCCTTTTCATTACTAATTTCTGCCTCTTCAAAACTAATCGCAACCTTTAATAAATATAACTGTTGTCTTATAATGAATTGTTGCCTCTTTTATCATTAACTCTCCTTTATTAATAATGATCACTACTTGAAGGAATATAATCGTTGCTTTTCTAGAAGATAATAATAGCAACCTATATAATATCTCCCTCATTAACATATATACATACTTTTCTTAATATATGTGATTTGTATATTATTTATGTGCTTTTGTCTTTGAAAAATGATAATATTATTTATGTGAGGTCGGCTAGCATATAATAAAAATCAATTTAAATTTATTTTTCTTTCTTCATGGGAGGCAACCAAGAATGTTTAATTTAATTTAATTTGACTCCTTTATAAGGGACGAATATATCAAGGAAGTTGGCCATATAATTCGTTGCCTTCAATATATTACTTGGTCGATTAGCAATGCTTCATATCCATTGCTCATTTGATAATCTTTGTCATTCTTAATTCACTACATTTCTTTTTATCTAAGTCGTTGCTTATGTATCACTTATATAATCGCCCCATTTTATATAATTAATAAGTGATTTATGGCCTTTAGCCTATAGCATTTTCCTCCTACCTTCTTTGACATCAATGACAACAACTTCCAACAATCTCCTATGTGCCTTTCACATCAATGACAACATTTCTAAAAAAGGATGAGATAATGTAATAAAATGGGCATATTTGGTGAGGCAATCTACAACTGACATGATGGTACTCTTACCTTTAGATCTTGGAAGGCCCATGATGAAATCCATGGAGACCTTTTCCCAACATTGGCTAGGAATCACCAAGGGCAACAAAAGACTAGGCGCCATAATTGTCTCCCCTTTATTTCTTTGACGAACCAAACATTTTCTTACAAAAATTTTAACATCCCCTTTTAGCCCTTCCCAAAACAAGTCTTGCTTGATTCGATGATGCCTTCAAAAATCTTGAATGGTCGCCAACTAGAGAATCATGAAGCTTTGCAAGAATCTTTTATTTGAGAGTGGAATTCTTGCATAGGTATAATCACTATTTATACCACAAAGCATCTCCCTTCCAACAAAAAATATATGAACTATTAGGATCACTCTGAAACTATTGAATGAGATTACAAGTAGCATCATTCTACCACCCTACTTTGGCTTCCTCTACCCAATTTGTTTGTAATATCGAAATGGCACATAATAATGCTTCATCCTTCCTAGATAATGCATTTATCACAATATTCTCCTTCCCTTTCTTGTTTACAATCTCAAAGTCATACCCCAACATCTTAGTGACCCATTTTTGTTGCTCTTCAAAAGATAATCTTTTTTACAAAAAATATTTTAGATATCATTATATGTCTTAACTTTCAAGTGTCTACCCATCAGATATGGCCTCCATTGTTTTACTACATGAAGAATAGCGAGCATTTCCCTCTCATAAATGGGTTTGAGTTGATTCTTACCCTTAATTAATGACTCAAATCAATAGAGCAACCCTCCTACATGAGAATAATTACTATACAATTACTTGAAGCATCATACTCCACAACAAAATCCTTGGTGAAGTTTGCAATAAAAGAACTGGAGTAGTACACATAGCCTCCTCCAATCTATCAAATGTTGTATTAGCTAACTCATTCCACTAAAAAGAATCCTTCTTCAATAGGGTTGTGAGGGGTGCTACTATACGACCGTAGTTCTTCATGAATCTTCTATAGTATCCAATCACACCAAGGAAACCCCTCAATTTCTTAATGGTTTTGGGAATAGGCCATTCTCTCATAGCCTTAATTTTATTAAGATCAACCTTTACTCCTTTGTGCGACTCTATGTCCCATGTACTCCACCCCTTTGAGACCAAAAGCACACTTGGAAGGCATAACATAGAGCTAGTGATCTTTGAGAACTTATTATGCTTGATCTACATCCTACAAATGTTCTTCCCATGTCTTACTATAAATCAATATATCATTAAAGAACACTAATACAAACTTCTTCAAAAATTTCTTAAAGATGGAGTTCAAACTTTGAAATGTATATGATGCATTCATAAGACCAAATGGTATCACCAAAAACTCATAATGACCCTCATGAGTCCTAAATGTTGTCTTGGGAATATCATCTTAATTCAAATTTAATGATAACCTGATCTAAGATCTAGCTTTTTAAAAAACATGGCTCCATTTAGTTCATCTAGTAAATCATCAATAAGTAGAAGAGAAAACTTATCTTTGATGGTGTACATGTTGAGCACTTTATAGTCTAGGCACATGTGCCAAGTTTGATCCTTCTTACACACCATCACTAAGGGTGAGGAGTAAGCACTCTAGCTATGCCTATTAATACTTTCCTATAGCATCTCCTGAACAATCTTTTCAATTTCACTTTTTTGTATATATGGGTACCTATAAAGCCTGACGTTGAGTGGTTGGCTCCCTAACACCAATTGTATGGCATGATCATGATCCCTCTTAAGAGGCAACCCTTTAGGCGTATCTTCAAAAACAACCAAGTGATGATCTATAATTGCTTGTAAATATAAATGAATAGGAGCATTTGATTGGTAGGATTTTAACAAAAATAATTGGGCCACAAATCTATCAAATCCTTTCTTAAGTAACTTACCATCTATGGAGACTTAGCACACAAACCTCTTAGCTCCATTATCTTTCCTTTTGAGTGCAATCTTGTGAATAGTTCCTAGAAGTTCATCTCAATTGTTCCCAAAGTAGTAAGCCACTATACTCCCAAAATAATATTTGTTGCACCCATGGAGATAGCTAACATTGGGGAATCAAGATGATAGTCTCCCTTGGATAATTTAATATTTGGCATTTCCCAAAACAACTAACTATACCCCCATCTACAATAAGGACCTGAAATTCTAGACTTGGATATATAAAACAATTTAGATGAGTAGCCAACTTTTTGTTGATGAAATTATGAGTGAGTCTTGAGTCTATCAATAATGTTACTTTCTCCTTTAATAAACCCACTACTTTGAGAGTCTGTGGGGTGCTAAAACTTGAAAGTGCATGACAAGAAATGATTGGTTGGGGATCTTGTTATTCCTTATCTTACTCTTTGCCACCCTCTAATATTAGTTCCCCCTCTTCATCCTCACTTGGACCTTCAATATAGAATAATTTCTTCTCACCATATTTATGTCCCCGACTATATTTTCTATCACAATTGAAACATAACCCTTTTTCTCTCTTACCCTCAATTTGTTGTGATGCCAATCTAGTAGGCTAAGGGAGAGGTGGTGTTGAGAAGCCTCTCTTATCCCATTAACCCCTTGCCTTCTAGGAATAAAATACTTCTCCTCTACCTTGTGTGCTAAGATAAAAGAATCAAATATAGAGTTATGATTAAACATGCACAACTCATGTTGGAGATGATCCTTAAGAACCCCCTAAAAATAAGTCATTCAAGTTTTTTATAATTGTATCCATTCTCAAGAATAGATTTTGGAATTGTTGAGTGTAATCCTTGACTAATCCTATTTGTTGAAGTTTAGCTAGCTAGCTAAAGAAGTTGTTGGCCACACTATTGCTATACTATGTGTAATGTCCCCATTTTGGCCCAAGTTTTCAAAAAAATAAAATAAAAAAAATTAAGTTGTCTAAATTAATATTTTCAAAACTTGAATTTAATTAATTATGATTTTAAGTTAAATATTTTATTATTATAAAGTGACCTTACCTGGAGCCAAAAATAAAAATATTATAGTCACTTTAAGGAGATAAAGGGTTTATTATTTAAAAAGTGATTTTTATAATTTATAGATTCCAAAAAGTTTCGTTGGGGGCAAAGGAGGCTGAGGAGAAGAAAGAAAATCATTCTGAAGTTTGATAATTTATCTTTTTGAGATTTGTGCCTATGGTCAAACTCTTACCAGTAGGACGAAAACCCCAATGGTTTCCTAACAAATGAAAATCCAAAAGACAAAGTGGTTCCATCCAAGGATCGACAATGAGTTGAAGATTTGGAGTTTGGGGACAAAAACCATCAAATTTCATTGGAGCAATTTCATATAGAAGTTGTCTTGTGTTGAATGTATGCAAGTAAGGGTTTGGAGCAAATTGATTTATCTTTCATAGATTTGCCAAGTTTTCAAGTACAAATTTATTGAAGATTTGTGAGCAAAAATAAATTTGTTATTATGGGCTGTGCGAATGGTGAAAATATCAAAGATTACAGATGCAGTGTGTGCAAAAGAAATTAATTTTGAAATATTGTACTAGCTGAGACTATGTTACGCTGCACAATTTTCTTAGAAGAGAAAGGAGCCTTACACTTTTAAATTCCCCACAAAGGGAATTGCTGCATTTTTTATAAGGGACATAGAACTACCAATACATATATCTAGTGCAGCCTATTTAGGCTTTGTGAAACCTATTGTAGCTTCCCAAAAAAGGAATCACAACTTCTAGGATGTTGCCCTACTACTTATTAAGGAGCTATATTATCTTGTGGAAGCCACACACCTTCTAAGAAGGGTCAAAAGTACATGGTGGCTATTGGATGTAATATTTTTCACCTACCAATCGAGGTCAGCACTATAGTATTCACAATTTTATTATCATCAGCAATTTTGTTTGGTGATTTTGAATGAAACAATTTATAACAACAATTCACATAGGTAACATTTGATAACGAGTGCATGTATCATTAGTACTTTTTGTAAAGGAAAAACTGTTCACAACATTTGAAGTTGAGAAATTTATTTCTATAGTAACTATTTGTGGGAATATGCTAAAACAATATTGTCTACAAACTATTTGACAAAATGTCCATGTGAGATTTGCAAACAATGCAATGATTTTATGATGGATTTTGGATTTTAAATTCTAGTAGCAGCAACTCTCAATGTTTGCACTAAAAACTTCTTCATATCTGATTACCTACAAAGTGTTTGATGAAATTACCATGCACCACAACTTGTGAAATTTACAAAATTTTGGTCTAAAAATTTGTTCTAGTATATTGGAATGGTATCAAAGCATGCGTGATTGTTTATGATAATTGCAAATACTCAAGAATGTTTCAATGCGGGATATTAGTGTGGTATCAAAGCATGCATGATTGTTTATGATAATTACAAATACTCAAGAATATTCTACTATGGAATATTGTAAATTGTAGCTCCTTTGTAAAAACTAACATGAGATAGGAAGACCTTTTTGTTGTTGTTGAGTACATAACCATTGATACCAAATGAATTGCTTTGGTTCTAGATATAGGGAAGCCATTGTCACATTTTGTCCACTTGGGATTTGATGCACATAAAAAAAAAAATTCATATGATTTATCCAAATTAGTGGATCCTTGCCATAGATCCCATATGGGTATTAGCACTTGGATCAAGATTAGCCGACTTGGATAATCCACCTTGGTTGCTTGAGACATCCATTTGTGATCTTTGTAGATAAGCACTTAATATGCTCTACATACTCGATATAGCTCTTGTTAGGCAATGTAAATCTCTTGTCATGCAATGCATATCCTCCATCTCCATCTTCACTGATGAAATTTCTTCCTTAACCTTATTGATTTTCTCATTAGGAATAATATCCTCAATTATTACATCATGGAGATTTTCCAAGTGTGACAACATTCTTTTTGCCTCTTGTTAAAGCCCCCATAATAATGAAAAAAAGAAGAGTTTTGCAATAAATCACATAAATAAAATTTAAATGATTTGAAATTTTTATTATAGCTTACTAAAGCCTAGAACTTTATCCAAGAAAAATCACCAAGAAATTAGATAATTTGCAACCTTGAGAGAAAATTTGTTGGAAACCCTAATTCTTCAATAAAATGCTTAATTCTACTCCAATTTATTTGAAATTTGGATTGTAGATGCTTCAAAGTGTTCTTGAACAACCCTCTAAAAATCAAGAAAAAAAATCACCAAACTCATATAGATATGTGCTTCCTCAATAAATTTGGAAAAAACCCTAAATCTACAATAAATCACTTAACTTGGCTCCAATTTCTCCCAAATTTGGACTATAGATGCCTCAATATGTTCTTAAAAGGTCCTCCAAAAATCAAGACAAAATTTGCACAAAGATATGTGCTTTCCAAAATGACCTCCGTAATTGAAAAAAATGTTGCCTTCACAATGCCAAGATCATGCTCTAATACCACTTGTAATGAAGTAACTTACACAAAATAAGAATATAATACAAAATATTTTGTAAATAATTGATAATAATTGACATGAGATTAAATGGACTTAATGAGATCTTAATCTAGTGTTGTGAGGCATTTTATGCGTCCACATTAGGTCTTGGACCCTTGCAAATCAAACATGCTTTTAATGACGTCTTGTAAAGGTGTTGTGAAGTCCTATAAGAAGCTTTGACACTTTTCTAGACTTAATTAACTTATTTCTCCCTAATTCAACATTATAAAATTTGTTTAATAACTTTATTACATCAATCTAGAAGGTTCTTAATGTAAACTTAATGATAAATTAGTCTTGTAATGTGTCTTGCACATTCAGATTGATTTTTGTGCTCTTCTAAGCTATGTGGACCTAATTTTAGTGTTGTAAAGTGCATTTAATCACACTTTCACATTGATTTATGTGTCCCAAGCCCTATTCAACATTTACATCATCACTAATAGGCCTTAATTGACCCATATTGTGCATCCTGAGGCTTTAATTGATCAAATACCTGAAATAGTCATCATATAAGCCTAATTTTCATACTTCTCAGCATTCCAACAAGCAAAAATGACCCTTGTGCGATCCATTCGCCATTAGTGGTGAATTAGTCCCACCTAGGTGGGACTCATTCACCATGGGTGGCGAATGAGTCCAATTTTGAGTCATTTTCGGGGTTTGAGCAGGAAAAATTAGGTTTTAAATTCAAATTTTCTTTATGTCAGCCTGTGATGAGGTATAGCCGGGATACTAAGGCACAATTGACTATAAATAAGTGTTTTTATCCTCATTTTACATACAAAAACTCATTATTACATTCACATCATTCATTCATCATCTATCTTCTATCTCAAGTCAAGCAAGCTAGGGCTTTCATCAAGTTAGCTTCCTAAGACAACCAAGGGTTGAATCTTCATGTTATGTTGCAGACTTTCAAGATCAAATCATCATGAAAAGCTAATCATCTCCTTTTTTGCATGTTTCACTACTTTATTTCATCACTTTGGTTTAATTACCTAAACGGGGTTTGACCAAGGCAAACCCCCATGCCCTAGCATTCAACATATCTCTTTCTTGTCTTGTTATTTGTAGATCTTGGACTCTTGGAGGTTGAGGAATCATGGGATATTACATTTCAAAGTCATTCAAGTCATATCTTCATTCATCTGAGTCAAATCATCAACAAAAAGTCACTTACAGACCCAAATTTGGTAGTTTTAGATCTGGACACCTGGAGGTGCAGATTGAGCAATCTAAAAGCCACATATTCCATTTTTGAGTTTTCAAAAAGTCCAAAGTGGACTCATTTGCCATGGTTGGTGAATGAGTCCCACCCTAAGGTCAATTTTTGGATTTTTACATTTTTGAGTACCCTTTTGGCTAAAATGGACTCTAGTACAGTCATCCAGAATTGGGACTAATTTTCCCAGAGTGGTGAATGAGTCCCACCAGGCTTAAATTTCAGTATCAACAGCCTTTCAGATGTCTTTTCTAGCCTTCATCAATATCCCAGGTGCACACTTTCAGTTTGATTCATTTCTGTTAAGTTTTGCATTCACTTCTAGTTCATTTCTACATATCACCCTGTGTTTTCAAACAAAGCATAAATCTTAGTTTTGCATTCATTTTCAGTCATTTAGATTAATCTATTACATTTAGCTAAATTCATTTACATCATATCTCATTGCATACATCCTAATTTGAGTGTCACATAAGAATTTTTGGATCTAAACTCTCTTCTTTTAGGTGAAAAACCCTATAAGAGTTAGAGAGTCCTTTGGGTCCAAAAATCTGTCACACTTCGTAACACTCTAGCTAAGATATCTCTTTGGGACTTAATACAAACTTCACCTACCATGGTATGCTCTAAGAGGCTTTGCAGAAGATTGTGGTGCCACCTTTTGTTAAACGGAATGATGTAGCCACCTAGTTAGATAGCATGAAGACAAAAAACTTGGATATCACATTACCTCAACATGAATTACCTCCTGAAATTCAAAAGAAACATGATGCTCTAAATTTTTCATCATTGATTAAACTAGGATTAGATGTACTCTCATTGACAATGGATCAGGTCTTAATGTTTGTAGCATTGACCTTTTACATAGGCTTGGTGTGGATGAATCTCTGTGATGTACCCTTATAGAATTATGATAACTTTTGCCTTTAACCTTCTAAATCAAGATCTTTAAAGGGCCCAAGACCAATGATTTTTAAATGGTATAATTCCAAGAGCAATTTTTAACCTTATATTTAATGTTGATAATTGAAGATATGCAAATAGTAAGTATATATCTTCTAGAAGTTTATATATATATATATATATATATATATATATATATATATATATATATATATAGTCTGCAACTCTGCTTGTTTAAAGATGCAGGTTAGACACCATAAAGCGTATATTGTTTCTAAATTCTCCAATTATTACATGCATATGCAAATCAAACAAATTGGTGCCTATCTTATTTGCTCTCTACTATTATTATCCTTTAAATCATGTGAGTTTGACGGTTGGGTGTCTGAATTTCTTCTGATGAATATACAGCCTGAATCAAAGACCAATTGCCCATTAGAAGTGATTTGATTTTCTTGTTTGAGTGTAATAATACTTCAGCTTTAGTCAATTTGCTATAGAAATGCCTTTATTCTCAAAGGGTGCTCGATGTATCTAATTGAACCTTTAATTCAAGTGTTTAATACTAGGTTGTGTCTGAGTTATTAACATTGAATTGCAGCTGATTTTAGAGGGACGTATGCTCCCTTGGAGTAGCTTCAATCTCCTATATGAACTCAATTAATCTTTCCAAATTTGATGCCAACTGCTTTGACAATGTTTGATCTTTGATACCCCCGATTGGGAAAATGACACGACTCTTCATTCTTCAAGTTAATTACACTTCTTTGAAAGGGTATGTTTAATCAATGCTTTTTACTTATAATAAGTCATCCTCCTAGTTGGATTGTTGTTGTGGATCATTTGTTTATAAATAAATAACATTATCTTATTAATAGGGGTGTTGTCCATTTTCCATAAGGTAGCATTGATTTATATATTTTATGTTATTATTTTGTTCATGGTTAGCTCTTTTTCCTTAGGTAGATAAATGGGGATTATTACAATCTCTCATTAACCTCAATGCTCTTTCTATTTGTGGCTTCAATAATGTTGGTAGGCAACCATTGGCAACAATAACATTGCCTATTAAGGTAGGGCCCATAGTTTTACCTACCCTTATCCATGTCATGTTAGATTCTCTCTCATATGATCTTATTCTTGGTAGACCTGGATTCTTGCCATGATGGGAGTCTCGTCTACTCTTCACTGTACAATGAAATATGAATATAATAACAAAATATATATGATTAAAGCAAATGAAAAAAGTTATTTACATGCCCAAGTCAAGCATAACATTTCCAACTCTCTTAGTACTTTGATTCCATCTTCAAAAGTTGAACCATCACCTTCCAATGGTAATGATACTATGAATGCAATCTTGGGTGAAGATTGGGGATCGTTAGATTTTACATCTACTTTTATTAGGAGCATAAAATCTCACCATCAAAACCTAAAGAGTTGGAGGTTGTTTCAATACAATCTTGTCAAATTGCAAATAATGATCACAACAATGCTTCATCTTCAAGTACATGTTTTGGTGATGATTGGGTTCATTAGATTTTACACCCTCCTTTGTGGGAGAGTACAAAATCTCACAATCTAAACCTAAGGAGTCTTTTGTTTCATTTGCACAATCTTCTTCTGCATCTATAAATCCAAAAACATCATCTCATGATGGTGATGGGGGCTCTTTAGCTTTCATCCCTCGTGTGTTGGAAAAATCTAATCCTCCTAATCCTAACATTTCAACACCTAAAAAGGATTTGCATTCTTGAAAAAGAATCAAATCTTCTCTTAATCATTTAATCAAGACTTCTCCTCCTCTATCTGAGTTGGAAAGATGTTATGGGCTTGGATTTAAAATTCTCTCTAAAATTGGATATACTAAAAACATGGAATAAGGAGTTAAGGATCATGTGAAGTCTACACCGTACCTTGATAAAAGGGGTTTAGGTTTCCAACATTCTTCATCTACAACTCATACTCCATCATATACTATATTTATAACCTCATGTGGTAAGTGAGAAAACTTTTCTTCACAAGAAAAAGGATTGTCTCCTACTCCTTATCCTCTAACTGAGCAAGAGCATATTTTGTTGACACTTCTAAAAGCCCACTTGATTACTCTTCCTCCTCCAACACGTAAGAAGTTTCATAAAAATAATTCTTTTTGTGCATATCATCAAGTGCATGGTCATTCCACCAATGAATGTCAAACCTTGAGCAATAAAATACATCTTCTTGATTGTTGTGCTATCAATCCTCCATGTGTCGATGCACCTATTCATTCTAAATGATAAGTTCTCTTCTATTGTGTTGCTACTCACTATGTGGCATTTTTAGCTTCATGTGTTCGCTCATTACCATTCATGGTGGTTTGTGTGCAACCATATTTCATCTATTGTAGCAACATGGTAGTCTCTAGCATGGTTGTCCTTGTCTTTACGCTTGGGGCAAGGATAACTAGTTTTGGAGGTGTGCATCCTTCTTGAGGATCCCCTCTTTCCCCTTCTTTTCTTTAAAATATTAGCATAGCAAGTATACTGACATTTTAAGGGGGGCATATCACCCTATCCATTTCAGTGATGTCTTGTGAGATTTGACTTATTGACATACACCCTTTGTGGTGGTGTTGTTTATAAGCCCCTTGAGGTGTGGCTATTGATTTGTCCCCCGTGACGTTAAACTTTTCTACACTCCTTGAGGTGATTCGCCCCCTGTGACGTTAAACTTTTGTACACCCCTTGAAGTGATTCGTCCCCTGTGACGTTAAATTTTTGTTACATCCCCTAAGGTGATTTGGCCCTTGTGATGTTAAACGGACCCCTGTGACATTAAACTTTTATGTGCTCTTTGAGGCATGATTTGCAAAACAATTCATAGATTTAGTATAGTGGAGTTTGTTGGTCTATGAACTTGAGCACCTTTTACATGGCCACCTAGCATAACACAACTTGTTTGCCAGTGGAGCCATGTGTTTCATGAGTAAACTAGCATAACGTAGCTTGTTAGCCTTGTGAAACCAATCATATTGCATGGACACCTAGCATAACATAGCTTGCTAGCCAATGGATCTATGTAGCTCATAAGTGATTTGGCATAACACAACTTGCTAGGTCCTATGAGAGCACTATCATTTCCAAAAAGTATATTTGATGGATGATGTTTGATATTTGAGATAAATTTTTAGATTGAGGTCTCTTTACCTTACTTTAATTTGTTTTGGCATACTAACCTTGTGTTTATGTCTTATTTTTATTGTTTGTGTTGTGTTTGTCATGTATCTACCTTGTGTTTTTTGCATTTTTGCTTCGTGTATTGTCTTATGTTTGCTTTGTGTCTTCATTGTGTATGTTTTTGTTGTGTATGCTTCATGTTTGTCATGTTGCAATGCACCTCATGCATGTGTGTTCCTTTGTCTTTACAGTGTTGTTTGGTAGGATCCTGAGCTTGGGGGCTAGCATATTCTGTAGATTCAGTGTCATCTTACTTCTACAATGTTTTGATAAAAGAACCCTTGTTGGCTTATCCTTACTTTAGTGTGAGCATCCATACTCTCACTAAAGTGGGGGCTAAATGTAGTGTCATAAATTGTCAACCTTGACAATTTTACACTAGATTTAACTTCCCCTTATGTGCTTGGATCTAATTATGCTCATAATTTGTTCGTTTTATTACCGTTTTCAAAAAATCAAGATATAATTGGAAATTAATATTAATTATTTATTTAACTAACAAAGGCCCCAAAATAGGTTTGGTCTAAGGCGCCACCGCTCTTGACCAACCTATTTTGGCCCAATTTTAAATGTTATTGTCGGCATTTTTATGTTTGCAAATTCAAATTCATTTGTCGGTTTTTCATAATTAATTTTGCAGGAAGCGAAGAAATGCATATAAATACAAGTCTTTTTCACCATTTAAACAACCAATGAAATTTTGAGAAAGCAAGCATCCTAAAATGCAATAGAGTAGAATTAGCAACATTTTTCATCAGTCAAGATACAATGCATCAAGTTTATGAGTAAGATTGTCCGGTTTTTATGTTCATTTGTTTTGTGGGTACTAACACTTGCAAAACTTCTTATCAACAAGCAAATATTCCTTGCATGAGATGTGCATCATCATGGCTTCAGTCAACAAGGAAATCATATCTAAGTGGTAAGTTGTAGCACTTGTTATTTATCACTTATTTTTATCCATTTGTCTATGTATGACCAAGGATAAGCACTCTTTACATCATCATGGCCATTGTGGAGGAAACACCAAAATAGGGTTTGACTTAGGCAAGCCCCTATATGGCACAACTCTTTCTCCCCTCTCTTGTGTGCAAATGGCAACTCTAAAGTGGATTTGGGAGAATATTGAAGACCTAATTGCGAGATCAAGCATTCAAGCTGCCTATTTTGTCAAACTAGGGCAAGAAGAATTATTCATCAACAAACGAAGTTCTAAAGATGAGTCCAAGAAGGAATAACCTATTGAGACCTGTTCACAAATTCCAGAAAGCAACATTGTCAAGTCTTGGGCACCACCGCCCTAGACCAAACAATTTTAGTCCCAATTTGCATGCCAAGTTCCTCAATCTCTGCACTCTGCTTTTCTGTCATCATTTTTGTGTTGCAATTCTACACTTTTTTGAAATCACATCAGTTTGTTGTAGATTCATAGTTGACCTAGTTTTACATTTGCATAATCAAATCAATTTAATTCCTAATCAACCTCACAAGCACAAAAGAGGACCAAAACGCTGATCTATAATTTTGGCTCTTCTATTGAGAATAGTAGCCAAGTGGTCTTGTGTGATCAATTTTGGTTCCTCCCTAATGTAATGTCGGGAAAGGTGTGATTTAGATCCTAGAACCCTTTTCCACATAACACATCCATAACTTCTTCCTTTCTTTATTCCCTCTGATAATATCTAAATTCTTTTGAACTATCGTGCATCAAATCTACATCTAAAAATTAGCTCTTTCCACGCAAGTTGGCAAAATCACATATTCAATACTACTGTAATATCCCCAAACTGAATTTTTATGAGATATTTAATTTTCTTGTACTTTTCTAAATGCTAGAAACAAAATGTTGATCGCAACAAGTGGCTGGAAATTAATTTTTCAACCCTTATAAGAAGAATTGAACAATATAATTCTAGATGAATTATGACAACAACAACAAACATGGAACACCAATACATAAACCCCAACTTCATTTTTTATTCAATTGTAGCAACTAGAAATATCGATATGCTAAACCAGAAACAATTTTTAGAATTACAATAATAATCAATTCTACTTACAAGAGATCATTCAACAGATTCGAGATTTCGAATGATAATATGACTGAAAATGTTGAAGGTTTGGGTGATTAAACCCTGAAATTCTGGTACAAAAGGTTGTTGGAGTGGGATGACTGTAGCAAGAAATTGTACAGCTACAATAGGGTTTGGAGGCTGTTTGGCAGCTAGAAACAACTGAAACAACATTCCATTAGTGATGATTGAACTACCTTCTCCAATGCTGGCAAACCCAAAATGATGACTGGATATGTTGATTACAGTAATAAATGTTGCCCAAGATCGCCCCCAAATGGTACAAAACTCCTTGTGATAATGCAACATAAATAAAAGGTAGTGAACAACAACAACTAACTCTAAAATCAGCAATGAAGCTCTCCAAATTGTGAACACAATATTTGCTTGCGAATCTGAAACTTGAAGATAACTTGCCAAAATCAACTCCAAATGCAACCCCTATGTGGAGATGACCTATCTGAAACTCGAAGATAACTTGCCAAAATCAGCTCCAAATGCAACCCCTATGTGGAGATGCCCTGGATGGAGATGATATCTTTTGTCCCCAAACCCGATAATTGAAATCCAAGAGAGATTTTGTCCCCCAGGATCTTCAAAAAACCAAATGGTTTCATCTTGAATGTGGAAATTGAACATGAAGCTCAAGTGTTGAAATGCAAAGTGAAAACACAATGCTCAACGAATCCAACACACCTTTTAAATAATTTTGAAATTTTCCAATTCGGGCCATCATTTAAATTTTCATATTAAGTATTTAAAAACAATTTTTTAATTAATTATAATAATATTATCAAGTTGTCTTTTAAAAATATAAATTACTAGGCCCAACTTAAAATAATATTATTAATCAAATCCCTTATTTTATCCTTTAGCCTATGGGAAATGAGGATAAACTAGAGGTCTTTCTCATGTCTCTAATTCTGAAAAGGGGACATGACATTCATATTCAAAATAGTTTTCAGTGATTAATTGCATATATTTCTATCAAGAAAAATGGCATTCATCAAAATCTGCCCTCTACTGTATATTAGAATTGGAAATCAAAGCTTCTTAGGTTTGCAATAAAGGTCTTTTTGCTTACCTCTTCCACAAACAACCACCCCCTTCACTTACAGTAAATCTGCATATATACTCATTGTAGCCCTGTTCTGAAGCATAGGGGTATGTGTCTTCTTGTTTTACAATCAAATCTACCTTATGAAATATTCTTTCTCGGGTATTTGAAGAATTTGCTTGGTGATTCAACCTAAAGCCATGCTTTCAAAAAAATTGCAGATTTACAGAATAACTTCTCAATGTAAAATGCTTGCAAACAAAACTCCTACTGAATTTCAACACACTTATTTTGTTGTCTTAAGAACGCCAAATTTATTCCATTGCAATATGATCTTATATATAGGAAAACGACTAGTATTTATTGCAAAATTTCAGGAAAGAGAGTTACAGCAGGGGCATTATCTAATAATCTGCCTAGAAACTTTATTCAGACAAGCAAATTTCAACAATGATAGTTATGGCTAAAACCTGGTAAGTGATCATGCTCTTGACAAATATATTTACTGTTGAAGCACCCAGAAATGCTAAAGGAAAGCGACAATTGACTCATGCACTATAGGCTCAACAATCTTTTTTAATGCTTCTCGAGTTACTTAGTTGGCGCCAATTTTTTGATATACAAGTTCACATCAACCTTACAGTGCAATGCTTCGACCCAATCAAGACCTATCTTCTTTGTAGATTGCAAATCGTCCCTTCTAGCCTTTAATACGTGTGATGCCGGTACGTGTGATGCCGGACCAAGAATGAGCATCCATCCTATACTTGTCAACTGAAGCACCAATACTTCGATTTTCACCAGATACAAAATCAACAAACTCAACTCTAACTAAATACTCAGTTTCTTGATCGGAGAAGAGTCTACTAAGTGCTTTCCTACACTCCACACTCTTGATGGCAAAGCAAGAATCTCATCACTATAAAACTTGGGAGTCAATGCAAATGCAAGATGTAGTGGGGTGGTCATTTTGTTCCATCGCTCAACACAAATTGTTTGCACCTCTTTGAATAAAGTTTCTTCAGGATTTTGCTCTTTTTCGTTGATGACGATTTTCATTTGCTCGATCATTGAATCAATGCCATCATATACCTCTCCCAAACATGGCTTATCCATGTCAGTAAAACGGATCATACTCATGATGGGCTTAGTGAATCTAAGAAGATATTTTGCTTGTTCCCACCAAGTGTCATCTAGGATCATTCGTTTTACATTTGTTGCCCTTTCAGTATTGCATTGCCTCCATAGGGACCAACTTTGACTGATAACCATGCTAGAAAGTGCCCCCCGCACCTTCACAAGTCGCCTCAAGACAATCGTGTTCGATGCAAATCTAGTTTCTGCAACCTATTCAAAAAATTAAAATTAAAATTAAAATATAAAGAAGACATGCTTGAGTTCAAAAAATAAATTAGTAATTACTAAAGTGAAATGTAAAATCTAAAAGTTGAAGTGTTTCAATTACCTTCAACAACTCCAACGCTGAAAATGATCTAAAAATGGCCTGTGACATTTGATGGTTTGTGATGAACATTTGGATCTCTTCAGCATACATTTGTTTGATCCAATTTATTTTCGCACCCAACTTTTGTAGCATGAGGTTGAGAGAGTGAACAACACAAGGTGTCCAAAATATGTGCTCAAATCGTGTCGCAATCAACATACTTGCAACTCTACAATTTTTTGTGTTATCTGTTATTACTTGGATAACATTTTCAGGACCCACATCCCCACATCCCAAATGCCCTGTATAAGGATGTTAGCAATGAATTGTGCATCCTTCACTTGTCCTTCACAATCCACGGCTTTCAAAAACATTGCCCCTTTAGGGCACACTGCAATCACATTGATTAATGGCCGGTTTTTTGCATCCTTCCATCCATCAAAAATAATTGACACCGCTATTTTTTTCCATGAATTTCTAATGGGAGCCAATGCATTGTTTTCCTTTTACCTCCTTTGCTAGTAAGGTGGTACACACCTTCTCATAACCTGGCCCTGTGTACCCTTGTGGACATTCACTTTCCTTTCTCAACATATCTTGCCAATATGGTGATCTTACAACATTAAATGCCAAACCATTTGCATATAGACATCTTGCAACAACTTGATCTGCAAGCTCTCTAGCTTCAAGCTTAAATGCTTTTTCTAATGGCCCCTTGCTTCTCTTCACTTCTACCCAAAAATGGGTGTCTCTCTACTACATCATCAAAGTCACTATGTGTTGGAGGAGGAGGCCTCTTTGATCCCCTTCCACTTCCACTTCCTCCTCTCAGCAAAGGATGGTTTGTGGCACGACCAACTCTTGCATCTGCTTCCTCTTGCTCTTTAATATATGCTGCTACTTCGTGAGGATGTAACATTTTACCATTTTCTCCTGCACATATTGCGATTCCTTGTCGAGGAATGGCACATAAATGGCATTTCACACGACTGTATGAGCTAGTATACTGAACTTTACAATGATTGCATATCCAAACATATGATCCTCCCCCTTTAACTTGTATAATTTGTACATATTTCCATAGAGGTGAATTTGGGTTGGTTTTAAAGGTGGGTCCATCAATAGAAGTAGAACTGGCTGCCATTATATTTCCTACAAAAAATTCAAAAAATAGTTATTGAATATTGAACAATAAATGTTAAAAAAATATAATGAGGTTTGGATATCAACATTAAAATTTAAATGCAACATACTTCAATATTTATTACTAAAAATTACAATTAATAAACATTTAATATGTAATTACTAATTACTAATTAATATAATTACAATTTATATTTATAGTTTTAATTTTCAATTATTGATTATTATTTATTAAAATAAGAAATAGCAACATAAATAAATTTTAACATTAAATATACAAAATAATAATTATTTATATATAATACAATTATAAATGTAAAATGTTTAATAATAAATAATATTATAATAAATATTTGCTAAAACTTAATACTAAATAAATAAAATAAAACTGTGTATGAATATATTTATAATATATATTATAAATTTGTATTTTATAAAAACAATATTAAAATTAAAAATAAAACCCCAAAACTATTATAAAGTATAAACTATAAAATTAAAGACATTATAAATTTGTATTTTATAAAAATAATATTATATTATTTATTAATATTATGATTATTATCATACAAATTATAAAATAGTATTAAAATTAAAAATTAAAACCCAAAACTATAATAAAGTATAAACTTTGAATTAAATTCAAGGTTCAGACAAAGCTTGAAAAATACCAGGAAATGGCGAAGGAAAACGTTGGAGGAAAATCTCAGAAAATCTCAGTCGACGACCTTTGTGTTTTCCCTGTGTTTTTCCCTAAATGACGTCCTTTCTCTTTGCGCAACCACACTGAGAGGCATCCATTTTTCTTTGCGTGACCACAACGTCTATTTCTCCTCGCGTGTGTCTGAATGGCAGAGGGATAGACGTTTCTCTTCCTCAAAGTCGCAAAACAATCAAGCAAAACAATTGCCAAAAGCACCAAGCAAAATGAGCAGCGGAAAATAATGAAAATAACTTAGGGTTTTTCAACTTTGACCATTCTTAAATCTCGCAAAAAGTTTTGGGAAACTCCACCCGAATCGGGTTTAAAATGCCACGTCATGAAAAAACGACAAGATTCGAAGAAAAAATGTGTAAATTTGTGGTAACGTTTTTTGGTAAAAAAAATTAGTACCCTGGCCGAATCCGCAGGGTTTCCAAGTCAAATCCGTTTTGGCACGTATCCGTACCCGGAATCGGCAGGGTAAGGGGCCGATTCCGGTAACTTAGATTAAATGAAGTAAGTAGCTAAAAAATAAAAGAGAATATTGATGCAGGCACCATATCCATGTAACATGCAAGTAGCGCAGGCTACAAAACAAGGTGAAAATCAATTTAAGAAGAGCCATGCCAGCATAGAAGTGACTTCATGGCAGGGGCGAGCTGTATAAGATGTTAAAAACCCTTTACATGTACCAAAATCAAGAGTTAAGTGCTTTTCAAATGAATATATGGCATTTAGAACAGCATAAAATATGCATCTTAAACAATGCTTTGTATCATAGCAGCATTAATCATTTGCGGAAAAAATCGGCAAACCAAAAGTTCAGATTTTTTGAAAAAATGGGGAAAACATCGGGAAAAGATCGGGAAAAAATCGGATTTACAAAAAGACAAAAAATTGAAGAAAAACAGTCAGAAACTACTTTTTAAAAAATTTAATGGCATTTCCATAGCATACAGACATTGAGAGCAAATAAAATATAGAGTTCAATCCATGAATTATAGAAAATAGATTTTTGTTGGTTATATTCAAATCGCTGATTACATTGCACAAAACATACAACAACTGCATAAATATCGATGGTGACAGTGTTCTATGCTACCACATTTTTCATACATGTCTACCAAAGCATTTTATCAAACAGTTCATCGCGTTGCGCTATGGCTAAAAGCCTAAAACAGGTGCTTTTGAACAACTTATGGATGCTTGGAAAAAATCTATCAAAGCATAATAGTAAGCAATAGCATAGACACAAGTGAACGTTTTGCCTCAAAGAAATGTGGTCTCATGGTGATGGAATGCCATGACAATCCATAGCAATTTGCTTGTCATGGCATTCATTATGGCATTCCATCACCATGAGACCACATTTCTTTGAAGCATTTTCAAATAGTTCACTACCTTTTCTATGCTACCACATTTTCATACATGTCTACCAAAGCATTTTATCAAACAGTTCACGCCTTCATGCTATTAAAAGCCTAAAACAGGTGCTTTAACAAGCTATGGATGCTTGGAAAAAATATACCAAAGCATAATAGTAGGCAATAACATAGACAAGGCAGTGAATTGAGTCCTCAAAGAAATGTAGTTCACGGTGATGGAATGCCATGACAATCCATAGCAATTGGCTTGTCATGGCATTCCATCACCATGAGACTACATTTCTTTGAGACATTTTTTCGCGCTTCATCGCCTTGTCTATGCTACCGCATTTTATCAAACAGTTCATTGCCTTGCTGCTATGGCTAAAAGCCTAAAACAAGTGCTTTCAAACAAGCTATGGATGCTTGGAAAAAATCTATCAAAGCATAATAATAAGCAACAAGCCATGGTCTCATGGTTTTTTTTGCGCGAAAATCAGCTCGATTTTATTCACGTTTTTTTGCAGATTTTAAACATGTTTTTTGGTGATTTTGCAGTTTGAAACGGAAAAAAATCATTGACCAAAAAGTCAACGATTTTTTCAAAAAATCAGGGAAAAAATCGTCCAGCCTGCAGATTTTTTAAAAATCGCGATTAATCGGGATTTTTTGCAGATTTATGCTTCTATGCTTTGTATAATCCAATGGCAGATCTGATTTCATTCCCTCTTCGGAGTTGAAACATTAAGTATCTAGCATTGAAGTAAAAGTTTACCGCACAGCTGCTGAAAAAATAAAAAATAAAAGCAACTTTCACTTGGGTGACAACTTTGCCATTTAGACTTAGAATAAAGGTATGGTGTCCAAAATATCATAACATACGTCATCTTAAAGAATACCCCTAAAAATCCAAGCCATGACCTAATAATATCATAATATGCACAAGAACACCAGCATAAAGGAGTAATATGCCTGCAAAATGGTTTATTACACCATGCATTCTTTGTGGCACGTCCATCTTGACCGCAGAGACAAAAAAAAAAAAGCACCACAACAGCCATACAGCTAAAAACAGGCCAAAAAGACCAATAAAACAAGTGAGCCTACCTGGAGGTGTCCATACAGCCAAAATCTTTAAAATTTAGACCAAGAATGTTTGTCCTATTTTTGGGCACTAATGCTCTATTAATGGCCATGGTGGGCTACCACATCCATGCCATATCAGCATTAATCAATTTGTAATCAACACCTCCTGTAGCTTGACAAAATAAAATGAAAATAAAGCTGCAAAATAAGATAAACTTCGCTATGTAGCACCTATTATTAAATATATTAATAATTAAAATAAAAAGTATAAATTATTTTTTTAATATTTAAAAAACATATATTTTTAATTTATTAAATGTTGATATGATAATAGTTAAAAACAATTATTAAATTTTATAAAACAATGAAACAAAAAAATAAAAAACAAAACCTAAATCTACAAAATAAAACCTAAAGAAATGAAACAAGGAATGGGTGGCCTGCCTCCATCTCACTGCATATGATAGTCCTCCTATTTGAACCCAGCCTAGTCAAGTGAAAACAATTCTACTATATTCGTTGATCTGCTACACCATGTCCCCTATTGTCAATCACTCCACCATTCGGAATCCAGAGAAAGAGGGGATCGGTTCCTCTTGCTCGGATTCTTATAACCATTTGGTTCTACAATCAAGAGTGTCGAATGGTTTCAGATGAGGAAGGGATGAGTGATTCAAATCCCCATTTCGCTGCATATCACAATCAATACTACTAGTGTTAAGTGTGGAGCCAAGCCCGCTTAGAGGTGTTTCCATCATTGAACCAGCAAAGCAAAGCCGACCCCTCAATTGCACAATTGTTACACATTTTACATCTTCAACAATTGCCTCCCACATCCCACAGCTTAATTCAAAGCTTTTTAAAATATATATATTTAGGAAAAAAACCCTGGCTCTTTTTCCGTACAGTTTTTTGGTCGAATTTTAACGAATTTTTAAAGTTTCTAAAGCAATTATTCGAGTTTGTAGCTAATTTTACAAATGGCCATTACATGCATAAGTAGTTCGCATATAGTATGGAATTAGTAACTCCTACCTTCTTGGTTTTATACAAGGACTCCAATGGATGTCTCCTCTTGATTCTTAAGACTTCTTGTAGTGCTTTTAGGGCTTCTATCTATATTCTTTCTCATTTTGTCTCTTATTTTCTCCTCTTATAAGGCTGACATATATCATAAGATCATTGCACTTCCTTTGGCTAAGTATCAATATACATCGGTTTTCTTCTGTCAAATGGACTTCCCACTAGCCAGATTAATGTGTCATCATTTCATTGTATGGATTCAAGGTAACTTGTACTTTCCAACCATATTTTCACTTATGACTTATTTTGTTCATAGTTGATCTTGGAACCATCCATTTCCAAACCCCTTCCCAAGCACAAGTCTATGCAAGATATTCAATAACTAATGATTTATGACTAGTCATGCAATACTTTTAAACTCGTTTAAGAACATTGAAGAATAGTGCAGATTGTCAATTTTAAAACCCATCACCTGCCATGCCAGCTGATGAAGAATTCAAGCAGGACCCCAAAGGCAGCCCAATACTCAAAGAAATGTCAGTGTCAATAGAAGAAGAAATTTGCAATTTATACTCATGATTGCCACATCACTCTACCAAAGAGAAGAATGCAACAGGTGCATCACCAAAATTTGAAAGTCTCGAGGGTTAAATCTCCAACATATGTCAGCACACAGATGGGTTTTGAGGGGATGCACTATAGTCCACTTGGTTACCAAATTTCTTGTCAAGCTCTCATATTTTATGGAAATTAGAGAATTAATAGTAGCATGCTTCAAATCATTTAGTATTTTCCACTAGCCATGTTTGATGCTTTATGAATGGTGTAATGTTTTGTTTCCCTCATGAATTAAGTAAAGCAGAGAATGTTCTAGGAGATATGCACTGTCATGTCCCCTCCATCTAAAAGGGGGTCCTTTCATAATAATAGCATTCCTAAATGCTATAATAATATGTTATATATAAAATATAAAATATTAAGTTTATTAATAATAATATTAATATTAATTTTATAAAATAAAATAAAAAATATAAATTCAAATTTAAATTTCTAGCCCTAGGGACATATTTGCAAATCAGTATTTAAATAGTTTTGGCGCCTGACTTCAAACATACTGGATGATGATAAAATTTGTACTTGGTTTTTGCTGTTCATTGGGACAAAAACTTCAGTGACTTGTGGGAGAGGTAGACAAAACCCTACCTTTCTGATTTCTAATCAATTTCCTTGGGTCTTAGGGAGTTGCAGGTTCTGATATATTGTTTGTCTTGTAGGGAGAATTTGTGTATTGACAACTGGGTGCTATACCTAAAACACATCGAGTCTTGACCAGTGCATAAGTATCAGCCATCTGCAGGCAATGAATTGATGATTCAGTGAAGCTTAAGTGTGGCGGATTCATCTCAGGTCGCCCAGCGCCCAACAACTGTGATCTGGAGGTAAAATAGGAGGTGAATCAGAGTATTTGATCTGCCACAGCATTCCAACCCCAACGCTATCTACTACAAAGGGTGTGAAATCTATTTGGGGGCGAACCAAGGTTCTGATCCAATCGCCAGCACCAGGAAAGTCTGTAGCAGAGCCTTGTGGGTGACTTGGAGGCTATACCCTGGTGTTCAAATCTATCTACAGCAGAGGCAAGATTAAATTTATTGGAAATCAGATGTCATACATTTTGTAACAGGCTTTATATGAACTGCTGCTGGCAGCATATTCTTTTAATTTCCTGGAGTACTATCTGTTTCAACTTACATGATCTGAGTTAGGGCGATTCACAGACCAGTTGTTTTTTGAATATGTGGAATAGTTAAATCAATCTGATCTGATTATTCAATCATTGTGGAGTAGGGTTAATTTTCAAGATGTGAGGATGATTTACTTGCTCAGACTGCATTTATTTCATAAACCCTAGATTTCGATTAAGGGCATAGTGGAACATAACATACATTGGGCTCTTATAACTGAGCTTTACTTTTTGGCTATCTTTGTCCTTCATTAATGTGGAAATGTTCATTCTCTTAGCAAAAAATTGAAAAAAGTCAAAAATTACCTGGAGAAATAAGGGAACCTCTTTCCAGAGTGAAGATTTTAAATTGCATTTGAACACATCCAACGAACAGAATGTTTCAAAGCATTACAATTTAGGAAAAGGAAAATATACATGCGTAATGAAGTTGGAATTCAAGAAATAAGTATAAAAATAACCTATGATATTGAAATACTGATATTAGTATGATCTTATAGCTGAACATAAGCTACTTTCTGTTTGACCTTAGTCAAGCCCAGAGCAGTTATCCCTAATATAGTTTTTTAAATAGGACTGAAGACAATTTTAAATCTTAGCAACAAGATCAATTTTGTATTTGCATTGAAGTAACTTCATGGAGAGAATGAAAAAAACTGAAAAAAATTAGAACATTGTTCATAGATTAATAACATTCCCAAAGGATTAAAGCATGAGAGAATTGGAAATGAACTTTTACAAGACAATGATATTGGCCCAAATGAAAGTAAAAATCAACTTTATGCAATGTCTCCTCTTTGAAACCGCCTACAACCACCAACAAGGACTCATTGTGGGCATGCCCCACATTTTAAGATCCTCTTAAAGCATTGTACAACATTCTAAAACATAGCGCAATCATAACAAAGGATGGTGTAGCATAAATAAAGGATAGCACAAGCTTTTGAAGGCCAGATCATAATGATACAGCGTAAGAAATATGGGTGGCAAATAAAATATTAAGTAATATTTTTATAATTAAAATTTACTTTTAATATCAATCAAGGGGCATTTGAAGAATTGTCCTTTTGACAAAAATTCTAGTTAAGAGAGACCAAGCAAGGAGAAGGAGGCATATTGATCAAGCATTCTATTTTTCTGATTTCTACTCCTTGTTGGGATCTTTGGGCTTTGGTTCAATTACCTGAAGACAAAAACCCACAATTTCTTGGAGTGATTTCATACAAGTATCACTATTGGGCGGAACCATTGAAATTTCAGATTGATACACTTGTGTTGAAGGGGCACTGTGACTGTTGGGGTAAATTTGCATTCTCTTTGGGCAGAAATATATCAAGTTTGTGGTTGTGATCTGCACAAATAAGGAGTGTGCTAACAGCTGGGTACCATCCGCCATATAAATCACTGCCATTAGAGGAGGATAATGGTTTCCTTATGATTGCTGGTTGCTATTGGTACATTACATCATAGGTGCAGCAATGAAAAGGTTTCATACAGTTAGTCAATGGTTCCACATATATAAATTACATCGTTGTTTCCAAGGTAGCACTGCAAGTTGGTGTAGTCGACAAAATATAAACAGTTGGTACATAACTCAGATATATGGTGAATCCATATGGTATATCTAACTCTTGTACTACTATCCTAACAAAAATTTGAATCCGGATTATGATGTTATTGGTAAGCAGATTGTAAAATACCCTTCCCATTTGAGAATAAATTTTGCAATTACTTTAGTTTGATAGATGCCCTATTTTATCAAACTAATGGTTACCATGCACATAGAATGAACTTCAAACTGGAAAGTAAGCGCCAATCTGATAACTGATTTCAGAACTTCTATCCATTTGCACCATACAAGATTGAGCAAAGCTATGTTTCAGACTGTAACATATATTTCTGAACTTGGTATTGAACAGTATTACAATGATGATACTTCAGAAATCATTACAACAACAAATATTCCAGATTCATACAATCTGAGCTTAAAACAATGAGAGATATATCCTATATTTCTGACTTAAAAAGATAACATCTAACAATGGCAAGTTCCGGATTTAGATGGCTCAGGTTGAGACTCATTACAAGCACGCATATGGTCCAGGCATGAACAATAGTTACAAAGACCTACAACTATTACATTAGCTGTTTATAGCAGGTATTTCTTTGCACAGAAAGGTATAATAGACCTGGTAACGCCTCCTTGAAAGTATCACAGAAAGGTTATGAAGACACCTGAGCAATGCGAATACCTCTATGAGCTGATGTAGACCAACAACCATTCCAGGAAGCTGTAGAACTCCTTAGAAACTCACGTGAACCTCTTCTAATCACCTACAAACCACTCTTAGGCTGCTGTGACTTGCCAGTCAACAATAAACCAATCCAGAATCACCACCTGAGGCACCAATAAGGTCACACCATGAATATTAAGCTGCATACGGGTCTGAAACTTAGGCACCAGCCTCCTACAAGCCCTCATGCCACCCTACAAGGTCTCCACGGCAACAAATGGGAAGTATATATAGTTTTCTTCAAGCTACGACCTTCCAGAAAGTCCCACGACATGCATTTCTAGACCCTCGACTTTAGATAAGTGGCTCCAATATTTCCTACGATGTCTTGTGAATGGATGACATCAATTATCGCCCATATAATAGTTCTCCATGGTTTGACTATTGCGACCCTTTATTATTGGTAGCATTTCTTCCTTCAATACAACTTGGACTGAGATTACCACGCCCTTTTTAGAAACTCGATCAAGCTCGGGAATGTTAGATGATCACTCTAATAATTATTGGCGGCAAATAATGTTCACAAAGGATGCTGCCCTTCCATTCCATGACACCTTAGAATAAAATGGCGATTGATTAAATACTCCCACGATTTAATATTTGTCGTCGTAGTTTGGCCAACTCAGAAGGCCTACAAAGGCTTGCAATGAAATGCCAAGAAGAATAAAATAAGATGACTTCCCTTAGTATAGTGACAAAGAAGAAATAAGCCCGATTTAATTTAGAGATTGTATAATCTTAATGATGCGATATCAAAAGGAATACTTTAGCCACTGGAAGAAAACACAGGAGCTGCCAACTTGTTTGCCACCTATTAAAATTTCCTTCTTATCTGGTGTGCATTTCGTTTTTTATAATCTCATGATGCCAAAGTCGTAGCCTTAATCGACTAAATTTCTCGGCACCAAGTACTTCTTGGCTTCTTGTTGATGCTTGTCTTCTAGTGAACCCATTGTCTTATATGGGTCTTTGTAGACCAACAACCCTTCCAGGAAGCTGTAGAACTCCTTAGAAACTCACGCGAACCTCTTCTAATCACCTACAAACCACTCTTAGGCTGTTGCGATTTTCCAGTCAGCAATAAACCAATCCAAAATCACCACCTGAGGCACCAATAAGGTCGCACCATGAATATTAAGCTGCATACAGGTCTGAAACTTAGGCACAAGCCTCCTACAAGCCCTCATGCCACCCTACAAGGTCTCCATGGCAACAAATGGGAAGTATATATAGTTTTCTTCAAGCTTCCAGAAAGTCCCACGACTTGCATTTCTAGACCCTTGACTTTAGATAAGCGGCTCCAATATTTCCTATGATGTCTAGTGAATGGAAGACATCAATTATCACCCATATAATAGTTCTCCACAGTTTGACTATTGCGACCCTTTATTATTTTTAGCATTTCTTCCTTCAATGCGACTTGGACTAAGATTACCATGCCCTTTCTAGATACTCGACCAAGCTCAGGAATGTTAGATGATCACTCTAAAAATTATTGGTGGCAAATAATGTTCACAAAGGATGCTGCCCTTCCATTCCATGACACCTTAGAATAAAATGGCGATTGATTAAATACTCCCACGATTTAATATTTGTTGTCATAGTTTGGCTGACTCAGAAGGCCTCCAAAGGCTTGCAATGAAATGCTAGGAAGAATAAAATAAGATGACTTCCCTTAATATAGTGACCAGGAAGGAATAAGCCCGATATAATTTAGACATTGTATAATCTTAATGATGCGATATCAAAAGGAATACTTTAGCCACTGGAAGAAAACATAGGAGCTGCCAACTTGTTTGCCACCTATTGAATTTTCCTTCTTATCTGGTGTGCATTTCGTTTTTTATAATCTCATGATGCCAAAGTCATAGCCTTAATCGACTAAATTTCCCGGCACCAAGTACTTCCTAGCTTCTTGTTGATGCTTGTCTTCTAGTGAACCAGTTGTCTTATATGGGTCTTTGTTGTTCTCAATACTCCCTTATAAGCCTTCAACGCTTTCCTTTCACAACTTAGTAATAATAATATCATTGCCCACTATTAAAACAATTACCAAAATCTTGTTAGTGTTTTATAGCTTTGGGAGCTATTTTCCCTTAAAGGCTGGTCAGCCTTCATGTTTTAAATAATATTTATATTCTCTAGGGGCCGACCTAGAGAAGAGGTTGCCTAACTTTGTATATAAGGAAGATGAAGACACGTCAATTTATCATCAATTTCATTCTCTCGAATTCGCATCTCCTAAGCAGTAGCAGAAGTTTGCATTTGTTTTGGCAGCAGATCGGATTCTTTGAAGAAGCATTATCATTCATTCAAGGAGGAGTTACATATATTATTGTATGAGATTTGGCCCTGTATAAGGCCTGATTGTTGTATGCAGATTTCTACGCTTATTCTTTCATTATATAAGAGAATATTATTTGTTGGGTTTTTTCTCCCTCGAGGAGGGTTTTCCCAAGGTAACTTGTTGTGTTCATGGTCTTATGTGTTGTATTTCTGCTTGCTTACATTTCTGATCATAAAACTAACAAATCTCATATGCTATTGCGACAATATAGTATTCAAAATCCCTTTTAATCACCCAGCAAAGACAATTATTATTTTCCTTTTAAATGCATCAAAGAAATAATATTCATTTCCAACCATATATCTAATTTTCCTAATAATATTCAAGGGTTACTTTGCCATTAAAACATTATTCAAAATCACTCCACATCATTGAAAATACTCTTAAATTTCTGAATAATAAACTTCTTTCTAAAGATAGCCAAATACCTCCATAAATTTGCCTTCAAGGAAGACATACAAATTTTGCCCAATGTGAACTCCATCGCGAATCCACTCTTAGAAAGAGTTAGGTTTTCATCCAACCCCTTTTCAAAATCTGTTGAAGGTTTTCGTCCTCAGAGATTTAGCTGAATCTGAGATTCAAGCCATTTGCATAAAGCATGAGAAATATCAACTCAACAATGGATGCCAAATGCCTTGCACATCAACTCCTTTTAAAGGCTCCAATCAATCTTCTAGAAGAAGCCAACTTGTAACTAACCCCATCTTTTGTAACTAACCCCAGCTTCTAGAAGAAACTTTATTTAATAAAGTGACCTTTTTAATATTTAATTATTTCCACTTTATTTTAATTAAAATAATTAGTTAAAGTCATCCTTTTAAAATAATATTAATTTTTGGACAACTTAAATTAATTAAATCACTTTTTCAAAAATTTGGGGACATTACATAGATTGACACTTGGAATGATACTTGACTCGCCCAATGGAAAGTGTCAAAAATGCTCCAACAGTTGGAGAGATTGCTTGTGAAACGACAATCTTCCTCTGCATTTGAGAGGAGCAACTCCCTTGTATGATCTTATTTGGATTTTTAAGTGGAAATTAAAAGAAACTTAAACAAATTCATTACCAAGATCATAGACCACACATACAAGCTTCATAATGATTTTAGATTTTCAAAACAGCAACACGTTCAAATTGAGATACCAAGAAATGAACATGTTTCAAATGTGATTCATGAAAGATTGACCATTCGCATTCACAAATAAAATTTAGGACCATAAAGGTTATCACCAACTTAACACACGAAAAGATTAATGATAACACTTAGAAAACACCATGAATGCACCTTCAAGAATGCTTTCTATTACTTTGTAGAATTGCACAATTCCAAAAAATCCCCTTATGTAAACTTGTGAAAATGTCAAAAAGTCCCTTTACAATAACATAAGCCTTGTATATATAGGTTTTACTGGGTAACTAACTCATAACCAACTTATAACTACCCGGGTAACTACCTTTTACAATATTTGAGAAATAAAAATAACTTTATTAAGTTAGAAATCTCTCAAGTTTTGCGCAAAGAAGGCTTCTTTTCTAACCTTTCATAATTATGAGATACAAAAGTCACTTTTACAAAAAGATATCATTAAAACATAATAAGTGACTTAACACTTAGAAAATTGATAAACACATGTGCAATTGGAGTCATTGAGAAACTTCTTTTCTTCCATCCGCATAAGCTCTGACGCCTTCTGTAGAAGTCATGTGGGCTGCAAGTTGCTTCTGATGGGAAGACTTTCCTCTGAATATTTTGAGAAGCTTGACAGATCTGGCAATATGGCAAGGAATTTTGAAGGATCTCTAGGAGATGAATCAGATGAGTGTTGATGTCTTGATCATTGAAAGGATTTTCTCAAACATTGAGTAGAACAGATCTGACATGTGGTCTCAGAGCATGGAATGGAAACTTGTAACAATCAGTCAGATTCTAACAGAGCAGAAGAAGCTTTTAGCGACTTGTGAACAAATAAAGACAAAGGCTCAAAATGACCTATCGCTCAACATTGATACAATGGAAGAAGGTGGAATTCAAGATCTAGATATTTAGATTATCAAGAATAAATTCTAAGATATGATCAATGTTGAATTATTCAACAGACAAGTCTTTGGTGTGGAGGTGATGAAGAGATTAAGTAGCATTTCTGCTGCTCTCAATATGTATGATGGTCACCCACCTGATTATTGTCAGAATTTAGAGGAGATTTGAAAAAGTCATGAGAGCTGGAAATTGAGAATGAGCAATGTGATTGTTCCTAGGAACAAGCTCCTAGCCCAAGCTGTCAAGCTTTTCAGAATATTCAGAGGAAAGTCTTCCCATCAGAAGCAACTTTCAGCTCACATGACTTCTACAAAAGGCGTCAAAGCTGATGCCGATGGAAGAAAAGGAGTTTCTCAATGACTCCAATTGCACGTGTTTATTAATTTTCTAAGTGTTAAGTCACTTATTATGTTTTAATGTTATATTTTTATAAAAGTAACTTTTGTATCTCATAATTATTAAAGGTTAGAAAAGAAGCCTTCTTCACACGAAAATTGAGAGATTTCTAACTTAATAAAGTTATTTTTATTTCTTTCAACTACTGTAAAAGGTAGTTACCCAGGTAGTTATAAGTTAGTCACCAAGTAAAGCCTATATACGTTATAAGTTAGTTACCTAGGTAGTTATAAGTTAGTTACCGAGTAAAGCCTATATATACAAGGCTTATGTTATTGTAAAGGGACTTTTGAACATTTTCACAAGTTTGCATAAGGGGATTTTTTGCAATTGTGCAATTCTACAAAGTAATAGAAAGCATTCTTGAAGGTGTATTCATGGTGTTTTCTATGTGTTATCATTAATCTTTTCGTATGTCAAGTTGGTGATAACCTTTGTGATCCTAAATTTTATTTGTGAATGTGAATGGTAAATCTGTCATGAATCACATTTTAAACACATTCATTTCTTGGT
This sequence comes from Sequoia sempervirens, assembly GCA_007258455.2. Classification (NCBI taxonomy): domain Eukaryota; kingdom Viridiplantae; phylum Streptophyta; class Pinopsida; order Cupressales; family Cupressaceae; genus Sequoia; species Sequoia sempervirens. The sequence continues at coordinate 188,719,188 of VDFB02058242.1, forward strand.
ATCTCGATTTGAATGTGTTGTTGTTTTGAAAATCTAAAATCAGTATGAAGCTCGTATGCATGGTCTATGATCTTGGTAATGAAGTTGTTTAAGTTTCTTTTAATTTCCACTTAAAAATCCAAATAAGATCATACGAGGGAGCTGCCCCACTTAAATGCAGAGGAAGATTGCCGTTTCACAAACAATCTCTCCAACTGTTGGAGTGTTTTTGCCACTTTCCATTGGGCGAGTGAAATATAATTTCAATTGTCAACAGCTTATCAACAGGTGCACAGTCCTCTAAAGTCACTGTCACTGCCAGAACATTGATCATTGTGACAACTTCATTATTGGTCCAGGTATGAAGGATTGTAAGATCTATTATTATTGAGGTTTCAGGACTGCAGGGATGAACATAAGTCCATAAAGCATGCTTCTAACAACCTTGTGTTATTGTTCATAGACCAGTTTACCTATCAAGAAAACTATTCAATTTATTGCAACAGTATTCTTTATTTTCAGACTTTAGCTAATCTACAACTCCAGTCCATATTGCTCCTTTATCTGCAATGTACTATATCCATGAAATATTTCAATTTATGTAATCAGAAAATGCCAAAAGGGAGGGCACAAAACCAGAAAATACAAAAAAAAAAAAGAAGTTAATAAATATTTTGAATTGGCAATATTACACTTTAGATAAAAAGCACTTTGTCTAAACTATTTTAGAATAAAATAATAACCAAATAGCTTACATCTGCTATGGCGGTTGCCTCTTCCTCAATAACTCCATCATTCATTAATTCCAATACCCGCCAGGCAAATACACGTGTGGGAGGTGGATCATACCCATTGAACCTGTTAAAAGAATGTAGATTGTTAAGTCACATTGCCAACAGTAACATTTTTACATGTCTTGGTGATAATGACTCCCTCATTTCAAATGGAATAGTAAAGAAGATCCAGTAAGACCACTCACAGAACTGGCACTTCAGCATATTAATCTAGAACATGATCCATGTTAAAAATATATATTCTTCTCCAGAACAATGCAGGAAGATAAGACCTTTCTGCAAACAGAAAGGAATGGGAATGCAGAACAAATAGTTATGACTTTAGAATAGTTCAATTTAAATAAACTGAATTATCATCATGGATAAGGATAGTTACAATCAAAAGTCAAGGGTTGTTTGTTGAGTGATTAAGGATTCTCAAACTGCCACTTTTCCTTACAACCACTGGCATATACCAAAAAGTTTCACAAAAGAATTAGTTTCTTGAGTTGTTTGCAGGCCAAAGACTGATAACTAAACCCAAGGTTAAGGAAACATAGTTACATTTGAATAACTCATTGACCCTAGCCACAAACACAAAGTTGTCACATTGCATTTGAGAGCTATATGACCTCAAAACTACATGATATTCTTCCTCTGAAGATTTTTCAAAACAATTAATTACTTCTTTATCATACTGTATTCCAGAGCCCCAAAATAACTTTATGCAGTCTTGAGGTATCAGTTCTTTTCATTCTTTGTTGCCTCCAGAGGGATTCATAGACAAGATAAATGCTATATATCTTCCAAACAAACAAAAATAATTTTATGTTCAACTGTAATAGAAGATGAAAGAAGACAAGAAGTTCTTTTAATAAAAAAATGAGAGATATCCACACAATAAACAGAGACAATGGAAAAGCAAGAACAGGAGATTGCCTTGTGGGGCTTGGAAAACAGAAACAAAGAAACAAAATATATCAGTCTATAGATGACCAAAACAGGTCAAAGGGACTCCAAAGTACAGCCAACAGAAAGAATGTTAAGGATCACAATAAAACTACACGTTATAAATACACTAAAAGTATACTAATAAAAGAACCTTGCTAAATAGAAGGTTAACCCAAAGGAGGTAAACCCTACAATTTCAGAAGATAAAGCCATTCTTACAAAGACTACAAACAATATATATAAGATAGATTGGAAACAATGACTGCACATGATCTCAATCATGTGTCTTGGCTCCATCTTTGTTGATCACTATGAAAGAGCTGATAAATGACCTGACTATATCCATGGGAGAATGGCCATAATAAAGAGGGCCTAGCTAAATGATCCTAGGGAAAGGTAGAGAGTGTCTCCTAGAAACTCTTCTAATTTCCAAGGTTGATGATTCTCCAAACTAGAAAGGAAACCAGCAGTATATGCTTGGGTGGATCCCCTAGAATGCAGATGAGAGGTGGAATCCATCCCTCTAGACCAAAGAACATATGATCTACCATGTCTTGACCGAGAAAAGAAGGATTAAGGCACCCCCAATGGTTGCACATGGAGGAGGATAGAGCCTCACAAATATATAACTATCCATGTTGGTAGTTATAGCATCTAAGGGGTACTTGGCACCTCCAACCAACAAGAAAAGCTGAAAGATACTAGCAATCCATCTATTGGTCCTCAAGGTCCCTTGCAAAACCTAATTCTTGAAAAAGATAACTTCTTAGGGGTAACAAAGTGAATCATATCTGCTAACGAAAGCAAAAGAAATTGGCAAGTGGCCCACTCGAATCTTTATACAAGCAATAGCATCTTCCTCCAAATCGCATAGTAGATGGAACACCTAACAATAAAGTGCTAAATTGTTTGCACCTTCTAAGAGAGAATACAACATACTATGTCAACTTGAGGAACGTTGAATCAGACTCAAGTTGCAACTGTTGAAAACAAGTCCTTGGTTTACCAAAGGAATCCTAGAACTGAGTTGATGGGGTGAGATCTATGTGGCCTTAATATATTAATGGTGTATGGCCTTCTTGACCACTTTATTGATCACCCCCTCTTTTGGAAGGAGAAGACTAGGCATCCAAAAGTACTTGAAGGGAGGAAGGAAAACAATTGAAATGACAATCAACTAGACAAGCTTGTTAGTCTTCAAATGCCAACATTGTTGTCACCTAGTCAGAGTTGAGGAAGCAACCCACTATAAAGAAATATATGTCTCTCTCGACCTCAAGCAAGATCTACCATGGACCAAAGTCTATGGAGATAGAAAGCAATCCTAAAGATGCCCACAATACAGAGGGAGAATGTTAGTTTGCAACAGTCATGTGCTGAAGCAAGATAATCTGCACTGTGCATGATCTCAATATGCACCCAACCAACAAGCCCTAAGCTAGAATCCCAAATAATGTACCCGTGACACACCGTTGATTTAATGATAACATCAGAAAACCAAATCTTTATAGACATATCTTGCAAATGCATCTGAAAACACTGGCACTCTAAAAGACTAAAACAGAAAGGGGGGAATAACTCCCACAAAGCCATAGCAGCAGCATAAGATTAAGACATGGACATTGATTGCACTCCAAAGTATATATAGTCTGTTTTGATTCATACAGGTTTCCCATTGTAGGAAACTAGTACTTGGAGAGAGAACTGCAGAATTTTGAAAATAACAGCTATCATGTAAACCTCAGAAATTCACAAGTTGTGCTAGTGCAACCCTCAACAGGCTATAGCATTATGGGAGTGTTGCAGAGGTTGTCTGAGGGGTTCTAACAAGAGCACAAATCAAGAAATTGAAAATTCTAAATCAAGAGAACATTATGAATTACAGTTATCATGTATGCCTGATGAGTTAAATAATTACAAGTTGTGCTAGAGCAGTTCTCAACTGGCTATAAAATTGTGGGGATACTGCAGATGTCAACTGAGGGATTACTACAACCACCAATCTAGAAATTCTACTTTAGGAGAACACTAGAGTCTAAAAAGTGCTGGTAGGCACTAAGATGTCTTTTCATCCTTAACCAATTTTGGTTAGGGAGGACAATTGCACAAAACATAATGGCAAGTCACAGCCCACAGAGTGACAGAATGAATCTAATCACTTCAACCTAGTGCAAGGAAGATCCGTTTAGACTCCACAGCATCTGGTAAACTATTTGGAGGGAAATTAGAGACCTGAATCAAAGGTATTGTCTTCAGTCTTTTCGTCCCATATTGTGCAAGTTTGCCAATGATTAGTGTAAGTGGTCTCAAATAGTACATTTCTATACTTGAAGTTATGTCCACAGATATTACAGGACAAGCACAACAAGAGACTATTATATATATAGAAATATATAAAATGCAAGAACTGCCCAAAGGAACTAAAGCATTATACAAAATCGGTGTGCTAATTGATTCTCTTAAAATAGAAAGCAAAAGTAAATGAACACCATTAAACCCTAGCTAAACCATTCTTAGCCTCTTATCATTTTCAAACTTAGCTCCATCAACAAATAGATAAATTACAAGGTTGAAACATCATATTTAATAAACTAAAATTTCCAATCTTATTCATCCATGATAAAATGAAAATACAAGCATCTACTATCATAAATTATAATGATAACTATAATTTTGTCAGATGTCAAAGTCTTAAAATGACAAATTATAAGAATCATATCTGAGTCATGATTAAATGCTAAGCATGAAGCAAATGGCTTAATTATCAAATAAAACTGTCATTTATGTTTCTATTTGTTTTTCCTATTGTTCCATCATTTAGGGACACCTAGTAATAACCAGACAATTTGAGACCTTTTGGAACAAGCAGCATACAAGAGAAAACTACATGTCCCAGGGACAGCTAGGGCATCCTCCCTGGTGGCCAAGAACAGCAGGAGGGGTGTCCCATCCACATTTCTATCCAAAACTGCAAGGTACTCCCAAATAGAGCCTTGGGGATAGGGGATATGTCTATATGTTCACTAACTTGATGAAAGAGGTTTGAATCAAAACTCAGGCTTTTATTAGAGTAACAATAACATTCTAGACAGAAGCTGTAATTTCAAACATTAAAAGAAAGGAAAATTGGGCAATATGTACATAGCGAAATTAGCATTGAAGCTAGAAACTCAAAAGATTTGGTTCATGGAAGAAATGCTTAACCATTACACGAAGAAATGGAAGATGGTCTCACAAACAACATATAATGAAGCGTTGGACTAAAAGGTTGAATTGACAGAAAAAGATGAAACAAAGTCAAGAGGACATAACTTCTGACAGAGATAAGGAAGAAAAATTTGCTATACTGAAAAGGAACTGGAAAGGATTGGCAAAAGTAAATAAAGAAAAAAATATTGGTGCAAAAGATACATGATGTAAAACCACCTAATAAATTAACGCCCCCTTGCTAGCTCTTAAAGTTGTGAGTTTTGCAGGGTACCAATCATACTATTAATGAACATATTTAATTTGAAGAATAAAAGATTGCAACCCAAGAAACTTTATATGCAATCCAGAAAGCAGATCAATAACTAACTTTAAAAGATGCAGTTAATAGGGTTATTGTCATGTCCCAGTAAAATAAAACAAGCAGAGCTGTAAGGTAAATGGTTTGACATTAGACTAGGTCATTGTGATGATAATATGACTATCTGTCATGATCATGCAGCAAAGATAGTAAATTTGGTGGATGTGAGTATTACCCTAAAAACCATGGTAGCTACAAAGAACCAAAAATATCCAGCAGCAATGGTCCAGTGCTAAGGTGGAGTTATTGCCATGATGATGAGCTGGATTCAACTAGGCTACTTAGGTGAGCGTGGATCACATCCCAGGTGAATTCTTTATGGAATGGTACCCAAAAGCATGGCATCTGTCAAATATTCTTCTAAGCTTGGTAGTGCATTCCCCCATGCAAATGTTTACAAATTTGGCAAGAAACGAAAAAAGTGAATTAAAAAAAAGAAAGCAAATTTTACAAAGTAGATTATTTGGGTGAGATTGACTCACATCCCAGGTGAATTCTTTATGGAATGGTACCCTAAAGCATGGCATCTGTCAAATATTCTTCTAAGCTTGGTAGTGCATTCCCCCATGCAAATGTTTACAAATTTGGCAAGCAAAGAAAAATGTGGAGTCAAAAAAAGAAAGCAAAATTTTCCCCAAGGTAGGTAGAAGTATGGAATGCAAAAGTCACAAAGGCCATATGAGATGAGAAAACACTTAAAAAATCCGGCCAAGACAGATGTGATGTGTAGAAATTTATTCATGGATGATTGTTGTGTGGTAATATTAAGCCTGCTAATCATTGTTTGAACCTACAAGCTTTCTTGCCCGTGTAGAGCTAACCATGTGAGAGCCTTTCAATGGAATTCAATGGAGGATTATCGATGACAAAACATAGAAACAAATACTTGTTTTGGTTTGTTGACTGGTTTAGCAAGCTGGCTATACTAATACCCTGCATGAAGACCACAAGCAAAGAAGAAACTGTGAGAATGTTTTTGAAGTACACGTAGATGCATTTTGGTCTGCCTGTATTGTTTCAAATTGTGAGAGTAGATTCCTTAGTATTTAGGCTGTGCTTTGAAGCTTGATTGATACCAAGTGAAGCATTCTGCAGTGTTTCATTCCTCAGATAAAGAGTGATGAATTGAACGCTTATTCACATACTGTGTGGCTGCAACACAAGCATCGAATGAATTACGACGAAAACATTCCCTATCTTCAACATGGCTACAGCCCTGACTTTTCTTTGCTTAACGTAGCAACCAGAGAACCCTGACTTGAGATGAAATTTGTGAGGTAACTACTGGTGGTCCCATATCCTTTTACCACCTCATGGATGTCAAATGTTAATGAAACCTCTCTGTCAGCATCATGTTCCTTGTGTTTGCATTTATCGGCCTTGTAATTATTTCAGATATAATAAATAGAGGCTTTGGAAGATCTACAATAGTGGAAAAATAAAGGAATTTCTCCATTCCTAGATACCTGCAAAGCATATCCATTGTTAAAGTAAATAAGCTGGCACTGTGATCAAGTGAAATTAAATACTAGTAAAACTGTAAATTTTGACTTTTATTCAAGAAAGTCAGCAAACTATGTTGGGAACAGGTAAAACAGCATGTTTCTCCTGCAGTCTTAAATTATGATGTTAACAAGAGCTTTGGTCTACTCAGATCACTTTCTGTTGGTTGGGAGCTTTCCTTTAATAGGGTTAGTTTTACCATATGGCTGTCTTTAATGACTTGACTATGATTTACCCATTTTGAATTTGCCCCTATATTACTACCTATTTTTGCTGATTTGGCTTTACATATTTTTTGGTTAATGGAATTCTTTCTTCACTGCTACTTGCTATGTTTTTTTATCCCATTGACTACTGTGATCATTTATAGATATTCGTATTATTTCTTTCATTCTAAAAATTGTGAAAAACGATATAATAGAAACGATATTCATCTTTTATAACATTTTTATCATAAACTTCTATTATAGAAAAGTAATACTAAAAATACCACTACTATATTATAGTTGAGAACACAGAAAATGAGGCCAGAGAATACCAGAAAGCTTCTTCTGTCAGAGAACCTGGATGCTTGCTATAAAATTTTCTGATATATTTATCTTCAGGAAGTACAATTCTCGGTGCTTTCCCTGCGTGACGAGGAAAAACTACAGGAGGTACCCTGCATTGTAAACACAAAATCACAAAATTCCTGGCAATCAGAATCCTGAAATGATACCAAGCATACATGGGAAAGAAATAATATCAAACTTATTTTCTGTCTTAAACGCATGAAACTTGAGCCATGCGTTCTTTCTTAAACCCTGCATTAACTTTAAACAGTAGATATCATAACTTTTACACGAAATTTGCATTTCCTAAGGGAGAAGCAGACATTTTTTTTTGTTTTAGAATTTAAGATAACAACACTAATGCGAAAAAATACAAGAAATCCGATTCAGTCGGCTCAGGTTGAGCGTGTGTTTATGCTCAATGCTTTAAGCCAGGTGGGTTTAGTTATGGCTAAACCCTTGACAAGTTTTCTTGTCTTGCCAAGCAGGTCGTTTCTGAACGCCATTGCTGCATTTGCCAAAACAGACACTTGTATGAGTAAAGAATGAATGGAACAAGAGTTGCCTTCCTAATGCGTTCACCGTCCTACACTGCAAAGAACAAAGTATACAAGAAAACATCAAGCTGTCAATAAATCGTATTTCTGTACGTTTTCAAAATGAGTTGCTCTAAAAGATGATTTTGTCATGAATGAAATGAAAGATTTCTAGGTGTTCCTAATGATTTGCTTTCAAAAAGAGAAAGATGTAAATACATTGAAATTATCTCAACTATTAATTTTTTAAAATATTAAAAAATATAATATATAAGTTAAAAAAGTATTTACAATCTTAGCTTTAAATTAAAAAGATAAGACATTTAAATTTTTTTAAATTTAGATTTCTTGTTTTTTTAATTATAACATATATAAATAATAAATATAATGATTGATCATATATATATATATAATGTATAAATAATTAATTATATATTTAAAAAATAATATATTACTTTTATTTTTAAGATTTTAAAAATTATTTGTCAATAGTGGTGTGCTGTTCTTCTTGTCATCAAGGTTCAATTCTTATTGAGAAAATCTCCCATTTGTGACTTCATCAATTCATTAACTTGATGAGGATAAAAACTCCATTTTTCTCACTAATAATATGTTTTTAATAAATATAATTATTTAATTTAAATAGTAATATTTATAATAATTATAATTCATTAAATAAATAAATAAATAATGAATTGACTTTTTTTTTTTTAGCATGGGTTTCATTTTATTTTTAACTTTTATCTTTCATGTTTTTATTTTTTATATTTTATTTAAATAGAGTTTTAATTTTTAAAATTTAATTTATTTAATAATTTAACTATTTTTATGTTCAATTTTATAAAAAAAATTTGTTAATATTATTTGTAATATATCAATTATATTTTTAGCTATATATTTTATTAATATTTCAATTCTAATAAATTAAAATTAAAATTATACTTTTTTTAATCATTTATTAACTTAATAAGGCTATTATTTATTATTAATTTTTAAAAATAATTATTTTTATTAATGTTTGGATTTTGATATATTTTGTTCTTGTATTTAATTTAGATTTAAGTTTGGTTTTTTTATTATTTGTTTTTTAAGAAATTACAAATAATAATTAAAATCATTAAATTGATTTAATTTATAATTATTTATCTTATCGAAATTTTAACTATTGTAGAATAATTTTACTTTTATTTTTGTTTTTTTTTGTTTGGTAAATCATTGAGCAGCACACTGAAAGCTTTTAACTAGAGCTATGAACCAGTGAGGCCACATTCGGGGGACCTCATCCCTGCCATTCTTCTCTCCCTCTTCCTGTCCTCCCTCAACCTCCTCACTTCTCTCCTTCTCCACGTCTCCACCTCTCCTCTGTTCACCCACCATATCCCTCATTTGTTGTCTCCATCATCAATTACCTACTCATCGTTCATCGCCTTCCTTGTATCAATGAGGCAGTGGAGATTGCCCAACAATTATGCCTGCCTGCATTCCCATCAACCTCCTGCAGGACCTAGCGACATTCCTTCATCTGAACACCTCCCACCAACTCCACCTCTCCATCGTACCCTCCAACTTTGACCCCGTAGCAACACCTGATCTACCTCTGTCCTTCGAGCACAGTCCACCATCCATTGTTTCTCCATTCTTCGGCCAGCGATCAACGAGCATTCATCCCACCATCCATCGGTGGGATTCGAACACTAGATAGTAATTTCACTACTGCTTGCAACTTGTCATTACACTATGGGGTCATCCCCATTTTGAATTTTTATTTTAATTTATATAAAAAAATGAATTTTAAATTTTAAATTTGAATTAAAATTTATGAAGTGAGAGAGAAGCTAACTTTTGATTAGTCATTTCATGCCAACAATCAAGGATAACACATTTCCTTTGGAAGTTATGCTCGAGATGGCATGTCATTTGATTAGGGATATGATAATTCACCTTTAAAACCTCTTGAATGTACCCATTGGACACTTAAGGAGGAAAATAGAAAGAGAGAGAAAATTTAGAGGAAGAGAAATAGAGAGATAGAGAGAGAGAGGTAGAGATATAGAGGAATAAAGAGGGAGAGACAAAGATAGATATAGGGAGATAGATAAAGAAAGAAAGAGGAAAATAGAGAAGAGGAGAGACAAAGATAGATTTAGTCACATAAAGAGAGGGATATAGAGAGATAGAGAGATAAAGAGAAATAGAAGACAAAGATATATATAGAGGTAGAGAGATCAAGAGATAAAAAGGGAAAGGAGAGATAAATAGGAATAGCAAAAAAGAGTGAGGAGAGAGATAGGCAGAGGGAAAGAGACAAAGAGAGGAAAAGACAGGAAGATAGGAGGGAAGATAAATATAGAGAGAAATAGGGGAAAGAGAGGAAGAGAGAGTTTGAGAGATAATAAGAAATATAGAGATAAAGAGTGAGATAGAGATATAAAGAGATATCTCTCTCTCTATATATAAATCCTCACATGTACCTCTCCCTGCCTCTCTCTAGATATAAATATCTCCCTCTCTCTACCTATCTCTATATAAAACTTCCTATCTCTATCTTTTTATCCCTCAATCTCTCCTCTCTCATTCTCTCCCCTCTCTCTCTCTCTCTCCATATTCATCTTCATCTCTGTCTCCATATTTATCTTCCTCTCCATCTCTCTCCCCTGTCCCTATATCCTTACCACTACTTGCATCTCTCTCTTTTCTCTTTATCTTTCTTGCTATATATAGCTCTCTCTCTACTACTATACATCTCTCTATTTCTTTCACTCTTTCTCCCTCCTATATATATATATATATCTTTCTCTTTGTATCTATCTCAATATCTCTCACTCACATACACACACTCCATGTTTCTCCCTCCCTATCTATATTTCCATATCTCTCTCACTCTCACATTGACACTCCTTGTTTCTCCCTCCCTATCTCTATGTCTATCACTCCCCATCCCTCTATCTCTCTCCCTCTATCTCTGTTGCTTATCTCTATCACCTCCTTTATCTCTCACTCTTTCCCCCTCTATTTCTAGCTTCCTATCTCTCCCTTCGATCCCTCTCTATTTATATCTCATTATCTCTAGCTCTCTCTCTTACTTACTCCATCTCTCCAACTCTCTCTATCTATCACTTCCTATATATTTATATTTCTCTCTCCATCTCCCCCTCTTTCACTATCTCATTCTTTCTATCTCTATTTTTCCCTCTCCCTCTTCCTCTCTCCTTCCATCTCCCTTTATATATGTATCTCTCTCCCCTTCTTTGTCTATTTCTCTCACCCCCTCTATCTTTTCCAAGTTATATCTATCTCTTTATCTCTCCTTTATATCCCTATATCTCTCCCTCTATCCATATCACTCCTTTCTATATCTCTTTACTTCTCCCCTCTCCTCTCTCTATTTCTCTCCCTCCATCTCTATTTTTCCCTCTCCCTCTTCCTCTCTCCTTCCATCTCCCTCTATATATGTATCTCTCTCCCCTTCTTTATCTATTTCTCTCTCTCACCCCCTCTATCTTTTCCAAGTTATATCTCTCTATCTCTCCTTTATATCCCTATCTCTCCCTCCTTTTCTCCCTATCTCTCCTTCTATCCATATCACTCCTTTATATATCTCTTTACTTATCCCCTCCCCTCTCTCTATTTCTCTCCCTCCATCTCCCTCCCTTTATCTATTTATACATATCTATCTCCATCTATATCTCTCTCTCCATAGCTCTATCTTATACATACACACACTTCTTATTTCTCCCTCCCTATCTCTAACTCTATCTCTATATCTATATCTTTGCCTCTTTATCTTTATCTCTCCATGTTTCTTCTTCTTCTTCTTCTCTCTCCCTCTCTCTCTCTCATCTCCATTTACATATTCATCTCTATCTCCTTTTACATCTCCATATCTATCCCTATCTCCCTCTCCATATCTATCTCCTTACCCCTCTCTCTATCTCTCACTCTTTCCCCTTATATCTCTCCCTCTCTCCCTATTGAAAACATAACATGAGCCTATCGATAAAGGAGTCTGATTATCTTCCTGATTCAGAGGATTTATTTTAGTTGTGTTCAGATCCTTGTAAGTGGATGCATTGTTGAGCTGAAGCTATCACTTCTCTATTGAGACCTTTGTAGCATAAACAACAACATTTTCTAAATTTCCTAATGATTGGACTCATTTATACTACACAAATGCATGCAAAAAATTGATCAAAATTTTCCCTAATTGACCTTCCATATATCTTCGGTGTACCCATTACACACCAAGGTGTGATTTCTAGTTAATATTATTGTGACACCAAGGTAGTATATGGTATCTAAGAGTGGTACACAATCCCTCCTAGAAATAAGGTATTTGTAAACTAGAAATTCAACTTTCAACCATATATTTGATAGAAAACAAAGCACACAACCACTATATGCAATCCCAATTACTTAATAAGATCAATCTATTCAATAGAAAACATGTAATAATAAGTAAAACCAAATTTCAATCAATTGACACCTTCACCTTCATCATATTGCAATAGATGACTTTTATTGTTCCTTCTTTGTATGTTTTGCTCTCAATTATGGGTATGCTACTATGTTGTTATGAAGCTTCAAGTATATTTGAGGATTGCAATGATGCAAACATTGAAGTTTAAGTGTTCGTGGTTAGCCATCAATGTGCAATGAAGGCTTGTTTTTATAGAAAAGCTTGTTTTAGATGAACGATCTGGATTCGAAGATAAAAAATAAAGATCGATAGTCAAGGTTCATTGAGAGGAAATAGATTGAAGAGTTAAATGGCTTGATCAATTCAATCAATGGGATTGATTGATTAATTAGTGGGATTGAATGATCAATGGAATTGATTTTTTAGTCAATATGTTTGATTGAATATCAATGGGTGTGATTGATTAGTCAACATATTTAATTGAATAATCAATGGATTTGATTGATCAGTCAATGTGTGTGAGGATAATTAATTAATCTTTAAAGGAATGTGCAAATAAAGATTGAATTAATAAACAAAAGTATATTTACTAATATATCATGTTCAGTGAATATTGGAGAATTACATAATTAATTTAATTATTTAATCTAGAATTGGGAAAGTGGTTTATTTAAATAATTTTTAATAATTATTTAGTATGAGAAGGGTGTTTAATGCTAATTAAATAATTACATGATAACTATTTAATTAAAATAGAAGAATAAGTTAAGTTAGCGACATAATTAAATAAATAAGGTTTATTTAATTAATCAAGAAGAATAATGTTTAATTAGGACATTATTAAATAAATAGAATTTATTTAATTAGTCAAGGATGATGGATAATTAGGACAATTATTAAATAAATAGGATTTATTTAATTAGTCAGAAATGATGAATTTCAATGAATTAATTAGATAATGTAAAATTACTTAATTAATAGCATAATATGAAAAGATAATAATTAAATAATAAGGTATTATTTAGTCATTATGGAAGAAGAGTTAAATTTAGTAAAAAGATGTTGCTCACATGTCAGGATAATTTAGGGTATCTACATTTTGCCCCTCTTTGATATAATGCATTTTTATAGCATTATGTCAAAGAAAATTCAAAAAATTATGCTCGGGAGTTGCCTCAATATGCCCTAGTGACAGTGGGATAGGTTGATGCCCCCTCGAAAAAATTTACAATTTTTGAAAAAAAATTGGGAAATTATTTTGACAAGTCAATTTTATAGTGTTGAGTACATTGGTAGCAAAAGATTTTAATTTTAGGACCTCTGGGGTGTTCGTATTTGTGTTTGAAGTTCGAAGTTGATTCACCTAGTTATAAAGGTTTCTCAAAATCCTACCAGGCTAAAAGTCTATAAATAGGACTTAGGAGGTGCAAAAAGTTCATTTGTGCATTTTGAGTTTAGAAGTTTGAGAGCTCTAAGAAGAGATTTTGTGAAGGAGACCCTGCAGAGATGTTGCATGTTCTAGTAGCTACTAATTGCAAATACCAAGTTTGATCCTGACGACAACCAGAGGGCTCAAGGGATGTGCTATGTGCCCTTTCCTTTCCTCATTTTTCGTGCAATTTTTAGTATATTTTAGTGATCAAAGAAGAGCAAACAAATGTGATGTTATTTTGGCGCCACATTTTTTATCGCGTTCTCTGCATGTATAGTCTTGTGCACCACATGTGTGAAGTGTGACACATCTGTAAAATAGAGTCATGAATGTTAGGTTGCTCATAATTACTTAGTGTGTCACATCCATTGTGGTGTGACGCATGTGTAGGATAGAATGATGCAATTGATTGCCTACAACACATTTGCATGACAGTATGACACAATTGCTTAGCTTGTTCATAATTGCAAAGTGAATCACATGTGTGAGCCACATCTATATGATAGTGTAATGCATTTGACTATTAGACCATTTGAGTAAGTTTTTGATAAAATTTTCTCTATATAAAGAGTTCAATAGGTTCTGTTAAGTTTCCTGATTAATGTGATGTGCTTTTTTGTGGGCACAAGTGCGATTACCATTGATCTATACCCAAGAGAGTCATCTTGCTTCTTTCAAATTATAAGATTATTTGAGAGACTAGGAGAGGGATACATTGCATGGATTAGGATTATACCATGTTACTTTCATGCCCATCATTTGGGCTAACCAAGGTCTTCTTATTGCTTTAGCGAAGCGATGGCACTCAAAGACCAGTTCCTTTCATTTTCCCACAAGAGAGGCCATTGTGACATTGTAGGATGTCAGACATATTCTTTAGGGTTTGATCCATTGGGAGTGGGTTGTCTATGATCCTGATCGTGGTTCAACTACCTTATGGAGAGTTTTTGTTATTAACAACCTAGCTTTAGGTGTTGAGGACTATGAAATCCGATGGGATACACTCATTGACAGATACGACCGACTCATAGTTGTGATTTGCACTATTATCAGAGGTGTCATCATTCCTAACCATCGAGGCCATGGATTCCCCATCAAATGGGATTAGATGCTCGAGGGCATGATGGAGCAGGCCATTGCTTATGCTTGGAGTCCTTATTTATTGGCCATGCTTTACTTCCATCTTCATAATGTGGCATATTGAGATGCTCAGTCTATTAGTTGTGGTACTACATTGCTTATGGTTTGGGATTGGGAGCACATAGTTGTCTTTAGGCCACTAGTAGATAGATAAGCACCAAGACTACCATATGTATATATCTATGTAGGTGTTGTCATACATATTTGAGTTGGTGACGTAAGGTATTAGCGACATGGTATTGATACCCTTGATTCTTTCACATGGAGGTCGTACAAGGATTGCCCAGTGTGGGATGATGATGCAGAGCATCTGCTGCATTGTCGACAGACCAGATATTTTATTGGTCATACTGTACAAACCCAACACATTATAGAGATACATCTTCCAAAGCATGTGCTACAATAGTTTGGAGAGTGGTCAAGTTCTTATGGGCATCATAGAGTTTTCTCAATCTTCTTGAGAGGTTCCCGTGTGGGAACCCATGATCAACATCCAAGTTGCAGTTGTAGAGATCGATGGTTTATAACTAGTTGAGTGGGGTTCCCTTACTGAGTTAGTTGATGTAGGGACTATAGAAGATTACAATGTGTGGTGGGCCCAACACAGGCCCACACCTTTTATAGATCCATATCAACTTGCTCTTGTAGAGAGGCTAGGCAAAGATCCATAAGGGAGATTTCAAGGAAGAGGGCGGGGGAGATGTGATGACAGAGGTCGACATGGTTGGGGTGGTGGTGGAGGTAGGGGTGGAGATGGTGGTAGGGGTGGTGAAAGAGGTTGAAGGGATAGAGGTGGGCTTCCGCCTTAGGCACCGAGGTGGGATTAGTTGAGGGATGATGCTCCTCACCAAGGCGGGGATCTCAAAGCAAGGAAGGTGCAACCAAATGTCACTCATCATCAAGAGGAGATCCATATGGAGGAGGTGGTAGGTGACATAGAGATGGAGGATTGGGCACAACATGAGATCCAAGTGGAGGAGGTGGAGAATAAGTTCATCACAGTGAAGGAGGAGGCTGCACAAGACATGGCCATGATGGAGGGTATGGAGGAGGTCTCAATCAGAGAATCCCTTCATGATATCATGGAGGAGGACATAGAGGAGATAGCACCAGACCCACAAGTAGCAATGTTGTAGGTGTAGCTTCAGGCTACATTGGCTCAGATATAGGGCTATAGGGGCAGGTTGTTGAACTGACGGTTGAGTGTGATATGTCAATTATCAGAGCACAATGGGTTGATCAGAGAGTCATTGAGTTCATTGATACTATTACTAGGGGCACTGTAGATCCAACACAGACACTGCGTACATCCAATAGGGTTGAGCAGTATTATAGAGATCTTTATGGGAGGGCAGTGCCACCAGTGAAGAAGGCATCCAACTTTACAGAGAGTCAGAGTAGATCTCATTCATGGAGATCACGAAACACTAGAGGGGTGTCTCAGCCTAGGGCATCTCCTTATCATTCAAGTCAACATTCACATAGGGATCGATCACGAGTGCCAAGATCAGGCCATAGAGAGGAGAGGCCTCCATCTGGTGACAAGGGCAACACAGGCTAGGCCTATTTGTATACATAGACATGTATATTTTTTATTGAGCCTACAAGCTCCACATTTTTGACAGTCATTCGATATTTGTACTATAACATATTTTGGATATGTATGAGATACATCATTTTTTGGAGGCGATTATATGATGTGTTATTTATTATGCATATTTCCATATGATGGATGTTTATAGATGCATATGATGTTTATGTATAATTTTATTTATGGATGGATGTACATGACATATGATTTATGCTTACATGTATGGCATGATGTATAGATATTTAATGCTTATGATCTACGATGTGATGTATGGATATTTAATGCTTATGTGTTTTAGATGATGACATTATATGTTTAAAACATGTTATGCAATATATTATATGATGCCACATAGATGATGGCATTATATGTTTAAAACATGTTATGCAATATATTATATGATGCCACATGGATGATGACATTATATGTTTAAAACATGTTATGCCATATATGATATGATGTCATACAGGTGATGATGATTCTAAAAATGTGATGCAATATTATCTCTCTTTTTGTATTTTTCTTATATAGTATGTATAACCTATATGTATGTGATATATTTATGATATTCTAACATGATTATGGATGTAGGATGATGTAGCTCCTATATTTGTTTATGTGTGTCATAGTATGTCACTAAGATGACTATGAGATTGTCAGAAGAACTATTAGTACGAAGAAATAACTAGTAAGGAGCGAAACCATTTAAATAGATCATTCATCCAAACTAAGATTGATGTAATGATTGATATTACTTGAGCTTTTAGCAATGCATGCTTTATCATCATAGAACATTTTTTGTGTTTATGAAATGTTGATGCCTAAAAATGCTAAGTAACGACCTTATGGGAAACTTAGTTAATGGGGGGACCAATTGCGCTAAACTGAGTGACCTCCAGGTTTTCTAAAGAAGTTGAATCCTTTTGTAATTGGGGGGTTGGAAAGGGAAAAAGAAGTAGATATATAAAATAAAGATCTAATCTAAGGTAATGCACCAAGATGTAAGTTAATAGGCATGAAAAATCTTCCCTTTCGATGAGATTTAAGAGCCTGTTCAATGATCTGCATGTTCGGAAACAACAAAAAGCATAGATGAAAAAACCAAGAAGTCTATTAAATAACATAAAATAACTTCCATACACATTTACCGAAAAGAAGAGTCCAAGACATGGTCTGAATCAGTAAACTTATATTAAAATTACAAAATTTCTGCACATAAACTACTCAATAAAATAACATCACAATATAATATTTTATCAACTAACTAAGAAATAGAAAGGACGAACAAAAATGGCATAGTCTGTGAGTGTTAATACAATAAACAAAAACAATACAAAGGCCTGGTGTCTTTCAACAATTTTTCTATGTATTCTCCGAACTCATTTTCAGAAAGTTGAAGTAGTATATATAGAGGATCATCCCACCGCCTAAGAGCCAATAACTAAAAATATTCCCAAGCATAAGCAATGATGTCTGTCACAATGATTTCCTAAGGCCATTGCAACAAAAAAGATTCTGAAATATAGAATGTAGTCACCTTTGAACAAGATGTGTCCCTCTGCAAATGATGACTGTGGTCCTAGTGTGGAAGCAACAAAATTCCCATGTAGACATGTGTCGCTCACCCACAAAGTTGGTTAAGACATGTGGCGACAAGACAGGGCTTATTGTTCATTCTTCACTTCCTTGTGATGAAATTCCCCATGGAGAAGACACGCGAAGAAGTCTTTGTTCCAAGTGCTGGCTGTGGGGTCTGCCAAAAGGTGCTCATGGAATGATGCTATGTGGCACGTGGGTGGAGCTCGGTAGAGAAGCAAAGGGGCGTGGGTTCACAAAGGCCCTCGTTACTGACATGTGGAGACATGGCAAGGCCTAATAAAGAAGCAAGGGAGGAAATCCTTCCAAGGAGCATGTGGTGGACACGTGGAGCAAGCAAGTGAAACTCTTCAAAAAGGGCCTGGATATATTCAAACACATGAGGCATTGGTTGGGGCTAAGCAAAACAATATCATCAACCTGAAGGAAGCTCTAATGATTTTTAATCCACAACTTTTGGTGACTACCAAGGGCATTTCGCTTGTGGAATGGGAACCCAAAATTTTTGGTTTGAAGACCAGAGCCTTATTCAATGGGCAATGGAGTTAGAGCTTTGAGAGTGCATTTTGTAGAGGCAGCCAGTCGGCCTCGAAATGCATCGATATAACATGTAAATTCTCTTGCGCCTCATGCAGATCGATTACTTCTTTGAAGGGAAGCTCCATGGAGATCTTGGTCCCATACTTGAGCTGAAAGAGAAGTTGCGCTATCTGATGTGTGATGCCTTCAATGTCCTCAGTAGTGGGGGTTGGATGAAATTCTAAAAAGTAGATAAATCCTGATGTTTTTCCTTAATCTTTGTTGCAATGTGCTCCATTGTGGCCACCAAATCATCAGAGAGAAACGGGGAGGGCAAGCCCATTTGAGTCAGTTGGAAGAATTTCATCCACATACTGTTCATAGTCTGACTTAGTGTTGCTGAGTAATTGCTGGCATGAAGGATGGCCACGACTTAGTGTTGTTGAGTAATTGCTAGCATGAAGGATGGCCACGTGACAATGGATGAATTCTTTCACCTTCTTGTCTGCTAACCTTCGATCTTCAATCCCTACATTCACCAAGTCTTCATTTTCCATCGTGTCTAACTTGTCTAGCAACTTCTCCACCTCAGGAACCCTCTTCAAAATGAACTGTGGAAACTGTTCAATCGTTCCATGTACCTCCCTACTCAAACTTGCCACTTCTGCCATGAATTGAAGCGCTGGCTGAAGAGTCAAACAAAAAGACTTGACTCTCTCTCAGTAGGAGATATATAATTGTTGGGCTACTAAAAGGAGATTTGATTGAGGAGCAAGGGGTTAGGGAGGATTTTTCAAAAGACCAATTTCCATCTCCCTCGACCCAACATCCTGCATCAACTCTTCAATTTTCTTGTTTGTTGCAGAGAGCTGTCCCTGCAGAGTTTTCAACTCAGCGTCCTTGCTTCACAATATTTCCTCAGCTTGGCTTTGGGTTCCATATTCTTTTTCTAGAGAGAGCTTTACTTCTTGGATCTCCTTTTTGAGCTGAACTTGTTTTCCCTAGAGCTCCTGATCCTTTTACTACATTTCCTGCTCTAATTGAAGTCACTATTACCTATGCTCTTCAGTTTTGTGTTGCATTTCTCCCTCTACCTGAGCCAACTGGTCTTGTAATTCTTGGTTTTTCTGTTGTAGTCTAACAACTAGGTTGGGATTGAAGGACTAGAACTTTGCAAGTTCCACCCGGACTTTGGCACTTTCCTCTTGCGCTTGTTGAGATATTCGTGCAATTTTAGAATCCATATCTTTTTCCTTTTTCATTAGGACTTCCATCCTTTCCTTAACATTCTTGAGTTCCTCTTCCTTTTTCTTCAGTTGGCAACTACGTTTGAGAAACTCGATAGTCACCACTCGTTGGTTTTCCTCCATCAGCTCAACTTTGTCTTGCGGTCGGGCTACGCACAGATCGATTCCCACAACATGGATAGCATAATCCTCATGTTGCATCTTTCCTTGTGGTTTGATGGTGTTCAGAGTCATGGTTGCAAAATGCAATGACCCCTGAACTTCATTGAAAAGGGTCTGCACACATGGCTTAGCAAGCTTTGTTGCATCTTTTTCTTTTCTCTTTTGGACCCTAATAGCCTGTGTTGCTTTAGTTTTGTTGCTTTTCTGCATAAATTATGTTGGTGATTTAATCAACTCACCAGGGAAGGGTGCACTGGGAGGAAGAGAAAGAGGGAATGAGAGAGTTATGGTGTCAGATGACGTCTTCTTTGGCCGAGAGACCATTAATGGGGAGAACAGGGGAATGTTAGGCCAATATCCAATTTGGGAAGTGGCAGAAGGACTCATAGGGAGTGGTGACGAAGATGTAGAGGTAACCATTTGTTGGGTGATGTGAATCAGAGCCGACACAGTGGGATTAAAAGGATCTACCATGGTGGGTCCAGACTGGGTTGCGACAAAAGGTGGAATAGACCGCGAGGGAGTAAAAGCTAATTGTCTGATTTGGGAGAATTGGGAGAAACCTCTCGCGACTGTGGAAGCAAAAAAGGAAAGGTCAACACTTGAAGTAATGGGAGGAGCAGAGGCAGCAGGGGCAACCAAAGACTATGAAGTGAGAAGAGAGGGAGAGAAAGATACATAAGGTGTAGAGGACTTTGATCCTTGGCTCATTGCAGATTCTTGTGAGCCTTCTCCAAAAGTTGCATCCATGTGTGACCTCTTATTGGGTGGAGAATTGTCTGCCTCTATGACCTCCTATGGTTGTTGGGCTACTCTGGGTCTCTTCACAACCCATGCATGTGGTAGTGAGGCCTCCAACTGCGATGTAGTCACCTACACTCTCAATGGATCTTTGTTGGGATGTTCCATTGCTTTTCCAACTTTCTGTGCTTGATCCTTTTTCACCTCTTTTCTCTTCACTATTTCCCTTGCTTCCTCTAGGTCTACATCCTCATCATTGCTTGCATTAGTATCTTCATGCCCTATGTTCCATAGATCATCAAATCTTTCATCCTTGTCTGTCTCCTGGAACAGGGCATCAAGGCATTTGGTCTCCTGACGATAAATCCAGAAGTCTGCAATTTTTTTGGTACTCCATTGCCATTGCTTGACCAATCGATTATGAAGGGTGGCCCCCATTTTAAGCTTTTCATTGGGATTCTCCAAATGGAAATATAAAGAGAGCCATGGAGACCTCCTATCTTCAGTAGGAACATAGGCTAGGTCCACAAATAAATCATCTTAGTCAGACTATGAATTCTATTGAGCTTCCCAGTAAGGTCGGGAGCTATGAGTCACTTTAACGTTCAGTTCTGCTAGATCATTATCAAGATTATATTGCCATTTTTCATGAATTAATACCAGCCCTAGATGAGCCAACTTTTCCTCTAGCATACCATGTGTTTTCTTCTTTAACATTATCATCGTTTTGAATCTGAAAGCGAAGAAGAAAAAACCTTTCAGCTTCTTTCCTCCACAGAAGTTGACGTCGATAATTGCCAGTTGTCAAAACACCTCAAGGGCCAAAACTCTATTTTTAACACATACTAGGAGTCAGAATGGATCCTTGGTAAAGCCATGCAACCTAACGAATGTGAAATCCTCCCCAAGAACCAATCGTACGGAGGAACAAAACTCTGCATCCACCCTATTTGCTCGATGGAAAGCCAATAAATCTTGCCGTCCTCACTGAAATCTTGCAAAATCGGAGTTAAGAAACACTCGAAAAATGCATAGTAATCATAAGTTGTAGAAAGGAGGGGAGTCCACATAGAAACCAACCTTCTTTCCCCATTTTCACTAAAAATAGCCAAACCCATACGGTTTCTAAAGAAGTCAGGGTTCTAGTGTAAAAACCTGTGAGCAAGGAGAGAAGAAAACCTGAACCTATGTTGCATTTGGTAATCCTTGATTTGGTTTAGCATCTCCTAAACAATGACCTCTGCGAAGTCATACCAAAATAGAGAATGTTGTCTTCTCAACTAAAAACCTAGACCCATTTGAAACTCCTAAACATACCGATCATTGTCCATGCCACAAATAAAATCCATCATAGAGAAGGCATCCTGCAAGTCGGAGTTGAAAGCATTGTGCATGACCAGAATCTGTGGCAACTTTGCTACATCTTCCTTAGGCCTTTTAGTTTTCTGGTTATAAAATTATAGAGCATAATCTTTGGTCCTCTAGGACTCTTCCCCGCCTTCTATAGTGAATGTTCCCATCCTTTCTGCTCTAGAGCTCCTTCTGGTAGGGATGCATAGCATATCCCTGATAGTGTCCATGTTGATCATAACTCTTAGTTTTCGGTCTTCAATGGCGCTAGTATCTAGGTTGAAATGTTGAGCGCACTCGTGAACTAGTCCCGGGCAGTGATGCACCAAGGGGACCATATACTGTAGGAGACTGCAGAACCATAGCTCGCACGCCAAAGATTGTTGGTTATTAGCCTGTTTCATTCTCTTGCAAGCTACTTCCCTAAGACTCTTAGGGTTAGTTTTAAGGATAGGGTCATGAATGTTATCCCATTCTTCCGCTATCAGGGCTTGGTTCCTGTGAGCTTTCTTTTCCATGACCCGCATGTGGATCCACTTTGGCTTCTTCAGTATCCCAGGCGAAGCATAAGAGATGTTATCAAAAATGTTGGCCATTGGTGCTACATGCATGGCATCAAATAAGCTTTGGGCTGCCTCTCCTTGTGCTTCCATTTAAGGATTCTGGGCCATTTTAGGATTTTGTAGACCTTTGTGATGCTCAACCTTTCTGCAACTCACTTGGGTTCTTTTGAAAATTTTGCACTCAAAGCTCTTCACAATGAACAACGTACTCAGAAAACTCTTCATAGTGTTGTTCTTTCACATGCAACACTTGGAGTTGTAGACAACAGTTTCCTTTTTCTAATAAATTCGGCATGTACCACCAATTCTTTCGTTCATGTGAAATGAATTCCTTACGTTTTGAAAAGACAACAATTCATAATGACAATTAGTTATTATGTCCTACGACACCATTTCTTGGGAAATTGAGTTGACGATTGAAGGCATACAAAACCTTTTGCATTGTTTGCAATTAATAACTTAAAAATAATGATTAGGCAAAAGGCGTAACAAGTACACAAAAAGATTTGAGTTCATCCTTGGAGAATGAAAAATGTCCACAATGTGACACATTAGCACTTGACCATGTGGACTATCACTTGGGACTACCATCGGTTTTAGCTAATTAATTACTTCTTAACTCACAACAAAAATTCATACACAATAGACACAATTGGGTGGGATTCTCGAGTTTTCTCTTGGTGGGATTTTCGAGTTGGCTCTTGATGGGATTTTTGAGTTAATACCTGATCAACATCATGCTTATCACATGCATTGTACCTTGTCTTATTCTATAAATAGACTTAAATACAACAACATGAATTGCACTTGGTAATTGGGACAAATTGGCATTTGGTAATTAGAACTAGAGATAGGCGCAATGAACACTCCAATTAGGCTTACTAGCAATAGGTTGTAGGTAGCTTTCCTCGAGGAAATTTCTAGTAGGCATCTTAAACGCATGACAAAGAACATGCATTCTTTGGAAATTATAGCAATGAAGTGGGTACTGGGGAGGGATTGCATAAAATATGAGGATAAATATAGGATAAATACTGACATGTGCTCTCATTTCATTGCCTCTTTGCTTGACATACAGGTACCCAAGTAGATGATCCTGCGACTCATAATGGAAATCTTTCCAAAGCACTACCTGAAAGGCCTTGGAAAAGTTGTGACGAATGCAGTGTATGGCCTTGGTCTCCCCACAATGAGTGATCTCCATAGACACATTGAAGAGGATGTAGTGGTGACATGAGTGCCATTCCTAAGCGGATTCCATATTATGATGATTGGAGAGCACTGCCAGAGAGTTTCTCATGCTTGCCACTTCCTATTGTGATGCTACAACGTTGTGTTCTATGACATGGAGTGGTACATCGACTTCAGAAATCTGGTTTTCCCTCCACTGCTTGCCATTGTTATTGTTGATGCTCTTGTTGCCATTCTCATTGCACCTGTCACTGCTCAAGAGGTTATTTATGTGATTGTTCCTGATGTTACTGATGCTGATGCTACCCTAGTTTAAGAATGAACTCTTTTCTCCTATTTTTTGTATATATTCCTCTAAAGGATTTTAATAAATATACTCAAAAAATTTCTTAGCATACATATATACTCAAAAAGCATGCCTGAGAGCCATTTTGGAATTGTAATATCAAAGTATATATTATCGTATAATGAATATACAACTCTTTTATCAATTTTCTGTCTCTTTTGCTTTCTCTACTTCTTGCATTATGGGTTTTGTTTAGAAAGAACAGATGAACAAAAAAATAAAGGAAATTTACATAATTACATATTTACACTAGTAAAATGATTAATGAAGCTTAATTGAACAATTTGAGGTGAATTTCGTTAACTGGAATTCCCAATGCTTCTTTTTCCATATTTTCTTATTCAAATGTGTTATGTTGCTTGCATTGAAAAATTCGAAAAGGGCCTTCCCATGGAATATCAAATTTTCCATGTTGGCTAGGCTTTGCGGTCCTCTCGTTGAATTTTAGCACTAAGTCTCTATATTTAAGACCCTAGTGGAAGGTCTTCTTATCAAACCCACCTTTTAACTACTTGTCAACAGCTATTCATGGTTTTAAGGGCTTTTTCTCTTTTCTCCCGCACCTCCAGCAACTCAGCCAACTAGACCTCCATGGCTCCATTTTGTTCAACCTCTAGAGACTTGAGCAACTATAGTGAAGGATTTTCCATGGAGACGAGCAATAGTGCTTCCTTCATGTATATCATCTCATACGGTGAAGTCTTAAGGAATTGCTTAGGAGTTATTCGGTCTACCTAGAGCGCTGCCCGAAGGTTCTTATGCCACTCTCTTTGATGCTCCGACTCGATTCTTTTAATGAGTCAGACTAAATTTTTATTAGTTGACTTGGCCAAACCATTTCCCTATGGGTAGTAGTTTGAAGATGTCTTTAGAAATATGCCACTTTCAAGTGAAAATTGACATACCTTTGAACCTAGGAAGGATTTCGCATTGTCAAAGATGATGGTCTTTGGCGAACTGAACCTTGTTGCCAGTTCTTTGAGAAAGTTCACAATCTCTACCTTCGTCGCATTCTTCAGGGGCATGGCCTCGGTCCATCTGGTAAAGTAGTCTGTAGCCATGACGATCCATTTTTGTCCAGCACTGGAGGTGGGATTAATCATCCCGATAAAATCAAGGCTTCGTTGTGCAAAGGGTTCATCAACCACTATTAGATTGAGAGGCATTGCTGAGTTTTTGCTTCTTGTGAAGAATTGACATTCCTTGCAGGCCTTAACTAGAGAGTGTGAGTCATTGAATAGTGTAGGCCAGAAATATCCGACACACATAATTTTGATGGTGGTGGTCTTTGCAGAGAAATGTCTGCTTGTGGGATTGTCGTGAAAAATGTCTAGAATTCTTTTCACTTGCTCTAAGGTGACGCACCACATGAGAATGCCATTTAAGTTCCTTTTGAAAAGGACTCCTTTGATGAGCGCATATCCTCTATTTTGCAATCTATAGAATATTCTCTTATGAGAAGGGAGGCCGGTCAGATATTTCCCAGTTTGCATAAATCTCATTCTATTTGCCAACTAGCATCCTTCAGACTCAAGTTCATTCGTTAGAACCAGCTCAGGTTGTTCCTCCTCAGCTGCAACTTTTTTGTCATGTGTTAGATACGCACACAATCCTCTTCCCTACATGGTCTTCGTGGGCCTTATCTCAATGTCATATTTGAGGATTTTAATAATCTAGTTGGCCTTTTTTTCTGTGATTTTTTTTTCCATAATGTATTCGCACACACTAGAATGAGCGACATATACAACCACCTTGTTGCAAGATATAAGGTGTCAGAACTTCGTGAGCCCCTTAACAATGGTGAATGTTTGCCTTTCAATAAAGTTATAATTCGTCTCATAATCCTTTAAGGTCCAGGAGTGGAAGGCTATTAGATGTTCTCCCTTTTCTTCATCATCCTTTTGGGTCAGAACAATAGTGATACTGGATCTGCTACAGATTACATACATTATGAAGTCCTTTGATAGGTTTGGGTTTACCAGAACAGGAGCTAAAGAAATAGCATCCTTAACCTTCTCAAAGGCTTCTCTGGCCTCTTTTGTCCATTTGAAAAATTGATCCTTCTTGAGCATCAGGGTAATAACTCTAATTAGTCCTACAAAATCATAAATGAATTTGCTCACAAAATTTACCTTTCCTAGAAAGGACTGAACTCCCTTCTTGTTGATTGGTAAGGGAAGCTCCCTGATTGCCTTTACCCACTCTAGGTCAATTGCAATTCCATCTTTGGACACCACGTGTCCCAATAGTTTTCCTTGCAGAACTCTGAAAACACATTTTTTTGGGTTAAGGGATACCCCGAACTCTTGACATATTTTAAAAACCATTTCTAGATGGTCAAAATGATCATCTTTAGAATTAGATAATATAGTTAGATCATCTAAGTAGATTAAGATAATCTTGTTGATCAATTCTCTGAAAGCAATATCCATTGCCCGCTAGAAGGTAGCTCCCACATTTGAGAGGTCGAAGGGCATCCTCACATAAGCGAACATTCCCCACTTGGTAGTGAATGTTGTTTTGTGTTGGTCTTCCTCTTTTACTTGGATCTGGTTCTAAGCGGAGAAGTTGTCCAACAGAGAAAACATTTCCAAGCTAGCCACTATTTGCAAGATAGACTCCATGGAGGGCAATGGGTAGTGGTCCTTCAGGGATGCTTTGTTCAGGTCCCAAAAGTCAACACACAAGCAGATGTCTCCATTATTTTTCTAGACAAGAACCAGGTTGGAAACCCATGTGCTATGCTTGATTGAGAATACGATCTGGGATTGAATCAGCTTTGTCTACTCTTGCGCCATCAATGCCTCAATCTTTGGATTTACTGGTCTCTACTTCTGGAAGATAGGTTTTTCTCCCTCCATCAATTCTATAGTATGCTAGATGATTTCAAGATCATATCCCTTGAGTTCATCATACAACTAGACCACTACTCCATATTTTTCACAAAAATGGATGAGCCTTTCTTTATCATGCTATGGGATATCCTTTCCGACCTTGATCTTCCTTCTGTCCCCAACCTGAAGATCCACATAATTGCTTTTGTCCACTATAAACTTCCTCTTGTCATTCCTTGCATTGTCACAATTGAATAGGTTTTCGAGAGTGACCAGTCCTTTTGGAAGATTGTTGGACCTCAACTGAATAATTTTCCCTTCATAGGCCTCGACAATTTTTGATTGGAGTTGCTCAGTTGCTCAATTAACTCTCTTGACTACTGGATGAATGAGACAATGTGTTCATCACTTTCAAACACTTTCTAGCTCTAGTCATTATCTAGGATTACTGGTCAGACAATCACTTGCACAGAGTGTACGTTATCAATTAGGTTGGAAATAGGGTCAAATTAAGATTTGTTTGTTGCCATGCAATCCACAACTGTATTTTTCTCTATGGGCACTATTTGGATATTGAAGGCTTTAAAGCTCTCAATTAGATCCCAAAATCTATGCCTATAAGATCTCATGCAGACATTCTTGGCTACAAAAATCCCTTAGACTTGATTGACTACTAGCTTGGAGTCTCCGAACACCATTATTTTTTTGACACCCATCTGTTCTATAAGACTCAAACCTTGCACTAGGCCTTCATATTCAACTTCATTGTTCGAACAAGAAAATTGAAAGCAAAAAGAACCGAGGGTCTTTTCATTGGATGGGGACATCAAACATATCCTAACTCCTACACTAGCTTTACATCTTGCTCCATCAAGATGCAACGTCCATAGCTTTGCGGCTTGACCACCCTCAAATTCCTTCATGACCTTTAGAATCACTTGATCTTCATCGTAGATGACATAGGTTCCCAATCCAGTGGCATGATAATTTCTGAAAGGATCAATGTCTATATATTCGCTCAAGAGGACCTCTTCTTGATCAATTTGGTCTTTGATCACCTTCTCATCCTCTAGTAGCTTAGTACAATACATTTCCTCTTTGGTGATAGATGTATGAGCGGCCTTAAAGTTGACCATGGCTTCATCTATGACTTTCTCCGAATGTAGAGGTTCAGACACTGTCTTCATTTTAGCTCCATTTTTGGTCCTGAGGATCAAGTGTGACCAATCCAAGGAAATATATCCACTTATCTTGGAAGTGAATTCCTGAGATAAGCAAAGATTGAACAATGGGGGAGCATCTATGATCACGGTATCTTGTGGAACTATGATGCTAGGGTAGGAGAATAGAGTCAAGGGGAGGTTCTTAATGACACCTACAGTTTCAACCTTATTCCCATCAAGTTGCATAACTCCTCTATTTAAAGTTTCATGGTTAAGTCCTAAGGCTTCAGCTATCTGCTTGGGCATGACTGTGGTACTAGCACCAGAGTCAATCATAGAATTGTGCAACAACTTCTTACCCACAATGAGAGTCAAGAAGAAGTGTTTTAGTTTAGGCTTACCTTTAATTTTTGTAGAAGCTTCCTCTCCACTATTTGTGAGAACTTTAGCATGAGGTGGAGAATCGACGACCTTCCCTTTGGAGGGTTGCTTTGTTGGCTCCTTGTTGGTATCTTCGAGTAGGGCTTTCTACATCAATGACTTCTACTCCAAAATAGCTAAGATACCCCAAAGAGATACATTAGCAGAGGATTTATTCAATTTTTCCACCACATTGAATGATAACAGATTCAAAGGCTTCTGTTCCTTAGCCCTTGTTATAACAATCTCCTTTTGTAGCTGAAATTGTTGTGCAATTGCGGAGGTACTAGGAGTTTTGTCGGGGACACTTTTGGGCTGCGAGATGACTGGTTTGCCTGTGAATCTCCTCTTTGAGAAAATGTTGCAATCAAATTGCACTTGTGGGGCCTTTGATGTGGATGCATCATTTGCAAACACCGCCTCTTCTTCTTCCATCCATGAGAAGAGCGCGTGATCAGGAGCTATATCTGTCTCTTGCTCCAGGGACATTCCTTGCATTTTCACTGTGAGTACCACATTTTCCATTTGTGAAAAGGAATATACATAATCTCCTGAATATGACGCCATGCCTTGACTGTGCTGTTCTACCACTTTTTGTTGTAGATTGCCACACAGACAATTTTGGGGCATATGTGCTTCATTGCATAGGAGGCACCAAGGATTGATATCATCAACAAGATTATTTTTCCCTACTACCAACTCTCTATTTGAACTTGATTGAACATTCCCCAATGGAGTAGGCATTGACACTATCTGACTATTTGTTTGAGCCTGAGGATTCATGCGCACACCTCCTTGGAACTAATTTTGCTAGTAGGAAGATCTTCCACCTTGATAATTTTGGTAAGTTGGCTTTAGAGGCATGGACTAGTTTTGCTTGATCTTATTTATTTCATTTGAGATTCTCCTCAACAACTCCTTGACATCGCTCATCTCATCTTGTTATACCACAGTGTTGTCTCAGAACCTGTAGCAACTGTTTTAGTCTCTTCCTGCGAACCCACAACAACTGTTCTTGAACTTGTTTGTGTTTTATCTACAAAAACTAAAGTAGAAGGAACAATATGACTTGTACAAAGATATGAGGTGCCTACTTTCACACCTTTTTCTACTATTAAGGCACCTCTTGAAACCTTCCAATTTTTATCATTAAAAGTAATTGTACAACCTTCATCACCTAGCTGCCCTGTTGAAATTAAATTCCTACTCAACCTTGGAACGTGCCTTACCTCTTGTAGTAGCCAATGATTCCCATTCTGCAACTTAATTCTTCCCTTTCCAACAATTTGACAAGGTTCATTATCTCCCAAATAAACCAGCCCAAAATCCCCTTGGACATAATCAAGAAAATAACTTCTATGGGGCGTAGCATGAAATGAGGCTCTTGAATCTAGAACCCATGAATCATCAGGATTATCAAGGGAAATAATCAAAGCATCCTTATCGGATTTGTTACTTACCACATTTTCCTCTTTACTTCCTTCCTTTTTGTCTCCTTTATTTTTCCATGACTAGTAATCTTTCTTTAAATGACCCAGCTTACCACGGTACCAGCAATCCCTCTTGTCTCTAGATTGGGACCTTTTGTCCTTTTATTTTCCTCGTGAATTCCCACGACTTCTAGAATTGTTTCCTCTCTCCTTTGTTCTACCCATACTTTCTGCATTCAAAACACTACCTAATGTGGATGTTCCACTTGAGCTTTTCCTCCAAATTTCCTCACTCAAAATAACACCAACAACATCATCAAATTTAAATGTATTTGAACCAAAAACATAATTTCTAACAACCATTACCAAGCTATTCCAGCTTCAGGCAAATAACACAGAATCAAAAGAGCCATAACTTCTTCATCAAAGTTTACATTTACAAAATATAATTGACTGGTAACCTTATTAAACTCGTTTAAATGATCAACAACTGACCCACCTTCTACCATTTTCATATTAAATAAATGCTTCGTAAGAAATACCTTATTCGAAGTGGAAGGATTTTCATATAACTTCATCAGGGTTTCCATCAACTCTTGAGTTGTCTTTGCTGTTGTAATATTGAATGCCACCGATTGTGCCAGGCATAAATGAATGGCTCCTAGTGCCTTTTTGTCTAGAAGATTCCAATCCTCATTATTCATTGTTGCTGGTTTCTTGGCTATTCATTCCAATGGCCTCCATAAATCCTTCTAATAGAGATAATCCTCCATCTGCATCTTCCATAACTGATAGTTCTACCCATTGAATTTATGTACCTTTAATTTACCCTCATTTTCCATTGCTCCCACTTAACCGTGAGACTCCCACTCAACCATTAGACCTTGCAGATGATAATCAAACACAACTTGCTCTGATACCACTTGTCAGGAATTTCATGCAAAAAATATCAATTAAATGCAAATAAAGATTAAACAGAGGAATGAAAAAAACATAAATAATAACAAGAGACAATTTTTAAAGTGGTTCACCTAAACTCGGGCTACATCCACCAACATAGAGTCCAATATTATTATCCAGTAAATCAAACCGATTACAACCAACAATCCTTGCAACTCAATACCGCTCCAAATGCTACAATACAATATCAACGAAAACCCTGACCCTTAGCCATTTTATCAAGACTTATGTCAGTTACAAAATAGGATTTCTTTTATGTCATCCAATAGAAAAATAACTCTTGATGCCTTTATAAAATAATAAAAAATGTGTGAGGTTTTGGGGGCACTTCCCCCGAGCCCCTGGACCCCACAAGGGGCATTGTCCCTTGACCTCGTCTTGGGGGCACTGCCCCCAAACCCCCATTAAATAATTTGGGGGGAAATCGTGCCGATAAAAGTGGGGAAAATTTAACCTTCGAGTATGATTAGGCTCCATATAACAATAGTACACACATAGAGACAATGTAGTTTGATACCATGAACTGACATCGTTTTTGGTTTTTTGATTGTTTTATGATTTTTTTTGATTTTTCAAAGGTTATTTGAATGTTTTAATATTTTGTTGAATATTTTAATTTTTTGTATTTTTGTGATAATTTCCTCAGATACCATATGTAAGATCCTTTTGAAACCTTAGGTCAAAGATTACCCCCAATCTAGAACATGACTAGTTTTTTATGAAAGGATGGATATGATAAGTGGTTTGATGCTAACTGTTTAATCAGTCTCAAGCTATGAGAGGGGTGAGAAAGATTTTATTATGAAATGAACCAATGCTCAGGTTATTATAGAAGGAATCAGATAGAGTAGTGATAGATGGTAGAGTGGAAGTCGACTACACATGGCGCTTTGCTTGGTTTTCACTATAGGACATATTTTTTTCTTTCCCTTTTCTTTTATGTTTTTCCATTTTTTGATATTTTTTAATGCAATGGGATCTCCAAAGGTCATGTATAGTACTTCTGAAGGTGTATGCTATTGATAGGATTAGATAGCAGTTCACCCTCAGGAGTAGCCAGTTGTAGGCACCAGATCTGCATGTTATGGTGATAATATAAGGACCTAACCAATTAGGCTCAAAATTTCTTGGTTTTTCTCTTTCTTGTTGGTTTTTTGGATTCTCCTTCAAGACCAAATTACCAATGTCAAAGTTTTAGACCTTGAATCTCTTTTTGTAGCTACGTTTTAAGTGATTTTGATATGTCTATAAGTGGACCAACGCAGTTTGTCTTCTTTCATCCAATAGTTCTAGCTCATGTGACCTAGAGATTTGGTAATATTCATCATCATTGAAATTATGCATGGAAACACTTAAGGATGGGATCTTGAACTCAATTGGTAGGATGGATTCAAAACTGAAGATAAATGAATAAGGTGTTGCACCAACAAGAGTATGAATGCTCATACAATAAGCCCATAAGGCTGAATTTAGTTGTATATGTCAGTCTCAACCAACATCATTGATAATATTTTTTAGGATTTTCACAATGGTTTTATTAGATGCCTCTACTTAACCATTACCTTGGGGAAAATATGGAGTGGTGAAGTGGTATCTTTCACATAATTCCTTGACTTCTTAGTTTTTGAAGGCATGCCCATTATTTGTTACTATGGATAAAGGAACACCATACCAGTATATGCTATAGTTTAGTATGAACTTTGAAATTTGTTTACTAGTGATATACGTCATTGGTATGGATTCAATCCATTTAGTGAAATATTTTGTTGTAGTGATAATGAACTTGTGTCTATATAGGCAAATGTAGGTTGAATATTCCCAATGAGGTTGAGTCCCATTAAGAGAAAGGCCAAGGTGAGGTAAATGGATGGAGTCCCTACGTTGGTGCATGTACCAGATCATCGTGGATTTGAAACTATTGAAATTTCTTCGTGAAGTAATATTCTTCATCTTCCATTGTGTAAACGATGATTTTGGTTTTCCCTTCTTGCAATGCTTTGGTCCTCCTAGGGTTTTTCACCTAAAAGGAGAAAGGGGATGGAAAGGGTTACCAAAATGCAAGGGTTTACACTCAAATTCTATGTTAATGAGGTGCCTAATTAAGATGTACTAATGCACTAATATGAAATTGAAATGATTTAATGAGGAAAAACTATGAAAATGTAAAGTGCTGGAAAACACATTGTGATATGCAAAAATACCTAAGAAATGCAACTATATGAAGAAATAGCAGAATAGAATGGAAGAGGTGCACTTGGAATCAAAAGTTTGAAGTTGAAAGATTCTGGAATTCTGTAAAAGTTGACTAAAATGTTGACATGGACACTTAGGCCAGGCTAGGCAACTTAGTCCCAGTTTTAGGAAACTTTATCAGAACGAGAATCTGCCAAATGGGTGTTCAGAAATATCAAAATCCATTTTTAGGCTAGGAAGCAGGACTAATTCACCCCTAGTGGTGACTTAGTCCTCCTATAGATCTTAGGAAATTTAGGACATAATCTTGTAGTCTCGGGTCTACACTTCCTTTTTTGATAGGTGTTTGTACTTAATTTTGTGAAAAATGGGGCAGAAAGTCTCTCCAAACTTTAAATAGGATGATGTTGACTTGATTGAATTGATGCACTTTTTGATCACTTTTCACCATCTATTGCTTGACAAATCTACATACAAAAGTCACATGCAAAAGAGGAAAAATGGTTGAGGATTAGAGAATAGGGGTTTGCCTTGGTCAAACCCCACTTTGGTAATCAAACCCTAAACAATGAAATAAAATGAAATGAGTATGATAAAAGATAACATGAAAATGAAAATGTCATAAACTTACCACACCATTATGCTCAAATTTGAAGATATGCAATGAAGAAAAAAATAGCTTACTTAACAATGCCTGATTTGCTTGAATGCTTAATGAGTGCAAGAGATAGATGAATGAGGAAAGATTGCTTGAATGAATTAGGAGATGTAAAATGAGATGAAAAACCCTTATTTATACTTGATTTTACTAAAATTTTCTGAAAGTAACACATCACAAGCTGGCCTCAAGGGTTAGAGGATAAAATCCTGCTAGAAATTTAAAATTATTTTGAGTTTTGTGCCAAAAAGGACTAAGTCGCCCCTATGGGTGATTTGGTCCCACTTGAGCAAGTTAAGTGGGTGTAAGGAATCTCAGGGCATTAAAAGTTTTCTAACGAGAATATCCTCAAAAACACACTTAAAAATAGTAAGAAAGTGTACTAAGGGGTCATTTAGACATGAGAAAGGGTTGAATTAATAAAATTAAGCCTAGAAAAGTGTGAAATTTTATTACAAGACTTTACAACACTTCAAAATAAGACTTAATAAGTGATGAAAAGGTTATTTTTAGGTGAATTATAATGAATAGAGTCTAGAAAAGTGTAGAAATGTCTTACAACACTTCACAACACCTTTACAAGACACCATAATTTGAATGTTTAAGCCACATTATTACATTAAATCAAGACAAAATCAAGCCAAAACCCATTAGAAGGACTCAAGTGAGTGTAAAAATGTCAACTATACATTTTTTGGTGACACATTAAGCCCCCACTTTAGTGAGAGGATGAACTTGCTTCAAACTCTCACTAAAGTAGCTCAACATGCACATCGAGAGGGATCCTAATGCTCTCACATTGGTAAGCTAAAATAACAATAACCAAGAGGGATGATCAAGCCTCTAGGATCAAGTTCTCATGGAAAACCAAAAATAAGAACAAAAGAACGCACATGATGATGAAAATGAATGGAAGCTTCGATTGTTTGTCCAGCTTGTTGTGGATTAGATCTAGGCTGATTATTTAAAAATGAGGATGCATACTCACTCTGGGGCGACAAAACTCATGGTGGTCCACTGGGTGAGAAAACCCAAGTATACTCACTCTAGGGCCACAAAACTTCTGGTTATCCACGAGGTGAGAAAGCCCAAAAGGTGAGATACATAAGCTAGTTGGCATGCACTCACAAACACAAAGGTTTCTATGGGGAAATTCATGCCACTAGATGGGCTTCCCACTCAACCATATCAAAGTGATACCTCCTGATAACTTTAACAAGGTGCCACAAAAGAAAATGTCGGTTCGTGCTTCATGAGACAAGAAAAGCTTCGTATGCTTAGAACCCATGAACAAATGCAAAGGGAACCACAGGCATGCAAGCTGTGTTATGCAAGGTGGAAAAAAATGAAAAAATAAAATGTTAAAGGTGTTCAAAGGAGTCTTGTCAAGTTCATGCAAGGTGTATCACTTAGGGAAAATTGTGTCTAATGTCTCCAAGATAGGACCAATCAAAGAATAAAATATTCAAAACTTAGGGGATGCAGTGTGTTGCATTAGGCCACTGAGAGGAATGTAATATGCTAAGATAGATCACACTTGTGAAGGACATCACACCCAATGTCATTGACAAGGTGATGAATGCATCGTATGAAGTAACAAGGCTGCACTAAGAATGCAAGAATGTAATATAAAATATGGTAATATATGCGCCCACTTTTAAGGAATTGCTACATAATGGTCTGAGAGCAATTACTTTAAAGTAGCAAAGGAAAAATAATACATGAGAGCCACCTTGAAAAACCCCTATGCCAAGTCATATGTTTCTAAATTAAGTTGCTTCATGTAAACAAAAAAGAGAACAAAAGAAAGGGAGTTTCCCCCCAGAAAGGAACACACCAAACACATAAGGGATCTATGAATTTGGGGTTAGTATGTTCGTTGTTGCAATATTTTTATGAAAGAGCTTGGAATTGTCATCATTCCCCAAAGCACATGGAACTGGAAGAATGACATAAAGAGAGCGAAAACAAAGGAAAAAAAAAGTCCGCTTTGGGTAAACATGGAAGAGACATTGCAGTCTCAATGCCTTGCATCGTCCCCAAAAGGAAAATACAAGAAAAAAGAAAACGTAAAAGGTGAAAAGGAAAAGCTTTTGGATCAACATGAAGGAGACATTTCAGTCTCAATACCTTGCGTCATCCCCAAAAAGGAAAACACAAGACAAAGACAAAAAGAAAAGGGACCATTTGGGTCAACTTGGAAGATACATAGGGTGTCTCAATGCTTTGTGTCATCCCCAAAATGAAAACACAAAACAAAAATGAAATAGACAATGCATGACATATAAAAGAAGATATGTACAAATAGAAAAGTGTATAAAGAGAGAGCACATCAAACACATGATACAGGGGAACACAATACACACATACAAAGAAAGACAATTAAATGCAACAAAGACAAATGCAATTCAACCATCTAACAAGTCATCCGCCTCCCATTCATGTTCAGTGTATTGCGAGGGCAGTTGACTGTCCAAAGGAAGAATTGCAAGTGCCGAACTAGGAGATGTACCAGGTTCTTCACTTGGTATAGAAGATTTATCATTTAAGCTCATGGTAGATGAAATAAAGAGTTTAGATTGTTATGCACTTCTTCATCTATTCTTGTGATCTCCTCATCATCATCATCATCAAGATTGATGACGATAGGAGGACAAAGGGTTATTTCCAAGGAAGAAGGTATCAAAAGTTGGGGTTGTTGAATTTGTTCATTTTGTTGTGAGGGATGGACTGTATTATCTTATAGTGGGTCAAGGGAAAGAGGGTGGTCATCTATTTATTTTTTCAAATGAGGAGGTTGAGTTTCTTTATATTCTTCTATGTGAGATTGATGAGCAAGGAGGCGACGACGACGTTAATGCTCCCTAGCACTACAATTGTCTTTTATTTTGTTTTGAAGTTGATGAGGTGTAAGAGCGGGGTGATCCATCATAGGTTCCTTTTCTTTTGGAGGGGGGAGAATTGAAGAAACTGAAGATGGGTCAATCACTTTCTCTTTAGCTTTATACACTTGTTTAATGCGGGGAGGTATGATAGGATTGGTTTCATTTTCCCATTGTCATTTAAACTATGGTGGGGAAGTGTCTAAGGGTGGTTGTTCAAGAGGTTGTATGGTTTTTTCAATGTCAAACTCAAGCTGAAGCATGGTTTCATCTAGGATAGGTGGAGTAGAAGCAGATAGGAAAATGTTATGAAGAGACAACTCGACTATGTGTTTGGCTTTGAACTTTTGGTAGCTGATGAAAAATAAATCTTTATGGGGGGTTATGGGTTCCATAGGTGTGGGCTAAAAATATTCTAAGGAAAAAATACCTTTAGATGATAAAGGATTAAAGCCACTATGGTGTATGGTAAATATTTCATTGCCATGTGGAAAATTCAAACATTTGTGAACAACTGAGGGGACTGCTTTCATCAAGCAGAGCCAAGGATGACCCAGCCATAGATGAAATTGGTCTGATTGTGGAATAATAGAAAATGTTAAATCCAAAGTTTTGGGTCCTATTTGTAAGGGGAGTACATTTGATTTGATTGTAGGGCACAAAAAACCAGTATGTGTTTTAATCTATGTAGTTGGTTTGTTATAATCATCTTGATATAGATCATGTAATACTATAAATTATTTTGTGATCACATTCTCACCACATGTAGGATCTATTAATATCCCATTGGTGGGCTTATCATAGATTCGACTAGCTATGTAAAGAGAACCATCAAGAAGTTGTTTAAGTATATCTGTAGAAGAAAAAGTGATCAAGATTTTTGTTGGTTGGGACCTTACGAGGGATAATGTCTATCGCACCCACAAGTTCATTCATAGGAGTAACTTGGGCAACATTTGGAGTTATAGCAGGTTGTTCATTATTTGTATCAATGTTCATGACTTGAGGGTTTGAAGGTTCACTAGCCTTGACAAATGAAATATTATGTTTAGGCATGGGTTGGTAAAGATTTGTAAATGTTGGTTAGGAGGTGCAACAGACTTATTGCCTTGATCATGAGCACCTGCAATGGACAAACGACCTGAATCAATGAGGTCTTGAACTAAGTGTTTGAGATGCTTACATTGTTCAGTTTCATGGCCATTTTGGTGATGAAAATGGAAATAAGCATTAGGTTTAAAGGTAGGTGGTAAAGGCTTGGTGGTATCAAGTGGTTTAACGGTAGGCAAAGTGATCATTTATTGTTGGAGCAATTGGTTCATTGTATTATGAAGGGTATTAGGTAAGGGGGTGAATTGTCTCTTTAGGTCCCCTTATGTATAAGGCACTGTTGTTTTAATAGCTTCCACTTGATTTGGAACAAGTTGGGGGAGGTTGCAGAGAAGGTTGATTGAACTATAAAAAGCCTCGATTTGGTTTGTGAAAGTTTTTTGTTGTTTTGATTGTTTTTCTCAAACTTCTCAACTCGGTTAGAAGTGGACTTGGAATCACAACTTGAAATTGAGTTATGATAGTCACACAGGGTTGTGCATAAGTGCATGAACAAAGGGAATTTCATTGTTGTTAACTTATCCTGAAGGTTTGTGTGCAAGTTTTCAATAAACATCTTCTGCAGATGTGAATTGGGAATTTTGACATCAACTTGAGCATATAATGATTGATAATGCGAAATAAAGTTAGTTACTTTTTCATCAGTATGTTGTCTACATTGCTTTAAATCAGCCATTGTCTTCTTAAGAGTCATATGAACTTGGAAATGACTTACAAAGGAATCTACAAGGTCATTAAATGATCAGATGGAATGACTAGGTAAGTTTGAAAACCACTCTAATGCAGTATCTTTCAGGGTCCTAGGAAAAAGTTTAGCTAAGAGTTTATCATCAAGGACAAAATCACTGCATAAATTTGTATAAGCATTGACATGGTTAATAGGGTCTCCTTTTCCTCTGTATTTCTCAAACCTAGGCATTTCAATTCCTTGTGGCATATGAGTGCGTAAGATTTCAAGGGATAATGGACTACTATGGACATGATATGTTGGTGGAGCATTTTGAATTTGGCTAATGGTGGAGATTTGTTGTTGCCTAGATGAAACGGTGTTAAAGAGTTGTGTAATGATGATATCGGTATAAGTGGTATGAGGTGGAAGGGAAAATGGAGATGGAGTGTATGTAATGTGAGGTGAAGTGAAAGGGACACTGAGATGGGTGAAGGTGGAGGATGGAATGTTTGATGCCACAAAAGAACTAGGAATGCTAGTTGGAATTGCGAAAGGAGTCGCATGACTAACCTGTTACATAGTTGTTGTGACTTGAGGAGTGGTATAAGTTGGTATAGATGTTATGGTTGAAGGGGGAGGAATGTGAGGTCCTCCTTGGCTTGCGATGATGGTTGTTGATTGGGAAGTATTAGGAGCATGTTTATTGTATATCTCCACAATTCTCTTCATGACTTGTAAGCCATCATCACTTTCAATCAAACTATGAAGGTTTTATATGGTAGGTATGGCAGTGGTAGAAATATTTTCAAGAGACAAGTCCTATTGTATATGTGCAAAATCCTCATGAATACTAATCACCTTGTCTTGCGGAATGAAATTGTTTTATGTGTCAACATTCATAGGATGAAAAGGTGAAGGCATAGAAGTGGTATTGTCCATGCCTAATGCAACATTGTCCATACTAGGATTAGGAGCTCTAGAGAACCCAAGGTCTGCTACAAAAGTGTTATCACAGGAAGCCATGAGTCTAGAACTTTGTCTCACTAAAGTATTATCAATGGGGCACCAAACACTCATACAAGTACCACAAGAGATAGGGTGGATGCAAATGTAATGCAATATAGGATGAATGAAATGAAAAAAACAATAATTCTATAAATTGAAATAGAGATGCAGTACCAAAAAGAATAAATACAAAAAATACCCAAAAAATTTCAAAAAATGCAGTGCAAAATATGCAAAAGGACTAAGTCGCCCAAGGTGGCGATTTAGTCCCATTGATGATTTTTTTGTGTTTTTTCAAAAAATTTAAACGTAAATCTATGTCTTTCAGATGCACAAATGTAATTACAATATATAAATGTAGAATTTTTGTGTTTTTCAATGCAATAATGATGCAAAAGTGCAAGCTAATATGAAATTTTTCACTAATGCAATTGAAAACCCTAAGATGCACTTTAACTAATGCAACATGCAATGCAAATGAAACCTAGGATGCACTTAAAAATTAGAAAGGAACAATGTTCAAAAGAGTCAGGTTCACCAAAATGTAAATGATGATTTTGGTTTTCCCTTCTCGTAATGCTTTGCTCCTCCTAGGGTTTTTCACCTAAAAGGAGAAAGGGGATGGAAAGGGTTACCAAAATGCAAGGGTTTACACTCAAATTCTATGTTAATGAGGAGAAATTATTCCTAATTAGGATGTACTAATGCACTAATTTGAAATTGAAATTATTTAATGATGCAAAACTATGAAAATGTAAAGTGCTGGAAAACACATTGTGATATGCAAAAATACCTAAGAAATGCAACTTTATGAAGAAATAGTAGAACATAATGGAAGAGGTGTGCCTGGAATCAGAAGTTTGATGTTGAAAGATTCTAAAATTCTAGAAAATTTGACTGAAATGTTGATAGGGACACTTAGGCTAGGTTGGGCGACTTAGTCCCAGTTTCGGGAAACTTTGCCGAAATGAGAATCTACCAAATGGGTGTTCAAAAATTTCAAAATCAGTTTTCAAGCCTGGAAGTAGGACTAATTCGCCCCTAGTGGTGATTTAGTCCTCCTATAGATCTTGGGAAATTCAGGACATAATCTTGTAGTCTTGGGTCTACACTTTCTTTTTTGATAGGTGTCTGTACTTGATTCTATAGAAAATGGGGCAGAAAGTCTCTCCAAACTTGAAATAGGATGATATTGACTTCATTGACTTGATGCACTTTTTGATCACTTTTCACCACCTATTGCTTGAAAAATCTACATACAAAAGTCACATGCAAAAGGGGAAAAATGGTTGAGGGTTAGAGAATAGGGGTTTGCCTTGGTCAAACCCCACTTTGGTAATCAAACCCTAAACAATGAAATAGAATGATATGAGTATGATAAATAGATAACATGCAAATGCAAATGTCATAAACTTACCACACCATTGATGCTCAAATATGAAGATATGCAATGAAGAACTCCAATAGCTTGACTTAACAATGCCTGATTTGCTTGAATGCTTAATGAGTGCAAGAGATAGATGTATGAGATGAAAGATTACTTGAATGAATTAGGAGATGTAAAACGAGGTGAAAAACCCTTATTTATACTTGATTTTACTAAAATTTCCTGAAAGTAACACATCATAGGTTGACCTCAAGGGTTAGAGGACAAAATCTCGCAAGAAAATTTAAAATTATTTTGAGTTTTGTGCCAAAAAGGACTAAGTCACCCCTATGGGTGACTTGATCCCACTTGAGCAAGTTAAGTGGGTGTTGGGAGTTTTGGGGCATTAAAAGTCATCCAATGGGAATATCCTCAAAAACACACTTAAAAACGACCGAAAAGTGTATTAAGAGGTCATTTAGACACGAGAAAGGGTTGAATTAATAAAATTAAGCCTAGAAAAGTGTGAAATCTTATT
Organism: Sequoia sempervirens; assembly: GCA_007258455.2. Lineage (NCBI taxonomy): Eukaryota > Viridiplantae > Streptophyta > Pinopsida > Cupressales > Cupressaceae > Sequoia > Sequoia sempervirens. Next base: position 188,760,573 of record VDFB02058242.1, read on the forward strand.
ACAAGACTTTACAACACTACAAAATAGGACTTAATAAGTGATGAAAAGGTGAATTATAATGAATAGAGTCTAGAAAAGTGTAGAAATGTCTTACAACACTTCACAACACCTTTACAAGACACCATAATTTTAATGTTTAAGCCACATTATTACATTAAATCAAGACAAAATCAAGCCAAAACCCATTAGAAGGACTCAAGTGAGTGTAAAAATGTCAACTATACATTTTTTGGTGACACACATTGTAGTGCAATAGTACCCTACTCTCAAAAGCTTCTTGGCTAGGGTAGGACCACTAGAGTGAGCCTCGCATATACACTTGTGTATTTCTTGGAAAGTCATATTTGATTCCTTTGTGTCAAGATGTCTAAGGAGGATGGTATCTAGGCTATGGCAATAAAGGGTATTTGCGATGATAATATACTTAGTTTCTCATTGGATAATTTTTTTTGTTGGTTGTTGGACGAGTTAGGAGGTAGGGTTTGTGCATGAAGGTAGTCGTATATATCCTTATACCAAAGTGAATTGGGACCAAAAAAATCACAAACGAGCTTAGATTTGGGGACATTGAATGCAAGGATCAATAGTTGTTCCACCAAGAACTCACATTGATGCACATTATTAGGAATGTCCAAGAGAGACCCAATGGTGGCCATTACAATTGTTACCTTATTCTACACTCTTGGGATTTATGTAAATAGAATCGTGTCAGAGTATTGTTTGAGGTTGTCCATCATTTTCTTATATGGTACCAATTTTTCATCCTTAGTCTCATATTCATCATTGACTTGTCGAACTAATAACTATGAGTCACCCTATACCTGCATGTCTTTGATTTTCCATTTGATTGCTTCTCGAAACTTGTGAGTAATGCTTCATATTCTACTATGTTGTTTGTGCACATAAATGTGATCTTGTATGATTTAGGGATAGTGTCCCCTTGTAGTGTAATGACCAAGACACTAACTCCTAAATCGTGATTTGTGTATAATCCATCAAAGTACATTTTCCACTCCGTAGACGTATCTATCTTGAAGATTGCCTCATTCGAGAATTTGGATACGAGAGGTGTGAATGCCTATGTAGGGGCATCTGCTAACTGATCAATAATGAATTTCCATTTAATTACTTTCCTTTCCAAATATTCAATGTCAAACTAGTTGAGGAGCATTACCCATTTCACCAATCTGCTTGTTAACATGGCCATGTTGAGTAAGTACTTTAGTGGATTCATTTTCGCTATTAGCTTTGTCTATAGATTTAACATGTAGTGTCATAGTTTTTGTATAACAAAGACTACAACAAGACATGCTCACTCAATGGGAGTATAATTGAACTCATAACCTACAAGGGTACGACTGATGTAATATATTATGTGTTCCCTCCCATTCTTATCATTTTATGCTAAGAGAGCTCCTAGTGTCAATGATGTTGATACGTATAAAATAAGTGGTTTCCCATTGATAGGTGGTCTTAGTATCAATGGTGATAGTAGATAGTCCTTGATATGTTGAAACGACTGTTTACAAGAATCAATCCATTTGAATGGGACATCCTTATGTAGGAGATAATAAAAAGGGTGGCACTTGTCTGCCAGTTATTAAACCTATAGATAGACTGCCCTGTAGGCTCCTTAGCTGAGTTAAAGTGGAAGGTGGTGGCATGTCAATGATGGCTTTCACCTTTGAAGGATAAACCTCTATGCTCCTATGTGAAACAATGTATCCAAGGAGCTTCTTGAAGGTCACTCCAAAGACACATTTCTTTGGGTTCAATTGAACCTTATATTCTTCCAACCTTGTAAAAAAATTGTCCAATACTGCTAAGTGATCATCCCTTATGAGGGATTTTTCTAGGAGGTCATTGACATAGTCCTCCATTAGTTTATGCATCATATTATGGAAGATTGTAGTCATTTCCCTCTATAAGTAGCTCTGATATTTTTAAGACCGAAGGGCATGATGTTCCAACAGTATGTACCCCAAGCATAGGTGAATGTTGTCTTGTGATGATCTTCTACTGCAATTCTGGTTTGATTATACCTAGATGAATCGTCCATCAGTGATAACATCTCATATCTCGCTGTAAGATCCATGATCATGTCTATATTAGGTAACAAGAAATATTTCTTTGGAAAATCCTTGCTCAAATATCTAAAGTTCTTGCAAATATAGATGCCCCCAGTTGGCTTGGTAACTAGCACCAAATTTGAAATCTAGTCTGCATAATCAATAGGTCTTATGAACCCGACATCTAGTAGTTTCTTCAACTCTACTTTAACTAGTAAGGCAATTTGTGGGTGCATATTCCTCAATTTTTTCTTAAGAGGTTTAACATTAGGAAGGAGAGGTAGCTAATGGAGGACTAGTTTAGGGTCTAGTCCCAACATGTCTGCATAGAACCACACAAAATTGATTTTCCTTTTTCGAGAAAAAAATGGTGAATTTTGGCTTCTCTGCATCTATCATGGACATTACAAAGTGTATGAATTTTAGATCGTTTATTGTGCTGATGTTGACCTCCTATGACTTCTAGACCAACATTATGGATTTCTCTTGATTTGTGGGGAGCAAGCCAACCTTCCATCCTTAGGCGCCTTAGAGAGGTTTTCACCTTCGAATATGTTTTTCTTATTTTTTGTCTATAGGCACCTTTTAGTTTTCACCTATAGACTTGTTTTTCTTTATTTCTTTTGTTTTGCGACTAGAAGGAAAGGCTGACTCCCCATAGTATGAAATTGTTTCAAGATTAATGGTGAATCCAACCTTGTGATACCCACTTGGTATTCCATCTCTAAGTCCCATAAACTTAGTAATTGCTTCATAATTTTTGAATAGGTATAAGCTTGATGGACCTTATTGGCCCCAATCGATTAGATATGGGTGAAGTAATGGAATGTTATCATTAGTATCAACAAATCTGAAGGATGAGGTATATAGGGTGAAGATGGAGGAATTGTCTAGATCCCAAAAGGTATCAATCTAGACATGGCCATTTATATATTTAGTTTAAGGGAAGGATTGGTCAAGCTCCCAGAAGGTTCCAACTAGGTCATAGTCACTATAGGATTTTTCAGAACCCCATTTCCATTCATTAGAGTCTATTTCGGTATGGTAATCCCTAGATTTCTCAACAACTTTAGAAATGTTAATGACTTCCTTTTGAAATACCATGGTACTAGGATCTTTCAATTTTAGAGGTTGATGCCCCAGCCTTGTGTTGCGTGACCATTTACTTACTAGGATAGGTTTCATTATACCTTTTTTTTTGCACTCCAAGGCCACTATGACCATTGTAGCCTTTCTATTTCATTATGTCAAACCCGTTGCCATATTTATCCATAGGTAGATCTGCATGTATCTCATCCTCTTCATCTCTATATATCCATTAGAGAGGTCTTCCTCATTACATTCCTTTCCCAATTTACCCCACTTGGTGAAGGTCATGGGTGGGTGATACTGAATCCTCACTTGGGATCTTTCTTGATGTGAAGGGGTTTGCCATATTGTTTTGATGCAAATGGCAGTTTCCCTACACAAAACAATCTTTCAATATTGTATTCTCCAACTCCATCATCCTAAACCTAAACCTTGGTATCAAGGAATTCTTTTGGTAATGACAAGGATTTTGATAGAGAAGTTGGGTCAATGTATTGTGATGAGGAAGGGGTAGATGAGCTTTTCCAATGTCTAGGTACCTGATGCTCAAGTGTTCCTCTTAGGTTATTGTAATATTGAAAGGGGTCAAGATCACCAAAAATAGCAATCTCTACTTCATTATAGGGAAACTTCAAACATTGATCCAGTATGTGGAAGGGACAACCTTCATGGAGTGAATCCATGGGTGTCCAAGCGAAAGGTTGTATGGTAGGTCTAGATCCAAAACTTGACATACTATGTCCTATATAGCAGGACCCTCTCTGATTGGTAGCATGATGACACCCTTGGAGGAGCATTCCATATCATCATACCCACGTATCATTATCATTTTTGACTTGTCTATACAAGCCTCTAAGAATCCCATGGTAGTTACTAGTTTCAATGTGCATATATTCAACCTAGCTCCACCATCTATCAAAACTCATATGATTTTGTGTTTGGTAACATATACTTCGAGATGTAATGGTTCATTGTGATTTTGTTTCTATGAAGTATGATTATGTTTGGTGAATTTTATGTGTTGATTGGTAGCTAAGAACCCCACCATGGACTAAAATTGATTCACATTTAATTTTGTCCAAGATAGATGAATCCTGTAATGCCTCATCTAGAATAGCCTTGTTCTCAAGAGAGATGTGCAACAACTCAAGAATTGAGATTTAAGCTAGGGTCTTTCCTAGATTATCAAGCAAGTTGTATTCATATGTCAATTGAGGTTTAGAAGGGGCTCCTTGCAAAGTCACCTTTGATTTCCTAGTGGCAAACACACATTCAATATTTTTATTTTTGATGGTGAGGGTGGATGCATTATGGTTCGATGATGCATCCACTAGTATAATTGGCATCAACTTTCTTACCTATTCTAGAACTTGAGGATTTTCCCTTCCCATGGTTTTGTAAAGGGTCCTTGAAGGTTGTGTGATCTTTTTTAGAGGTTTTTGGTTGGTTGTCTATTTGGATATCACTGTGCTCTATGTGATCTTATATAAGGTTCTTTACTTGGAAACAGGTAGACGTATTACGTCCCTTAATTAATTCTATGATATTCACAAAAAATAGTATCATTCCACCAGGTTGGTTTGAATGGACCTGGCTCATAATGTCTAATCTCAGGTAACTGGATGACATTATTTTGGAGCAATTTATTCAAAATTTCCTCAATTGGTTCCCCTATGGGGGTATACTTTCATCTCGGTTGAGGGGACCTAGGAGGGCCACATGGTGTGTTATTTTGAGCCACATTAGCATTTTGTTCCTACTTCTATGGAGTTTTATTGGTATTCATCGTTGTGGGTGTAGTGCCTCCCGTGTTACTGTAATCCTATGATACCTTTCTATGCGTGTGGTTGTTTATGTTCGGATACTGTTTATACTTGATGCATTCTTGAGACTTCGATGGTGACTGTTTCACCTATTGAATTATGTGTTTTGTTGGATGCTCATAATATTGTTTCATTTTGTTGATGATATAATGTTGCATGTTCACCTTTATCTGATTATGCGATATTGTGTGGTTACATAAATGTTCAATGCTCGCTTCATGATAGTAATGATGATGTGTTATTGTTGAGAGTCGGTGAGAGGGACAGTGTTGCATCACTCATCCGCGAGCGCCCTGCTACATTGCAATTCTTTCTCACAGTGTGCATGGCATTAGATGCATATATGTTGTTTTGACACTCAGTTTTATGTAGGATTGCAGGTACCCAAGCCTGGATTCCACCTGCATTGTTAGGACAGGGCGAGCCTCCTAAATTCCCAATGGTTATGAAGTTGAAAATGGATTTGACAAGAAAGCATCCTCGTCCGCATCTGTCATCTCGTCATTGTTTGACCATGTTGGTCATTAGTACCCCATCTTGTCTGGTATCGTTTTGTCTTATGTTGCTCTTTTACACATTAATCGTAATATTTCAATTGTTTAATTCTAATGTGTTACCCTTATTAGTAATGATTATTATTATTATTTTTGAAATTAATTTAATTAAGCATCAAACTTAATTAGTAAGGTGATTTGTGAAATTACCAAGGATTTAATTAAATATTAAATTAGTTTGAAAGTTTAAAATCATGTTTTGTAAAATTAAAAGAATAATATCTTAATTGCAACTTTGTAAATTTTCAATTAGCAATTAAATAATATTGTTTATTTAATTAAATAATAATGTTTATTTAATTAAATAATAATGTTTATTCAATTAAATAATATTATTTATTTAATTAAATAATATTAATTATTTATTAAAGATTTATTAAAAAATAAATAATTTTGTTAATAAATGCATTTGGTAAATTTATATATATATATATTTGTATTTAAAATAATTCTCGGTTAATTTTATAATGGGATAATATGTTTACTCGATAAAATGTTAAAATAGTAGTAGGGTTGTGTTTAATTTAATTTAATTTAATTTAATAAGGTGATAATTTTTTTTACCTGATAATATGTTTAAGCAGTGGTAGGTTTATGTTTTTTCGAAACGTCAAGACTTCTCTAACAGGTGGAAACTCGGGTGAAAAATAAATTGCCAGGTGTTAAATTGGAAATGGTGAAATTGCCACCCATCTTCTTAACTTTAAAATGCTATTTAATATAGGAAAAAAAAATGGTTAGAGATCTGCTTGAGTAGTGTTGTGGAAGTTTTCCAGAAAAAACTTACTTTGTTTTCTTATCAACATTGTTGGCCATTGACACAATTTGTGTAGACTCTTGAGGTAAGTCACTCGCCATGGTTTTATTGAGTTTAATATTGGTTTGGAATCTATACATGGTTGAGTTAGTTTTGGTTGTGCTTTATTTCAGTTTAAAATAATTCTATTGTTACTTGTTAAATGAAGGCAATTATTCTTTGGTTGTGCTTTATGTTGTTACTTGTTAGTTCCTGCCAGGGAACTATAGGCACCATCAAGATCTTAACTAGTTATTAATAATTCTCTTTCTAACCAATGAGTGCTCACACATTTTTTCTATTTGATTTTTTATTATCTATTATCAATGTATACATGCCAATTATATAACAAAACATATTTCAAAATTTAATTCTCTTCCATTACCAATTATTACGAAATGATAGATAATAAAAAAATATTCAACTAATTTTTAAGAAAAATTTTAAACTCTTCAAAATTTATTTACTTGTTATATTTTCCATTTATTAAATTCAAATATATAAAATAATCTAATAACAAATTCAAATAAATAATATATTTTTAATATATTATATTATTAATTTAACAACATATTATAATATTATAATATATATACTATATAATACATATGTAACATATATAATATCTAATATATAATTTTATCATATTATAATATTATATTATATATACAATATATATGTAACATATATACCATCTAAAATATAATTTAATATATTAGAAAATAATATTATAATTTTATATTTTAATTTTAAATTATGTAATATATTATCTTTTTAATAATTTAATATATATTTAATATATTATATTATTAGATATTTTTAATATATATTATATTAGATTATATATTAAATTAATCTTGTTAATTATATCTTTTTAATGTTAAAAGAGCGAAAGGTTTATTTTTAATAATAAAAAAAATATAAAATATGGTTGATCTCAATTGCTATTAGATAAAAAATTCAACATCTTGATTTCAAGGAAATAATTTATCATTTCATTACAAAGTATAAGAAAAGTTACAATGGCTCAACATTTTCGATTTATAAAATATATTAAATTTTATATTATTTCAATAATGAATAAATTTAATGGTATGAAAGATAAATTTATATTATGATTATTTTAATTAGATAGTGATAAAGTATCTTTCTATTTTAAAATTTGATACAAAGTTGTATTTTTTTTAATAATATATAAATAAAAATAAATCTAATGATATATTAGTTTGATTATCATTAGATAATCAATAAAAAATAATGGAGTGGATAGATAATAAATAAATTAGTATAGATATTTTAGATATTAAATATATATCAATTTGGAGGAATATATATAACATATGTCACACAATTAAGATAGATATTTCAATATAGATATATATCATATCTTTCAAATAAATTTATTTTAAGAAATATATGTTAATCATGAACACTAATAATACTACTATAGATATCTTAAATAATCTATTTAGAAAATATTTAGATATATTAATCTCCACTTAAGAGTTATTTTATTTTATGACATAATTATTTTATTTATTACATGCATACAAACACATTTTAATTTTATCTAAGAATTATTTTCATCTATTTGAACTACTAAATAAATAAATAGTTTCATCAATACATAAATATGTAAGTTGATAGATAAAGAACACACAATTAAGATATATATTTCAATATAGATATATATCATATCTTTCAAATAAATGTATTTTAAGAAATATATGTTAATCATGAACACTAATAATACTACTATATATATCTTAAATAATCTATTTAGAAAATATTTAGATACATTAATCTCCACTTAAGAGTTATTTTATTTTATGACATGATTATTTTATTTATTACATGCATACAAACACATTTTAATTTTATCTAAGAATTATTTTCATCTATCTGAACTACTAAATAAATAAATAGTTTCATAAATATGTAAGTTGATAGATAAAGAAAAACAAACACTATTTACATTTACTCAAGAATTAGTTTTATTTATTTTTTAGCAATTTTTTAATGTTATATAGTAATAAAATAAATAATACAACATATGCAAACAATTATAAAAATTTAATTTCATATTTTTTTTGCTAGACAATATTTTTACTTAATAGGACATCTTAATTATTAAATGATGTCCTTATTATGTTTATTATTAAATATTAATTATTTAATGTGTAAATGACTATAGGTGTTTTATACACACTTGTGAAGTGAGAACCAATTTTGTTATAATACACTTCTCAAAATATTAGTCAATAAACTAAACACTTGTTGAAAAATAAAAAAGTGTGTGTAGCTATAGCTATTGTATATGATAGCTAACCTATATTATATATGAGTAGAACTATAAAAAATTGCATGTTTATTATCTTTTTGTTTTAAACATTTTAAATTATTTATTATAAAGTAGCCTAAGTGTGTGAACAAAAGCTATAAAGGAGTCACATACATGATTAATAAAAACTAAAACACACCAAACATATAAAAATAATAAAAACTAAAATACAACTAACATATATATTTCAAAAAAAATTACATCCCACAAAAGTCAAATATAAATAGTGTTAGTTAATAGATTATTCACTATTTGAAATTTTCAACTTTTTTCTCTATTGTTCAATCATATAAATAATTACTAACCAACAATTGGGTAAATTATTTCTATATGGAATAATTTACCTCTGAATTTTATGAGGTACAACTCCCTCGTTTGATAAGAGAATAGAAATAATTTACCTCTAAATTTTATGAGGTACACAACTCCCTCGTTTGAGTTCTTCTTTGAGTTTTAAAAAACTTTAACATGGGTATGCTTTTAACTAGAAATCAAGAAAGGTCGAAATAATAGGAGCAACACAAATCAATAAAATGCTACCAGTGAATCTTTTATTGAACAAAATGTAATTTGTAAGAAAACAATCAAAACATAGACTAATTGCATTCCACAAAGCATAAAATAGTAAACTTATCAACCAAAAATAATTCTAAACTCGAGAAGATTAGATACTATAAATGGTTCTCACATTCACACAAAAATGCAATAACCAATGAAACCAATCACAATGCATAAACTATAACATGGATTTCATTTCATTCATTTATCGAAAACTATAAGCTCACAAACATACAACCTCCTCTTCTCATTTGAATTACTCTCTATCCATTTCTCTTTTTCAAAAATTTCTCATAAGAAGTTCTTTTGGTAACATCATAATTTATATACATTTACAAGAGTAACTGCTTCTTGAAAGTAACTTAAAAGAAGTAGTTAAAAGCCCCTTAAACTTCTCGAGACCTTAAGTTATTTAGAAAAAAAACCAATAAAAACACGATGCAATATTGGGCTCGAGTGGTGCACTATCAATCTCTTTCTTCAATACCTTAATATCCTCACATATTTTCTTCATGTTTGTGACAACCTTTGTTCCCCTTACCAACATATCCTCAAGGTCCAATATTTTTTGGCCTTCCCATAAGACTTTAAACATGAATCTTATCAATCATTTCTTTTCCACTTTAAACAGAGAAATGATCAAAATGTACTTCAATTTGGCCAATGGGTTGAGTAGAAAGGTTAACAAGATATCTTAAATAATTGGTTAAAGTATCAACCTATTGTTTTAATTGGTCTTTTCTCTAGTTGTCTTTTTCTATCATTTCTACAAGCCTAGCAATTGACACCTAAAAATTGTGGACATCTCAATCTCTTGTAGAGGGTCCCAGATTAATCCTAGTGATACTAAAATCACTTGCAATAATTTGACTAGTCTCTTTTTGAGTGGAGAGATGAGCAACCTCAACATACATATTGCCCTAGGAGGGATCATTCAACAATTAGGATGTGATTTTAGGTTTTGACATGTGGCATTCTTTGGATTAATTGAGACACAATATCCTTAATGGGTAGACTCAAGTCAGCCACCTTTTTTTTCTTGGTTAAATATTGTTCTAACCATGAGATAGATGAAGGTGTGAGGACATTACTAGTTCTTGGAAAAGAAAATTGAAGTGACCTTTTGAGAGGAGATGTATCAAATACCTAACAAGCATTTTCCAAATTCCTACTTCCTAAGGGATCCTTAGCATCATCTCCACGACCTCTAGAGGTGGTCTACTATGTTGTGGATGCCATTTTTTGAAGTGATGAAGACCTCCTCTAACTAATCTATGATTTATTTGTAGCTTGCTTAGCTTTCCAAGGGGTGGGATTTTTCATTTTAGCCTTATTTTTCATTACCCATTCCTTTATTCACCTAAGTACTATTTCCATCTTAGCCTCAATGGTTTATATTTCCTTAAAAATCCAATATATTGGTAGGATGGGTTGGATTTGTATGTGTTCTATGAAGATATGATCAACTAGTCTATTAGAGTCATCATCTTTGATACCTTGGATATCACAATTTAATTTGAAAGTTACAATCTACCTTAGTGACAACCTCATCCATCCTCTTCTCCTTACTTCATATTTGTTTGCACAATCTACCCGATATTCTTCCAAATTCAGAACATGTGAGCTTCAAATGAGAACTTATAATTATTTTTGAATGAATTTTTGACAACTTTTCTCAAGGTTGTGGAAACCTTATTGAATTTTTCAATCTAATAGAGGTTTCAAAACCTCTAGAAAGTTCCAAAATTAAACTTCAATGCCTTTGAACTTTCCAAACTTTTATGAGAGCTCATGGTGGAACCAAAGTATTAAAAAATTTTGACTCTAAACTTAGTTGTGGAAACCATGTCGAGTCTTGATGATGGTTGTGAAACACAACAACTAAAAAAAAGACTATTCTTAAACACTGTTACTAAAACATAGCAAACACAACAACTAAAACAAGACTATTCTTAAACATTTAGGCAGGAACTTCGCTGCTCTCTTGTTAAATGAAGGCAATGATTCTTTGGTTGTGCTTTATTTCAGTTTAAAATAATTCTGCTGTTACCTGTTAAATGAAGGCAATGATTCTGTGGGTTTTTGATTCACATTTATTTTTATTTTTAAAAAAACCTACCATGATAGTGTTTTATAAATAACTCTTGCAAACTCTATCCAATTATTTTCTCATGGATATCATTGACAAATACATAATTGTGCAGAGTTTTGAGTGAATTTCATTTTATTTTTGAAATTTTTACTTCAAGCATAGCAGATACTAAATTGAAGCACTATTAAAAGATCATTTCTAATGAGATCCTATTTTTTTTTAATATATATATGTATTTGCAGTCTTTAGATATTATGTCTTTCAAATTAGCAGCATGACTTGTAAATCCAAACAAATTTGCATGCCACTTATAATTTGTAGTCTTTAAATATTATTTCTTTCAAATTAGTAGCATGACTTCTAAAGCCAAACAAATTTGCATGCCACTTAAAATTATAAGTTCATTTCTAATGAAATTCATTTTTTTTAATATCTGATGCAAATTTTCCTCACTCAATTTTTGATTTTAAAAATATATCTTCTATTAAGCTCAAGAATCGAGTAGCTCTATACCCAATTTTTTTTATATCTACTATTTGTTTATTGTGAATAGATTGAAGCAACAACTATAGGGAGAATTTTAATTTGAAGATTCACCCATTTGTGTAGATAAACTCTCAATATAATATCTTCATATTTCATCTTTATTTATTTTATCTATTTGTTTGCTCAAAATTTACCCTTATCTTTTCATTTGGTCAATGTGAATGCTTTTATCTATATTTTATTTCATTATGAAACAATTCGGTAGTTACCTACTAAATGAGGCCTTAGCTCTCTTTTTTTTTTTTCACCTGTGCTTTTTAATAAATAAGAAATTGTTTTTACCTCATATTTTACCATGTTGTAAGTCTAGCACAATTTTCAAATAATAATAATAATAATAAAAAGAAGACCTAACTTTTATTATGTCATCCCTCTTCCATGACAAAATAAGAAATATTCATGTTATATTTTCTTTAAAATATATAATTTCAACTTCCTTCACCTTTCGTCACGTGGAGTTAAGAATGACCCACATTTACTTTATTTTATTTTATTAGAAATGAGGTGGTAGTATTAACAAAATATATAGATTAGAAGCTGTATAAAAATAATAAAATGAATATCTTAAAGAAAAAGATAGAGAGAATCAAATAATTGGGTGAAAAGTTTGAAAATTAATTATATTTTATTTATATGATGAAAAATAATATATTTATAAACTTTTAGAGAATATATATATATATATATATATATATATATATTGGAACTAATAAATTATAAATAAGTAAATAATTAAACAAATATTATTTTGGGTTCATGGATTAATTTAGTAAATAAAATTATTTAATATTTTAAAATAAAAAGATAGACGAGATCAAAAGTTTGGAAAGTAATTATATTTTTCTTGATTTTAAGATATAGAAAATTATTTATATTGTGAAAAATAATATCTATATAAATTTTTGGATCATATAGGAAGTATTGAGTTGTTCTCCTAGATAAAAAGTCCTCATAAAATTTTGGATGGGACAACTTAGCTTAAAAATAAACTTTCCTTTAATGCTTTCTTAAAAAAAGATTCCTTAGGAGATAAAAATAGTTCTCTTTATTTATTTTGGAATTTAAAAGAGTATTTCCGAAAGGGTAAATGGTTTGTTTATATATGTAGATTATTTTAAATTGGTGAATGTAAGACAATTTCTACCCTTTATGATTATTTTAATAGATTAACCTAGTGTTTTATAAATAACTCTTGCAAACTCTGTCCAATTATTTACTCATGGATATCATTGACAAATACACAATTGTATAGAGTTTTGAGTGAATTTCATTTTATTTTTGAAATTTTTACTTCAAGCATAGCAGATACTAACCGAAGCACTATTAAAAGATCATTTCTAATGAGATCCTATTTTTTTTTAATATATATATGTATTTACAATATTTAAATATTATGTCTTTCAAATTAGCAGCATGACTTCTAAAGCCAAACAAATTTGCATGCCACTTAAAATTATAAGTTCATTTCTAATGAAATTCATTTTTTTTAATATCTGATGCAAATTTTCCTCACTCAAATTTTGATTTTAAAAATTATATCTTCTATCAAGCTCAAGAATCTAGTATCTCTAAACCTAATTTTTTTTATATCTACTATTTGTTTATTGTGAATAGATTGAAGCAACAACTGTAGGGAGAATTTTGTTCTGTAGATCCACCCATTTGTGCAGATAAACTCTCAATATAATATCTTCATATTTCATCTTTATTTATTTTATCTATTTGTTTGCTCAAAATTTACCCTTATCTTTTCATTTGGTCAATGTGAATGCTTTTATCTATGTTTTATTTCATTATGAAACAATTCGTAGTTACCTACTAAATGAGGCCTTAAATTTGTTTCTTTTTTTTTCACCTGTGCTTTTTAATAAATAAGAAATTGTTTTTACCTCATATTTTACCCCGTTGTAAGTCTAGCACAATTTTCAAATAATAATAATAATAAAAAGAAGACCTAACTTTTATTATGTCTTCCCTCTTCCACGACAAAATAAGAAATATTCATGTTATATTTTCTTTAAAATATATAGTTTCAACTTCCTTCACCTTTCCTCACGTGGAGTTAAGAATGACCCTCATTTACTTTATTTTATTTTATTAGAAATGAGGTGGCAGTATTAACAAAATTATATAGATTAGAAGCTATATAAAAATAATAAAATGAATATCTTAAAGAAAAAGATAGAGAATCAAATAATTGGGTGAAAAGTTTGAAAATTAATTATATATTTTTTAAAATAAGAAGGGGTAAAAACTTTATTGAAACTCAAAAAGGACCATTACAAAGAAAGCAAAGGACCGAAGTCCCAAGAAACAACAAAAATAGAAGAACAAAGAACAACCAAAGTCATCCAACTCCTAAACTAGCCCTATCCTCAACAAGAACTCCCTCCAAATCATGGCAAAGCTCCAGAGGAATAAGCTCCCACTCCTCAATTCTCCACCCACCAACATGCTCAGAGGCCCATTTTTCCAAGCAATCAGCAGACCTATTCCACTCCTGCGGAATATGAACAAAAGTCACCATTTCCATCAACAAACTAACCTGCATAATCTGTTGCACAATCATAGCCAACTGCCAATTGATCCCCACCACTTTTCGCTCAATGAGCAAATTGATCAAGACCTGGGAATCAGATTCACAAATAATCCTTTTCCACCCCAAAGCATGAGCCTTCTCAAAGGCACAGAGGATTTCCAAGCCTTCCACAATGTTGATAGTCTTCGACCCCTCATGGATTGAGAAGAGGAAAACCACTGAACCTAAAGAATCCCCCCAATACCAGCAAGTCATGGATTTCCCCTGGAAGAGCCATTGATATTAATCTTCAGAACTCCATCTGGAGGGGGCTGCCAACTACCAATCCTATGAATTTTCTGCTTCGCCTTCTGCCCTCTCCTGACACAAGCAGAAGTCACAGACAACCCCTGAATCCCCAATCTCTCCACCACCGCAACATCCCTTTTCTCTAACGGAAAGCTCACATCACACTTGGCCTCCACCGTCTCCTGAATCATGCTCAAAATTCACTGCCAGACTTGCTACACAAACTTCTTCTCACCACGAAAAATATGCCTATTCTGTTCCAACCATATCTGCCATAGCATAAAGATAGGCCCCACAAACCACACTTCCCGTAAGAAAGAAGTCATAGAGGGAGTCCTACCCACACTGTTCCAAAAATCAATCAAGGAGGAAGCATGAACACAGGGGCTCTGCCAAACACCCCACCAAAAATGCCAAATCTGGATAGCGAAAGGATAGCGGAAAAACAAGTGAGAGGACTCCTCAGTAGCCCCACACAAAACAAAGACATAAGGGACATGGAAACCCCTCTTCCGGATATTGTCCCAAGTCAAACACTTATTCCAGGTCAACATCCAGACAAAGCAATTACACTTTGGCCAGGAGAACTTGTTCCAGACCTTCTTCCACCACTAAACTTCCTCCCCATTCATCCTGTGGGACAATAGCACCTTATATCCAGAGGCCACAGTGTAGACACCCAAAGGATTAGGAGACCAAGTAAGCACATCTTCCTCCTGGAGAGAACTACATCAACGACTGGAAATAACACTTTGCAGCAGAACACAATCCTATTGCAAACCAACTTCCGGCCAAACATCAGGAGACTTCCATCTAGCCACCTCAAGCTGCTTGCAAAAAGAGGAGGATTTAAAGTCACTCACTCATGACCAACCAGCCTCAATAAACCTCTGAAAAGATTCAATAAATTAGGGTACTAAGAGATGAGAGGAGGAGAGCCATCCCAAGAATCAGACCAAAACTAAACCTTGGTCCCCTGCTTACAAATCCAAAATAAACCATCCTTAATAAGAGTAGTCCCCTTTTTGAGAGTCCCCTAGATCACCGAACCCTTCCTGACAAGGGGATAACGAGGAATATCATTATGAGGAATTCCCAAAAAGTACTTTTGAGACAGAACTCTGGCCCAAATCTTATCCTGCTCAGTGCACCACCGCCAATACAACTTTGTAGCTAGTGCCACCCCAGTCAAAGCCGACTACCGCAATCCAAGACCCCCATACTGCTTCAAGCTACAAACAACTTCCCATCTAACCAGACTCCATTTAGAAGACATAAAACAACCAGCCCATAAAAACTGTCTAGCCATAGAGTCAAACTCCTTAACAAAGCTCACAAGGGCAACCTGGAGCATGCATCTATAAATGGGAAAAGCCTGCACTACAGACTTGATTAACTGAACACAGCCAGCAAAAGATAACCATCGATGAGTCCAGTGATTAATTTTAACCCGAAATTTATCCAAGATATTCTTCCAAGACTCCCTGGGTAATCGCCCATCCGAGATGGGGATACCAAGATAGGTCACAAGAAGATTCCCAATTTGAAAGTTCAAGGTCCGAGCAATCTGCTGTTGAATGGGCCCCAGAGTATTAAAAAAGAAGATGGAAGATTTATCTTCATTAATTAATTGTCCCGAGGCAATAAGGTAAACATCCAACGCCCTAAGAATATTAGCAACTTCTCCCATTGTAGCCTTTTTCATTAGAGCATTATCGTCCACAAAATACAAGTACGACTGTGGAGGCAAGTCACCACCCCATCGCTAACCCTAAATTAGACCACCCTCCACATTTCTTCTAATCAATCTCCCCAAACCTTCAGCAAAGAGAAGAAACAAATACAGAGAGAGGGGATCCCCTTGACAAAGCCCCCTAGATGCACCAAATAACTCAGAGTGCTCTCCATTAATAATCACAGAAAAAGAAACTGAAGTAATGCAGCTCATAACCCAATGAATCCACTCTTCCTTGAAACCAAAAACACTGAGAATCTTTCGAAGGAAAGACCATTTGACCCTATCATAAGCCTTAGCCATATCCAACTTAATGAACATCCCCTTTTCTTTGGAGCTAGCCATAGAATGAATGGTCTCGGTTGCAATAACAATTCCATCCAGAATCTGCCTTCCTGCCACAAAGCCACTCTACTCCTTAGAAATCAGCTCCTTAAGCCCCCTTTTTTAACCTGTCAGCAATTAACTTAGAGATAACTTTATAAATGACATTGCAAAGAGAAATGGGATGGAATTGACTTAACCTATCAGCCCCATCACACTTGGGAATGAGGGCTAGAAAGGTAGAATTTAACGCTTTGAGCATCTGCTTGTTCTATTGAGATTCCTGAACAACAGCCAAAAGGTCCAGCTTTATGATATCCCAGAATTCTTGGAAAAACTCAATCGGGAATCCATCAGGACCAGGAGCTTTCCCTTTCTTCATCTGGAAAATAATCCCCTCTAGCTCCTCTAGCATGATATTACTCATAAGAAGCTTGTTCATTTCTCTAGACACCAGAGAGGGAATACAGGAAAGAACCTGGGCTTCTTCTGGAGACCCCCCTGCGAATCCTCCCGAAAAAGAGAGGAAAAATAGTGCACTGCCTCACCTGAGATTTCAAGAAAGGAGGAGAGCTGCTCACTCCTGTCATTCACCAGAGCTGAAATAGAATTGCCTTGCCTCTTGGCCTTCACTGAATTGAAGAAAAAAGCAATGTTTTTATCCCCCTCCTGAAGCCACTCTATTCGAGCCTTTTGTTTCCAATACATTTACTCCTGCATCTTGCACTCCTCCAAAGCTTTCAAAGCCTGAGCCTCTTCCTGAAGCAAATCCTCGGTCATCCCACCCTCCCTTATCAGTCTCATGATACCATCCAATTTAGCCTGAGCAACCGCCTTAGCATGAAAGATGTTCCCAAAGAAATGAATATTCCACCGCTTGAGTTGATATTTCACATATTGAAGAAGTTTAGCAAAGGTGTACATTGCCGTACCGAAAGCCAGTCTACCATTTCTCCACCAGTCAGCCACATAATCATACAAAGATTGGTCCCACAGCCACATGAACTGAAATCTAAAAGAAGTAGAATGATGCACATGACGTGACTCAATAGCTAGCTTGATAGGCCAATGGTCAGATCCTCTCCAATCCAAAATTTCAAAACAAGAAGACCACTAACCACCAATCCAATAGCAGGAAACCAAGAAGCGATCCAGTCTCTCTGCAATACAATTATCCCCTGTCCTGCGATTGTTCCAAGTAAACTTACCATTATTGGGCTTCATATCCACTAAATTCAAAGAATCAATGTTATCACATAGGAACAACGCCGAGGGCTCCAACCTCATAGTACCACCATTTTTTTCAACCAACTCAGTGATAGCATTAAAATCTTCAGCAAGAATCCAGGGATGGAAAGGAGCCAAACTGCAAACAAACCAAATATGGGACCACAGAGATTGCTTACCCTGAAGATCAATAGGAGCATAGATATTAGAAAGGAGAAAAATCTCCCCCATCTCAAAGCTAGAAGAAATCATAGACATAGAAAATTTAGAGGACAACCACCAAAGAGGACAGAGCTTCCTCGAGTTCCATAAACAAGCTATGCCCCCAGAAGACCCATGAGCACCAATGCACTGACACTCCCCGTTCTTCCACAACTTAGGAGCCAAACTAAACATACTATCCACTGAAAGCTTGGTCTCCTGCAAAAAAAGAATATTAGGACCATGTTTCCTAACCAAATCATGAACCGTTTTTTGTCGAGGGCCGCTGTTCAAGCCCCTTACATTCCACAATAGAACAATCATTTTGAGGGGTTCAAAAAATGAGAATCCAGAGTCTTTATCGACCCTGACTCCACCAAAGTCTCTCCTATCAACTTGATCTTTTCTAGATCCTTCTTTCTACCAAGTTTGGCATATTTCTCCGCCCCACCCTTCTTAAGATCTCTTTGTAAAAGGGCCAACTGAGGAGAAGGCTTGTTGCTTTTAGCCATAATCAGATTTACCTTTCATCCAAGAGAGGAAGAGCCCCCACCACCTTTTGATGCCTCGGTTGAAAGAATCGACACCTCTGAGACCACTAACTATAGATCTGTATCCATGTACAAATTATCTCCACCCGGAGGAACTAATGAAACACTAGAGATATTATCCATCAGAGCTGAACCATCAACCTCCTGAACAAAACTCAACAACTCCGGGTTCACTTCTTGTTGGCTGAGATCATCCAATACCTCAAACCTGTTAAAAGTATCATCATCCTATCTTTCCTTTAAGGTCCTCTTCTGACCCCGGTTCCTGTTACGAGCCTTAACCTGAACAAAACCATTCGTACCAACCACATCACCAAAGGCAAGGCCCTTCCCCTTATCAACCGTAGGGGGGTTGTGAGGAGGTGGTGTAGGCTGAGACTCCATAGGCTTATATCTTGGACATCTATGCTGTAAATGACCATATTCATGACATAGACGACAATGGAAAGGAAGAGTCTCATAATCCAATTGCTGCACCCAAGAGAAGGATCCCGTACACATATCCACAGCATCGGGCAAAGGCTTACTAAGATCAATTTCAACACAAATCCAAGAAAAATTCATTACCTTTTTACCCAAGGTTTGCAATGAAGACCCAACAGGTTTTCCAAGCAGTGAAGCCACCAGGTTTAGAGCATCCCCCCGACAACACTCCACTGGGAACCAAGGCAAATGAACCCAAATTGGGACACAGTTTGGCAGCTCCTCCAGGGGATAAAGCCAACATGCCATGGTTTGATAAACAACCCCACTTGGTTATGGAAATAAGGACCACCCTCAAAGACCCTAGTGTGATCAGCCATGCAATTAAAGGTTACCATAAAGTAATTATTGGCCAGCAATATGATATCCATTTCTCCCTCTGGTGCCCAAGTCCTCTAGGCCCAAGATTCCAAAAACTAAAGTGAAACCCTCATCCCCCAAAATTTGCAAAACAATTAGTGGTTCGTATAATATTCAACATCTTCAACAATCATCTCAGGTGGGATCACCAATTTAGGCCTCTCCTGGCAATGCTCGAGACAACCGTTAATCTTCTTGAGCCTTGCACCATTAAATGACCCCACACCAACAAACCCTGAGTTTGGAGCAAATAAATTATTATCGAAAGTCTTCAACCCATGGTTTGGAGACTTCAAACCAAACGCTGCCCAAAAATCCATCTCAAGAGAAGCCTGAGAAGGCTCACCACTATGTAGAGACATCGAACCCGAGACGGGCATGCAAGAGCACTGCCTGACATAGGGTGGGGAAACCCCACACCACCACACCTGACCACCCTACACACACACCCCCACCAGCCGTACCCTACCACACTCGTGCCAACCAAAGAATACAACTGTAAGAGAAATCCCCGCACACCACAAGACCCCCAAGCTTCACACCCACGGCCACAAGCCCAGTCCTATTGTGTAACCACAACCACAAGCGCTGCAACAAAGAGCACCAATAGGGAAAAAGACCCCGAGCAAGGAAGAAGCTTTGATTGAGGGAAAACCCCAACCACCCAACACAGAGAAATAGGTAAAAAGCACGAGCCAGCGTGAACGACACCCAAACAACCCACCCCACCGTGCATAGACAATTAGAGAGCGATCACGAGCGAGGGCTTGGGTGCCCTAGCTCGGCCCAAGAAGTTGCAGACGCCATCCGCCTTGACTATCAATTAATTATATTTTTATTTATATGATGAAAAATAATATATTTATAAACTTTTAGAGAATATATATATATATATATATATATATATATATATATATATATATATATATATATATATATATATATATATGAAATATTATATATTGGAAATAATAAATTATAAATAAGGAAATAATTAAACAAATATTATTTTGGGTTCATGGATTAATTTAGTAAATAAAATCATTTAATATTTTAAAGAAAAAGATAGACAGGATCAAAAGTTTGGAAGGTAATTATATTTTTCTTGATTTTAAGATATAGAAAATTATTTATACTGTGAAAAGTAATATCTATATAAATTTTTGGATCATATAGGGAGTATCGAGTTGTTCTCCTAGATAAAAAGTTCTCGTAAAATTTTGGATGGAACAACTTAGTTTAAAAATAAACTTTCCTTTAATGCTTTCTTAAAAAAAGATTCCTTAGGAGATAAAAATAGTTCTCTTTATTTATTTTGGAATTTAAAAGAGTATTTCTGAAAGGGTAAATGATTTGTTTATATATGTAGATTATTTTAAAATTGGTGAATGTACATGACAATTTCTACCCTTTTTTTAGGAGATATATATATATATATATATATATATATATGATTATGGTTAGATGGTCTATTTATATAATGGTTATTTTAATACATTAACCTAGTGTAAAATTGTTATAATTATAGAAGAGTAGATTTGTCATTTAAGAATTGAAGGTGGGTAAATTAATTGAGTTAAGGGAACTAAGGAGATTAGTATATTTGTAGGGTATATATATATATATACACATAGCTTAATTGAGTTATGATTTTGGTCAATTATCATCAAATAACGAAATCTAAATTAATTTAGTATATTTACAGAGTCATTTGTTTTCGAGAGTTACTGCATCATCATGCAATCAGTAATTTATTCTTAAGTATATTTAAAATTAAAATTATTTAAGATTAGATTCACTTTAAGTGCATTTAAAAATTAATTTTATTTTCAAGATATTTAAAGATAAAGTTAATTACAAATTTCTTCACTATTAGATTGGTGATTTGCGTATAAAGGGACTGTGAAGGATTTAATTAGATTTATTTAGTTTGAAGTCAACCAATGTAAACGTTATAATTTGATTAAATTTATTTGAACTAACAAATGTATAGACTATATTTAATTTTAATTATTTTGAAATAAACAAGTGCATGTGCTAGGAATCCCAAATTAAGAGAAATCTGACAGGTTACATATGTAGGTTGACTTAGTTCTTTTTTTTAATTAAAGGTTTTCAATATAGAGGTGTAAATAAAATAAAATTTAATAATCTAAAAGTTACTAGGTGAGATTTGATTCAATTGAGTTTTATGATTTAAAAAATAATCCTTTCATGTTCTTATTGAAGTTAGATCATTATTCAATAAATAATCCTTTCATGTTCCTATTGAGTTAGTTTGTTGTCAAATTGAATGGGAACGTATAAACAAGTGGAGTATGCAATACGCTTTTAGGTTTCGTTGCATGGAATTGTGTTTGGAGATGAAAGGTTGACTTTCACGTTCTCATGATTGATTATGTTCTCCATTGAATTATCTTCTGTTTGATGAGTTATAGTCCAAGCCATGATGTGAGTTTCTTTGGGAATCCAAGTATTTGTGTACCTTTCAATTGAGAGTATATGAATATTGATGTTATAGTATCCCTTGCTTTTCCCTTTGTATGCCTCCAGAAGCAGTCACCTTGTAAGCGGTCATTGAGTTTGTTGAATGCTATGTTTTGGTTGACCTTGTGGTTTGGTCCTGTGATCGTTCTGCTTGTCTGTCTTGGTCATGGGTCCTTTCTTGTCATCTCCTAGCACGGGGGGTGGACCTTTGGGTCCATGTGGTCAGGTGGAACGTGCTATGCACCCCATTGGGGCCCCAATCTGAGTTTGTGTCGATGAAGCCTATCCAAAACTCTACCTCAATTCTTTTGTACCATGTTCAATTATGTAACATTCTAGTATTTGATGTATCTTTTCCTCTTCACAATAGGATACAAATGTACTCTTGAAGTAATGTAATGTACTCCTGAAGTAACGTAATGTACTTATGAAGTGATGTAATGTACTATTTTATCTTTGTAAACCTTATGTGGTAGTCGTTATCTGATATGTTGTATCTATGGAAATATGCTCCACTATTGTATTATGGAACTATGAATTGAATTGTAATAAAATGATGAATATCTTTTCCTCTCTTTGATTAATAATGGTTGTATGTCATCTTTATGTGATCTTGGTTTTTAGTCACTATCGTTGATAAAAGTTTATGATTTGAAATGACCGTTTCGTGTACCCCAGAGGACGTAGATAACCTTTTAAATGCTCAGTTGCTCTTCATGTAATGTATGTACATATTCATCTTGTGCAATGTTTCCCTTTCAAAAAAAAATTGTGCGGTGTTTTTGGTCCTTTGGGGTTCATGTGTCGGGGAGTTACAGTGGGTCCTTTTAGATTTAACACATGATGAGATTTATTTATGAGTTTTGCATCTACAATGTCCTCATTTGTCATGTTTTTTGTTTCACGACCAAAATTTATTCTCATTTGGTTTTGAACTAGATGAATAGTTGTTATTCTTCTTAAGAAAATTCACAAGCTCTTTTGTTATGAGGGCTTTCTCAATGAATAATCACTTTTGCATCACATTGTCAAATGTGTTAGAGAAATAGATTCATAAGTGGAATAGGACTTCCTTGTTGAGGTTCTTTGAAAATATTTGGATTAGTTTCTTCTTTGGTATATGGTAGGCACACTTAATGGCTAAGCTTCACCATCTTTGTAAGAATGATGTGAGGGTCTCTCCATCTTTCTATTTTTCCTCACACAAATGGGTGATGTTGAAATTAGTTGATATGTTGTATGAAAAGTATGTGATGAATTTGTCCATAAGTTCACTCCAAGTTTTTATACTTGAAGGTAAGTATGCAAACCATTTGAGGGCTTGTCCTCCCATACTCTATGGAAAAAGTCCCATGAGATATGTATGCTCATGTGACACATC
Source organism: Sequoia sempervirens (assembly GCA_007258455.2). Taxonomy (NCBI): domain Eukaryota; kingdom Viridiplantae; phylum Streptophyta; class Pinopsida; order Cupressales; family Cupressaceae; genus Sequoia; species Sequoia sempervirens. Next base: position 188,784,017 of record VDFB02058242.1, read on the forward strand.
TAAGGATGAAGTGTGTAACTCTTGTATGTGTTCAATGAGGTCACCCTTTCCCTTGTATTTATCAAATTTTAGAACAATTAGTTTGTGGGAAAGGGAGGCATGTGAATGCTCATATCAAAGGGGTAAGGACATAGGTCCTCCATTCAGTGTGCTTTTTGACTCCCAGTTACATGCATACTAATCATTTGATTTTGCAATGTTTGTAACTGCTGAGCTATTAGGTCCATGGGTGATGGTGTCATTGGGACTGAGGTGGGTGTGATGTATTGTGAGGAACCTTGCAAGAGGTTATTGAATAAGTTTGTGTCGTGTTGTGGATTAAATCCATGCATATTTTGATGTTGATGCATAGGTGGAATGTGGTGGTGATATTGTGAGGTGTATGTGGGATTTTGGGTAAGTGATGATGGTGTTGGAGGAACATTAACACCAGTTGTGAATGATGTACCAAGATTCTTTGGTCACTGTGAAGGGGTTTGAGAAAACCCAGTTATGTATGCAAAACCATGATAGTTTGGTTGTTGTGAAGGGGTTTGAGAAAACCAAACTGTGGAGTGCGAACTAGGATTGTTTGGCTGCGGTGGAGGTGGGGGTTGATTAAACCCAAATGTATACACTAAACCATGATAGTTTAGTTGTAGTGGAGGTGAGGGTTGATTAAACCTGAATGTTGATGATGAACCTGGATTGTTGGGTTGTTGTGGAGGTAGGGGTTGAGAAAGCCCAAATGTAAATTATGAACCCAAATTTTTAGGTTGTTGTTGGGGTGGAGTGATGTTGAGACCTATTTTGAAAAAGGATTGAGTCCTTGTTGGAGGTGTATTTATGTTTTGTGAAGTGGATGTGGTACCCACTTGTGGTCCTAGATACGAAGAGTTAGTCTTTCGTATCTTACTTGATGTATTTTCATGGGATGGTGTTTGGCCAACAACCATGTGTGAGTTGTTGTTGCAGTTGTAGATGTAGGGGCAAATGGATTTTCCATGTGTTTAGTGGATGTAGGTGGTGGTGAAACATTCATAGTTGGTGTGTAATGAGATGTTTGGGCAGTTGACATGCCTATGTTCAAATGTGATATGGGTTGTAATGTAGTAGGTGTAAGTGATTGTGAAGTTCTATTCGTGGCACCAAATCCCAGTGTCACAATGTTAGGACTCTCTTGTATGATGGAGTTTATGTAAAAATTAGATAGTATCTTAGCTCCATGTTGTGCTAATTACATAAAATATCTGTCAGGGTTTATTGACATAATTTTGACAATAATTCTCAAGATCCTTGGATCTTGAGATGCATTTTTTTATTTCCTCGAGCATGAGCCTTTGGTTTACCTCCTTCAAAGTGTAATCCTCAAAAGGGGGAAGAGTATAATTTTGGGAGATCATGTGACTACTGGGGTATTAATGACTGATTTTGTAGAGTTTCTATGAAGTAATGAAAATTTCTTGCTCATCCAATCTTTGGTTTCAACCTCCTTGCCTACACAACATATTTGCAAGGATTATTAGATCCTATTTCCCCTTTTATTTTCCTTCATTTCCCCCTTTTGTGGGATTTTGACATTCCTCGATATATTTTCCTTGCATGCCATCATCCTCTCCAATTATACATGATTTACTTGCATGTTCCCATTTGCATGATTTGCATATTTATGGAATCTTGGTGGTGTTTTAGAGTTCCCTTTCTAATGAGTGGCTGCTCCACCAACACCCACACATCACACAATAACAAATATTAACACATAAAATTCATGACAAAAAATAACCCAATGAAGGCTATAGGGAAACGCCCTCGAAAGCTAAATTTTATGTATTTTATTATTGTAAATTTGAATCGTTCATCATTAGGTCTCAAATCTAATGATCGATATTTTGTTCACTTGACTTGCCCTAGAAGGCAACCTTGTTTTATGATGGTGTTGTATTACGATTGTGTATTGTAATGTATTATGAGAGTTTGATAGTGGTCGTGTTGCCTCTGGATCTCTGGTTGGTGAGACTCCTATGAGAACATTGCTCTACAAGTATATTGTAATCTTCATGATTTTTGAATAATATATTGGATGTCTTTTGGAGTATGGGTTTTTCTCCCGAAAGGATTTTTCCCACATAAATCACTGTGTTGTGGTATGCATGATATTTATATTTATTTTTGTTTAAGTTTTTGTAATTTTTGTAAATATTTGTAAAGTTTTGCATCTCAAGATTAGTGTAGAAAGTTATTCTGCTACCTTAGCTTCCTTACAAAAATTACATATTCAAAAATTACAATGTTGTAGCCACACGGGCTTGATTCACTTTAAGAAAATGAACTCTTTAAAACTATATTATTTGGAGCCACAATCTACACTAATGGAACCACCTCTCATAACCTCTATTCAACACTTCATTTGACATCAATAACTACCTCAAAATATTTTGGAAAGTGTAACTCCCCCATTTTTTTAGGTGCAAAAAGTCCAATCATTCATTTTCCCACCAGGAACATATTTTATTGAAATTCAATTTTTGGTGGGACAACTTCTTGAAGCCATAAATTTTGACTTGGGTGTTCGATTTACTATAAAAATATTGTAATGGAGTGAATTTTCACCCCTTGCAAATTCCCAATTTACACTCATTACCTTAGAAGAATTATACTTGACGATGCTTTTCCACTTCATCCATTTTGCTTCCATCTGCTTGGCAGCTATTTGTAGTATCGGTGGGGGAATTTTTGTTGGGGATGCTTGTGCAACATGTAGATGTATTGTGTGGTGCGTTTTCATCCTAATAGGATTCTCACCTCTAGAATCTATAGAGGTGTTACACTTCTCCATTAGTGATGAAGCGTAATGCCCTTGCACCCTTGACCAACCTCAAATGGATCTTTTGGGATTGTAGTAATCCTAAAAACAACTCATTCTTCATGGATTTAGTCTTCTTCAATCTCACTTCACAATTCTACACACTGCTTGAGCATTCCACACTTCATTTTCACAACATTCTCCATTGTTGAAGCTCCAAGACATTACTCTGTTAGATTTTCTACTCATGTTGTTGAGGCAATGATAGCACTTACAAGCTTGCAATCTCCAATCTCCCTTCACGTACTTGAGGGAACATTGCTTGGGAGGTGATATCGAATTTACTTAGCATTGTCATTTGATTTCATAGCATAACATTGTTACTCTTGCTTGGTAGTACTTTCTTTCCATACTTTCTTTATCACATTTTCTACATCATAGCTATTCTGACTATCTATGGAGGTGGGAACAATGAAACAGGGTTTAACTATGACAAGCCCTGAAATAGCCCCAAAATTTTCCCCCATTTTGCTATGTGTAGGTCTTCATGTTTGTGTAGAGTTTGTGGGAGGCTGGACCAATCGTGAAATGTGTTTCTACAACCTTTATTCTCATCAAATTTCATTTCTTAAGTTAAAGTATTCTTCTTGTTCTAGCTATTTAATCATTTCTAGTTTTTCATCATTGCTTAAAACTCTATTTATTAGGTAGATTAGTGAATTCCTATCAATTTAAACTTTTCTTAGTGTTCTTTGTCCATACGGATTCCAATGTGCATAGCTATCATCCATCTTTTGCACTGGGATCCTCTGATAGAAAGCTGCCTAGGTCTCAATTTTGACTCGAGAATTCACTCACCTAATTCCCTAAACCTTTCAAGTTGATAGAAGGATAGTGTCAGATCAATTGCCCTTACTTTTCACCCTCCTAAAACATTAAACTTACCTTAATAAATCCTTTAGTGTGAGGTAGATCAGGGCAGCTAATCATTTTAGACCCTCCCATGACCTGGGGTCTTGAGTAGTCGGTCCTCCTCTACAATTTTTTCGAGGCTTCTAAGGGTTTCAAATTTGAGTTTGAAGTCGTATTAGAGAAATTTCTCATGATGAAAAATTTAATATCTCCTAAATAGTCCAAGATATTGAGATGATTTTTGTGCCATCAAATACATTTTTCAATTTCACTCTTTGGAAAAAAAATTAGGTCCATACATGCTCGTTTAGGCCAACTTACTAAAAATATTAAGTGATCTTTTGTTTTACCTTTTTAGCCTTCTTACTACTTTACACCCCTTAAGTGTCATCATGGGATTCAGAATAACTAAATAAAATAAGGATTTATTTGGGTGATGCAAGATTGTCCTTACACCACTGGATTCTCATGCATCACTTTCCCATCCCCATGTCTTTACCTCTCTTCCTTTCTCAAATCCTTGCTGCCCCCAATTCCTTCTCCTTTACAAACTTATCCCTTTTTCCTTCCATTTCCTTCATTTCCCTTGTCCAATTACACATTATTTTCCCACACTCTCATTTTGTTTATTTGTATACATTATATATTTTTTTTGTACTTCAAGACTTTTTCCCCATGTTAATTTTCCACCTCTAGTCCTACATCAAAACTTTGCACCTCCCGTTCTCCACCTTTTTCTAGAAATCTCTCATATTTTCCTAGTTGTGAAATTTTATAGTGGATCTAGATTTTCTTCTTCCTCCCCATGTCCACTTCCCTCCTCCAATCCTATTCCTGTTTTTCGCATTCTATTCCACTTCCATTTTATAAAATTTATTTGCACCTCCAAACTTTCCCTAATCCCAAATTCACTTCCTCCAACCAATCTTGCACGATTTCTTGTTTTCCCTCATCTCTTTTCATGCAGAGTTTGAGTGTAATTCCAAATTTCATTCCAAATGTCCAATTCCCATGTCCACTTTTACATTGAAACCTTAGAAATGCTTCTAAAACTTTTTTCCATTCATTTCCTCTTATGTGGATTTTAAGTTGAATTTGATATATATTTTTCTGGCCTAGACTTCATATCTAGTATGTATCTCTGCATAATTTTCCTACACTACTCCATGATGCTTCCTATGCTTTTTTCACCTCTTTTGTGGAGTTTCATTCACAATCCATTTTGACCTTTTTTCTTGAACTAAAACTCTACATATCCTTTTCTCACATCCTATTTTTATTTAAATCCATACATTTCTTCCTACTCACCTCTTGCACACCTTAGATCTTCCTATAAGCACCATTAATGCTATATTTGACCCTACAACTACTAGATTGGTTTTTCCCACCTAAAAAACATTGTTCATCCTAAGGAAACAAATCCAAGTTTGACATCATGATGGATAATGAAGAATACCATGCCACTATTAATGAGTGGTTGATTATTTGATATAGATGGTTTCCACAGTAGATCTATGTCCCCATTTTAGTGTATTTTAAGGGATTTTAATTCATTTAACATACCACATTAATGATCTAGTTCTTGGTTGAATTTCTACAAGGATTTAATGACCAATTTTTTTTTATGAATATGAGTTCATTTGATATACAAATGGTTGTTGATTTCTCTTTTCCATACAATTACAAGTATTGAGGAGATTCTATGGTTCCAACTCTTTCAAATCTAGGCACCATTAGAGCAGCATATTTTGTAAATCACAAGGAGGTATTAATATTGTAACTATTGTATATAATTGAATGTCTCCATGGTTCTATTTTTTGATCTTTTGAAAAGTTCTATACTTTAGGTTTTCCCTTGCAACTTCCCTAATGTGTTTGTAGTGAAGATTTGATGAATGTGAGAGAATTTTAATTCATTAAAATATTTATAATGATCTTTGCTTCACTACATATTAATTTTTTAGTATGGAATGGATAAATAAGAATGTTTAATTATTTGATATCGTTATTATGGTGCGTGTATCTACACAACTCATATTATTTTGTGATTTCAATATTTTATTTTGAATGGTATGCTACAACACTATAGCTCAAAAATTAAGTATTGATCCTAGAATTAATAATCCACCATATGCTCAAAATAAAAAAAATCTTCCACCAATAGATTGGAAGTAGGAAAGTTGTTTGTATGTACCTCATTATTCAGTGTTTCAATTAAGAATAACATGTGTAGTGAGATTTAAGATTTATTATCTTGGAGAATCATGTTTTGCATAATTACATCTTGGATTTGTGTAATAATGTTTTATTATTAATAAGAGGTCATATGTTAGTAGGTTAGTATTTTATCTACTAACAATTGTTGGGACCAAGTGTACACTAGGTACTATTGTAGAACTTTCAAAATTTCATCTTGAGTTATGATTAATGCTAGTGAGGATACCTCTAGGGAGACCCCTTTTGGGTATAACCGAGCCTAAAGTGAGGGAGAGATTTCCCACTCTCAATAGTTGGTCCATTATTTCCTTACCTAATCATAAGTTGAAGGTCTTTTGCCTTGATTTTGACACCTTTGGTGCTCAAAACAACAAATGGAATTAGGAATTTAGGAGCCAATATGTTTGAGCACCAACATAATCACCCCATTTCTAGGGAAATTTTAATTCAATTTGTACTTTAAAGACTATTAGAGTAATCATGTATTAACTAATAATTAATTAATCTTCAATTAATTATTAGTTTAATTTATTCTCATGCACTTAAGCTAAACTTAGGAGTGATTTACTATGTTAACTAGAGAGCTATTATTAGATCATTTTTTCTCATTACATGATATGTTGGCACTTGTCATGATCTAATCCCTTTAACATTTAGGGTTGCTCCTACATAGCACTGAACCCTCATTGTATTATCTCTTGAGTTTTCTTGCCTTTTGATAGAACTCTCAACCTTTGAGGTTTCTTGTTTTTCTTGAAGATTCTTGAGGTTCATTGTTGTAGCTATTTCTTGTTGAGGAATATAACAATTTTTTGTTTGTAGATCTCTTGCGTAGAAGGTGTATTTGTTCATTGTTTGATCCTGTGGGTCAAGTTTTTCACAATTCTATTATGGTATCAGAGCATGGATTCAGTGAACCCCTTCTTGATTTATGATGTTTTTTTCTTCAACAAGGGTTAGAGGCTTTAGATTTAGAATCCATTTTTACTTTTTTGTAAATTTGGAGGTGGGAAAATTTTTGGTACATTTGGAACCAAATAAGAGTCATCCATTGGATTTAGAGTTGTCAAGAAAGTTAGTTTTTCCTTTCGTTTGGCTTGATTTGGATTCCTGAGGTTAGATCTACAAAAGTTTGAAGTAGTTGATTTTTTTACAAATCTAGAGTGTAGCTACAATTTCAATGCATTTTGTTGTGAAAAATACCTAACTGTTTGATTTAGGAGGTTGATTTGACAAATTTTGACTATAAATTTGCCTATATTCTCTGTCGAAAGCTTTCAAGGCAAAGAAAATTGTGCAGGCCCCTGTAAGGCCTGTGCACATAGTTCAAAAAAAGGTACAACAATTTTAAAAATAAAATAAAAAAGGTAGTTTTAAAATTTAATTAATAATATATGTACTAGTAAGTATAAATATGTACCCATTTGTCCTACATATTTCTTTTTGGCAAGATATTTTAGCAAATAATGAAACACATTGGCTAATTTTGGAAATTTTTGATGTTTTCAAAGGGGTATAGCCAAATCCTCAGCCCTTTGGCTGATTCATCTTCACGGGTTTTGCACAAAAAGACACTTCAAGCACTTGATTACAATCCCTAAGCTCAAGTAGGTTTATAGATTAATGTGGGTTCACCACCCAAGCAAGCTTGGGTTAATACTCCTTGATACTCAGGTGGTTCTTTGGGGCACCCTTTCTCGCAAAGACGGATAGCTAGAGATCCAGTGGCGTAGGGTCGTCAATGGATCCCATGGGCTCACCTTTTCTCTCTCCTTGGGAACTATCAAAGTTCTCCACAAGGATTTCTATCTCCACCTAAGGGAATATGTCGTAACTTCAGGGTACAATCTGCATCCCTTGCACCACACTAACCTATGTTTGATGGCTTTCTAGGTTTACAATGTTTTTCTAGTGATTCCTCGATATACACAAGGTATGTGAGGCCCAAAATGTGAACACTAGTCCAAAACAAGCATGGATCAAGAGCTTCAACGAGGTACTAAGAGCTCGGACCAACCCTTCACTTCTAGCCTGGAGTCACCCTAGGCAATCAAAGCTCTGCCAATTATGACACAGATTGGGGTACAACTTTAGTTCCCCCCTTTTATATACCCCATCGGTATGTGTGGCTGGGATCGTCCCCTAGGGTGATGAAATACCTAGGTAGGTCCCTTAAAAGGAAAGGCAGACTAGGTCTTTTTCATCCCCAAGATCGCATGAAGTGCGAGGAGATAGCATACACACAAGCTAGTGACCTTATGTTTACTTAAAACATTGATCTAAATAAAATGAAGAGATGTAAAGATTTCTAATCCCCAAGATCACACTAGGTTCAAGGGGAGAGCATATGTCTATTACACCCTTCTAAGCATGAAAAACAAGTTAATTTTCCCACTACTCTAATTTAGTGCCTAAATTAGTGGAAAAATAAAATTTGTCTTGGTCAAACGTCTTGCAAAACCACAAATTAGTAGTTTATGGTATTAGCCTTTGACAATCGAACAACTACACCACTTGTTAGTTCACACATTGGATGATAATATTCAAATAAAAAACAAGCGCAATTTTACAAAGAACCCAAAACATAGGCGCTGAAAAGCATAATTTCCAATTTAAAACAAAAAAATGAAAGCATAGGATTGTAAACAAAATGGTGCTTGCGCAACACTAAGTACAATAATACTAAAGATTAAATACTGATGATGCAAATTACTTTATGCTACCTACTGATATATTCCCGAATGATTAATTACCAGAAATAACAAAATATGCAAAGATATGACAAGAAAAGATCCAACCATTTATCCTGAACAAAAGCGCTAATCTATGGCTAGAACGACGCCTACGCTTAAAGACCTAGTTAACTTAATTTTATGCTGAAAACAACAAAAGAACTACTTTGACCTAGCCAAAAGATGTAAATGATTAAGATTTTTTCCAATAGGTAATGATGTTAAGCAACAAAACTAATTAAGTTCTGATTAAATTGTCCCAATCTAATTGAGAACATAGGTGCCATTTTTGTGAACGAAAGCATAGAAAGTCACTATGCAGGTGCCATGACAGAGGTGTCATGAGTCACAATGGAAGCACAACAGTTTTCAACAGATGCATCAAAAGCCAGCTGCGACCTAGTTAGCACAAAATTTGAACAAAAATGTGAGTTATTTTTCCTTTAGATTAATTTTAAGAGACCCAAAATAAAGTGTGAGGTAATATCTAGAGATCTTGTTTAGCCTATGTAGATTTTAGGTTGATTTTAAGTAGTTGTTCTTTTTATCTTTTCATTTTAATGTGAAAGTTGCATTTGTAACAAAGCAAAAAGAAATTAAACTAAGTATTAATTGATGATAACATATATAGCAAAGTTAGAAGCATAATAAAGAGCCAAGCACAACACTAGATACCACAAAAAAACTCAAAAAATTCAAAAAGTGATTAGGACAATGGTTAGACAAACAACCAAAAATGCGGGTGTTGAAATCATGCATGCAGGTGCCACAGGGCTTGACATGGGTGCAATGAACTTGAGTGAAGGCACAACTAGTCACAACAGAAGCGCTGAAAGTCGCAACAAAGGCACAATTTAACAGTGGCTGAACTTACAAAATCTTGAAAACACACAACTTTGAAAAAAATTGTTAGAAGGGATGTGGGTCCCACCAAGCGTGTCAAATGTGGAGGGGTTAGAAATCACTATCAAAAGCATAAGTTAATGAGAAAATAAAGAATAAAGCACAAACACAATTTATATCTTTGATGTCCTCCTTGATTGAGCTCCAAGGTGCACCCATGTCTTGTTGATTTTGCTCTAAGATTGAAATGTGGATTGCTCTTAATAGCACCAGCATAAGATTACCATAATTCAATATGCTCAAATGAGGGGATGAAGGCCCAATTCATGGAAAATTGGAGGGTGAAATGGAGGGCTAAGATTGAAAGTTAATGAAGGGCTAGGATTGAGCTTGAAGGTGATGCATGGATCAATGGATATGGCTAATTAGCATTGTGACAAGTGTCACAATTAGGTGTATGGAGAAGAGTGAGGTGTGCTCACACATGTGTGAGCATACATTGGGATGCCACCTCATTTAATTTTGGAGGTTATGTGTAAGATAATGGAGGTAGGTGGGATTTGTGGCATTAAAGAGACAAGATTAGGGGATTGAGGGTGAATTTTAAATTGGAGAATATTAGTAATGATGGGGGTTAGGATAGTTAATTAGGGATTAACTAGTATAATTCGGTGGGTGAGGTTAATAAACCATGGGTTTATTAACCTAGATGGAGTCAAAAGCTGGAGAATGGGCTAATGGAGGTTAGTTCATTAATTAATCAGGGATTAATTAATGTAATTGGGTTTTAGGAGGAAAGGGGATTTGGATGGGATTAATTAAATAACAAGAATTATTTAATTAACTAGAAGAAATACAGGTTTGGGCAATGATATAATTAATTAAATACAATATTTAATTAATTATGAGAAGAAATGGACTAATTAATTAAATAAATATATTTAATTAATTAGAAAGGAAGAAATAGGTGAATTAATTAAATAAAATTATTTAATTAATTGAGACAAAGTAAAGTCATTTTTGGGGTGACTACAAAGAATAACACAACCATTTATTTTATTACAAATTAATTACATTGTTACATAGATTTTTAAAGATGAGAAGAGCATGCAAGCTCTTGTATAACTATAAATGACACATACCGCTTTTACATCAAACATAATTGATACCAAGGTTGTTGACCATTCTTGGGATCTTGATATTTCACATAATAGCTCCAAGCCACCAGGATAGCCAAAAACAACTTTGAAAGTCCATAGTTCCTCATTTAGGGCCTCTGTCGAAATGGAGTAGAGAATGAAAGCTCTTGTATAAATACCACAATGCTTGTCGACCATGCTAGAGAAAGGGAAGCATTGATGTAATTACTAATTCATATTCAATTAATTTTCATCTTATTGTGAGAGAGTCAGTGTCCCGTTTGGTGGATGATTAAATTTTGTCTTTAATAGTATTTTTGCCTCACATGAAGAGTTACATGTACCACTTTTAGGTGGCATGGTTTGGCCATGTGTTAGCATCATGTGGTGTATGTAAGACCATCATGGAGGAAGTTACATATGATATATTATATGATGCATTAGAGCATGTAAGAGGGAGGTTACTTGTAATCTTGGCCAATATTATGATAGCTATGGGGAATTTTCATGGATCCAATTTGAGTAGGTTGAATAAAGACAAATCATGATTCCCAAATTTGGATGGTCAAATATGATAGTTTATAACATTTTATAAGAAATATTGATAAAAATAGCGAAGAAGATCTTTTGCTATTGAGTAAATATAATGAAGGATTGCAATCAATTTTTTTTATGCATTGAAATCATCATTACTATAGATAAGATAATAAGCACTTATACATTATTATTAATCAAGATTGTAGATAATTTATTCTATAATCACATTAATTCCAACATGAAAAATGTTATGGATGGTTAAGAAAGGGTATTTTTTCCAAATAATAAGGTTAAATTTTGTCCTAAATCTCCTTTACCTATTGGGGGTTGTGAGTGCTCTTCTAGTATTAGTGCTAGTTGAGTGATATGGTTTTTCAATCTTCTCCTTGTCTTGGTGCAAACTCCAATTTGAGGTTTCATTTAATAATTTTGTTTTTGTTTTCCTGATGAGTGGGTAGATAGAGCTACTAATGGCTTGCAATCTTCACTTATTGGGAGAATCCTTGATCATATAATGAACATTGATCTAATTCACAGTTGGGCCTCAAATTGTTTGTTGGCTATAGGTCTATTGAGTGTGAAGGCTTTGATGAAAAAATTCCTCTTATTCTCCTTCAAATCCAATGAAGGTTGCTTCCATGTTCTCTAGGAAGTCCCATGGTTTTATTGTAATGAAGCTAAGGTAACAAAACAACTTCCTACACTAATCTTGAGAGGAGAATAACACAAAACTTTACAGATCTTTTCAATTACAAAAACTTAAATAGAAATAAACATAAATATCATGCATACCACAACATAGTGATTTATGTGGGGAAAACCCTTTAAGGAGAAAACCCCACACTCCCAAATCCGCCCAATATATTATTCAAAAATCACAAAGATTAGAATATACTTGCAAAGCAAGATTCTCACATGAGTATCACCAACCAAAGAGATGCAAAGGCAACCCGACCACTATTAGACTCTCATAATACATCACAATACACAACTATAATACAATTCCCTCATAAAATAGGGTTGCCTTCTAGGGAAAGTCAAGATAATAAAGTATCGTCCATCAAATATAAGACCTAATGATGAATGGTCCATATTTACAATAATAAAATTTTCCTTTTGTGGGAATTGTCCTTGGACCCCTTGCAGGGGGTAAACCCCCCCATGCCCCATCGTCAGAGACATATCAACAATACTTTATGTATCAATGGTACCTTATATAATTGCAAGGTTGAGACACAATTTCCCAACATTTATGGTAAGAATTTTCATCTCAAAAGATGGTTTGCTAGCTTCAATGCTGCCAAAGTTAATTTGGTTCATATTTGGGTTTGTCTCTTGGAACTCGCTTTGGAGTTTTGGGATGAAATTATTATCCATGGCTTTATGAATGTCATTGGTCAGTTTATTACCATTGATGATGTCACAAAATCTAGAATGAGTTTTCTTTATGCTATATTTTGTGTTTGCATTGAAGTTGGTCATGAGCTACCTAATAGTGTTAAGATGTGCTCCAATCTCGAGGTCTAGGAGCAAAAACTTAATTATGAGATCTATCAATGGTACCACTTCCATAATACTGGGTTTTTTTCCTTCTTGTGCCAAGATATTGATATAAATATGAACTCTAATGGTCCTCATCCCCAAGATGAGGAGTTGGTGTTGGGAATGAAAGAGGTGAGGACTGCCCTTAGTTGTCATCATAAAATCCCTTTGAAGGAAAAGATATTGCTAGACCACTCAGTTGATGGAAAAGGAGCTTCATAGGTTAAAAGAAAATTGGATGCTAATAGTCTAATACAACATAAAATTCTCTAAAAGTGTCATTACATGTACTATTATTGAATCCAAGAGTGTAAGAATTAGATAAGTTGGTAAAAGTAAACAATATAAAGTTTAAAGGAGTTTATTTTAACCCAAAATGCACCTTTTACATTTAAAAAATGTCAATTCATCTAGTATAAGGAAGAAAAAAGAAAAATAACCCTTTCTCATGTGTCAAACTATTTTTAAAAATATTATTTTTAAGGGTGTCATAATTTTACTTGTAATTAGATTTTACCTATTGCTTAGTGAATCCTTGCTAACTTTTACTCATCGCAAAGTGCATATTCACTACCCATCTAAGTTATTTGACAACACTTACTTTTAATGATGGAAAAAATAAATTAAATAGTTTTAAATGATATTTTCCAAGTTGTGTTATTTAGAAACCCCAAATGGTGCCAATACTCACCCCTTTAAAAATGTAGCATGATATTATTCTTATGAACCTCTTCACATATTGGTAACCAAAAACTAATAGAAAACACAAAGATAGTAGAGAAAAAACATTTTAAAGTTATTAGAAAATATTAATTTTTTAGACCATGAGAATGCTTAAGTTATTGTTGGGATTAAGGTGTCTCAACCTTAGAGTCCTAACATTGTTTTAATTTGATGTATTAATATATTTATTTGTATTATTTAATTTCCTATGGTGTCATGTCACATATTGGGACCCACTAGTTGGGTGGCATCCTCGTTGGAGGTGACTGGATGACACATCATCATCCCAAGTGGAGATAGGCATCCCACTTTGGAATCTATGACATATGACATATTCTATGACACGTCATAAGGCATATTTTAATGCATGGGTGAAAGTTGGCGCTCAAGCTGGGTTATGATAGGATGTAAGAGAATCAACTATTTTTAGTCAATTATGATAGATTCTCTTACAACTGTAAGTGTTGTCCTCTATGACATATTCTATGACAACTGTAAGATGTGTAAAGCATCTATCATAACCTATTTTCAGCATATTCTAGGCGTCCAAGCTTGGAAGAAGAATATATACATGTTTGAAAAGTGTAAGAGGTGTACGAGAATATTGAACATGTGTACAAATGCATGTCTAAGGCATTGAAAACTATGCCTTTTGGATTTGGATGCCCCTCACCTTCTAGATGCTTCATGAAGCATGTATCACTCTATTTATTGAGTTCCTTGAGTTGTAGAATGCATAGTTTCTTTGCAGGTAGCCAAGTGCTGCCAGTATTACTCCAAAACAGGTGTTCATTTTGAAGAAGCTTGTACTTGGTGATATAGTGTATTCATTATTTGAAATAATAAAGATAGTATTGTGCTTTTGGAGGGGGGGTTTTTTACCCGAAAGGGTTTTCCCCACGGTATATTTGGTGTCACTATTTTTATGCATTGTTTCTATTCTATTTCCATTATTCTCTTTGTGCTTCTTTAGTTGCAACTATTAAAGGTGTTAAAAGAATTTTTTTGTAACTCTCCTTTGCTTAGATTAGTGTAGGAAATTGTTTCTGCTCACCCGACTTCCTGTCATTTATGTCCTCCATTTTGGAAATACCTACTTTGATACCATATTTGAATGGTACAACTCAACATCATGAATGAGATACAAATATAAACGTAAAACTATATTATTTCTTTGTAATTTATAAAGGTTGTAATGACTTTTTTAAAAACATTTGTCCATAAAAAAATATCAATAACATTAAATTTAGATATAACAATCTAACACTAAAAAAACTATAGTGGAGATGACCTGAAGAATATATAAGTAACACGATTCACACTATTGTTTATTAACTAAAATCAACAAAGATGTAATATTTCTAAAAAATAATGTGTGTGTGTGTGTGAATAGGAATGATGGAAAGATCAACCAAAGGGGCTAAAACAATAAGGGGGTTATATCAAATCAACAAATCAAGACCCAATGATCAAATTAGACCCATTACCAATGAAGTGATAGCTATAATTAAATGAGGGTAAATCAAGAACTAAGAACATAGATCAAATCTAAGTCTACTTTTAAGTTATCCAAAGATGCTAATCCTTACTCCATTGAAAACATGAGATTATGTCTTATGTGTATGTGGATTGCCTATGCTAAGCATAACCCAATTGTGCAAAAGCTTAGTTGAAGAAGTGTTATGGAGGCTTTGATTATTGAATTGGGGAGACTTTGATCAGGATTGGGGAGGAGGATGAATGAGGAATGAATGCTTGTTTTATAGATTTTCAAGACTTGAGATTAATGGTTGAGGAGGTGATTAATAATTAGAGGTTTACAAATTAAATTGTAAATTAAATCTAATTACAGTAATTTCCCGATCTAATGCAGACTTGCGTGATTATGCTTTTTTTAACCGTTGAAATTACAATAAGGTATGGCACACTTTAAAATCAATTCTAAATCACTTGGCTTTTCTAATGCCCAAACACCCCATTTTATATCATTTTACATGCTTATTATGGTTGAAAACCATAATATTACAAATCATCTAAAATCCCCCCTTTAAGTAAAAATCTCAAACAATTTTCCCATTTACAATGAAAGAATCTTTTAATAACCCCCCTTAATATTTTCCCATTAAGTAAAAATCTTCTAAAATCCCCCCTTTAATTAAAAATCTCAAACAATTTTCCCATTTACAATGAAAGAATCTTTTAATAACCCCCCTTAATATTTTGCTGATGGCTCTTATAATTGAGCTTTTACAAAAATATCATTTCCAAGAAATGAATGGCTATGATTCCCTTTTATCTAACCGAAATATTTTTATTGTTTTATTGTGGAGGTTATCCTTTTAATTAGGAGATATAAATTAATTAAAGGAAGGTATTATTGATTTTACCCCAAACATGTGGTTTTAGATAGGAAGAGACAAAGATCAACTTTTTGGAGCATCTTCTACTCAAATTTGTCATAAGCAATGATTTTTTAGCATCTTTTATGAGGTATAATGGGGAGCAGCAATTGTTGGAAGCAAAAACATAAGAGAAAGCTTACAAAATAACAAATTGAAGCATATAGACAAAGAGATAAAGAAGGTCATAGGAAGAGAAGAGAAGGTATGTTAAATATTGGTGAACCTGACCCCTATGGTATTTCAAGTGAAGAGGAAATTGAATATGTTCAAGGTGAAAATGTTGGAATTGAAGATGTTGAACATGATATTCAAATTGGGAATGAAAATATTGAATTTGATAATGAAAATGTTCAAGGTGAAAATGTTGGATTTGAAGATGTTGAACATGATATTGAAATTGGGAATGAAAATATTGAAATTGATAATGAAAATGTTCAAGGTGAAAATGTTGGATTTGAGGATGTTGAACATGATATTGAAATTGGGAATGAAATTATTCAAATTGATATTGAAAATGTTCAAGGTGAAAATGTTGGAAATGAAGATTTTGAACATAATATTGAAGCAATTATAAATTACGTTTCACTAGATCACATGAGAAATGAAGAACCTTGTGTGGAAGAAAGACATATTCCAAATTCAAGACCTTCAAGAACCCCTAAATGGTTACTTGAAATTGATGAGAACATTATAAACAATTTTGAAGGCAAGAGGTCAATACAAATTGTTTGGTTGTGGGCTAGAAGACTTTTCAACCAATATTTTAGTGATAAGACATTGACCAAGCAATGCCAACTTTTTGTACAATTGCTAAAGATGCAAAAAATGAGACCTTTGCTAGCCAATTTGAAGATTCGTGTGAACAAGAAGACTGAAAAAAATTCTATTATTTTCAAAAATATTTTTAATGCTCTCAAGTATATTGGAAAAAATAACAAGGAAAAGGATAAGAGAGCTGCTCGGAGAGTCATTACAATTGCCCTAGTAAGCCATCAATTGAAAAAGGCTCGCTTTATGAGACAAAATTGTATTTATTTTGACATAAATCATAAAACTTTGGATAGAGCACTCGTAAGAAGAGAAAGAATAGATGATCCTCTTCAAAATGATACATGGGCTTTTTCCGGGAGGCTTCCACGTGTTGATAAGAAGCTAACCGATAATGTAAAGCAGGTAATTTAGCACTTTTGGCATGATAACTCTAGAGTATCACCAAATGCAAAGGATGTTTTAAAGTTAAGAATTGACAATTGAGACCATACTCCGCATCCTAAAAATTTCTTGGAATCAAGCCAAACAATGTTGTTCAAAAAATTATTGAAACACATCCAAATATGGAAATCTCGCAAAGGACTTTTGAAGGTTTGAAGCCATTTTATTGTGTGCCTCTTAAGATTCGTAATACTTGTTACAAATACCATGTAGATTTTTCAATGTACCATGAGTTATTATGCTATATTTGTTCTACTTTCCATACTAATGAAATTTTGCAGGAGTGTGGTACAATGCATCTTCCAAAATCATCAAGGGACATGCTAGATCTATTTTTATGTTCTAGAGATGATGGTTGCTTTTTCTATAGAAATGATTGTTTAAATGCTTCGAAGTGCTCACAATGTGGTGGCTTGTCAAAGTTTGTTCAATGTTTTCATGAGAGTTCCGAACATGAATTTGGAAAGAAGCTTGTTGAGAAAAAGAGATATGAGATAGTCAAATATACTTTGCAGAGTGGAGGTGAAGGTTCTAGATGTGAGTTGGTTACAAAAGAATGTAGTGTTACTGATTTTATTTCAGATTTTAAGGACAATATTTTCTACAAGTATGCAAGGCATAGTTATAGGTCTCAGTGGTTGGATCAACAATTTAGAATGTGTAAGGAATCTTTTCTGATTGGCACTATTATATCAGTGGTTGATTTTGCAGAAAACTACACATAGCAATCACAAAATGAGGTACAATCTTAGTATTACAATTCCATTCAAATTGCTATTTTTGTCCAAATAACGTTAGACATGCACCTAATAGTACAGAGGAGGATTAAAAGATGATCAGAGAGTATCATTTTTATATGAGTGATGATAGATCTCACTCGTTCGAGTATGTCCAACATTGTTTCAAGAATTTTTTTGAGTTCTTGCAGGAGCATGATATAGCACTGGGCCGACATCTCATTTGGTCAGATAATTGCACAGGTCAATTCAAGAATGCTCGTATGTTTTATTGGTTGAATAAAATGCATGTAGAGAGGGGTCTACCTCATATTTGGAGTTTTTTTGAAGCTGGACATGGGAAAGAGGAGCATGATGGAGCAAGTGCATGCAGAAAGAGAGCTCTAGTTAAGGAACAATTGAAGATTTCAAGAGAAAAATTCAGTGATGCACGTTCTATTGTTGATTGGTGTAGTTCAACATTGTCACAGGGAGGGACACTTGATTCAAAAGTGTGCAGATTCTTTTGGTTGGTTGAGGAGGGTATGATGGGAGGCAGATTAGATTGTCACACAATCAAATATTCTTCAAAGATGCATTCATTTCGAAGCTCAAACGCAGGGACATGGACCATTTGGACACGATAGTTGGCTTGTTTTTGTCAGAGTTATATTTAGTGTGAGTGGGATCAATGCGAGTCAAGTGAGTGGGTGGATACATGGGTTCCACAATATCTAACTCCTTTATCTCAAACAATATCCATGACAAATGACACAATGGAAAGTTCAGTTGATTACAACCGACTTTCAAATCTACTACAACCAGGACATGTTTTTGCAGTTGTTGCACCGTAGGGGAATGAAGAGAGATCAGACTATTGGTTGGCTTGATGTGTGTAGGTAAAGCATAAGCTAACACAACCGATGGAAGATGATGATGGTTTCGTGTATCCTACAGGTTTAGTTGTGGTTGCAGAAACTTGGTTGCGAACATACATGATTAGAAAGAAGGGAATACCTACATTTGAAGACTATGAGAAACACAAAACCATTCTCATGTATTCGCACCTTGTTATAGCAACAAATGTTAAGTTGTTGAAGCATCATGCTAGACCAAAGATAAAACAACTATGGACACTTAGTGGTGCTGATCATGAAGCAATATTGGATACTCTTAAGCAAAGAGATGACCCTTTAGGCACACTTGAATAAAATTTTCAAGAATGGAAGGTATAATGCTTACATTCATTATGCTTAAGTTCATTAGTGTTCTTTATTTAATACTGATATTTTGTATACTATTGCAATGCAGGTGTCTTTACTAGTGATATTTTGTATGCATTTTTGTGATATTTTTGGCACGATTGATCATGGATCTACTGCAACAATAGCCAACTCCGATCCTTTCAGAAAGGTATGCGACAAATTACAACAATATAGTTTGCATCACCAATTCATTATCATTTAGGTTGTTTAGATTAATATAGATTTGTTAGTCTAAGCATCTTTTCTATTGTGACAATATAGATTTCTCATTTTCCCACTTTTGTGATATTCTGGGGATGATTATAATGGATCTGCTGCAACAATAGCTAGTTTTGATCCTTTTGGAGAGGTATGCAACAAATTACAACAATATAGTTTGCATCACCAATTCATCACCATTCAGGTTGTTTAGATTAATATAGATCTATTAGTCTAAGCATCTTTTCTATTGTGACAATATAGATTTCTCATTTTCCCACTTTTGTGATATTCCTGGCACGAGTGATCATGGACCTACTGCAACAATAGCCAACTCTGATCCTTTCAGAGAGGTATGTGATAGATTACAAAAATATAGATTGGTTATTCTAAGCGTCTTTTATGGTTTGCATTACCATCTCATCATATTTTGTGTCATTTAGAATAATATAGATTAGTTATTCTAAGCTACCTTGATGGTTTGTATAGGTTCTTTTCAGTCCAGAACGTGAAAATACTACTATCATGGAAGACTGTGCCCTGAATCCCTCCAATAGGCAAATTTTGTAAAATTTGAATTTTCAAATGTGAAAATGTAAAAAGGTCATAACTGTGCATGGGCATAATCTATATCCAGTGATGTTTTTTGAAATATGTGTCAAATGTCTAGCATTGTATAAAGGGTATGTTCAAAATGTAAAGGGGTTTTTATTTTGGAAACTCATAGGTTGAATTAGCCATACATGTGTATGCTTTGTTACTGTTATTGGGACAATTCTGTAATAACTTTTTGTACTTAATCGAGCTACAACCGAAGGTTTTCTTCCTAGTTTTTTCTTGTCGGTATGCTCATTTGAACCAAGTTTTGTAATATCTCCTATTTATATATAATAAATTATAGTGGCTTGCCACTTTTGCTCCTCAAATCCAACTTGGGTGCAACTTCATTTTTAGCAACTTTCATGAGGTTTTTAAGGAAATCAATGTTTCCAACCTTTCCACACCCTATAAACTCATCAAACATGTCTATTAGGACCTGCACAAGCTTGATCCAACCTTAAATCTTGCGGCCCCCATGTTTCATTGACATTAGCAAGTTGTAACCACCATTTTTCACGTAATTTCACTCATTTTTGCCATGCATGGCAACTCACCAACTCAAGTATAGACCTTTCTAGCTCTCTAAACCCACATGGTCACCTTATATAGTCCTAATAAAATATACCATGGCCATACCATCCAGCTACAAATCATACAATAGACGGTATGGCCTTTTAGCACTTTGGACTCTTGAGGGAAATCGCCGATCCAATGTAGCTCAGAGTGATTCAGTGTATTTGGGTGCAAAAGAAGACCATCCCTAGCGTAAACGTACCCATTCAGATGTGTTGGAATAGTCCATTTGGTCGTACAAGTTACAGAATGAAAGTTGCACCACTTTGTAACTTTACACTGCTTGAATCTGACGACTTTTCCCTCAATTGAAAACTTGCCACCACGGGAAAACGCCTCCGAGATAGCAAAAATTGAGAGAGGTTATTGTAGATGGGATAAACATGATTCCATAGCCTCAAATAGAGAGTCTATAAATGTCATGATTTTTGAGAAATAGCCCTTCAAAGATTGCTGCCTTGTAGCACTTTGGACTCTTAAGGGAAATTGTCGGTCCAGTGTAGCTCGAGGTGATTTGGCGTATTTGGGTGCAAAAGAGGACCATACCTATAGTAAATGTACCCATTCGGACGTGTTGGAACAATCCGTTTGGTCGTACGAGTTGCTGAATGAAAGTTGCACCAGTTTGCAACTTTACATTGCTTGCATCTGACAACTTTTCCCTCAACTGAAAACTTGCCACCATGGGAAAACGCCTTTGAGATAGCAAAAACTAAGAGAGGTTATTGTAGATGGGCCGAACACGATCCCATAGCCTTAAACAAAGAGTATGTAAACATCACGATTTCTGAGAAATAGCCCTTCAAAGGTTGCTGCATTTCAACACTTTGGACTCTTAAGGGAAATCGTCGGTCCAGTGTAGCTCAGAGTGATTCGGCGTATTTGGGTATTTGGGTGCAAAAGAGGACCATCCCTAGCGTAAACGTACCCATCCAGACACGTTGGAACAGTCCGTTTGGTCATACGAGTTGTTGAATGAAAGTTGCACCACTTTGCAATTTTTCACTGCTTGCATCTGACAACTTTTCCCTCAACTAAAAACTTGCCACCATGGGAAAACGCCTCCGAGATAGAAAAAACCAAGAGAGGTTATTGTAGATGGGCCAAACACGATCCCATAGCCTCAAACAGAGAGTCTATAAATGTCATGGTTTCCGAGAAATAGCCCTTCAAAGATTGCTACCTTTTAGCACTTTGGACTGTTAAGGGAAATCGCTAGTCCAGTGTAGCTCGGAGTGATTCGAAATATTTGGGTGCAAAAGAGGACCATCCCTACCGTAAATGTACCCATTCAGACATGTTGGAATAGTCCATTTGGTCGTACGAGTTGTTGAATGAAAGTTGCACCACTTTGTAACTTTACACTACTTGCATCTGACAACTTTTCCCTCAACTAAAAAATTGCTACCACGGGAAAATGCCTCCAAGATAGAAAAAAATGAGAGAGGTTATTGTAGAGGGGCCCAACATGATCTTGTAGCCTCAAACAAAAAGTTTGTAGGCATCACAGCTTCCTAGAAACAGTCCCACAAGATTGCTGCTCTTTTGCACTTTTGACTCTTAAGGGATTTCACGATTGAACTTAGCTCGAACCGCCTGTTTGGGTGCTTAAGGGGACCATACCTAACCTAAACATAACCATCCAGATGTGATGGAATAGTCGGTTAGGTCATACGAGTTGTAGAACAAGATTTATTTATGCACTTACAAGTAGTTTTCAGCCTCCAACCGAACTCCAATGCTGATTTTCATGTGAAAAAAAGCCATGAGACCATAGCTTATTGCTTTATTTTTAATGGAAACTAGTGGGTAGAAGAGTTAACTTCTTCACAGATTTAGCATTTGAGATTGCAAGAAGACATCAAAATGGCTAGTGTACTAAATAAATTCTTATGATTGAACTGAAGAATGCTGATAACTCTACTCAGTTGGCTTCCTTTTTCAAAATCATAGAAATTGAACCTTGGCATCAATAGAATTTTTATATCAAGCTACCAAAATTCAATTTTCAACAATGAATATTTATCATGCATGTTTTTCTGAAGAATCAATAAGATCATATTGAGTTACTTTGCAAAAATTGTGGTTTCTATAGAAAAAATTTGTGTTTTCTCCATTGTTTGACTCCTACACAACAAGTAAATGGCTGCATAGCATGTGGAATGAGGGGGTAGCAGGATTGAGACCCCTTTAAAGTTGGTTTGAGTGCTTTCTTTTCATTTTTTGTGAGTTTTGTGCAAAGTTTTCTCAAGTCGGGTAGTGAACCCAAATTTTGCATTTTGAGTAAATTATGAATTATTGAAGCCCTCCACCTACTATACCTTTCATGTGGCTCGATGGAGAGGTTGTGTACAATATGATTTGAATGTGTGCAGGTCCATTTAAGAAAGGGGAAATGATTTGTGAGTCTTGGAGTTGCTGTCCTCAGCAAATCATTGCTTAAATTACATGAAAATGGAGCTTTTAGCCTAGGGTTTGTTAAAATCAATGAGAGTGGGGGAATTTCTTTAACGTTGAAGCATATTGGGGTAATAATAGAGGTTTCTGAGTCGGTGGCATGGTCAAGGGAGTTGTGCAAGTGGGACTTTCAATAAACCCTATGCATTTGCATGGTAAACATATAGTTTCATGGGACAACCTGCTAAAGGACCTGTAGGTGCAGAACAATCTTAGAATTTGTTGTTTTAGGCTTTTAGCCATAACAACAAGCTAGTGAATTGTTTGATAAAAAGCTTTGGTACACATGTATGAAAATATGGTAGCATAGACAAGGCAGCGAACTGTTTGAAAAAATGCCTCAAAGACATGTGGTCTCATAAAATTCCATGACAAGCAAATGCAATTGATAGCTGCTTCTAGTTATTAGTTATGTAATGTGAAGTAATTGCATAACTACTTAGGTTGACTTTGTAAAAACTATATTGTAATTGAAATTTTTTCATCTATCAACATCTAGTTGTTATTTATGCAATGGGAAGTAATGTTTTGATTTTGAAAGATGTGCAATGCAATGTAATCAATGATATGAATATAAACCACATAATACAACCATTCTTTTTTCTACTATTGTACATTGATATTTAACCATTTCTCACTTGATTAAATTTTCAAAGAGTTTAATCATGCACATGAGGAAGAAATTAAATTTCGATTGTCAACTTCTATATATCAAATTATCCAATAATCTTGAGTGTATCTCCATATACAAAAATGGCATCAATGACAACTCAAACAAAGTTTTACAAAATGTGGCATATGCCATCTCGATGTCTATTCAAAATTTACATGCCAAAATGTCTATCTCATCCTAAAATATTGGTGGATCATCAAAATGGAGCCTCTTTGAAGCACTCGTTGGCTCTGAAGGTAGCTGCACAAGAAAAATTCAAATCACAATTGAGATTAGTTATACTATATGATTTAAAATTGAATAATTAACATCAAAATCAATATACATTGAATTACAATTGAACTCTAAAATTGAAATCTTGATTACCTGAAATATCCATCTCTTGAAAGGATCAAGAGTCCTATGCCTTTCAAAGAACCAACCAAACCAAATTTTGTAATGTTAATCTATATATATGAACAAAAACATAAAATTGATCCAAGTTAGCATACAATTGTCAGTAATAGGAACATATAAATACCAAACACAAAATAAAATAAACACATACCTCTTTAGGATGATCTTTTTCTTTATCTTGATTAGGTGTTTTGACACCTTCTCCTTGAGGTGTTTCAACACCTACTCCTTGAGGTGTTCCAATACCTACTCCTTCAGGCATTGTGGCAATTGTCAACAATGACGTATAGCTCATAACTACTTGTACATAAAAATGGAAAGTGCATATGAAACTACCAATCTATGTCAATGTATGTATAATCAATAGAAGATCTTAAAAATATTAAGTCAATCAAATTTGAGTTCAATTACCTTCCCCTTATCTAACATTGCAATTCCATAGTCTAGACAAGGCTGCACCTCACTCGCACTAGGTATTTCCTACAAGAGGAAAATAAGATAAACATATAAGTTATTATATAATTTCATTAATGACAATTCAAATGACAAGCAAGTATATAATAAAAAAATGTAAACGAGTGAGTGCGAAAATATATACTGTGTGCGTGTCAAGGAAAAATGAAATGGCTCTAAGGGTGCTATCACCCATCTGTGAGAGCTCCTCCTCAGACATCAATTGTTAAATAAACCATGCAAATAAATATTAGTACTTTATACTATCTCTTATTAATATTCATTTAAAAACAAATGCAAGCTATGAATTTACAACTTAAATCTTACCTATGTCACTATTCCAATGTCCCCTTCTCTAGTAGGAGAGGACTCTATGGGGTGTGCTCCACTCCCCTGTGTCTGATCTATAATTTCCACATCATGTAGGTCATAATCAGAAGTGTCCAAGGGATGCTAGACGGGATGTACAAGAGGACCCAAGCATATTTGGTGGCACATAGAGCAAGTATGTGGCACACAAATATGTGGACCTGACGAGGATGACACAACAACACTCATGCCATTGCCAACATCACCAAAACGTGGCCGAGCTACTGTAGAAGCATGCGAAACCAAAATACCACTCAAAGAGTGAATAGCTTGGATAGTTTGTGTGGCAAAATCCTACATAATATCTGGATGATAAACTGGAGGTGGCAGAGGAAGGGGAGGAGGTGGAACATATGGGTGTGGACTACTCTAAGTGCCCCTAGTCTATCCTGGGAATACCTCCACCAATGCACTGGAAGGGTTTAATGTTAAAGTAATTGACATGATGCCCTAACACAAAATCAACATATAATTTTTTAATAAAGTAAAATGGTATATCACAAGTGTTGTTCAGTGGTTTATCAAAAACCATACACCAACGATCCCAAAAGTTATCTACAATGTCCCTATGTGTGCACCATTTTATAGAAAGTTTTGGTTTATTAACATTAACTAAAAAACCAGTACGGGGGTTAACAAATAAAGAGGCTATTTGGGATTTGGTTATTCTGAGATCTTTCACATCATCATAAGACAATCCACATGTGTAATATTCCCTCATGTCTTCTCGCCACAAATGAAAGGAATTATGTTGGGTGGAGAGGGTTTCTATATTTTTAATTATTTCCTTCAATGTCTTTGACATCTTGGATAATCAAGGGATTCTCATATAAAAATCAGAAATGCCCCTCAATTGCTACAATTTTTCACCAATTAACTCTTAAATTGATGGCTAGGGAGGTGGTGGAGCATTTGGCATTTGTGCATTTTCATTCTCAGTTGGTGGATCGTTTGGAATTTGTGCATTTTCATTCTCAGTTGGTGGATCATTTGGAATTTATGCATTTTCATTCTCAACAGCCATAATGCCTAATTAAAGTTAAAAACTAATTAATCTAATTGAAATTAGACAATATAAATGAAAATATTATAAAAATACCCTAGTTTTAAAAAAAATCCAAAAAAAAACCTACTTTTTAACAAAAATCTATAAGATTCTCTAATTTTTAATAAAAATACATAAACAACACTATTTTTTAAACAAAATCTATAAAAAACATTCATTTTTAATCAAAATCCATTCTAAACTCAAAATTTTCATTAAAATCAATCAAAAACCCTATTTTGAAAAAAATCCATAAAAAACTAACTAAAATTATACAAATATAATTCAAAATTCGATTAAAGCAAAAAAAATCCAAAAAATAACCTTTCAAATTGGATATACTCTAAATCGGATATCTGATATGTGAAAATCGTCCTCAATGTGTGCTCGCGGCCTCTGCAAATGCTAAATGATTTTAACAGCCCGATATATATATATGTGTGTGTGTGTGTGTGTGTGTGTGTGTGTGTGTGTGTGTGTGTGTGTGTGTGTGTGTGTATGTGTGTGTGTGCCTCAAATCAAATATCCGATATGGAGATCTTGGTTTGGGCATTGCTTTGGAGCAATGTACTGACACCCAAGCCACAAAAAAGTCAACTCGGCATTTTTGCGTTTTTGGGTTGATGAAAAATGTAATTTTTTTCCCATTGCCACTTTTTGGCCCATCATGGTCTTGCACATACCCGCAAATTGGAAATAACTCAAGGATTTAATGTTTAAATAAAAAAAATCAACTTAAATCATTCATAATATCATCCATACACAAAATTTTGAGAAGGCGAACTCACTGATTTTTATTGATAAAAGGAGTTTATGCTTGTACAATATTGAAAATACTAAAAAATAAACTAAGCTTTTGCTCTATCTTCTCAAAGATGAGTTATAATGCATCTCTTTTGCATAAAGCAAAAAGAGGAATGAAAGAACTGGTTCTAAAAGAGTTGAAAACTTTTCTTTATAGAAAGCCACCTC
The DNA here is from genome assembly GCA_007258455.2 of Sequoia sempervirens. Taxonomy (NCBI): domain Eukaryota; kingdom Viridiplantae; phylum Streptophyta; class Pinopsida; order Cupressales; family Cupressaceae; genus Sequoia; species Sequoia sempervirens. The sequence continues at coordinate 188,810,775 of VDFB02058242.1, forward strand.
AGATAACTAAAGCTGAAAGAGGCTACACCTCATAGAAGATGTTGAACATGCATGCAGAGTTGAACTAGATGTGAACTCTGGAATTGAGAGTTGACTCAAACTCTTTGACTTGTGCATACTCCATGAAGTGTGCTTCAATTGAACTTGAATTGAACCTCCAAGAAAATCATGAAGATGACTAAAAAAGTTGAGTTTAAACCCCTTGCATGAGATATTCAATTTGCTAAGCATATAAGGCAAAAAATCTATATTTTAGGGACCCAAAATTCACCAAAATGCATAACTTTAGGCTCAAACTCCCCCTAAATTTAGTTGCATCCATGTAGACTTGTTAAGTAGGCCTAAACTGCCCCAAATTGCCACTAAATTGAGCATAATAGGACATTAACTTGTGAAAGCTTAAGAAACTCATACATGATGATGGTTGGGTGAGTCATTGGTAGATAATTTAAGCCTTCAAGGGTTTACATCTACTTGATGAGGACTATCCCTTTGAAGGTCATTATGCTTTGTAATTTAGCTTTACTGAATTTGATTGGAAGACACTCAAACTATTAACTAACCCTCATCCTCTGTCATCTTTTGTAATCTTAACAAAACTATGCATTCATTGTCATTTTCCACTATTTTGATGTGATTTCCCTTAATTAGATTACATCTTTATGTATTGACACCTCACCTTGTCAAAAAACTATGATCATAGGTTTGCATCATGCTTACTTGGCACTGTGACTGTATTTTACTACTCATAGGTTTGCAAGTTGATGATACTTTGAATTATAATGCATCGTGGTATCACTATCATTTCATGCTATCATAGTTCATAGCAGGATGATTGCCCATTCACAGTCAACTACCCTTGCACTTGCACTTTGACTATTCTCTCTTTGCCTTTTAGACTTGTGAGCCGTCCTCCTTAGCATTGCACCATAATCATACTAGTGTTTTCATTGTCTGCTTATGCTTCCATGGACATGACATTGCCCCTCTATTATGTTCATAATCTTAAAAACCCTAGGCACCTTACAAAGACTACTTTATATGCATTTTAGAGTTTGATACATTATCCTTATCATCCTCAATTTTGTTGAACAATCACTATCATATGTTATGCGTCATGCCTTAAATTTGCATGAAGGGAAAAAACACAACTAATTTTTTTTTTTTGAATTAAACACATATAACCCTAACCATATGCATCTAAGCACACACATAGCCACTAGCTAGGTGCACTAAATGCAGATGGACACACACCACGTCATAGCCGACCCATTGCCTAAGAATGGGGTGCAGGAATAAAATACATTTTTGTTCATGGCCTCTCACGCACACTCTCTCTAGAACATCGGGTTGACACTTAACCTAGGTGAGGAAGTAACTAGGTTAGAACGTAAGAGTATAATTCGTGTTTTATCTATTTTCATGTAACCGTATTATTGTTTTGGAGATGAAGGAAACGATGTCAACTTTTAGTGATGTCAGTTATATTATCGTCATTTATTATTATTAGTATCACCTAACTTTAACTTACCTCAAAATTAATTCACTTGATGCAATTCTCAATGATTGACCTATTAAAGATATTAATATAATTCTAATATAACGGTGTTAGTATTGTTACTAATATAAAATGTTATCACTCCTTTATATATATGTATAATTGTTATAGATATCAATAAACTTTATAAGAAAATTATACATATATAATTAAATTAATCTTAAAGTTATAATTTAAATTATCTTTAATGAATAATCCTTATAAGATAAATTCTATATAATTAAATTAATCTTTATAATTTAAATTAGCTTTAACAAATAATCCTTATATAATTAAATTAATCTTAAGGATGTAATTTAAATTATATATATAAATATGAGCACTCTTTAAAGGAGAATTAAAAGGAGAGGTACACGTAATTAGGTTAGACTCCTTTAAAGCATTTTTAAGTTTAAAAGGTAATGCTTATATTATTTAAAATCTAAAAAACAAAACACATGCCTTAAGTGAATTTTCCTAGTGAAGACATATAGATTCCTAATAAAAGCCTTATTTTGGCCTTATCTGTTTTAGATTTTGAACTTGCAACTACTTCATAGAATTTCGTCGGGTTTTGAAATTAAGTTACTTTATACATATTTTTTTATTATATATTTTTTTTGGAAGAAATAAATAACTATTTTCCCTTATAAGAATCCTCGTAATACTAACTTTATCTATGTATAAGATTTTATTTTAGATTAATAGAAATCTTTTTTTTTTTTATAGAGAATATGGGGAATATATTCCCCTTACTTTATTTATAGAAAATACCTTAAGGACTACTACGATGTGCTTAAGGTGCTGAGGTGGATTCTCAGGAGGGGGCGAAATAGACCCCAACAGGGAAATTTCCAACGTCACTTTCTTAACACAAGATGCACATATTGCATGTAAAATTAATATTTTCTTTAAGCATCTTGTTTTCCTCTGTTGCTTACATAGTGGGACGTAATCACATGTATTATCATTTGCATAAACATATATTTTAAATCAGACTATTATTAAATTTAACTTGATCGATATCATAGTTCATGCGTAATAATGTGACTGGTAATTTCATTTCTCCCTAATGATAATAACAGTTATTGTTTTCAAAACATAAACAAACAAATATAAACTCACAGATTAATAAATATTCTCATGATGCAGCTGATATGCAAATTAATAGTGAGGAAAGGCATCGGCTTTCTATTCGCATGAGGAAAGAGGCTTGCATTTCACTTGAATCAGTGAGATATATTTACACGTAGTTACAGACTAGAGATTTACATTTAACCTACTCCCGAATTTTCCAAGTCTACCGTGATAGCTCATTAAAGAGATCCCTGTGCCATAAAAGCAACGAAGTGATTTTTTTTATTTTTTTATTTATTTTGAATACTATAAAGCTATATTTTTCTTCTATCTGACACACATTCCCTACTCTAAATCCTCTCACTAGCAGGATACAATACATATACGGATTTCTCCAACCTGGTGCATTAATGATTTTCAAATCACTAAGTCCAATCTAGCGTTACCGCAGGCAGCGTTCATTCATTTCTGATATCTTCACATATACAGTCAGAATCTTGGTTGGTGAGGTCTTGAGATGTCCGTCAACAGTATTTAATGGAAGCCACCGAAAGGGAGTTTTAAAATAAGTTTACATGCCTAGGGTTACGCTCATAGCTTTAGTGGCATGCGCAACAATCAACGACTGGAGAGGAAGGGGATCCCGTGCCCTAAGGATACTTCTAATCCTATCCACCCAAATGATCGAGTCCCCAAAGGGGTCAAGAACTTAACCGAAATCATATTTACTAAACCAACAGCCTGCAGGAAGAAGCGGTGACCAGGGGAGTTGGACGCCGTAGAGGTAGTTGTAAATGCTGTTTTTTTTTTTTTTATTCTTTTGCAGAGGCAGCGATGGAGAAACAAAGCGAGTCTACCGAAGGCGGGGACGAGAGGCGACGACCTGCTCATGGTTCGCAAGTTGGAGGTTTATTATCTTCTTTTTATCTCACTCGTGAGTCAGCCTCACCACATGGGGCAATGGCCTGTGGAGGGGCTACGCCCTGCACAAGGCATCGTGCCTCAGGGGACTGCAACTTCTCTGGCTGCAAGCTCTTTAAGGGGCTTTAATCTGTTAATTTTTTTTTGTTTTCTTTATGTAGCATTCTTTTTATTTCCATTTAATCATGTTTTTCTAAACAACTACTGTTATTCCTCAACGACATGCTCTGTGTGTTTGTCTTATTCAGGCAGTATAAAAACTTATGCAAGTCTCGAGATTTACAAGCCATAGGCACCATGCTAAATAGATTTATTTTATTTTTATATAAACAAAACAAAAAAGGAAACGTTATACATCTATTCACTTGCTGGTCAACATGATCATTTGCATCAGAAAAAGCTCAGAACTGATATCTATATTTTTATTTATTCATTCATTTAATAACATACTGAGTGAATACACATATACAGTAATGTTAATCTCAAGACATAACTATAAGCATACATGAAGGTATTCTCTTTTCACAATTTCAAACATTGATGATGGAACAAATACATGCAACTTACATATTAAGCGTCTCCTTCTAAGCATTAACAGGCAGGCATTTTGTTTAAATCCAAACTACTAGTTGGCCATACATAGAGTAATAACAGAGATCCTATCATCATGTTGCACACATTAACATTGATTCCATTTGAACTTTTGCACACCTATGCATGCATTTAGTCACTTAGAGAGGACTGCAGGAGCTACTGCAATATAAGCTTTTAACCTATTCGTAAAAAGACATATAAGTATAAATCTGAAGTGAAACATCTATGTGTAGATACATTTATTTCTAAAGTCAACATAGTTCCTTCTTTTCCCTATTTCATAGTTACACAACTGCTATAGCATTCCAAGAAGTTGTGGATATTCAACGGTGCCAAGGCACCCATTATCAGTCCTAATAAACTTTTTGAGTAGCACAAGAAGGAGAGTATTGCTACACCTTTTCTTTCCACAAAGGCAGTTCGTACAAAAAACAAGTTCTTTCAAATGTCTCTATAATTTTTGTTATATACTTTTAAAATGCCTATCCACAAGATTCAACACGGTTGAATATTGAAGTCTGTATTTTCCTTTTGAAATCCTTTTACACAGCTGCAAAGGTGATCTTTAAATCTGCAATTTATACATAAAACAACTTTTCTCATGGCCATTTGGGTGTGCTCACCTCCCAACCTTGGGTTGGAAAACCAACCACCCCCCAAGCTAGGAGGTAACCAAGCTACCGGGTACACACAACAATAAAACAAAAAGCCATTTCTAACCACAATGCTCAAAAACAAAATACTCCCAACCAAGATTCACACATTTACTTAGGGATTTTTTATGAATCCAAAAATGGGGATAGAGGTGGACATCACTTCCATATGGGGAGACCTATTAGCAAGTAGAAATAACCAACAACACAATTCTTCTTTTTCTCCAATCCACCCATTCAATAAAGCTCTTCATATCATACATCCTCCATACAACAATCTTCCCAAAACACCATGCTATCATGAAACAATTTTGGGTACTCATACCCTTTTTGTGCCTCTCCTTCTCAAAGGAGGAACAATCTCCCCATAGAGGTTCCTACACATTCCTATCCCCCACAAGGATTCTCTTCCCACATTGGGTGAGTTTATCCTATACAACCCCAAACCAACACAAAGAAATGCAAAGACATGTAAATGGACAACAACCCATATAACTCATATTCTCAAACTTGCATACAAGAGGTAAAAGAAGAGAAAAGAAAACATACATAAAGATAGAGTAAGACCTACCTCAAATCCAAGCCAACAATGAGGGAAGTTTGAAGATGAGCTCCAAATTTCTACTCCTTCAAGACCAAGCAAAAATTTCCTTCCCCCCAAGCAATCCAAACACCAAGTCCCCCAAAAAAGAACCCTTTCCTCTCCTTTCCAAAGGATTCAAATAGGAATCAAGGGTTAGAAACCCTTGGAGGAGAGTGTGACACATGTCAACCTCCTATTCACTCCCATGGACACAACCCCCCACAAGTTCTCACACATGTGTGAGAACTCTTGGGGAAGTGAAAGGCCAAAGAGTTCAACACTCAACAAGGTTTTCAAATCTCATAAATGAGATTTTGGAGCCAACACTCCAACCCATCCCCAAAATCCGTCACCCTTCTTGATGGCTAATTAAGAAGGGTCACAACTTGCAATTTTGACAAGTTATGGGTTTGATTTGACCCCTAACCCATAGGTGACCATCCTAGGGGTTAATTAAGGGCCAATTAACCCAATTTAAGGACTAATTAAACCTTTGAAAACCCTCAAAAGAGAAATTGAAATTTTAACATAATAAAATAATTCCAACATGTCCCAAAACCCTCAACAAAAGTTTGATTGACCTTAAAACAAAATCTCAATATTCAACATTAAATATTTTTAATCACAAATTAAAATACAACACAAGGGGCTATGGTCCATTCTTCATGGACCATAGTGGCTTCACTAGGCTGACACAATCGGGTACCCTTGATTACCTCCAATCCCATTGGCCATGGGCGTGTACTTGCACACTCAATGTCCACATGTCAAAATATCCAATGCATGATAATCAATAATTAAATCATAAATTCATATGCATATATTTAGCACAATCTAACTCTGAATCAATAAATTCAATGTCTATAATCATTCTTCTTCTAAAAATAACATATTTTATCAATTCATGTATAGTCATGGCATAATAAAGAAATCACATCATCACTAAATTAAATTTAGCATCCTATCAATTCCATCCCATTTTAAAAACAATTGTCCATTTTAATCATGATAACCAAATCATATGAGCATATCAATAAAGGAAACATAATGTGCATATAATCATCATAGCATCATAAGCATAAAAAAAAAACATAACATCAAGTGTCTATGATCATCCAAAATAGTCTAAACCACAGAGTATCAAAATAATCGAATCAAAAGATAGTCAAATGGGTGTATCAAATGGTAGGCCTCACATTATGGATTTCTTTATACTATGCCCTTTGCTTTATTAGAGCTTGATTTATTTCTTCTCTAGTAATGTACCCACTATCCATTCATAATGAGTGTCATTTCCTTCAAGAAAAAGCTCTTCATCTGCACCCTTATGAAGGTCCCCTCCTTGCTTTTAAGCACTGTTCTCTCCATTCTTTTTCCAACATGATGGTTGTCAAAAAGTGCTTGAGTTTTTTGAATAAACATTGAATCTAATCTCTTCATTCTATGTTTGGAATTAATACCAATTAAAATGTATCACACATATAGAAAAGATAGTATGCAAATTAGTATGCCTATCACTACCTATCTCCTTTGGTCAACTTCCCGACGCTGTTATCCAATGTTTCCTAGGCCATTACTGTTAGGATATTGTCACAGTGTTTTCATGCATACGATACCTCTGCCTCCCTAAGGCTTAGCAACCCCCCTTATGGCATGTCCCTATATCAATCATTGAAAAATAGGTCAACATTTGATAGCCTTAACCTATTGTCTCTCTATCTTGCTTCCTACATAGTCACTGTTTCTTTAAGAAAATACCATGAAATCTTGTCTTATGAACCTTCAAACCACTGTAGTCCAGCAAGCTAACTACCTCCTTAATGCATGGAGAAAAAGATGATGGGACTGCCACAAACTAAGACTTACATTAAACATTATGAAGAATGTCTTGATTTCTTTCTATTACTACGAAGTCCCTGCTCTTTGCATATACATATGCCATTGTTGAATGATTTGTCACTATCTTTCTACTCTTATGATTGTATTCATGCTTTATCTTGATGCACACTGTAATGTTTGTCCATTCAAATGACCCTAACTTAGGTTTTGATCACACTCATATTTTTGAAGATAAGTCAATCTCTTTTGTAACTTAGTTAGTCCCTTTGGATTTCCAAAGATGAAAACACACCCTTAAGATGTTATTGCTCAGTATTAAACACAATCCCCTCAATGACATTACTATACAATCCCTTCATTGATTGTTTCTCATAGTAATGACTGTGTTTTTTCTATTTAAATTTCCATACTTCCCTTAACATTTACTAGTATCATAATAAATTGCTTCAACTTTATTTATTGATAAAATAACATGTAAATTTGATGCATGTTTAAACTATCTCACAACCTCCATGTTTAGTAGATGAAGTCCATGTCTACCATCAATAAGAAATATAGCCATGTGAGAACTTCCAAATACATTTGTTGTCAATCTGGAAGTTCTTGCAAGAACACTTCCTGAAGTTGTTGCCATCTCAAGACCTGTTAAATAAAGTTGATTTCCCTACATTTTTCCTTCCAATGAGAACTATGGTTGGAAGCATCTTAACCTCAACCCTCTCAAATTCAGGCATTAAATCAGATCAATCAAGATGTCAATCAACTGTCTTGCTATTTACATCATGATGCATCCCTTCTTCTATTTTTGCATCAAGAGTTGCATCTGTACACTTGGGTCTTATGGAACAACTCAAAAACTCCTAGCTTTTGACCTTTTGTGTGCAAACCTATTCCTTTGTAAAGTGCACGATGATGTAGAAAAGGCTAATCACCTTGTCTATGATAAGGTTCATAAATGCATAATGGTTGCCCAATTCTTTCTAGCTCACCATCATCTATTTCACTTTTCCCTTCCCTACTAGTTGTTGCATGTTTAAGCTATCATTTGTACCACTGTCTTATTGCACGTAACCTTTAACTTGACCTTTATGAGTTTTCACTATCATTGCCATCCCATAATCTCACTCTAAATAACCCTCAAAATTTGTTATCTCATGATACATAGATTTCAACTCCTCAAATAAATAGAACTAAACAAACATATGGTAGTGACTCAAAGCATACCCAAATTTATGTAAAATGAAAGGTTACAAATGCATGAACTTGGGAGTTATTTGATGCACCTATCAAATGAGGTGACATGCAAGTTCTGAAACCTAGAAGCATGTGGAAAAAACTCCATGAAAACACTTCAGATCTGGAAATGTAGATGATTTATCCCTTTATTTCATGCTTAGAAGACTCTCAGATAGACTCCTCTAATGTCATGATGTAGCCTCCTTGAGTTCACTTCTAGCAGAGATAGGAACCCTAAAAGCTCATGCAACGTAATGCTTTATTGTTGAAGAGTTGTTTTCCTTGTATTCTTGGCACCTAGACTTAGAGTCCTCTGGTTTTAATTTTCACGTAACTCAAACTTCCTTCTAACTTCGAGTGGAAAGGCTTCCTTCATTTACTTTTTTCATAACTCATTTGATTGAACTTCAAATAAGATCAAAATATTATTTAAAGAAACTATTTAAATAATATTAAAGATTTTAATAAAAATGTACTAGAAGAAGTAAGAAAGAAATACAAGGAAATTATATATTATATCTATTACTATATGTAATCGAATATTAACATTATTTGAAAGATGAGATCAATATTAATAAATAAATAAATATTATAAATTTGAGCATAAATATAGTTAAATTCTTAAATAAATTAAATTTCAAAAATGAAAATCTTGGTAAGCTAGATGTTAAAATTGTTAAAGCTATTTTATAACTTTATTAAAATTTCAAGTAAAACCAAACTTAAAAAGTCAATTCGTAACTTAATTATTCAAAATAAATACTAAAAATCAACTGGATGTAATTCTTAAAAAAAAGATCTAACATAATACATATATAATTACTATTAACTTAATCTATAATCAAATTTTTCATCATTTATAAAACTAAAAACATCTATTCTTTTGACTAATATAATATTTATTATGGTACAAAATCTAATAATTACTATAAATTCAACTTAATTATATAAATGAGTGAATGAATAAATTATTAATTATTTTGTTACACATGACTATGTTTTATTCTCTGTAATTAAGTTTTGATTTAAATAGGTAGGTTTAAAAAATCCATAATCTACTATAAATTAGAGCTTCCCACGAAACATAAAACCTAACTCTATCTCTTTCTCTTTATTTCTTTCTACTCCTTATCTATCTCTCATGATACATAGATTTCAACTCCTCAAATAAAAATAACTAAATAGACATATGCTAGTGACTCAAAGCAGACCCAAATTTTATGTAAAATGAAAGGTTAAAAATGCATGAACTCGAGAGTTATTCAATGCACCTGTCAAATGAGGTGATGTATGCAAGTTAGTTAATTTTTTCTCTATCTCTCTTTCCCTTTGTATGATTTGTTTTTCTCTCTCGCATGCTTTATCTCTCTTTATCTATTCCTCTCCCTTTCAATCTTTGTCTCCATCTATAACTCTCACTTTCTATATATATCTCTATCCCTCTTTATCTAACTCTATCTCTATCTCTTTCTTTCTTTCTACTCCTTATCTATCTCTCTAAATCACTCTCTTTCTCTATTGTTTGAGTTTCTCTATATAGAATTCTCCCCCCTCTATATCTCTTTCTTTTTCCTCCTCTCTTCCCTTGCTATCTCTCCCAAGATCACTTAAGCTATTATATTTTTTATGTTAATTTGCAATAATTTATGTTTATATTCAATAAGTTTAATTATAGAATATAATAATGAATATAAATATAATTATATTGTATACAATTTAATTTTTATTATATAAAATACTTTATATTATTTTGATATGTTAATTTAATTCATACTTTATGAAAATACATTAATTGTTAATTATAATATTGTATGTATATTTAATAAGTTTATTATAGAATATAATCTATTTGTGTTATATAAAATATAAATTATATTTATATTTAATAATTTCTAATGTAAAATATAATATATAATAAATTCATATAATTCTTTTAGAATATTAAAAATAAAATTTTCCATGGTCTAACTATAGCTAGAGAGGAAGGACTTAGACGTGGCAGTAAAGATATTCTATAAACAGTAAATAGTATTGTATAACTAAATGGCCGTTTCAAATTCAAAAAAGCTGAGAGCCGTTTGAAATTCAAAATTAACGACGATAACTGGGCAAGGACAGGCTGAGGTGGTTGACCTCCTTACCTGTAATCGATGATGTGTTTTTACTTTCATTCTTTCTAGATTTAGATTTAGGTAGCATTTGATGGGTTTCTTGCATTGAAAAGAGATGTTATCAATGCATTACAGAATTGGATTGCGCTACTGTGAGGAAACATGCCCAGTCTTCAAAGTGTAGCGCTCCACCTCTAGGTGAATGGGTTCTGTGCGACAGAGATGAAAAGCTTTTGATCTTGAGTTCATGTCGTTGTCTCTGAAACAAGGACTGAGAGGGGCTAATGACGGCGTAGAGATTGATTGATCTTGAAATAACGACGACACCAATGTCGCTTGTTTGACTCCTGTAGAGAGTATTCGACAATGCGTTGAAGCCTAGCGATGTGAAGAAGCTGAGTCGGCTAGTGACGATTTCCCCTAAATCTGACGGGTAAATTGAAATCTACTTTCTTCAATATTTTTTCTATGGACCGCCGCTATTGACATGGAAAGAGAATAGCTCAAGAAGTTAAGGTCCAAGGGAAACGCAGCAGGGAAAAGAGGGCAGAATAGCTATGTTGAAGAGCTCGACAAGTTAAGGTCCAAGGGAAACGCAGTAGAGAAAAGACGCAAGTGCCATAAACTCTGTAATTTCCTTTTCGACAACTCTTACTAAAAGATCGTAAACTGAATTTAAGCATCTATTATTAGATCTAATAAAATGATACAACACTTTTTCTTGGCATTGCAATTGTAGAATTGTTGTCAGTAGTAATCCTTAAATTTTGATTTTGCTTGATATACTCTTGAACCCAAATTGTTAGAAGTTCCGAACTGAGCTAAAACTCTTTCTCTATCCACTTTTGTTTCTTGCAGTCCCCTTATCTACCCAAATCCTCATACCCCAAATACATTTTTTTGGAACACCCCACAGCCAGTCACTTTGCTTGCTATTCCTACTCTTACCCTCATCCAAACCTGAGACGAGGCATCTCTCTCCTACTGGAGGATCAATTTTTATTTTCTCTCATATACCTAAAAACCATAGATTCTATAGTAAAAATATCCTAAATGTTGATTAAAATATGGAAGTTAAATCACTTGAATCTCATTCACATTCAACATAAAAATGAATGCATTAAAACCCTACGAGAGTCTGTCCAAGCTCCAAAAGACTATCTGGTTTACTTGATCCACCTCAATTATCTTCACAATAGGATAGAAGCCATAGAAAAGTTGCTCATTACTGAAAAGGAAAAAATAGACTTCTAGAAGTGAGTCATTACAGTGCCCAAATGGCTAAGTGCCAAACTTTCTATGCGTGCTTCTTCAATTGAATATGCCAAATGTGGAGGGCTTAATTTTAAAGCTTTTGTATATAGCCCCCTCTCCCAAATGAATGTTGAAGCTCGATAGGATGCGTAGGTAAAAGAGTTGAACTTCCACTGGAGTTAACATAGCTGGCAACAACCTCGATCTCTTCCCTAGTGCCTCTGGAGGGTCTAATCAGTAGCAATAGCCCATGCTATCAGAAGCGTTTTAGATTTTAACATGTGCTGGATACATCTTATATTAATAGTGTTTTTAAAATTGGAGATGCATTTGCAGTATTGTGTTGTTTTAACAAGAAAACATCTAATACCTGACATGAAGACTAAACCAAAACTAATAAGATGGTGATGTGCAAGTGCATATCTACTTATTTTGGATTGTTAAGGGTTTTCCTATGATTCTTTATTATAAGAAATGCTTAATAAAAAACACACTAACCATTTTTTGTAAAAAATAGAACACAAGAAAAATGTGAAACAAATTTGAGTGAAATAGTAAGAAAAAATAATCAAAATATGGCAAAATTCCTTTCTAGTAAGACTCCTAAGTACGTAGAAGTTCATATAGAATTTGCAAATTAGTGTCAAATAAGGTTAGGTAGAGTAGCTTGATATTGACCCACTCCCCACGAAAACGAGCATTTTTTTGTAAGGGTGAAAAAACATATTCCTTTCTCAATTGGAGGATTATAAACCTAGGTCTCGGTTTAGTTTCTTCATTTCTCTGATAGCCAAACCCCTTGAATTACCATTTTTCTTTTCTTTTTCACTTCTGATGATGGTCTATATTTAAGTATACCAATGGCCTTACATGCACACACCTTTATGTGAAAAATGCTCTAATAAATTAGAATGGCATTCTGCCAAGAAATAGAGTTTGAAAAGCATGGTCAAAAGGGCTTGCAACTTTAAACCAAAGTAATCATTATGGCATTTGCTTTTACTAGACCAATTTCTTTTAAAAAGAATTCAATTAAAGAATAAATGTAGTCATTGTCTTTTGTTCAATGAGAAGTAGAAGATACCATTCAAAATAAAAAACTAATCCAAAATATGTCACTGCAAAAGGAAGGTTGGTTGACCAATTTAATTTTTGTGGAGAACTTATAGATAGAGTGATCTTCTTATGATTTAGCAAAGGGAAGTTTCCTTCCAAGTGAATAGTCCAAAATTACAATAAATTAATAAATCTCTGACTTTCTTTGTATGCTCACTTCTCTTCAACGTGGTTTCCTTTAAAGCTTGTTTACAAGCATATAATTCCCAATCCCTAAGAGAATTTGAATTGGTCAAATTACTTTATTTCAAAATTCTACCTTGCTACTTCATTTACATTCTTTAATTGTCCATTAATCTATGTACAATGAAGCCAATTCTATGTATTTTTTAAGCTCATAACTCATTATTCTAAGGTCACACTGAACATAGGAGCACAAATAAATTTATTTATGTATATGTTCATTGGTCCGAATTTTTGAAATCATATATTTGTGTAATGGTGAAAATTATATACCTTGTTTTGAATTAATTTGATTTGTTTATTTTTTATGTAAGGATAACTGTAAGTCATGAAATTTTTACTAGCAATTAGCATGTAATCAAATTCTTACTTGATGCAATATGCATTCTTTCCAATTATTAAAGTTTTGATCCTTATTTTTTTTCATTCTTCCAAATTTAAATCCATGATTTGTAAGATTAATCTAAATGAATTATGTACTTTGTAGACATGAATATATGATTTATAAATTAACTCAAGTGAATTATGTACTTTGTGGACATGAGTATAGAATGTGTTAATTTCATATTCAAATTTAAGCTCAACATAATCTTTCTCACTACTTCAACATTTATGTGTTTTGTAGACATGAGTATAGTGTAATGCCCCGTCTTAATAACCTAAGAATGTTGCAATTGTGTAATAAAGGTGTAATAATTTTTTTTTTAAAGTATTCATATTAAGTTAATTAATTTCTTACATTCGTTAAGTTACTAAACGATTCACTACTTTGAGTTTTCCATAAGTGACTTAAGTATTTCGCATTGCACATATAATTAATAACATGAAGATAAACATTGCATAACATTGAAATTTCCATTCAAGATAAGATAATAATGTACAAACATATTTCCATACATTTCATTTAATAAAATATACAATACTCATCCATCTGATGAGGTAGTTCAATAATGATTACAATTACAATTACATTGTTCACCTCTTATACAATTGAGGGTTGTTTTCAAATACAAGTTTACAATAAGAGAAGTGCAAATAAGATCCAAGTGCGAGCTCTGCATCCATGAAGCTCTCGAAGCCAAGATCAAACTGGGGACCCAACGGAGTAAGGTGCACATTCCACCCAACCATGTAGTACCCGTAGGTCCACCCCCCGTGCTAGGAGATAGTAATAAGGTTACCTAAACCTAATCTACTAACCCTAGACACTAGTACAAACAATCTATTGGTTACATTGCTTCCAGATTCTTGACAATTGATTATACCACAAACTTAAGGTTAACTGTTATTCTAGGTGGAGTGTCATCACAACGATGCAAAGGTTACCCTGGTGTTTCTTCCTAGGTTCCGGCCCCCAATCCTTGGGTTACCCTGGTAACCTCTTACGAAACCCGGCCCCTATTGCATACTGTTGCGGAATCGAATGTCCTTTAAAGGAACAAGACATCGATTTGCCATTCCAGGCCTTCTCATCTTATACTCAAGACTATGGTAGCTCAAGAGTCATAAGAGAGGCATGAATATCTTGTTAAAAGTTTTAAATCTAACTACTATGTCATTTAATTTTCACTGACTTAGTTAACTATTTGTAAGTTACCCTGACACCACTTTGTGTGTCGGCCCTTACAAATAGCCACTCCCCTAAACATAACAAAGGTATTCTAGGTTCACTACCTAGGGTAGACATGTGCACAATACAACATATAATGCCAAATAAACCACAAAAAATGTCACAGTTTCATTCACAAATAACTAGTGCACTACCCTAGTTGTTCATACATATGATACCACGATAAAGTTCTATTTCCCAAGAAATACCTACATCTGGAAGAATTATTAACACATCAAAAAAAATCCTTATTTTCTTAACACCATTTAAAGCAAATACAATTCTACCTTTTGGATATACTAAATCCATTCAACAATAGAGAAAGACAAAACCTTTTTTTTTAATGTTTCTTTTACTTAACATCAGTTCTCTACACACATTAAATAAATATACACATTGTATTCGTAACATACATAACTATGTAAATAACAGTATACCTTGTTTCTCATTTGCCTAATTTCATATTTATATTTTATCATGAAAATTATATAATCCCAAAATATCAATCTATTTCTACATCAAATGTCAAAATCCTTTAAAATATCCAATTAAGCATAATATTATATATATATATATACATATACATATATATGAATATAATATATATTAAAAATTGATTTTCAAATTTCATATATCATATAAGTCGAATTCATTAAATAGCATATAAATAAAATTCAAAATTTAATAAATGTTAACCAAAATTCGCATTAAAAACTTTTATGAATCACAAACCCTACCAAGCGTAACACCCATGGGCCTCCCAAATGGGATGGACGCAGCCTCAGCCAGGGCTGCGCCCAGCAACCACTGGCTGCGCCCATGTCTATGGGAAATGGGGAGGGTTTCGGCCCTCCCCAGAATCTTATACATTTTTTTTTAAATTTGGCAAAATTTAACCTGCGAAAATTTCGTCCGCTATTCGAATACAGTCCGAATTTCTTTGAAATTCGCCGGATGGTTTAAAAATTCCGTTTTCCATAAAAATAATAAATTCTCTAAAATTTATCAACAATTATACAGACGCGTACAATGATTTGCAATTTACTCAAATAATTATATATATATATATATATATATTTATATATGTATGTATAAATATATATTCTTTTCTGATATATATATATACACATATAAATATATATATAAATAGAATTCATTAAATTAACAGTAAATTACTGAAACTGGGCAATATCATTCAACAGGAAATTCAAAATAAATTTACAAACCCTTCAAATAATTTAACAATTTTGCCTCTGTAATAAAATTCCCTATTTTTTTCTCCTTCTTAATTTCTTTATAGTTTCTTGTTTTCACAGAGATTTGAAATATGACAACAGAAAATTCTTCTTTTCAGAAAATTCTTCTTTTCAATCACAACTAAAAATACTTCACAGATCCTTTTAACTATTTTAATAAAGTTTTATTAAATTTCCAAGAAGAACACAAGAAATACAAAGTAAATTCTCTTTTTTTTTTTTTTTCAATCAAACAAAACAAGAAAAATACTTGTGAAATAAAAGCTTCCTGTGGGAGAAATCCTTTCTGCCTGTTGCGCACAATAATTCCAAAAGCTTTTCCAACCAACACAAGAGATCCTCCTCCAAGGGATCTTTCACAAATATACAACCTCAGAGGAAATACAAATCCTCTCAGAAAATAAATTTATACCCAACAAGAATTTTTGCAAAAGCTCTGATAATTTCCCGTGAGGAAATTGAACATCCTCTGTGAAATTCCCCAGATCCAATATTACCTCTCGTAAAATTTCTCTACCACCTCAATAAATGAACATGCACACTTGTCGAGAAGTTGCAAATATCTTTTAACAACTTGGCAATTTTGCCCTTCAATATTTGCATGCAAAATTTAATTTATTTAATTTAAATTTAAAACTAAATTTCAATTCACATTCATTTATTTTAATTTAATTTACAAATTCAAATTCTATTTCCACATATAAATTTAATTTCAAATAAAACTATTTACTCACTTAATATTTTAATTTAACTAATTAATTTATTTAATTAAATAAGTTTGATCTTTTTTTTAAAATCAAACCATTTAACCAAATAAGCTAATTAATTAATTAAATAATCAAGCAAGTAATTTTCTACCACATTTAAACATTAATTTAAATAACAAAAAAAATTAAAGCACAATAAGCTAACATTAAAAATTAACCAAATTTGATTCTCAAACGATTAATCCAAATAGAAAATGACGATACAA
Organism: Sequoia sempervirens; assembly: GCA_007258455.2. Classification (NCBI taxonomy): domain Eukaryota; kingdom Viridiplantae; phylum Streptophyta; class Pinopsida; order Cupressales; family Cupressaceae; genus Sequoia; species Sequoia sempervirens. The sequence continues at coordinate 188,827,717 of VDFB02058242.1, forward strand.
ACCTATGACTCAAAACTGAAAACAGACAATATACTAAGACCAGGGTTATAAACTAGGCTAGGATAAACCAAACTACTATCTCCCAATCAACATTTCCGTTGAGTCTTGACACGCTCAGACTTGAGTACACAGGTGGAGTCGGTGTCATGTACCTGCATACAAATATATATATATATATATATATATATATATATATATAAAGCATTAAACAGACACACCGTGTGGAGAAAATCACAGATATCACAGGGCATTCGCAAGCGAGTGATGCGATTCTGTTCTCCACACCAATACACTTCACAGCAAACTGACGAAATAAATGTTGTTAGTCCATCATAAGCAAGTACATATCAATAAACAACTGAAAGTAAACATCTAAGCTATATCCAATCATGTCTGAAATCAATAATCATCAAACAAGTATCATCATGTCACAGAATAATCCACTATCGCTCAAAACCAGTGATCAAAATATCCAACAAAGCATCATAGGTCTAACAACATGAAAACATAGCAACAAAAAGCATATGCATAAACGGAGGGGTACTACATATAGAATGTTTAATTATAATCCTTTAACTTTTCCAGGATCTTTCTCTTGTCATTCTTGCTTCATTTGTTGTCTATGTACCTCTCTTTTCCTTTATCACTCTTTTAATATTACCTCTTTGTTCTCTATTTATCTTTGCATTTTTCTCTCTTACTTTTTTCATTCTTTTGTGTTAAATTATTTTATTATTTTATTTCTATTTTTTCTCTCTCTCAAAATCTTTATTTATTTTCTCTCTTTTTCTCTCTATCCATCTCTATCTATTTTTCATTTTCTCTCTAGTTTACTTATTTTCTCATATTATATATTTTTCTATGCTTATCTCTTTCTTTCTATGTCTTTTTTCTTAAAGTGTTTTTCTATTTGATTCTCTCTTTTTCTCTCATATTTATTCACTTCATCTCTATTTTTATCTTTCTATGTTTCTTCATTCATATTTGTTTTTGTCCCTCGCTTTGTCACTTTTCCCCTCTTTTGAAAATATTTATCTCTATGTTGGTCATTCTCTCTCAAACCTTTTTATTTGTGTTATTTTTCTATATTTTTCAATCTTTGTTATTTCTTTATCTCCTTATATGTGTCTATCTCTCTTCCATGTTTCATCATTTATTTTTCTCTTTAAATTATATTTATTTTTTCTTTAATAGGTATGTATTATTTTCACATTATTTATTTATTTATCTTTACTTTTTAATATCTATTTGTATTTCTTAGATTTTTTTTGTATTTTTATCTTTTCTCCTTATTTCCTCTCCTCTTTTTTTATTTTTATTTTTTCTCTCTCTCTGCATCTCTCTACTATTTATTTCGCTAATTTTCTCTTAAACTTCTTTTTCTTTCCCCTCATGTCATTCTTTCTATTTTATCTCAATCTCTCTTCCTTTTACCCTTTTTTCTTTTCTTTGTATCCAATTTATTGGCTCTTTCCTTCCCTTAGTCTTTTCTATTTTTGTTTCTCTATCTATATATATATATACTTTTATTCTCTTAATATTTTTTATTCTTTCCTTTTGTTTTTACTTTCTCTCTTCTTACTTAATTTCATTATTTCTTTTTTTCCTATATTTCATATTTATCTACCTTTATGCCTCCTTTCTCTTTTGGCATATCCTTTTTCCTTTTAATTTTCTTTTATTCTAGTTGTCTCTCATTGTCTAAATATCTTTATTGCTTTTCAATGTTTCTCTACATTGTCATTTCTATTTCTTTGTTTCTTCTTTCCATCTATTTTTCTGTCTTTCTATATAGGTTGGACCTTAGACCCTAGAATTTAAGATTTTGAACCATAGACCTTGATACACCCTAGCCTCGTGGATCATGGACCCTAGATTGATAAACATTTATCCTATAGCCTAAACACTTAGATACTAGACCCTTAATTTTTGAACCCTAAACCTTAGAGGCTATGTCTTGTACTTGTGGACCCTAGACCAATAAATATTACTATTTACTCTTTTACCTTAAACTTGTGGATGGACCCTAGTGCTTAGGCTATGCTACTAGATATTTGACCTCAAAAAGTAGAACATGGACATTAGATCCCAAGAACCTAGGCCTTAAACCTTAGACATTTGAGGGTGATCCCACAATAGTGGTTTACAATTTTTGGCCAAACTGGACATTGAAATAATTTTTTTAACTAAATCTTCACTTTCAAGCACCTATAACAGCTAAACCATGAGGAATTTGAAGATGATGCAAACTAGAGTTTCATTACATTTTGTTTGTAGATTCTAAATATATATTTTTTAAAATTTTGGAATTAGATTGCACTTATTTTTCCATCTCCCTCAAAAACTAGTTATTTCTAGAGAACAACATTTTTAAAAAGTGATGCCCACTGTATAATGCATAACTTTTTTTCCATGAAGGATAAAATTCTAATTCTTTCAAATTTAGATTTGTAACTCTTATATCTAGTGCTTCCACTTCGTTAGATAGTTTTTAATTTAATATTTTTTAATTAATCAAGTTTCAAAGTCAAACCAATTACAATTCAGACATAGCGCAACCGTATAACGCGTAACTTTTTTTGTACATGTATCAAAATTCAATTTTTCTTTTTTTGTTGGATCAAAGACTTCAATATCTAGTGCACTCATATTTTTCAATTTTTTTTTTTGATAATCTGTTATTTTTCCATGTGTGCAAAACAAAGAGCTTGATTTTTAGTGAAAATCCTACATTCACAAGAAATAAAAAATAAATATAATATAATGAAATTAAATTTTATTAAAATTATAATTTTTTGGAAGCTTATAATAGGGACTACATACCTAAAAAAAAAAAAAATTTTAAATGAATTCATTTGATCCCCCAAAAGGTAAATCAAAAGTAAAATTTTATTAGCATTTTGATAGGTGTAAAGGAGACTCCATTATAGGTATGGCTTAAAACTAGCGGGGTTATATCTAAGGGGGCTTGGTCTAAGGTGGTCTAATAAAACCCTCTTCAATTGAAATCCTTTAAATGGAACATTTCAAGGCTTAAATCATTATATTTTCTAAAAATATATGATTTCAGCAAAAATTAGGATCTCCCAGAAATTGTAAACCACTATTGTGGCAGCACCCTTGAGCTTCAAACTTCAATATTGAACCTTGGATTGTTAGATGATTAGAGCTTGGATCCAAGACCATATATACTAGACTATGGACCCTAGAATTTAAACACTAGATTATCTTTCTATCTCTCCTTTCATTCCTTTTTTTGTGTTTCTCTATTTTTATTCTTTCTATCTTTCTTGATTTGTTTATTTCTTCATTTTTTCTATCTTTTTCTCACTTTCCTTCTCTCTTTTTTCTTCTTCCTTTTTTTTCTTTTTTCTTTTCTCTCTCCTTTCTTTTCCTTTCTTCTTTTCTCATTATTTTTTATTTTTCCCAAATTTTACTTTCCTTCTTTATATTATTCATCCCTCTTTTTATTCTTTTATTATTTCTATCTTATTTGCTTTGTTTCTTTCTTCTTTTTTTCTTACTTTTTGTCACTTTTTTTCACTCTTTTATCTTCTTCCATTCTTTTCTTTATCTATAATGCCCCTCCGTGTCAGTTGTTTTGGACTTGTGTGTGAATTTTTGTGTGTGCTTCATTGATTACTGTGTTATTTGATTTTGTAAAAAATATCATATGTTAGTAATCTTGTTTAAATAATAAATTAAATCATAAGTGATTTGCAAAGTTATTTAAAATATGATTAGAAATTAAAATCATAATCAATTAAGTTAAATCAAATAATTTAGAACAAATGATCAATCAAACTAATTCGTTAAAAGTAAAAATGATATTATTAGATAAATTGATTTAAATTGTTATGATCAAATAATCTTGAAAAGATAAATTATTATAATAAGAAATTTAATGGATACTTATTTAGAATCTTGCAAATGGTTGATTTTAATTCTTCTAATGTGGAAGTAATTAATTAATAGTGTATTGTGAAGATAATGAATATATATTCAAATAAAAGTTCAATTTTGTGGATTTAAATTTATTTAAGTTTTAATCAAATGCATGATAAAAAGAAAATGAAATGTAAAATGCATAAAAAAGGCAACAAAAGGAATTAGAGGATTAATAATTATTTTGAGTTATTTCTTGAGATGTGACTTTTGGTATTCACAGGAAGAGGAAATTGAAAGGGTTTCCTGGATATTGATTGTTAAGAAGGGGTTTTCTTGGATTGGGGGGATGGTTCGAATGTTGGAGAAAATTTGCTTTCAACCATTTTCTGTCCTTGGCTTCTTTTTTTGTTTTCTGGAGCAATTATTGAAGAGGAAGAAGGATTTGGATCTGTTGCTGGAAAGATTGGCAGTAAGGAGTTAGTTCAGCAAGAGGGATAAAGCTTCTATAGTTTTTGCAAGCGTAGGATGCCAGGTTCTTTTCCTTTAATCATTTATTCTTTGTTAAAATAGGAATTGTTCTTTGCGTGTGAAATTTTCATCTAGGGTTGGGAATCAAAAGTTTGTGGAAAGAAATCTTTTGGGTTATTGTTCATTCAGTGGAAATCTATCTGGGAATTGGGATTGATATATGTTAAAATGGAATTTTCTTGTTGTGGGGTTCTGGACTATGTTATTTGAAAAGGGATTTTGTTTGAAATCTGGAAATGAACAGTATTTCTGTTGTTTCGTATTTTAAAAAAAATAATAAAATAAAATTTGAGAACAATTTCCTTTCACCGAATTCCTGGGTTGTAATATTCTGGTTTATACATATACTTTATAAAACATTTCTTTTATTTTCAATCATACACAGTGAGATTGTAAAGTGTACAGTATTTATCTTTCCCTGTTTTTGAATTTTTTCCGTCGGCACTGTGCATATCATTTTATTTTGGGTTTAATATATATTAGTGGCTGTGTGGTGGTTCGGCCTTGGCCGTACCCACCACCCTGCCACCGGTACCATGTGACAGTCTGCAGACTGTCCACGGCCGGGCGAATTTGTCCCGTGCCTTTCTTTTGGGATTAAAATTCCCATTTGAAATTTTATATGTGTTTAAATTTTTTTTTTTTAAAAATGCGAATTCTAATTTTTATTTACTGTGCGGATTTTGCTTTTATATATATATATATATCGAAGGACTGCCGTGAGCAGTCCGTAGACTACCCACGGCCGGGCGAATTTGTCCCGTGCCTTTCTTTTGGGATTAAAATTCCCATTCAAAATTTTATGTGTTTAAATTTTTTTTAAAAAAAAACGCGAATTCTAATTTTTATTTATTGTGCGGATTTTGCTTTTTTTATATATATATATATATGGATGTATATATATATATTTGTATATATATTTATATTTATATATGTGTATTAATTTATTTAATTAGATTTTATTAATTTGACTGGTAATTTTATCAATTAATTATGTCTGTAATCAGTTTGGTTATTTTTCTAGTATGATCAAAATAAAATTCTTTTTATAGTAGAAATGTGAAATTAGAAAGGAATTTCTGTAATTTGTTAAATTGTGAAATTTTGATAGGATAATATAGTAGAAGGGCAATTTGTGAATATATATATATATATATATATATATATATATATATATATATATATCAGCATTGATTGTTTAATTCTTATTTTTAAATGGGTATAGGGTGGAAATAGAATTTAACATAGAATCAAATAAGTTATATTTTTTTATGAAATTAAGTCTTGTAGACTTGTTGGGTTCGGGACAATGTATATTGTGGAAATGGAATTTATTTTGGAATTAAATAAGTTATCTTTTTATGAGGTTGAGTCTTGTAGACTTGTTGGATTCTTAGAACAGATCTATTCTCTCTTTACATTCCCTCCTCATAAAGAATTAAAATATATAAAGATGTAGTGGTTTAAAAGGTATTTATGTGTGTAAATTTATTTAGATAAATTTAAGACTTTAAGGTGGTAAATTCTAATATGTAGTTTAAGTAGTTAGAGTATTTTTATTATTGTCATTTTAAAGTATAAACAATTGGTCTTAAATGGTTTTCACAATTAATTTAAATATTGGAAGTGAATGTTAAGTTAGTATGATGAAAGAGGAAATTTAAATGTATGGGCTTGATTTGGTGATTGAATAGGGTATTCTTGAATTGGATAGTTTATTGGTGAATGGGATTTTGATCTTTTGAAAATTGACTTCCTTTATATTCATTTAATGGTTGGTTTGTAAGTTCTCTTTATGGATAAGTCTTTTAGAATACTTGTGATGGTTATCATAAATTGTTTTAGTTAATTGGGTAATTTAGATGGGTAAGTTGTAAAGTCATTTAGTTCTGGTTGTTAATTGATTGGCTACTAAATATTGTTCTTGTTTGAATTTTTGGTTGTTTATTATGTAAGTATTTTTGTGGAATTGTGAGTAGTTGAGTATTTAAGGTGTTCTTAAATTTGGTGCCTTGGATGCCTGGTTGAATGCTTTTACCTCTGTTGTTGAAGGATTGTTTTTGGATGGTTCCATGTTGGTGCCTTTGGAGGTTAGTTTTGATTCAAGGAATCCTTTGTCATTTAATTTGTGTTGCATTTTGTTGATGAGTTGTGGGTAGTTGATCTTCTTGGATTTCTGATTTATTTTACATATCAAAGTTGTTTATGTAGTCTGGATGGGGTTGTTGATCTTATTTTAATGTATTCATTCATTATATTTGAATTGAAAATAGTTTTGGTGGCCTTGCAATTATTGTTGTCATTGCTATGTTGTTGATTTTTATGAAGGTGATTTGCGTACCTTTATAAGGGGGTTCTTGTGAGGAGAAAATTGAGGTCTCCCGCAAAATACCTAGTTGGTGGCTTTTGGTTTTATTAAGTGATTTTGTTGAATTAAAGGTTGATTTTCTTTTGCGTTTTCCTATTTGAGGTGACACCATTGTTGATTTGTGGATGGGTCTTGATGAATTTTCCCTTTTTATGGCTTTTCTGAGTTACTCTCATATTTGAGGAAATTTTATCCTTGTGTTGGAATTATTGGAGAAAAACTCTTGATGCTTCACTTTACCCTTGTTTGTGGGTTTTCATTCTTTTGGCTTCCAGAGGCTTGAGATGATTGACATTTGGTGTTCTCTCTCTTTATGTGCCCTTGATGAGGAAAATGTTTTGGTTTCAGGATTTTGAAAGGGTTGTACGAGAATTGTTGAGACTTTGATTATGTATTTATAGCGAGATGGGTAATGCCTCGCATGCTTCTCAGTTGTGATCTAATGTACTTGTTATGTTGTACAACCCTTGGTTTCTTGGTTTTTTATGTTGTTGGGTCTCTAGGGAGAGTGGCTCCTCGTGGGGGTCGGCGCCCCGTTTAAGGGGAAGAGCACAGGATAACCCACGAGTGAGTTAGTAATTAAGTGAAAACCTAATAATTAACTTAGGAGGGTTGGGTAGTAATACCATTATAAGATTTTAAAAATGGATGCCTCATCTTCATTAGTGCTTCTGCAGACTAATGGAAGGCTAAGAAGGCCGTGGTTGGCAAGGTCGTGACCTCGTCTTCACGAGAGGTTTACGGCTCCGCATGAGTCACCCTATGGACCGACACCTCTAGTTGGGAGGAAGGGCACAGGATAGCCATAGATGGGACCGACACCTCCAGTTGGGAGGAAGAGCACAGGATAGCCCATGTAGGACTATGCGATGACACTCTCCCCTAGTTGCCCATGGGTTTTACTTATTTGTGTTCCTTTGGAAGTAGGTTATGGGAGTTGGTTTAGATTGTTGTTTGAATTGATTTAAATTGATTATTGTTTTAATACATTTTTAGTATACTTTGTGGTCTTGTTGATCTCATTTATATTTGTTTTACGGTCTCGTATTTTTATGGTACTATGATATAATGTTATGGTATTGTTTAATTAAAATTTGGAATTGTATTATGTTTATTAATTCAGTTTGATTTGGAAGTATTTCATGATCATCCTTTGGTTACTTGTTTACTGGTCATTGCTTTGATTTATATAATGAGATTTATGATTTTAAGTTGTTTTGTTGACTCTTGGATGTTGTTGATTACGTCATTGTAATCCCTTGAATTTTATGATACTTTTGTATGTTGTTGAGTCTTGTGGTTCCCTATTTGGATGTTCTTGGTTGAGGTCTAAATAGAGTATAAATGGTTTGGTGAAAAATGTTGGTATCTTTTTTGGCAGGCAGCAAGGGTGTCAATGATCCCACATGCGAGAAAGGAAGAGAAGGAGGGAGAAGAGGGAGTAGAAGATGGAGGAGAGGGGCAGAAGGAACGCATACTTACCTGGGCGGGGTCAATCGGTGATCAAGAAGGCCGATGGCCTAGAGAGAGCACCTTCATTGCACATGGAAGGGGGCTGTGTCTAGCATCTCCCATTGTGGAGAGTGCACGTCATAATTTGTGATAGAGGGGGCTCGCGTTCGCGCGGCCCCCACAGTACTAATTCTAAAAGGTATCTACTGCTGTGTCGCTGTGAAAAATACTGCTGTTAGATCGACTGGTCTCACGAATTGTTTCCTTAGTCTAAAATCTTAAATTGTTGAAATTAGGGGTAGAATGAAATTCGTGATCTCCTTAGTACAATCTTATGTGATCCAAATAGGAAAAATTCAGCAAGCAAATAGGATTGGAAAGAAAACAGAGGCAGGGAGGGATAGACATGTAAGGGTTGTCTTAGGTAGCATGGAAGACAAGATTGCAATCCTAAAGAACAGGGGGTCCCTTAGAGGCACTCAAATCTACTTAGATGAAGACCTAACATTCGATCAACAAGAAGAGCGAAGGAAGGAGTGGGTAAAAGTGAAATCAGCAAGGGATGCCGGAAAATGGGCATGGTTGAAAAATGGGAAAGCTCAAATTAGCGAGCGACCATCACACAACAAATAGGGATTTGGGGCCCCACGAGAGTATTTGCACATAGTAAGTTGGAATTGTAGAGGTTACCCTTGGAGAAGAGGACCGGGGTTGGGGCCCATAGCAGAAGGAAAAGACATTATCATTCTTACAGAAACTCATGAGCATGACAGTTGCAAAGTTCCAGATTTTGAAGGGTATGCTAAAATTTCAGTGTGGAATGAAGGGACTGAAACAGGTAAGGGGCATGGAGGGATTACAGTCCTAATAAAAGAAGCTTGGGGAGAGATGATAAAGGTTGAAAAAATGGATCCAAACAAGCAGTTCATATGGCTAAAAATAATAGAAAATGGGGCAATAATTTGGCTGGCTGCATGTTATTTTGCTCCTAAAAACTCAAAGGTATACAAGAAGAGAAAGATGGATAATGAAGACCCTTTTGCTACTTTAAAAAAGGACATTTCTGTTTTTAGCTCTTCGGGAGAAATAGTGCTAATGGGGGACTTTAATGCAAGGACAGCCAACAACCAATCCATTCAGTTGGGCAGTAGTGGGGAGGAAGACAACAACCCTCTTTGGCTTGAGGAGGCGGAGGTTCAGACTTGGGAAAGGACCTCTCAAGATGGCAATGGGGGTGTGTCACATTTTGGAGTGGAGTTACTTGGTTTATGTAGCTTATATGGCGTGGTAATCTGTAATGGTATGAAAATGTGGCCAAAGTCGGGTGGTATCACTTGCAAAACCTACAATGGGCAAAGTGTTGTAGACTATGTGTTATGTTCTCAAAATTCGGTCTCTAGGCTGCTGGAGTTCAATATTGGGTGCTGCCCTATTGGTCTAAATTTTGATCATATGCCTCTTCTCATTAAATTTAACATTCAGGATGGCAACCAGCAAGATGGCAAAAATCAGTACTCTCATAAGACGGCTCACTCACAAGGAAAAATCCTTGTGAATCATGAAAATCAAGAAATCTTTGTGGCTGCGTTGGATCATCACCTCCAAGAAAGAAAAAACATATCATGCAATGAAAGCAACGAAAAAAATGAATACATTAGCAGCAATATGTTGGTTCCACTAATTCAGAAGGCTCTAGAAGGTTGTAAGAGATCTCAAACCAAGAAAGGGATTTCAAATACTTTTCCTGGTAACCCATGGTATGATGAGGAGTGCAAAGCAACAAGAAGATTGGTCAAAAAGAATATGTCAAACAAAGAAAGTAAAGTAATCTACGAGAAGTTGGTAAAATCTAAAAAAGAAACCTATGTGAATTTAAGAAGGAAAGAGTTAATTGCTTTGGGTAAACACAATCCCAAATTTTTTTGGAGAGAGTTGCAACAAAAGAAGAGTCAGATAGAAAATAGTATCACTGGGAAGCAGTGGTTAGAGTATGCGAAGCTCTTGTATGAACGACCAGTGGAGAAAATCAAGCCCCCTTTAATGCATGCCTCAAGTGAACTCTTCTCGGAGGAGGATATCAAGAAAGGCATAAAAAACCTAGCAAGTGGTAAGGCTCAAGATATTGATGGGCTGCAGGCTGAATTCTTAAAATGGGGTTGTGTGCTCCTCACACCTCACATCAAATACCTCTTTAATAGCATCACTCAAAATGGCTTTCCGGCTGAATGGGCTACCAGTGTGGTCATCCCCTTACATAAAAGTGGGGATATCAATAATCCCTCTAACTATCGAACTATAATGGTCAATCCTCTTCTTGGTAAACTTTATGGGAGCATGTTAGAGCGCAGAATCAGTAATTGGGCCGAAAAGGAAGGTAAAAGGGCAAAGGGGCAGGCTGGTTTCAGACCAAGGCATTCTACCATAGATCACTGCATCACGCTTAGGCACTTAATTGAGAAAGTTTGGGACACTCAAGGGGCTGAAGCTTTTTGTTGTTTCGTTGATTTCAAAAAGGCCTTTGACACGGTACCTAGGGACAAATTGTGGAACAGAATGAAGGAACTTGGTATTCCTGATGAACTTAGAGCAGCAGTCCATAAACTTTATGAGAAAGTTAGCGCTAAAATTAGAACAAAAGATGGTATGTCTGAATGCTTTGGTAGCGACATCGGGGTCAAACAGGGTTGTCCACTATCTCCCACTCTGTTTGGATTATATATTGATAAGCTTGAAGAATGGTTAAACAAAACTGATGGGGAGGGTATTCAACTAGCTAGTTATGTGGTGAAGTTACTTTTATATGCGGACGATCTTATCTTAATTGCAAAATATGCTCCGGGTTTGAGAGGTCATTTAAAGGCTCTCGAGCTCTTTTTCCAAGAGGTCGATATGCAAGTTAACACCAGCAAAACCAAAATCATGATTTTTTCTTTGAAAAGGAAGAAGCAGCAGTTTAATTTCATCTTTGAGGGCAGCCCTTTGGAGGTGGTGGAAGAATACAAATATCTAGGGATTGATTTCCATAATAGGCTCAGCTGGGAGACTTGCAGGGCAAAAAGGATTCAGGGTGGCTGGAAGGCGTCTTATCTACTACAAAACAGATGTAGGAAAGCAGAGTTATGGGATTGGAAATCCAAGAAAACCCTTTTTGGTTTGTTGGTGGCACCGGTTGTCCTCTATGGTTGTGAGGTTTGGGGGGGTAGCATGTCAAACCACAAGTGGAGGCAAGTTGAAAGAATTCAAAAACATTTGATCACTACTAACATCAAAGTCAAATCTTCGGTTCCGTATGAGATTCTCTTGGCTGAAACTGGTATGTTCCCGTTGGAGGCATCTGCTGTCATCCGGTTAATAAGTTATTTAAAAAAAGTTGAGAACATGGATTTGCACCGCTGGCCCAAAATGGTTGTTGGGGAGGAGCTAAACCGTAGAAAGAAGACTTGGATGAAGCAAAATAGCAAGTGGTTGAACAAATGGAACATTAAACTACATGAGTGCCCCAACACTAATGCTGAGATAAAAAAGTTTGTGCTAGAAAAGTTTAGGTCTACTATGTGGACTAAGCAGGTTGGCCGTAAAAAGTCACATTATATCCAGGTGTTCAACCCCACGTGGGAGCATGATGAGAAAGACTATTTAAGGGTTACAATTAAAGGCAAGGCTAGGCTTTTGGTCGCTCAAATAAGAACCGGGTCACACCATCTTAGATGCGAGACAGGTAGGTGGGCTGTTCCCAAGGAGGCTTGGGAGCAACGAACCTGTATTTTTTGCAACAAAGGGACTGTCGAGACTGAATGGCACTTCATGATTGAGTGTGCTGCTTATGATGATATCCGTATCCAATATGAAGACATTTTGAAGGTGGACAATCTAAATGAGCTTTTTAAGGAAACTAAGCTCCTCAAAACTGCTAGCTTTCTGATCAAGATCTATAATAGAAGGGCTGATATGGAAAATAAATTGAAAATGGTTAAAGTTTCGGTGCTTGGTCCCATAGACTGATGGTCTCGTGGACGTCATTAAAATCCATTCATTCATTCATTCAAACAAAGAGGAATGGATCTCAGCTGGCTGCCAAATCGAAATATAAGAAATCCAGCTGTGTAACATGGCTGCAAGTGACACCTGTCCACGTGCAGTAATTGAATCCCTTTCATATTGAAAGACGAGTAGAGCTCAGTCATATGACCAACAAGAAAATAAATTCCTCTGGAAATCTAATTTAGCGAGATGACTGACGACGGCGTAACATTCTTAAAACGAAAGATTTTATCTATTTAATTCGGTTATCTTTCTCTGTTTGTTTTAGTATTCATTTATTGTTTAAGGATTTTTTAATCTGCTGTAAGTGCTGAATAATAATTACGTTTATCTTTCTTTTTAACATTCTGAATACTTCATTGAAGTGAAATTGATGCTTTTTTAATCTTGATCAGCCATAGCTCTCTTTTTTGCTTGAATAAAATGTTTGTTGTTTTGATTTACAGTTTCAAGAGAAAACAACCACTATAAGTTAAATTAATGTCCTATCTTGGCATACAATGGATATTGAATTCTTCTAATATTACCTTTGGTTCACATATTTCCATTTTTATAGAATCTAAGATATTGAGTTATTAGTCTCAAAAGCTAGTTCTGTTGGTAAAGATAAAATTATTCTCATCTACCAAATCCCTTATGTTTCATTGAATCTGAAATGACAAAGAGCATAGGGTCTAAACAATAAAGTTCAGCTGAGTGTTCTTCAATTGTAGCAGTAAAAAGACATCTGTAGTTGGTATCTACTAAACATATATTGATAAATACATCCAGTAAAGAACCCAAATCAAACTGAGAACAACATCAGCCAAGTTTGAGATTAAAATTTATTTAAATTACCAGAATAGATAGAACATTAATTTAGTTATTAGTGGGCTCATTGGAAGCTACTATCTCACAAGTAGAAGTGTTTTATTGGGGGACATTGATTCCTTAGGAGCAACAGGGTTCATTTCTATATAAAAAGACTTAAAAAATAGTTATACCCAGTGATCAGGTAAATCGTTTTTATTACAAGAGTTCTCATCAAATAAGGTAGAAGGTTATGACTCTAGATTCTATTCATTTAGCATGCTGGAAATCATAAGAATCAATATTAGTTTTTTTTATTGGTGGTCAAATATACCAATTGTCTTAACCTCTCTCAACAATTGTTGTCAACTATATCTATTTTTCAAGTTAAGGAAGAGAAACTTTATAACATTTTTCAATAATATTTTTTTAACAGCTATGCCCAGGTGTTGCCTTTTGGTCCTTGCTTACATTTTTTTGGTTAAAAGAGGAGAAACTAGAATTTTGATATTCTAAAGTTAAATATATTTTCTTTCTATAACAAGATTTTAACTTTTCCAAGATCTTTCTCATGTCATTCTTGCTTCATTCCTTGTCTATGTACCCCTCTTTTCCTTTATCACTCTTTTAATATTACCTCTCTTTGTTCTCTATTTATCTTTGCATTTTTCTCTCTTACTTTTTTCATTCTTTTGTGTTAAATTATTTTATTATTTTATTTCTATTTTTTTCTCTCTCAAATTCATTATTTATTTTCTCTCTTTTTCTCTCTATCTATCTCTTTCTATCTATTTTTCATTTGCTCTCTAGTTTACTTATGTTATCATATTATATATTTTTCTATGCTTATCTCTTTCTTTATATGCCCTTTTCTTAGTGTTTTTCTATTTGATTCTCTCTTTTTATCCCGTAGTTATTCACTCCATCTCTATTTTTATCTTTCTATGTTTCTTCATCAATATTTGTTTTTTGTTCTTGGCTTTGTCACTTTTCTCCTCTTTTGAAAATATTTATCTCTATGTTGGTAATTCTCTCTCAAACCTATTTATTTATGTTATTTTTCTATATTTTTCAATCTTTGTTATTTCTCTATCTCCTTATACGTGTCTATCTCTCCTCCATGTTTCATCATTTATTTTTCTCTTTAAATTATATTTATTTTTGCTTTAATAGGTATGTATTATTTTCACATTATTTATTTATTTATCTATATTTTTTAATATCTATTTCTAATTCTTAGAGATTTTTTTGTATTTTTATCTTTTCTCCCTATTTCCTTAGATCCTCTCCTCTTTTTTTTAATTTTCTCTTTATATTTACTTTTTTCTCTCTATGCATCTCTCTACTATTTCTTTTTCTAATTTTCTCTTTAACTTGTTTTTCTTTCCCCTCATGTCATTCTTTCTATTTTATCTCAATCTCTCTCCCTCTTACCCTTCTTTATATTTTTGTTTTTGTGTATGTATATACTTTTATTCTCTTAATAATTTTTATTCTTTCATTTTATTTTTACTTTCTCTCTTCTTACTTAAATTCATTATTTCTTTTTTTTTCCCTATATTTCATATTTATCAAAAATTTCTTTACTTTTTTATGTTTATATATATTTTTTTATCAAAAAATTCTTTACTTTTTTATGTTTATATATTTTTTTCTTTTATTCTTCTTATATTTTTTCTTTCCTTTTTCTCTCATACTATACTTCTCACTCGCATCTACCTTTATACCTCTTTTCTTTCTCTTTTGGCATATCACTTTTCCTTCTAATTTCTTTTATTCTAGTTATCTCTCATTCTCTAAATATCTTTATTTCTTTTTAATGTTTCTCTACATTGTCATTTCTATTTCTTTGTTTCTTCTTTCCATCTATTTTTCTCTCTTTCTAAATGGGTTGGACCTTAGAGGCTATGTCTTGTTCTTGTGGACCCTAGACCAATAAATATTACTATTTACCCTTTTACCTTAAACTTGTGGTTAAACCCTAGTGCTTAGGCTATGCTACTAGATATTTGACCTCAAAAAGTAGAACATGAACATTAGATCCCAAGAACCCGGGCCTTAAACCTTAGACCTCTAAGCTTCAAACTTCAATATTGAACCTTGGATTGTTAGATGAATAGAGCTTGGATCCAAGACCATGTATTCTAGACTATGGAACCTAGAATTTAAACACTAGATTATCTTCTATCTATCCTTTCATTCCTTTTTTGGTGTTTCTCTTTCTTTTATTCTTTTTATCTTTCTTGATTTGTTTATTTCTTTGTTTTTCTATCTTTTTGTCACTTTCCTTCTCTATTTTTTCTTCTTTATTTTCTTTTTCTTTTTTCTCTCCTTTCTTCTTTCATTATTTTTATTTTTCCCAACTTTACCTTCCTTTCCTTTTATATTGTCCATCCCTCTTTATTCTTTTTATTATTTTTGTCTTTCTCACTTTGTTTCTTCCTTTTTTTTGACTTTTTGTCACTTTCTTTCACTCTTTTCTCTTCTTCCATTCTTTTTTTATCGTTCTTTTTTTTTCCCTCCTTCTTCTTTCTTCTTTTGTGTATCTCTCACCCCAACGTGACACCCATTCCCGACCCCAACTTGGCAAAATGTAAGACCAAGGTAAGGCAGGTTAAGCGTTAGGCTGGGTCATAGGGATACCCTTGAGTCAGCAAAAAAAGAAAGAAAAGTCTATACCTTTTTATCGTCTTTGAAAGGGGTTT
>VDFB02058242.1:188843587-188892469 GCA_007258455.2 Sequoia sempervirens
AAATGCACTTATCCCTGGAGTTTCCCAAGTCAAAACATGTTAATCTATTTGCAAGACCTTCCACAAATATTGTGCCTTATTTCTTGGTGAAGAGGGAAAAATGTGGTTTAACTTTTCTTGTTCTGGAGGACTTTCGCTGTGTATAAAATGTGGATTGTTCAGGAGTTAAAAAATTAGGTTTCATTTTTTTTGAAAACTTTGCAATTGAGAATTTTGGGCACAGTGCTATGTATTTTTATATATGAGCCTTTTTTTAGTGGAACCAAGCTCCAAATGTGGTCTACCAAGGTTGGAAATGCTTGCAGTGCAAACCGGGCTGCTTAGCTGCTCTTGTAAAGTTCGATCAGGAATCTTAAGCTTTCATTTGTAGGGTTTTTATGTGCTTAAAAGAAACTGTTATGGCAGGACATTTTATCTCAAGCTAGTTTTAGCTTCGAAATTGAGCACAGGTTAGGGTGATCCTGATTCTCAGGATTTTACTTTGAAATGCTGAATCTATCTGTACTTATCTTATATAACAATGTGGAAACTCATGATAGTAGTAGCTAATCTAAGAAAATTAGATTTTTACATGTCTAGGAGTAGTTTGTATTTAAGATTGTGAGATTGAATGACCTTGGATTCTTTTTGGATCCAGTGTCCGTTAATTAATGGCTGCCGTTGTGCCGGCAAAAATAGGCATTTCACCAGGAATCGGCTGACTTAGGACAATAGGCATTTGGGGTTTCCTTATTTATTTTGTAAGATTGATAGGTGCCTTATTCTTGTCAGGTGGTTCTTGCTTCTCAGTTGATTTGCTGGACAGGTCAATTCATAGGACATGGAGTTTTTGAGGTACTGTAATGAAAATTTATAGCTTCATTAATTGCTGTTACAAGTACGGATTAGAATCTCATTTGTTATTTTGCAGAAGCGAGCACCTGCACTTCTGGATAATCTTGTTCAAGCTTTCTTGATGGCTCCGTTTTTTGTCCTTCTGGAGGTAACTTCAATTTTTTTTCATGAGAATTTTATCCACATTGACCGAAGAAACTTTAGAAAGGCTTTGTGGTCAGAAGTAGATGGCTGAAGTGGCACACCTGTTCTTTTGGATTCAGGCCCTTCAAAAGTTCTGTAATTATGAACCTTATCCTGGTTTCAAGAAGAGTGTACGCGCACAGGTGCAAGCAAATATCAAGGAATGGAGATTGAAGAAGCAGAAAAAATCTGCATAGTTGACTCGCCTGTTGAGCTTTAGCAGACACTTCCTAGTTAACATCAAGTGTGCTTTATGAATCTCTTCTCAAAGTAAATTCATCCGTCACTATTGTTGCTAGTGCTGATGTGCAATTGTACATATTTTTGACTGATATAATTGTACAGTGGTAAATTCAGAAAGACAATTACTTGCAATGAAAATATTTCCTTCAGACACTCAAACCCACATTCAATTTTAACTGAATAAATTCATGTCATGTTTCATATATTGTGGGGTTTGCAGACAGTTTAAGCAGCAGGAAAATCTGTATAGCTGGCTTGCCTATTGAACTTAAGCAGAGACTACTCAGTTAGCATGAAGCATGCTCTATGAATTTCTTCTCGAAGTAGATTGATCCATACAGTGGACTTATTGTCATTATTAGTACTACTTCTGTTTTGCAATTCGACATGTTTCTTACTGGTATAAATCAAGAGTGATAAATTAGGAAAGACGATTACTTGCAATGAAATTATTTCCCTTAGATCCACACTCAATTTTAACTTAATAAATGAATGCTATGTTTCATTTATTGTGAAATCTGCAGACAGTTTCCAGATTAAATTTTATGGCACTTACTGAGTCTGTAATGAATGGCACTTTCTGCAAGAAAGTTGTCGTTAAGGCTACATACAAATCATTCGTAAGCTCCATCATGCATGTCAGAAAATGTAATTATACTGTACACATAGTGGAGTTTGTCTTTTAAATGTTGATCATTTGATGCACAGATGCCTGACATGACCCCTACCAGTCCTGTTTCATTCCCAGCAATTCTACTTGTACACTTGAAACAACCCACATAAAGAACTTAAATTATTAAGTCACTGCAATTATTGTCTATGCATGTTTTGGAATTTTTATATTCTTCATTTTTGGTTCTCTGTTACTCAATGAAAACAGAATGATGTAAAGACCAAATGCCACTATTCCCAATATCCTTTTGACCTCAAATTTATTCTCCTTTCTAAACTATCTTTCTGCACTAAAAATAGTTTAGTTGGGGAATACCTCTTAATGAGGGTGGTATTTTGATTAGACTTACTGAGGTACTGGGTGTCTAGTTTAACCATGCTCTCACTGTATCTTAGGAGCTCTTGGTCTGTTCTTAATATCCAACCAGCCTATGCCTCTAAAATATGAGCCAAGGAAATTTCACTACTAAAATTGGTGAAATAATCTACCTTGGAACAGGTAGATTATACCTTGGTGAACTTGTAGTTAGGTAACGAGTTTTATGTTTTAAACTACAATTTAACAATTTCGGATTTGTGTGGTCGTGAAACAAGATGCACCTACAATGCTACTCCACATGGTCAGATCTATTTGGTCAGCTGTCACGGAGGGAACCAACACCGAAAGTTGCATTTTCCAGTGAGCTTTTTCTCACCCGTTGGCTGATAGGTAGTTAGCCAATGTTTTTGTTCTTTATGGTGGTAGCAGAAATCATGCAAAGCATGCATGGCCCACGCAGGTCACCCCGATGACATTTTTTAAGAAACTCTGGATTAGGAGGAAGTTACAGTAGTTCTGGAGATCACCTTTCCTATACAGAGGAGCCCTGATAAAGGAAAAGCACCTCAAAAATTTCAAGAACAAACCAAAGAGCTAGGCACATAATCAGAAGAGCAACAAACTCTTCAGGTACTCACCCTATCCAAACTTTATTTTATGACCAAGCAATAAGAGGAAGAATTTGAAAATTTAAAGCAAGCATTATTAGATATAGATTGTATCATCATTCCTTCTCTACGAAATCAACTAGAAGAAAAATAATTAGATATTTTGTCAAAAGATCAAATAGAATCACAAATAGGATGATAGAATAGAATCTCTCAAACCTTGGATGATCAATTCAACCTGCTGCCTTTTGTAAATTCACTCTGCCTTCCGATCCCAGGTTAGATCTTAATACTCCCTTTTAGTCCCTATGTAGACTAGTGGTCCTTGAGAGCAATCCAATCTCACTAAATCAAAACAATAATGCATTTGATGTGGAGGAAGAATTGTAGGAATGGAGAGTTCCAGCTGTAAAGGAGGACAATAATTCAAATAGGCCCTCTTACTTTTGAACCTTTTCATGTTTGCACTCCTCAATCCATCTGTAGACACATAAAATTTGACCTTATTCAACCACACCCAATTTTAGTCTATCTTAATGGTAATCTTTAATTGAAAAAATATTTATCATTTATTTAATTATTTTGCCTTTCATTATTTAATTAATTCCTTGTTATCCTTTATCTTTATTCATTTAATTTTAGCCCTCTAATTTGCTCATATGGATTATAATTTAGAATTAGTACCATGTGACAAGTGTTCTTTTAACATGTCTAACTAACTCCTTATCTAGATTCATTGAATCTAAACACATGACCAAAATTCAAACTAACTTTTTATCTTATCCATTCATCACAATCCCACTTCTTAATCCTAGCCATTCACATATTGATTTTTGTTCTTATCCCAATTTTAAATCTAGATCCTATTATTCATGTGCCACTTGCCACATGACTACATCTTTGAGCCTAATCTTAATCCTCATTCAATCTTAGCCACCCATCATTAATTTATCATAGCCGTTGATTTTTCCTTTCCAAAGCTCTATAACTAGAGGCTTCCGTTCTTCATCATCAAGGAAAAACCAAACTATCATACATTATGTTGCCATTTTGCTATCACATTTGCAATCTTATCAAAGATATGCTAGTTTATTAAGCAATCACACACTATCATTATCATAAGAGCAAATCAAATGGAACTAGGGTGCACTCCATTTCAACTCATCTAGGAGGATGCATTTGATTTTCATGCATTATCTTATGTTGTTTCACTTCAAATATATTTTTCTCTCTTTTCATTTTGGCACATCCGGTTGGACCCACATCTCCATTTTAACCTTTTTGGTGTTTTTTTTGTGAAAATATGCATTTTTTTCATAGAAAGGTACTTGTGTTGCATAGAGTTGCACCTATGTTTCATCCTAAGGCACCTATGTTTTACAAAGTCATGCCTTTGTCACCTAGAACCACACCTTCATTTTGTGCATTTGGATTGATCAATTAGGGTTTTTCCTAGGGCTTTATTGATTATTGATGCCTTGTTTTGTAGGATATCATCTCTCTAACACTATTTTTGTAGGTGGTTTAACTCTTTCATTGCAAAAATTAGGGTTTTTAGGGTTTCTCTAACCTAGGGTTTCATTCAAGCTTTCTAGGAGATTTGACTTTGCATACATTTTGTGACCTTTGGGTTTATTATTTAACATATTTTGTAAATTATGTGTGTTTTCTAGTGTGCCCTAACTTCATCTTGTAGGTTTCCAAGATGGGTTGATCAAAAACCTAATTTTTAGGACCTCGAGCCACATTTTAAAGCCCTGCTTGTGAAACTATGCCTTTGTTTCACAAAAAGGCACCTTTGTTGCACAAAATTGTGCCTTTGCATCATCCAAAGGCACCTCTATAGCATAAAGTTGTACCTTCGTTTCAATTTTCAATTTCTAGAGTTTTTGAGCTTGTTTTAGCTTTTAACTTGCATTTTTGGTTAACTAACAAGTGGTGCAACTTGTAAATGCATGTCAAAGATCATTTTTATCAAGATTAAACTAATGGTTTGATGTAGGTTATGTTGGTCCTGGACTTGTTTTCTCAATAATCTAGGCATTTAAAGTTATAGTGGGTTAATAAACATTGCTTGCAGTGTTTAGAAGGGTATGTAGACATTTGCTCTCTCCTTGTGCTTAGAGTGATCTTGGAGATCATAAATCTCATTCTTCTTTAACATCTTTTATATTTCGATATCCCAAAGTTTATTAGTTTGTGTATGCTCTCTTGCACTTCGTGTGATCTTGGGTGATAAAAAAAACCTAGTATAGTCTTTCCCATTAGGAGGCCTTCTTGGGGATTCAATCACCTCAAGGACAACCTCAACCACATTTTCTACTAAGGTATACAAAAGGGGGGGAGCGGAATTTGTACCTCAAAGTGTGGCCAACATCGTTTGAGCCAAGCCACAAGACCCTCAATCTACTGAGACTTGTTTGGTGGTAAGAGAAGGAGAGACCCTCCTAATATTGGGAACTATCAGTCGAACTCACTGTTCATAGATCCATTAAACACCTTGTTTTTAAAAGCCTTTAAGACCATTTGCTTGTTTCTTACTGTGGTGGAGGGTATAATATCGCACTTGAAACTACTCACCATATTTCCCCTGAGTAGAGGTAGAAGTTATTTGGGCAAGGTCTTAGGACCTCCAAGGAAAGAGGAAATGTGAGCCCTTGTGCCATTGGATCTCTAGCTATCGACTCTTGAAAGAGAAGTGTTTCACACTAATCTTGAGGTATTATCCTTTGGCTGGTGGGCCCATGCTAAGTATACACACCTACTTCACTAATTCTAGGATTGTGCTCATGTGCTTGGCGTGTTTCCTTATCGTCTAGAGAGTCAAGTCAGCCAATGTGTCTTTATGTTTGATAATCTCTTGGAAAATGTTGTCAAAATCACCCCAATTTGTTGTTAAATGCTTTCATTTCATCCCCAAGCACCTGTGTTTCATCCTAAGGCACATGTGCATAGTTTTCTATGAAAATGTGCCTCTATTTCACATAAAGGTGTTTGTTTCATCTTGTGGCACTTTTGTTTCATAAATTTGTGCCTATACAAAATTAGCTTCATTTGACCACTTTAGAGCCTCAATCCAAAATTTTGACCTTTGCAGGCCTAAACCAGACCTAGGAGACCCTTCTTAGCCTATCATTTCACCCAAAACATTTCACTATAATCATCCTTATACCTTGGACCAATCAACAAACATTCATTTTTTTGGATCTATCTTATCTATCCAATCCATTATCTTTCATCATTAATCTATCTTCTCTTTCCAATCCATCATCTTTCGTCATTACTCTATCTCATCTTCCCATCCAATCATCCTTCATCATTCATTTATCTCATCTTCCAATCCTAATCCTTATCCATATCTATAGCAAAATCAATTTTTTTAAGAGTCAAATAGATTCTAATCCCCTTTATCCACTAGCTTGTATATTTCTTGAGAACTTTCCTATCTTAAGTAGTACATTGAGCTAGCCTTTATAATTTTGGTTGCCATATCTTGGGAACTTGGCTACCCAAAGTTAGCTTCCAAAATCCCCATCCAAGTTTTGCTTCGACACTTGTCAACCTTAAGTAAGCAAATCATCCCTATTTATCAAGGATCTAGCTTTACTTGCAACAACATTGGTCGTGTATCCATTCTCACCTCTTGGTTATCCATAGTGTTGCCAAGTTGTATCTATCTTTTCACCTCTTGGTTATCTATAACATTGCCAAGTTATATCTATCATCACCTCTTGGTTATCCATATTGTTAACAAGTTGTATCTCTCATCATCCCTTTCAATCCATCATCATCCTTTCATCCAATCATTCCAATTAATCACTTCATATCTAAGGTCTATCATCCATCCCCTTATATCATCATTGAGAACTTTCATCCAATCCCATAATTCCTATCACAAGGTCACAAGCTAGAAAAAAAATCAAGGCCTCACAAGAATTCCCAACATCATCATCCAATGACATGTTCTTTGAAGAGTGGTCCATCAAGTACCCATGGGGAACACATTCCCTTTTCTATCCCACATCATACATGAAGACAATCAAGATTTAGAAGACTTAGGTTCACCTGCATGAGATGACTTTTCCCAAGACACCCAAGCAATGGACTTAATGCATTGTTACATCATGAAGTACCCTGATTAATACATCCTTATGCTAGCTAAGAAAGGTGTCAAATTACCTCATGACTTTGACATCTCCAGGTGAAATCACGAAATTGTCTCACTTTTGAGATAATGAAATTTTCAAGGGAGAATGAAAGTTTTTAAAATGCACCTTCGAGTGAAGGTATATCACGTTATACCTTCAATAGAAGGCAGAGCTTCGATTGAAGGTAAAGTCCTAAATCAACATGATTTTACATAGTCACCTTCGATCGAAGGTCCCTGGGTACCTTCAATAGAAGGGGTAAAAAATGATAACTTTGGCTTTTGCATCAAAATTTCCTCAAAAAATTCAGTTTCAAACTTTAGGTTGGACCTTCAGATGAGCTTAACTTGACAAGATATTTTGCAAGATTGTAGCCCTTGAAACGAGCTTTCCAACAAGTATAGTTTTGATATGTTTTCATTTGATCATGCATTTAATTTTCAATTTTTACTGAACATAGGTTTTTCTTTGAACATCAAGCTCTTCATTCTACAAAGGTGGAAAAATAGTTAACCATTGTATAAAAAATTCAAAAAATACCCTTCCCCTAGGTATTGATGTCCTTGTTTCACAAAAAAAAATTGGATTTTGATCTATATACACAAGTTATGTTGGACGATACACACATATGTCCAAATTATAGTTATAGTGACTTCAAAAATTAATTGAAAAAATATGTAACAAAAAATTATGAAAAAATATCCTTGCCCTAGATATTGATGTTGAGAATCTATATTTCAAAAATTAGAATTTTTTCTATGTTGGATGACACAAATGTTACTTTATGAAAAATGTTGTTTTCTGTTTAAAACTAGTTATTAAAGGAGATGTTGAAAGACTCATGATTTATTTCATAATTTTTTTAAAAATATATATTAAGAATCTACACACAAATTGCCACAAATCACTAGTTCACACCAACTTCAAATTCTTAACAGTTTAGCTACTATAGGTCTCAAAAGATGAATATTTAGTTAAAAATATTGATGTAAATGTTCGCCTTGGGCAAAAAGTGAGACACAGTATTGTGATTTCACCCCTCCCAAATCACACAACAAGCTCCTTCCACACTCCCAACTTCTAACCACCATAATCTGACATATCTTCCTTCTTCTTTTAATCATCACGATCCCACACATTTTCCATCATCTTCTTCTAATCCTACCACCACCTCTCAAATAATCAATCCTACATCCACAACACACTTACGCATCAAAATCTCATCAAGCACCCAAAAAATTTCAACTCACATCCCACAACCTCAATCTTACATCCCTTCTCACATCTCAACATCCATCCCATTCAACACAACGTACTCCCTCCAAACTTCAAACCCAGTTCCATCAAACCATAAAAAGCTACACATATCATCCACACAAACTCCAACTTCCAAATATCAACCACCACCTCTCTATCTCACAAATTGTTTGGCACAAGACATTCAAAAAATCAAGGACACCCTTAAGGGAGTTCAACTAAGACATCAAAAGAAAAGCTACACCTTTCAAGAGTTATGTCCTTATCCTTTTGATAAATTCGTCACCATGATCCCCTTTTCCAAATTTTTTGAGATGCCTAAATTTGATAATTATAAAAGAAAGGGAGATCCTAGGGAATACCTTAAAGAATTCTACGTTGCATGCCAATACGTCTCTTATCTTGATGCATACTTCTTGAGACTATTCCCTATAAACTTAGGTGGTCAAGCCCTAGATTGGCTCACACACCTCCCTCATGTGACAATCACCACATTCTCCAAGATAGACACAAAAATTGTCACACATTTCTCCTACAACATCAAACATGACATCACCATGATGGACCTTTGTAACACAAAACAAAAGAGTGGTGAAATATTTATCCCATTCTTACAAAGATGGAGACATCTTGCTAGTCGCTTTTCATGGCCAATACTCTAAAACAACTTGTAACTATGTTTGTCCAAAGCTTTAATTTAGAATTGGGATTCCATTTATAAATGCAATGTTCCCACTCCTTTTATGAAATCATATAAAAATTAGTTGTCATAGAAAAAACACTTATTGCCAAAGGACTATTTAAGATCTATAAGGAAAGAAAAGCCAATAATCAATCTAGTGAAAAATATTGCTTTTGGAACAAGAATAAGAACATAGTCAATGATGGTGTGACTTATTCCAAACATGTCTAAAACATCCAAATACATCTACCATCATCATCTCAGAACAATCAAGCTCACCAATACAATGTGGTCATCCCCAAAGGTCAACTAAAAGATATACTAGATGTGAATACACTCCATTGGGTGAACCTATCAAGAGTGTCCTCCAAAAACTAATCCACACAAACAAAAATTGGTTGGTGAAGATGTACCTAATCCCTCTTGGTATAAAGAGCATGAATTTTGTGAATATCATCATGCACATGGACATAAAAAATTCAATTGTGTGAGACTCAAAAAATCAATCCAAAACCTCATTGATTAAGGAGAAATCACCATTGAAGGCCAAAATTCACCTAATGAACAACTAGATATCTATAAGCAATCCTTTGCTCAACACAATGATGGTAAATATTTTGTATAAGATATAATGCAACTCCTTATACCTAGAACAATAATGTCTCATATGATTTCATTATTGGCCGCATTGAACAAAGTCCTCAAGTAGCCACAATAACTATCAAAGAAACTAATTGTGTCGTCACTACCTAATGTGATCGATTCACCATCCAAGGAGTCTCATCCTCCTTCCCACCTACAAACAAATATAACATACTTGAAAATTTGGGAAAAGCTCCAACACAAATACCCATCCTTGAGCTACTTCGAACTTCTCTCATGCATAAAGAGCTTCTCAAAGAATCCCTTCAAGAATTTTGTGTCCCTAATGACATAAATCTTGATTAATTTCAAGCCATGATAGGAAACATATCTTCTCCATAATCCCTCACCTTTACCACTAAATATTTTTCTTCCATCAATCTATCTCACAATAAACAACTCTACCTTGAAGCCCATATTCTAAAACCACAATCAAATATGTCTTAGTAGATGGTGGATGAGGACTTAATCTTTGCAACTTGAATATAATAAAAAAATTGGGATATTATAATGATGTTGTCAATAGTCAAAATAAGATTACCATCAAAGTCTATGACAAGGCCAAACATGAATCTAAAGGTTCCATAAAGTTACCTATCTAGGTTGGACCAACCACTATGAAAACTACTTGTCAGATTTTGGACCTTGACCTTGATCTCCCATACAACATCTTGCTTGGTCACCCATGGAACCATACCATGCAAGCCATCCCATCCACATATAATCAATGCATCAAGTTCCCACACAATGGAGTTGAAGCGACTATCCTTACTGATCAAAATACTTTTCAATATTATAAATTCTTGGAAAGTGGTCATGGCCCTTCACAACAATGTCTAACCAATAACAAAACATATTCATCCTTGCAGATTGATCCTTCATCTCTATAAGGTTCCTCCCCCTCTCATACCATCTTGCAGATCAAGGCTAAAATCAAAGACATTCGATGCATATAGAATGAGTTACATTCTTTCCACATTGGAAAACTCCCACTATCTCCTAAAACTTATAGTTAACCTAAGCCATTGGTGTCATCATATCAAGCTACAACACAAAGTGCACCTACTCCCTTATAGTGTTTGGGAACCATGGAAAAAGAAATCACTGAAGAAGATTTTCTCATCTTGGTTATACAAAGATGAAGAATACAGAGAGAAAAATTCTAACATTATAGATACTTATCCTAAAGGTTTTCACATATGTAAAGGCATGGGATACAAAGGAAAAAGCTTTTAGAAAATAAGAACATGGAATATTAGAGTCATTGAAGTCGAAACACAATCCTAAGCATTGAGGGTAATGGTATGAACCATCTAATACTATGCCTACTAAGTCTAATTGCAATCCCACTAAAGTTGTGCAAGCATCCTTTGATATTAATAGTATTGATAGGGATACCCATGGAGACTCCATAAAATGTATTGTTGACCTATTTCAAGATTCACATATCCTCACCATATCATACAACTCATCCATATCTTCTCACCTCCTAGGCTTGGATCAACATGTGTCACATATTATTGATACATCTCAAAACAACAAGGCCATCACTAAAAGTACAAAAATCCAAAAGCCTTTACCAATCAAAGATCAAAAATCAAATCAAAAAAGAAAAAGTAAAGACAAGTCCTCTAGTAAAAATATCAATCAAAAGCTATTAGAATTTGAAAAAATCAAAGTAAAAAATAAAATAAAATAAAAGCATAAGTCAATCTCCAATAATGCTCCACTTTAAAAAATAACTGGGGGCATCTACAAAAATTCTAAAAGAAATATGTCAAGAAATGAGCTTGTTGATCCTAAGCCTCCATCACCATCATCTCCACATAATCTCTCCATGTCACCTAATTATTCCATCCACCAACATCCACACATCCATCCTCCCAATTCACCCCCTTGGAAAAATATTATATCAACAAACCCTTTAATTCAATTTAATTGTTGATCCTAAGCTTGTTGATGGAAACCCTTTAATTCAATTTAATATAAAGGTTTCCCAAGCTCCTTTATGTGAGACACATGACAACCTTTGTAGTGCACATATTACTGATTCTACCTTAAATCACTCCATCTATGAGACAAGACACCATTACTCATTGTTGGAACAACATCCACATCCATCTATCAAGCATCGTTAACTAGGTCAACAACTTATCACTTTGATCACAACATATTTTAGGATAAGGTGACATTAACCTTGTAATCCTATGTCATTTGTATGTCTACACATTCCTTGGAATGTGTTCTAGGGACAATGAGAGAAAAATATTAAATTTTGGCATGTTGTAATTATATTTTAAAGATAGGATTTAATTTCAGTTGATGTTACACATAAAATATGGATAAATCATCTTTCCTAGGTGTCCAAAATGGAATATGAAAGGCTTTGGAGTGGGAATCCAAGATTGGAGAATAAAAGGTATTCATTGGTGTTCCATCAGGAAGTGGAAAGGTCACCTGAGCATCCAGAAAAGGAGTTGGATAGGATATGGGTTAGGTACCCATGTGAGAGTCATGAATATCCAATTAATATTTTATTTTATTTTGGCTGTCCATGAAGAGGGGCATGGGGTTTTGTACCTCTTGTTTTGGTTTACCATTTGTGGTTTTACCTCCCATAATTTCTATAAATTAGAGCCATGGGATGTTAGTTTCATATTGAGTTCTTGCAAGTAACAGGGTGTTGTCGGGTTGATTTGAGATTAGTAGTGAGGTGTATTATTGTGTACTCTCATTAGAAGATTAATAATATACTTGTCCTCTTTTCTTAGGTGGAGTTTTTTTCCCAAAAGGGTTTCTCCACATAAATCTGGTGTCACATTTTGTTTGTTGATTTCAATATTGTGATGTATGTTGCAATCACATATTTATTTATGATTTGGTAATCTGATTTTCAGATCTGAATTCACTTGCATAAGTTCATATTGTAGCTTACATTCACCTTGTTTTTCAATATTTGGTATCAAAGCTAACAATTTTGTTGAGAAGGGGATGCCTTTCTCTTAAGTGTTGGAAGGTTTTTTGGTTGTAATGGGAGCTTTTGTTTTGTGGTATATTGCATATTTGTGAAGATGATTGTTTTCCATGGCTTCTACTTCTCGCTAGGATATTGAGAAACTCAATGGCATGTACTACAATATGTGGAAACATGAAGGTGCACAAGTATGCCCATGTTCAATTTATTTACATATTGATTGTTTAATACTTTCAAGTCTTTATTTTCATGTTTATTATTTTTATATCTTGTAATTGGTTTTCATTACGATGATCATAAGAGGATAGTTAATTTGTTGAGTCTTTTGATAAATATCTTGAAGACTCTTGGTCTTATAAGGAGGACTAGGTTCTGCAACCGTATTGGAAGTTTCCTTAGAAATTTCATTAATTTCTAAGGAATTGTAGGATTCATCATTATCTATGTCTACTTACAATGTAATAGGAGAGGATTTTATCATATCTTCAAACCTTTCATTAAACTTGACATACCTATTTGTGAGAACATTCTCCAAATTAAGATCATACAACCTATACCCTTTCCTTTAATCATCATAGCCAACAAAGATGCATTTAATAACATTCTTATCCAATTTATTTTCTCTAATCTCATCAGGTATGTGAGAAAATTATTCACATATAAATACTCTACTATACTTAACATTTAGTTTCTTTGTAATCCATGCTTCTTTAGGAGTGATTTTATACAAAAATGTTGTAGGAGATCTATTCAAGAAATGAGATTCAATAAATTGATATCCTCAACCCAAAGAAATAAAGGAAGATCCTTGGATCGTAGCATGCACCATGTCATTTCTTCTAAGGTCCTATTCTTCCTTTTAGCAACACCATTTGGTTGAGGAATATACTCGTTAGAAATTTCTCTCTTGATACCATGATATTCACAAAAATATTTGAACTTGTTATTGACATATTCCCACATTAATTTTCTACAAATTCTTTAAGCATTTCAAATTTTCTACACAATATTTTTTCTTAAGGAAGTAAACCCAAAATTTTATTGAAAAATCATCAAAGAATGTTAAGATGTATCTAGCTCCTCCCCTTAATGAGGGATTCAGAGGCCCACATAAATCATTGTGGACAAGCTCAACAGATTTACTTTCCCTCCATGTATAACTTTCAAATTGTCTCTATTTTTTTCTAGCCATGCATAAGGCACATAAATTTGTGTTTACCCTTATCCAAGTCAGTCCATTAACCATTTTCATGTTTGAAAGAATAGCCAAACTTTGATAGTTTAAATGACCAAATATTTTATGCCACAACTCACTTTTGGAGGATCTTGTAGTAACATAAGCTATCCTATAAAAAATGCTAACAAATTGTAGATTCCATCACTCTCAACTCCTATAGCCATAGTTTTGAATCCAATGTTCTTTATTAGGGATTTATCTAAATAGATCTCCACCTTATAACCATATTGAGTTGGACTAAAAGAGGGGTAAAAATTTATTCAAACTAAAACAAAAAAGTACAAAGAAAGGGCATTACAAACCCCTGTCAATCTCCACTAAGTGGTCCAACTTTTGAGACAAATCTAGGGGTAATTGACCCCTATCCACAATGTTCCAATTCTACAGATGATCAGAGGCCCATTTGGCCAAAAAATCCACAACTTCGTTCCATTATCTAGGAATGTGACAAAGTAATATATTCCAAGGAAGCACAGAGATTAAGAATATTTTTTATAATCAAAGCTAAATACCAATTGACATCCTCTACTTGCTACCTCTTCAATAAAGTCACCATCGCCTAAGAATCAGATTCACAAATGATCCTTCTCCAACCAAGAGCGCAAACATGCTCCACATCATATAAAATGGAAAGAGCCCCCATCACATTGTTAGTATGCAGACCCTTATAAATAGAATAACTGAACAATCCCAGAACTATTCTGCCCAACACCCCCAATACTAGTGTGACCAGGATTTCCTTGAGAAGAACCATCAGTGTTGATTTTCAACACAACTTGAGGAGGAGGACACCAACGACCCTCCCTATTTATCTTCCGAAGAGGATTCCTACATCTATTTCTCATGATTTGGCTAACACCCTTCCCAACACCACTCTAAAGAGGAAGATTGAGACGATTTCAATAGGAAACATCTCTTGGATCCACACCCTCAACCAAGTCACACTTAGCCAAAATAATTTCTCCCAAATAATGAAGAAATTTCCACCATAAATGTTGGACAACCAAATTCACATCTTGAAAAATCCTATGATTCCTCTCCAACCTAGAAGGAGGAAAATGGTGTTCTCTTTTTTTTGCTTCTAGGGTTTTGGACCTAAAAGGAGAGAGACAATTTCCTTACTCTCACTCAAGAACAAACCCTTGAGATTCCAATGCAAAGGAGATTGAAATATTGCAAAGCACTTTCCTGGGGGCTAAATGATATCTAATGAGGGGTTCACCACCAAGTGTAAACTTGGAAAAGACCATGAAATGCAAAACACAATGTAAAACCCTAATTGAATGCAAACTAACTCTAAATGACCTAGAAAAGTGAACAAAATGTAACAAAAAGCTATGAAAATTAAAGCGTTCACCTGGAAGACTAAAGAAGGCAGAATGGAGGTTTGGATCACTAAAAAATCTACTACTAATGCTGACTGTGACTCATTCGCCAAGCTAGGCGAATCAATCTAGTTTCTGGGAAAATGTGCAGGAACAGGTTTCAGCCAAAAGGGTATCCAGATCTATAAAAATCTCTGTGAAGCTTGTACAGTGGGACTCATTTGCCAATAGTGGAAAATCAGTCCACTTCTATGTTTCTGAAAGTTTTGAACTAGATTATGTGCCTCTTAGTCTACTCTTCTCTTTTTGATTGGTTTCCATATCTGAAACTGTAAATTGCCACCTATAGACCTTCTCCAAGCTTCTCCAAGGTTTGATGACAACTTTGACAACTTTTCTCCAACTTTGCTCCTTGAAAAATTTGCAACCTAGCCTTGCAAGTCACACATAAGAAGAGGGAAAAATGTTGTGGGGGTTAGTGAATAGGGGTTTGCCTTGGTCAAACCCGTTGTTGATAATTAAACCTTGAAATGAAATAAAATATGAATGGAGAATGATGAATGAACAAAAGACAATGTTGCAACTCACTAAACTCTAGCAATAAGGTGCTGCAAGTATTCTTGAAATGGATGCAATGGATGTGGTTCTTGACTCTAGCTTGAATGATATTGATATTGCTTGAAATACTTGCTTGAATCATCAACTCTACATCACAATTGTTAGCACAATAACAAACATGAAGAATGCAATCTTTGACATGATGATTGGAACTTGAAGAATTCTCTAAAATGCTTGATAATCTTACCTTGAAATGCCTTGAATGTTGTTGTGAATGCTTAATGCTCTTGAGAACTCTGTTGAATACTAGGCATTGAATATGAGTGAAAGAACCTTGTATTTATACTTAATTATGCAAGAATTCCTAAAATTACAACACTACAAGCCGACATTAGATCTAGGAGAATAAAATTGCACCAAAAATTTGAATTAAATTTGAATTTTGGTCACACGAGACTCATTCACCCAAGGTGGTGAATGATTCCCATCATACATAATGTATGGGACCAAAAATGAAAAGTGCTTAGAAATGTGTGAAACTTGCATTGGGGCGAAAAAGACCTAGGTGGGAGTCATTTCCCCAAGGTGGAAAATGGGTCCCAGACACTAAATCTAGGCCACACAAGCCAAGAACACCTGAATTATGATTGGTTATTGATTGGTGTCGGGATTATCCTCAAAAAGATGTAATAAATGAGGCTTGTGGATGTAAAATAGGGCCAATTAAAGCATAATAAATCCCACTTATTAATGAGTAGCCTAGAGAAATGTGAAAGTGTGTTACAACACTTTACTACACTACAAATAAGGAAAGATTAATGTTGATTATGATTACAATTATATTAATTATTCTTAGTTAATTGATAAAACCCTAGAAAAGTGTGAAAGTGTGTTACAACACTTCACAACACTTTAGCAAGGTACCATTAAATTCCATTAGTTAACAAGGGCCCAAGACCTAATGTGAATGTGCTATCCACATTACAACACTAAATCAAGGAAACATTAAGCCAGAATCCACAAGGAGGACCCAAACGAGTGTGAAAATGTCAAGGGACACACTTTTTTGACACTTCATTTAGCCCTCACTTTAGTGAGAGGATGAATGTGATTCAAAATCATAATAAAGTAGACAAACACACACCAAGAGGGGTTCCAATGAACCAATATTAGCAAGATGTGATGGAAACAATCAAGATGGGTGATCAAGCCCCCAAGATCAAGATCCCATGGCAAAACAACATAAGCACAAAGGAACACACATGAAAATGATATAAAGAACAACGAAAAGGCCAAGCATACATTGCCAAAGACAAAAAAGAGAAAAGATGAAATAAAATAATCGAATCAAGCTTCAACTGTTTGTCCATCACGATGTGGATTAGATCTAAGCTGTTTGTTCAGAAAACACATACTCACTCTAAGGCGACGAAACTCTTGACTGTCTGCCGGGTGAGAAGTCCTAAAAGGTGAGAAACATACACTCATGGCTGGTATGTACTCACACACACGCAAGTGGCTATGGGGAAAGTCATGCCCCGGATTGGGCTTCCCACTCAAACCATACCAAAGTTATACCTCCTGATAACTTTAATAAGGCACCACACAAAAATGATTTTCGAGCTTCATGAGGCAAGCAAAACTTCGAATGCTTGGAGATCATAAACAAATAAGATGGCACTACAAAAATTGAAGTTGTGTTATGCAAGGTGGCCATATAGCAACATGCAACATGCAAAGAATGTTCAAAGGAGTCTTGCTTAGTTCATGCGAGGTCTTTAACTTAGGGAACATTGTGCCTAATGTCTCCAAGAGAGGACCGAACAAATAATAGAAGATTCAAAACTTAGGGGATGTAGTGCATCACATCAAGCCACTAAGAGGAATATAATATGCTAAAAGAGATCATGCTCCTAAAGGACGTTACACCCAATGTGATCCACAAAGTGACAAACACATCGTATGAAGTAAGAAAACTGCACCAAGAACCAAGAAAAGGAAAAATGCAAAAGAATAATGTCAATGTATGCCCCTACATTAAAGAAATTGCTACACACCATACTGTGAGCAAATGAAAAATGCAAACAAGAAGAAGACATGAGAGCCAACTTGGAAATCCCTATTCCAAGTAATATGTTTCAGAGTAAGGCTACGTAATGCAAGAGTAAACGAAAAGAGAGGGTGTTGCCCCCAAAATGAAAACACCAAACACATAAGGGATCTATGGATTTGGGGTCAATATCTTCTTTGCTACAATATTTTTTAGAGAGCTTGGAACTATTATCATCCCCCAAATACACATAGAAATGGAAGAATAATACAAAGAGAGCAAAAATAAATGTAAAACCTCTTTGGTTAACATCGAAGAGACATGAATGTCTCAATGCCTTGTGTCATCCCCAAAAGGAAAAAAAAACAAGACAAATGAAAAAGAGAAAATGAAAAGGAAAAATAAAAAGAAGGAATTTTGGGTCAACATGGAAGAGACATATGGTGTCTCGGCACCTTGCATCATCCCCAAAAGGAAAACACAAGACAAATGAAAAAGAGAAAATGAAAAGGAAAAGGAAAAGTAATCCTTTTGGGTCAACATGGAATAGACATAAGGTGTATTGATGCCTTGCGTCATCCCCAAAAGGAAAACATGAGACAAAAGAGAAAATTAAAAGGAAAAAGAAAAAGAAAGCCTTTTGGGTCAACATGGAAGAGACATAGGGTGTCTTGATGCCTTGTGTCATCCCCAAAAGGAAAACACAAGACAAATGAAAAAGAGAAAATGAAAAGGCAAAGGAAAAGTAAGCCTTTTGGGTCAACATGGAAGAGACATAGGATGCCTTGATGCCTTGCATCATCCCCAAAAGGAAAAGGAAAAAGATATAAAGATAAAAAAGTGAAAGAGGTACACGAAATAAAGAAGAATGAAGGTAAAAATAGAGAAATTTCACAAAGAGAGAGAAAATAAAACAAAATGCCACAAGGGATCAAATTACACACATGCAATCACACACAAAAGAAAAACAAATAATGCAAAAGACTAGTAAGGAAAATGTGAGTCAACCTATGAGAAAATCATCCACCTCCCAATCTCAGTCTATATAAGTGGAAGGTGAACAACGAACCTAAGGGACACCGACAAATGCTTTACTAGGACAAGGCTATCAACTTCTTGCTCCCATTGAGTGTGAGACAAGAATGAGCCGA
The DNA here is from genome assembly GCA_007258455.2 of Sequoia sempervirens. Classification (NCBI taxonomy): domain Eukaryota; kingdom Viridiplantae; phylum Streptophyta; class Pinopsida; order Cupressales; family Cupressaceae; genus Sequoia; species Sequoia sempervirens. The sequence goes on from VDFB02058242.1 coordinate 188,862,471, forward strand.
GGTAGGTGATGGGAAAGTTCATGTAATAGTGAGAATAGAATGTTCTACAACTATTACATGACAATGGGTGAAACAATATTAAGCTAGGGAATCACACGATGGAAATCATTGCCATCAAAGTGAAAGTTTTTCAATACTAACTGGAATGCACGACATTCATCAGTACTATGTTTGAGAATTCAATGATATGTGCAATGTGGGACTTTTGCATCTTTAGGATATATAAAACTAATCTATTCATAGGTGGCAATGTTACCATTTCTTTGTTGAGAAGTATTTGTAATTTCCTTTCACTTTCAAGTGATGGATGAAGGGTTGTAATTTTTGTAATTTGTTTAAGGCCTCTTGCGCTTGCTAGATTCACCAACTTCTCTAGATGGGATTAGGGAAGGAGGTCCTAAGATGATCTTATCTTTATCCTTGTTATTGTTATTATCTACTAGTTGTTCTCTAGGAAGAAGGATATTCAAATCGAGAGGGGAATCCAAGATCACCATACCATCACCACAAAGCCTTAGATATCCTCTAGGGGGTTTTTCGTTATGAGAGGGATCTTGATATCCTAATACCTTTGTGTTTTCATTAGTTGGTATTTTCTCTAGGAGTTGATGAATTTCATGTTCACTTGTTGTATCACATCCTTGTTTACTCAAGATTATGAATCCTTTTCCATATGTTTCTTCAAGATTGATGGGAGTGTTGGTTACTTTTTTATCATAAAATGGTTGAGTGTTTTCTTGTCTAAAGGAACTAGATTCACCTATTGTAGGGATCTTAGGTTCAACTTTTGTTTCGAGATGTAAGTAACCAAACATCGCAAGAGGTGGTATTGTAGGAAGATCTTGTTGTTTCATAGATGGATAGAAGGATGCATTAGCTTCAAGGTTGTTAAGAAAATTCTTTAGGAACCTATTCATGTTGTCATCATCTTCTCCAATGATGTCAACATCATGAGGAGGACATTCATGAGGAGTTGAGTGAGCATGAGTAAGGTTAATGTCATTAGGGTCATTTCCAAGAGCACAACTTGACACATCCATTAAGGACTTTAATGACATCCAAATCTTGTTAAAGCACATATCTATGATGCAAATTTCAAATTGTAAACTATGCAACAATGTTGTAAATGCAATTTTAATTTTAAGAAATGCACAATATGAATGAATTTAAGCTAAATGTAATGAAAGAGAAAGTTTGCAAACTAAAATAGAGAGATAACAACAACAAACAAGAAATCATAAACTAAACTGTAAATGCCAAAAAATGCAATGAAAAATACGCAGAGGGACTGATTCACCCAAGGTGGCGAATGAGTCTAGGTACTATTTTTTTGAATTTTTTTTTGAATTTTTTTTTGAATTTTATGCTTTTTATGTTTTTTGATGCAAATATGAGATGCAAATGCAGAATTTTACTGATTTTCAATGAAATTAGATGCAACAATGCAAGCTATATGAGCTTTCACTAATGCAAGAATTGAAACTTTAGAATGCAAATTAACTAATGCAAAACCTAATGCAATGTTAATGCAAGCTAAATATAGGATGTAAATGCACTTCAAATAAGAATTATGATGATCTAAATGCAGAATCAACAAAATGAAAGGAAGAAAATGGTGTTCTCTCTCACTTCTAGGATTTTGGACCTAAAAGGAGAGACAATTTCCTTACTCTCACTCAAGAAAAAACCCTTGAGATTCTAATACAAAGGAGATTGAAATATTGCAAAGGGTTGTCCTAGGGGTTGAATGATATCTAATGAGAGGTTCACCGCCAAGTGTAAACTTGAAAAAGACCATGAAATGAAAAACACAATGTAAAACATTAATTAAATGCAAACTAACTCTAAATGACCTAGAAAAGTGAACAAAATGTAACAAAAAGCTATGAAACTGAAAGTGTGCACCTGGAAGACTAAAGAAGGAAGAATGGAGGTTTGGATCACTAAAAAACCTGCTACTAATGATGACTGAGACTCATTCAACAAGCTGGGTGAATCAGTCCAGTTTCTAGGAAAATGTGCGAGAACAAGTTTCAACCAAAAGGCTATCCAGATCTGTAAAAATCTTTGTCAAGCTTGTATAGTGGGACTCATTCACCAATAGTGGAAAATCAGTCCACTTTTTTTTGGAAAGTTTTGAACTAGATTTTGTGCCTCTCGTTCTGCTCTTCTCTTTTTGACTGGTTTTTGGATCCAAAACTACAAATTGTCACCTATAGAACTTCTCCAAGCTTCTCCAAGGTTTGATGACAACTTTAAAAACTTTAGGGATTTGACAAGTTTTCTCCAATTTTTCTCCTTGACAAATCTACAACCTAGCCTTGCAACTCACACACAAGAAGAGGGAAAAATGTTGTGGGGGTTAGTGAATAGTGTTAGTGTAATTAATTATTTATTACACTAGCATAAGTTAACTTAGGTCTTGCATTATTTTAGTCCTATGTTGCATAAATTAGAAAATCATAAATAATGGGGTAATCCCCCTTTCCATGTTTGTAGAGGATAAGATTCCTTCTAGAAGATGAGTTGTCCTTCTATAACTTATCTCAATCTTTCATCATTTCCTAGGTAGGCTTCACATGTTGTCACATGTTGTTAGATCATGACACATGGAAACATCACATTGCATCTTGTATCTCACTCATGCCTATATATTTAGGGCATTTTTACATTTGTAATTATCCAATATCCTAGATCAATAGCAATCTCCATTTGCATGCCCTTAGTTGCAACACTTTCTATGTGGTTGAATTTTCTCTTGGCAAAGATCCTTTGAAGTGTGCACAACTTCATTGGATGATTCAACATCCATTATTTCAACATGGTATTAGATCCATTCCATTGAGAGTTCAACCTAGGATCAAGAAAGTTGGGCGAGAGAGATTCATTGCAAGCTTGAAGGTTTCCATTGCAGGCTACTTGACTCCACTTGGGGACCAAGCCAATTTTTGAAGCAGATTGAGTTAGATCCAAGCTCGCCATTGTCTTTAGAAGGACTTGAAACCCTAGGATTTCCTGTTCATTAATCAAAATTAGATTCATCAACCCGAGAGCCATAAGAGGTATTTTAGGGTTTGCAAAATCAACCATGCTATCCATACAATTTGTAGTAAAAAATAATCCCAGTCAGTTGTCCTTTGAGGCAAATTTTTTTTAGTAGCATGCCATTTTCATTTTAGAAAAAATCAGGGCTTTATCTCTATTGTTTTGACAAAAAATTATATTGGTGTTCTCTATAGTTCTGAAAAAATATTTGGAGTGACCTGCAAAAATATTACCCCGTCGGCATAAATATTAGGGCTTGATTTTAATTTCAGTGACATATAATTTTTTTTCTCTATCAGCTTATATTATTCATCGGTCGGCAATCTTTATCTACATATATATTTTTAATTGACATTTAATCTTTTTTTGAATTGCTTTCAAGCAATATTCAAATATATATATATATTGGAGGACATTTTTATTTGACAGTCTATAGATATACATTGACTGCATTTAAAGCTTTTGCATGGAGGTACTTGGGCCTATTGGCACAACCATCATTGGGCTTGTTCCCTGCCGACTTCATCTTCTTCGTCGACACACCAGCCCCTGTCCACTAGTTGACCTTCTTTCACCTGCACTTGCTCTCTACCGACGACCACCAAACACCCTACACCATTGACTGTCGGTTGTCTTATCACCTTGATTGGCCCTGTCCATTGTGCAATTACTTTGATCGACCCGTGGTCATTTTGAGGACCAAGTGATCCACTATTTGTGAGAAGTGCCACCGTTCAAGGAGCTCCAACCAAGTTTTTCAGCCCTGCGGCAACCCTATCCAGGGGTGCCACTTTTTTTTTCCTCTAATCCTATAGTGGTCATATCAATGACTAGGTGCTAGCACTTGGGGGGCTGGAGTTTTGCCCCTGTTTAGCTTGTCAAGTGCCTAATATAGGCATTTTTTTCAATTTTTCATAACTTTCACCTAGGGTATCAAAATTTGACAAACGAGATACCATTGGAAAGAGGATTTTCTCTACTTTCTAGTGGTGACATCCATTCTATAAAAAATGCTAGCAAAAAATCTATAGTCAACTAAAGTCAAACCCTAATTTGGACTTAAAGGCTCATATCTTCGCAACCGTTCATTGAATGTCAATGATTCTAGTGACATTAGGAAGATAATTTAGAGTTTTTTTTCATCAGTTTATACACTTCAATCAGTTTCAGCTCAAGGTACTCTTGCATTGGTTGTGTTCAATTCGGTGCATTTGTTCAATAACTTGGATATCCTGAAGCTTGGGAAAGGGATTTTTGCATTGGGTAGCATCACTTCAGTTGCATATCATCTTTGGAAGTTTCAATTTTCTGTTGAAGGTCAGTGTCTTTGTATTTTTGAGGAATTTGATAGTACATTATGCGGCTTGCATATTATCCTTCTCTGATTATGTTGCACAAGGGAAACTATAAACAATGGTGGGATGGGATCATCCACCATCTCCAATCACTTGATTTATTCCCACATCTGTATGACATAGTTCCCCATCCAAGTGAAGGTATTCATGAATTTTCTTGGAGTTGTAGTAGATACACTATCTTAGATATTATTGGAATGCAAGTTGATTGTGATGTTTTGAGATCAATCGATCATTGTGATTGTCCTTATATCCTTTGGAATAAGATTTGGGAGCTATATGGAGATTCAAATACTCCACCCTTTCCTAATGGTCATGACTTGGAATTTCATTCCTCAGATCAGATACCCCATGATGATACTGTTGTGTAGGAGGTTTTTGTTTAGATTTCCTTGAATCTTCCAAAGAGGTTGAAAAAGGTTTCTTTAGATGTTCCTTCTTCTCCATCAGAGACTATTGGTATTCCTTCACATTCAGTGATTCCTTGTCTAGATTCATTGATTGAGGCTTCCATCATTCATCAGGACACATTCAATTTTCTAGACTTGACATCACAGGATGGCTTTGTTTCAGGTATTACTAACTTGGCTACTTCTACAGATTTGGAGGACATTCTTGAGGGGATATCACTCCTCTATTTAGATTCCACTTTGGAGAGTTCTCTTGAGTCTCCTTATCCTTTTGTATCAACCTTGATTGGGTATCCAAAGACTATCTTGGAGGCACTTGTTTTCTCTTTAGAGATTTCATGTATGATACTTCTTCCCTCTCATTCCATTCAGGAGTTAGAGTTTCTTCAACATCCACCATTGGATTTTCTTCTTCCTAGCAGGAGGCATGTGGTTATGACACCTTTTATGCTTTAGACTTCTTTTAGTGGTTTTGAGGACACTTCATTTTTTGGGGGAAATCTAGTCTCCATCACATTCATTGTATCACTGTCTTTGGATCTTGTTCAACATCAGTTTCTACATCATCTTGGTTTGTCACCTTCTTCATCGATTGGGCATGTACCTATGTTGATTGTGGCATCTTCATATTCATAAGGCAAGGAGACATATGAGAAGTTCTTAGAAACATCATCATCCATATTCATCCTTCCTTTAATTCCTATCTGGAATGGGAAGCATCTCTACACTTGCACTTGGTTTTGTTTCTTCCGAAAGGGAGACAAGTTATTTGTCAACATTGGATCTTGTTTTGTCTTCAGACAGTTACCATTTTTGCAAGTGATCACATCTTTTGAGGGGCTCTATAGTCTCTCTATTTCCTCCCTATGGGAGGACTATTGATTGTAATATATCCATGTGACAGATGGTGTACTTGGAGGGTATTTGGGAGTCCTCCATCCTTCCCATCCTTTCTTAAATTTTTCTACATTTCATCTCCTTTTTGGAGAGGGGTTTTGTTCCCACTAGGTTTTCCCCTTTTCTCTATTTGTGGGAGATTAGCTACATTTTCATTTTTATCATGTAAATGGGTACCTAATATGGCCATCATGTAGTCAGGACCATCATTCATCATCATCTTTTCATAATCATTGCATTTACTCCCTAACTTGCACTTATGGGGGGGTGTTAGTGTAATTAATTATTTATTACACTAGCATAAGTTAACTTAGGTCTTGCATTATTTTAGTCCTAGGTTGCATAAATTAGAAAATCATAAATAATGGGGTAATCCCCCTTTCCATGTTTGTAGAGGATAAGATTCCTTCTAGAAGACGAGTTGTCCTAGAACTTATCTTAATCTTTCATCATTTCCTAGGTAGGGTTCACATGTTGTTAGATCATGACACATGGAAACATCATATTGCATCTTGTATCTCACTCATGCCTATATATTCAAGGCATTTATACGTTTGCAATTTTCTAATATCCTAGATCAATAACAATCTCCATTTGCATGCCCTTAGTTGCAACACTTTCTGTGTGGTTGAATTTTCTCTTGGCAAAGATCCTTTGAAGTGTGTGTAGCTTCATTAGATGATTCAATATCCATTATTTCAAAAAATATGGTTTTCCTTGGTCAAACCCCTTGTTGGTAATTAAACTTTGAAATTAAAGAAAATATGAATGGAGAATGATGAATGAACAAAAGACAATGTTGAAACTCACTGAACCCTAACAATAAGGTGCTACAAGTATGTTTGAAATGGATGCAATGGATGTGGTTCTTGACTCTAGCTTGAATGATATTGATCTTTCTTGAAATACTTTCTTGAATCATCAACTCTACATCACAATTGTTAGCACAATAACAAACATGAAGAATGCAATCTTTTACATGATGATTGACACTTGAAGAATGCTCTAAATTGCTTGATAATCTTCCCTTGAAATACCTTGAATGCTCTTGTGAATACTTAATGCTCTTAAGAACTCGCTTGAATGCTAGGTGTTGAATATGAGTGAAAGAACCTTGTATTTATACTTAATTATGCAAGAATTCCCAAAATTACAACACTACAAGTCGACATCAGATCTAGGAAAATAAAATCCCGCCAGAAATTTGAATTAAATTTGAATTTTGGTCACACAAGACTCATTCTCCCAAGGTGGTGAATGATTCCCATCATACATAATGTATGGGACCAAAAATTAAAAGTGCTTAAAAATGTGTGAAACCTGCATTGGGGCCAAAAAAACCTAGGTGGGACTCATTCGGCCAAGGTGGTCAATGAGTCCTAGACACTAAATCTGGGCCACACAAGCTAGGAACACTTGAATTATGATTGGTTACTGATTGGTGTCGGGATTATCCTCGAAAAGATGCAATAAATGAGGCTTGTGGATGCAAAATAGGTCCAATTAAAGAATCCCAATTATTAATGAAAAGCATAGAGAAATATGAAAAAGTGTTACAACACTTTACAACACTCCAAATAAGGCAAGAATAATGTTGATTATGATTAAAATTATATTAATTATGCTTAGTTAATTGATAAAACCCTAGAAAAGTATGAAAGTATGTTACAACACTTCACAACACTTTAGCAAGGCACCATTAAATTCCATTAGTTCACAAGGGCCCAAGACCTAATTTGAATGTGTTATCCACATTATAACACTAAATCAAGGCAACATTAAGCTGAAATCCACAAGGAGGACCCAAACGAGTGTGAAAATGTCAAGGGACCCATTTTTTGACACTACACAACCAAATATGCCAAATAATAAATGACGAACCAAGAGCCCAAGTAACTTGAAGAAAAGAAGTCTTAATAGGGGCCTTGCCTCACTGAGCAAAGAACTCAGCTAAAGAGGAAACATTCTAGCAAGCTTGGTTCCACACACCCCACTAGAAGTGCCATATCTCCCTAGAGAAGGGACATTGGGAGAAGATATGAGAGACACTCTCCTCACTATTACAACAGAAAACACACATCGAGGGACCCTGAACCCATGCTTGCATAAGTTATCCCAAGTAAGACACTGATTATGGACCACCAACCACATAAAAAAATTATACCTATGAAATTTTTAATCCTATCCACTTCATTTAACAAAGCCCCATATACTTCTATTTTGATCTTATCAAAATTTCTAGTTAGCTCCAATGTGCATATGAAGTTATGGTACTCATCTAGAAGACTTTCAATTAAAAATATATAATTTTAGAGTCTTCATATTCAACCTTTATCATTGCAAGTTGATTTCTCAAATTATTCATTTTTTCAATGTGATCATTCATGCTATCTCCTTCATTTTCAAATGATTTAATTTCCTTGTGATGTCCATAACTTTTAACTTGAGGTTTCCTTCATACATTTACAAAGTTTCCCATTTTTTTTTTTCAAATCTTGAATATGAAGCCTAATCCTTAGACTAATTTTTCCATAAAATGGTAGCTTGTGCATCCATATCCATTTAATCCAAATTTTCATGCTTAATTTCATTTGCAGGTTTGTCTTCTATTTCTAGCTCCCATAAACCTTTCATTTGTAGAATCACTTCCATCTTAAATTTATAGTTTGTATAGTTACAACCATCTAATTTTGTAGTAACCATGATATTAGATATTTTAGATGAAGCCATACTAAGAATAAACATAAACCCCCCAAGAAGACAAACGCATAATGTAAAAATCGAAGCCCCTACCAATACACAATGAAATTTCATATTATGGTGCCTTGATGTTGGCCTTCTTATCAACCAAACAAATAAGTAACTTTAAAAATTTATGACAAACATGAAAGAGAGTTTCATCAATCTCTTGACTTCAATAGGAATTGTCAAATGTTACAATATGAAAATTTCTTCACTTTCAACTTCTTTATGAATTTGTATAAACATCTCACACTATGTGAACACACCAAAGAAGACTAAATTTCCCTTAATACAAAATTGACTTGAAATTTTTTCATATAAATTTTAAATTTAATAATAATTAAAAAAAAAAAAAGAGTTTGAACATTAATATTTTAGAAATATGTCACTCCTGACAAGAAGAATTTGTCCAAAGAACATCTCTTTTCTTCTATTATGAAGAAATCACCACATTCAATGATGATATATGGTCCAAAAAACACTTCTTTTTCTTTGCATTCAAGATCTGTGTCAACACAAACTAAAATTACTTGCAACTCTAGAGATCACGACCCACTCACACACATAATAATGAACTCAACTAAAAAGAGAAAAAAATTAATAAAGGGTATGACTATAAAACATTAAAAATGAGTGCATTCAATTTATAAGATAATTTATAGTCCAAATAGCATAGTAGTTAGTGAAGTATTTAATATGGATGGGTGGTAGTAAGAAACATTAAGTAGTTGTGTCGGCTAGTATGTGTTGAAAAATATTTAATTAATTTATTTTAACACATCAATCGAATTGAATGAACAGATTCTTGTTATGATTGATAGTTGGAGAAATGACATGATTACTAGAGGTGTTCTAACTAACTTAGATTGCATTGTGATAGTGATGAATTCAAGTTTAAAATACTTGCAAGTGATCTCATAGCCAACATGGAACATTAAGTTTTTTTTAATATATCAGACTTATCCATGCTAAAAAAATTACATATTTTTGATTGGTTAAGTAGGGAAAGGGCCCTGACCAACAAATTAGAACATCATTAGCATAATAGCAGGTGGAAAGAAATAGCAAAAAAAGGAAGCCCACCAAACTTCCCCCTCCCACAAGCAAAAATCTTAACCAATACCCTTACGTTCAAACATAGCAGTTCTATCAGAAGTAGCACAATAGTTAAGCCTATCACAAGTAGCATCCATCCAATTTAATCTATAATACCTATTTATATCTAACTTAGAGTCCATACTAAAACCAGGAGTACTAGCAACATTAAAAACATTAAAGTTTAGGAAATAGCGACCATTAACAATTTTAACATCCCTAGAAAAATCACTAGAATAAACCATTAAAACAAAAAACATGGAACAAAAAAATGAAGCACCAAAGTTATGCTTCCTCAATCAGCTTCCAGGCAGTCAGCAGGTCCTCTGCTGTGTTGTCCATAGTATCCTTCAGCTCCATCTTCCCAGACAAATCCACACCCTCGCTTGTTGCTTTTTTCTTCTGCTGCTTTTTAATTTTACCCATACCCAATACTGTATCCATTATAGCCCTCTTCATGATAGCGTCAACCACCGAGCATAAAATCTTAACTGCCTTTTCTAGAGCTTGGATTATGTTGTCCTTGTCCTGCTCTTGCACCCTTTCTCTAAAATTGCAATCTTTCCTCCAATCCATTTATATTACCACCATCCTCAACTTTGCTCTTAACAAATTTTTCAAGAGCTTGAATTCTATTGTCCTCAACCTTCTCTTGCATCCCTTTTTCCAAAACTTTCAATCTTTCCTCCAATATTTTAATTCTTTCATTACCACCATCCTCAAAATTTTCTTCCTCTTGATCTTTTGTTTCCATCCTCTCTTGGTTATCCATGACATTTTCTTCTCCTTCCTCCCCCGCCACCTCCTACTATGACTCCTCTTCCTTATTGATCTGATTAGGATCTAGACTAATTGCATTTGAATGCTTAATGTTTACAAATCATGAAATCCAAATTACATAAACAAAATTAACACATTAACATGTGAATTAAGCGGAAATACAATTCATGCATACATTATTGAAATTATGCATTAAAAATTGAAGGTGAAAAGAACGAAATTGAGAAAGAAGAAGACAGAGAGAGTGCAAACAATTTGATAATGGAGTTCGCCACAAACGTGACTACGTCTCTGGGTCTACTCCAATAGAGTGAGACCGATCCAATTAATCTCCAAAAACATAATTACAATTGCACCAAGATCATTTCCTTCTAGCACTTTGGCAGCATAACAAAACTTTGATGTACAAAAATGAACGAAAATCTCCTTAGAAAAATCTCCTGGTTTCTCATAGCTTCACCACTTAGACTTGAAAAATCTGAGTTCCCAAACTCACTCCTAAACTCTCCTTCTATACATCAAATATTCCCAAATTGATGAAAAACCAATTGATTTGGGAATTTTAATTCAATCCCCCTTACATAGAAAAATGTAGAAAAATCCTCCCCAAAATCCTTAAAATATCCTTAATAATCTTTTAGAAATTATTTAAGCCCTTCAAATTTAATAGAATTTTGTTTCAAGCCTTTCTCGGGCTTTCATTTTTTAGGGGGTTTGTTTGTTTTGTTTCATTTGAAACAAAAATATAACCTTTTAAGGTTATTTAGTTAGGAATCGGGCCTAACTAATCAACAAAATAAACTCATGCTGCTAATAAACTGAATATATACGCTAGCATGTTGGTGGCATACATTTTTGGTAAGCCGGCGGTCGAGGGTTCAACCCTGGCTGCTGGCTTTTAATAGGCGATTCCCGACTGCTACATAACAAAATAATACAACGACTATATTTGGAAAAAGCAAACGTTGTTTGGCGGAACAGCCACGCGAATGTTTCGCATGCGAGAGATCAGGGGGTCGAATCCCCTCCTATACATTTTGAATAGACTTCCAACTACTACGCCAAATGTGGGGTTGAAACAAAGCCACATGTCACACTGGGAGGGTACCACGTGGCAAACTCTCATTGCCGGTAATACTGATGTGTATGATGACTAAGCTACCGATGTGCACGCCAACTGGGATGCTGACGTGGAAGATGACTGTACACTGACGTGTGTACAGATGACACATGGTGCACTATGATTGGTCCATACAATATGACTTAGCTGCCATGTGTTATGCTCTGGTTTGTCCACATTGGATTCCGTACAGTACGGTCTGAATGATGACATCAGCCATTGTACCATCAAGTCAATTGAACTTTGACTGCCAATATCTGGAGCATACGACGTCAGATTTCGATGAAACAAACGTTGCCAGAATCGTCTTGACAAGCTCTTCAACTTGACACTGCTTCTGTCAATTTTTGAGACAATCATTTTTTTCCTTTCTGGATGCCCTTGATGGCAGTTTGACCCAAAGTTTGACTGGCCATAATTTGAGTAAACAGACTCCTTTTTGCTCCATTCAAGTTGCACTGGAATCAGGACGTCAAGATCTTTCTAATGGTACTGAATTCTAGAGTATTGGAGACACTTCAATTTTTAGTGAAAATATCCCCCGGATCAGGCCTCCCCACTGGAGAACTTTTGGACCTCCAAAAGTGGCATTTATTCAAACATCAAGTGAGGAATTGGCTTTCCCACTTGTCTTGTATCCTCTGTACATCTGTATACCTGGCTCACAAACACAATGAAGACTGCAACAACATTGTTGAACATAAACATCATTCTATCACTTCCATAGGCATCTACATCAACTATTGTAGCCACTAACCAACAAACGTTGACTAACATCAAGCTGAACAATAATGCAGATATGAAAGAGAACAAATCAACAACATATCGATCCTTCACAACAGAAACATTTTTACCCAAGGATCCATCAATGCTTTCAATCACCATTCCCTCATGCTGTACTATGGGTGCATCCTGCGACAACTGACCCTAGTTAGCTACTCCAAGTTCATGTCTAGAACCACCTGTACTGACAAACATAAGAGTTAAATTTTTACTTGCATTAATCACCCTCTTTAACTGCCCTGTGTTTGTAAAAGAACGATTAGTCTTAATCCTGTGAGAATGTACAATATACTGAATGCCATCTTTAAAAAAATGATAATGATTCTTTTCCCCTTAGAAAATAGCTTTTCGATCATAAAGATAAGGGCTACCCAGAACTATCCCACAGATATCTAGTGGAACCACATCAAACTATACTTCATCCACAAACTTGCTAGTGATTGTGAATTTTAAAGTGCATTGTCTTGTTACTTGCAATTTATCATTCTCGCAAATCCAGCCTAGTGGATAAGGTTTCTTATGTTGTGTAGTTTTCAATCCCAAGTTTCTTACAACATCTTTAGGAATTAGGTTAACTTGAGAACCACTATCTATGAGTGCATCAATCTTAATGTTCTTAGCAACAACCCTTAAATGAAACAGCTCATTCATTTTCTTATCTTCAGAGACATCATTAACTTCAGAAGTAGAAGCACAACTATCAAAGGAAGCATTGCAAATAGGAGTTTTACCTTTCAAACCCATAGCTGTTATCTTAGTTTCATCATCAGAATCAGAACCAAGATCCATAACAACATTTGTGGCTTTCTCCTTACCCTTTTGTTTTTGATTGTCTCTGAGCCCACTTAGGCTTCAATTCAGGATGCAACTTCCAACAATGATCTTCATCATGACCCTTCTTGTCATAATGAGAGCAAGAAAACTTGTCATCCTTCTTGACTGTAGCTATCTTCTTTCCTTTCCCTATCTCTGCAACCTTAGAAGATTTCTTTACAAAGTTATCATTATCAATGAAAGAACCCTTTCCCCTTAACTCTAAATGTGTAGCTTGAACAGACACTTCATCCAAATTACAAGGGTTCAATACCAAAATGGAATGTCTAAGATATGAGTGAAGATCTCCTATGTACTTTAACAAAGTATCCTGGGTGTACAAAGGTACATTTAATGCAATAGCCTTCTTTCCAAATTCATGGGTGTACTCTTGGACAGTTTGACCTTTCCCTTGTTTAAACACTTGCCAATTCATCATTAATTACTGAATGTGACCTAAGGGATAGAATTGCTTTTTAAGAGCATTAATAAATTCTGACCAAGATAAATTGACTCTACCATGCTGTGAAATTTCTGCTCTAGTCCTACTCTCCCACCAGGTGAGAGCTAAACCTCCCAACCGAAGAGTGGCTAACTGGATCCTAGAAGCATCATCAAAGAGATTTTGAACTCTATAATAAACTTCTACTTGTTGAATCCAATCATCTAGTTTTTCAACATCTAATTCACCACAATACTTAGGTAGTTCAAATTTAACATCCAGTTTAATTTGAGGCTTATTTACACCCTTAAAAGGATTACCAGAAAGAGAATGTGTAGAAGAAGAAGGAGAATGAGGAGAAGAAGGAGGAGTAGATGGAGGAGATTTTGGGGGTTCATCACCACCTCCTGTTTGCTTCTTCTTGCTTTTACTGTCTCCATGATCTTCTTCACATTTCAGGCATTCTTCCCTTTCTTTGAGTAGCATCTCCAATGCAGCTTTCATCTGCCAAAAATCTCTTCAAAACTCTTGCTCACTGAGCTCTTCAGGTACCTCCATTCCAGACACAGACATCTTTGGAAAAGTTTTCCGTTTCCTGATCTCAAGATTATATTCCTCAAGCTTGCCTTTGCCCTTCTGAATCCTAGATCTTGTTAGCATTCAAAACCAACTACAATAATAGTCACCAGAAGCTCTGATACTACTTGATCTGATTAGGATCTAGATTAATTGCATTTGAATGCTTAATGTTTACAAATCATGAAATCCAAATTACATAAACAAAATTAACACATTAACATGTGAATTAAGCAGAAATACAATTCATGCATACATTATTGAAATTATGCATTAAAAACTGAAGGTGAAAAGAAGGAAATTGAGAAAGAAGAAGAGAGAGAGAGTGCAAACGATTTGATAACGGAGTTCACCACAAACGTGACTACGTATCTGGGTCTGCTCCAATAGAGTGAGACTGATCCAATTAATCTCCAAAAATAGAATTACAATTGCACCAAGATCATTTCCTTCTAGCACTTCGGTAGCATAACAAAACTCCGATGTACAGAAATGAACGAAAATCTCCTTAGAAAAATCTCCTGGTTTCTCACAGCTTCACCACTTATACTTGAAAAATCTGAGTTCCCAAACTCACTCCTAAACTCCCCTTCTATACATCAAATATTCCCAAATTGGTGAAAAACCAATTGATTTGGGAATTTTAATTCAATCCCCCTTACATAGCAAAATGTAGAAAAATCCTCCCCAAAATCCTTAAAATATCCTTAATAATCTTTTAGAAATTATTTAAGCCCTTCAAATTTAATAGAATTTTGTTTCAAGCCTTTCTCGGGCTTTCATTTTTTAGGGGGTTTGTTTGTTTTGTTTCATTTGAAACAAAAATATAACCTTTTAAGGTTATTTAGTTAGGAATCGGGCCTAACTAATCAACAAAACAAACTCATGCCACTAATACATTGAATATATACACTGGCATGTTGGTGGCATATATTTTTGGTAAGCCGGCGGTCGAGGGTTCAACCCCGGCCTTTGGCTTTTAATAGGTGATTCCCAACTGCTACATAACAAAAAAATACAATGACTTATCCCCCAGATCACTTATCTTCCTTACTATTGCCACCATCACTTTCTGACTCTGAATCTTCCTCCTCAGTCGAATCACCACCCAGGCTATCACGGATCTCCTATGTGGAAGAATAATTATCCTCCCTCACTTTCTCTCTACTTTCATGTGAGCTGTGGGTACTCTTTTCCTCTGGGCTCTACAAATATTTCTTATCTTTGCTTTCCTATGGGATGTGGGTACTCTTTTCCTCTGGGCTGTGCAATCTTTTACTACTTTCTTGCCCCTTCAAAGCTTCCATTTCCAGTCTCTTATACCTTCTACTAGCTAGATTTGAGCATTCTATCTCATTGTCATCAGGTATAGTGATCGTGTTTTCCTCTTCCCCCAATTCGCGAATAATCATTTTCCTCTTCTTTTTAGCCCCCAGGTCCATAGAAAGATCCTTTATTTTTTCTAGTGTAACCATTAGCAAATCCTTCCACACCAAATCATTAGGGTTAGAAGACTTCTTACTATGTTTTTTGGCCAGGGAATAGGGTTGGTCTTCAATAAGATTAATTTTCATAGAGATTTTGGGCTTGGAGTTTTCAAGCAAGTTGGGGACTGGGTTTCTCTATAGATTCATAGACAACAAAAATTTGTAGATGGCTCTTATAGGTCCCTAATGTAACGGTGGGTTGGCTCCATGTGTTAAACTCTGGCTCAAGGAAGAAAATAAAAAGAACGAAAGGTTAATTTTTTCAAGGTGCCTTATGTGATTAAGAATGGGGAAATGATACCCATGGATGGACTGGAAGCGCCCCTCAAGGGTAAAATACTTCATAACAATGAAACATACATTATGATATGGGGGTGCAAGCTTAGTCCTAGAGTAGTTGTTTTGAAATATTTTTTCTTTTTCTTTTTCTTCAAAGAACTTCTCAATGTAATCTTGATACTTACCATTACTAACCTTGGCCACCTTCATTCCCTTGTAGGCCAGTCCTTTCGCCTATGCAATTAGCTTCACATCCACTTTAAACTAAATGCCACCCAAATTAACTTTGTCATCCCTCCAAGCATTGGAAAACTTGTAGCTTAGTTTTTTGTTATACCCTTCCATTGCTGCAAAGTATGGGGTGAAACCCAGCCTCTCAGAAAGGCCCCAAAGTTCCTCATTGTTTCAAATCCACTCATATTTACGAGGTTCATTTCGCTTCCTAGGGCCTCCCATGGTGTTGTCTTGGCTATGATAGTTCTTAGGGATGAGAAGGATTTCGCCTCTATGTCCTTTGATGTTCTCAACAGTAGTGATAGAAAATTCTAAAAGTTTAGTTTTAATGGTGACTCTGTGGCTACTCATTTGAAACATAAACGACTTAGGGTTTATGCTGCAATGCATTAAAGAACTAATTTCTCAGTTATGACCTTTTAGGCTATCATCATTATTGAGAATGGCAACAAAACAAATTACATGTTAAAGCTAAGAAAGCACAAAATTTTGGTGAATGCTCATAAATTATTTTAACCACATAAAAAAATGAAACATCTCATAGGATACATACAAAATCAGCCTATTGAAGAGGATTTAGAAAAATCCAAGGGAAATGCAATTGGTAGTAGTAAATTCAAATTCTTTTCTTATAATTATTAATGAAACAATTAATATTTTAATGATAAACTTATTGTTATTGCATCAGATTAAGTTATTTTATTAGATTAACTTATTATGAGGATGAGGAAATACAAGAATATATTACTAATGTTACTAATGATAGGAAAAGATAACCCCAAGTTGGATAAGTGTATGATGTAGATAGTAAGCGTTGAGGATTATAAGTAAGCAACTAAGTGATGAGAATAGTGTTGTGTGGCCTCACAACATACCCCAAGACTAAAAAGACTTGGGGACCCAAGTAAAAAAATATAACTCTTATGGAAGGAGCTAGAAAATTGAAATATCATCATAAGTGAAGAGAATAAATCTTTGATAATAAAAGTACTTCATAATGTAAGTGTTTCGAGCACCGGATACTAAGCACCAGAAACATGTGAAAGGTGAAAGGTAATGCAAGTTCAAATGGAAGGCTTCGATCCGGTATGAAGGAGTTCTGGTATAACCAAGGTCTGAGAAAGTTAGTGGGTAAAGTTGAATACCGGGTACCGAATACCGGTTTGTAATGTGAAGTGAAAATGCTAAAATTTTAAGTTTATCTAATGATCTCAGTAATCCAGTATATATGTGAGGATTTGTGATATGCTTAAAAAGCGTGTTAATTATGAGTTTTTTGTATTAACATTTGAATAATGATTTTATTTACATGATATTTTATAAATGCTTTCTTTCTTTTAAAGGGATTTAATGTGTGGAATTTGTGATTGCAGGAGATATTGATTGTGATTGAAAATTTGGGTATGGACAGTCAAGCAAACTTGAATCATGGATAGAATCATTTTCATTCTGGTTCAATTATTCTGGGATACTATTGGAAGAGGAGTTTGAATCCATAGGAATGTTGGGGATCCAGGTATTTCACATGAGATGGATGAAAAGAGCCAACCTCTGAGGAAACCCATTCCCGAGAGTGATAGAACCAGATCCAAGCGATGTGTGGGGCTGAAAATTCCACTTGTTCATTCTAAATGTATGGGAAGTCCCTACACACTATCCTGATTTGAAGTATCATCCTAGTGAAGATTAAAGATTAACACCCGAAGAGCTTCAATGTGTAATTGGAGTTGACTTCTATTGAATTCAATTGCAATTCTCCTATTGGTCACTACATTCCACGTGCCTTGATGAGATTGGTCCCTTGGATTTCTTCTCATGTATTTGTCTTACCCTATCTAAGCCTTATGTTCTATAAAAGGCCAAATGATCTCTTTTTTAATTTTAAGTTTAAAATTTGTGGATGTCTGATGAGCATAAACTTTTAAGTTTTGTTCTTTTTTCCTATTTTCTGAACCATTCTGACGTAAAACTTTGTATGCACGTAGACATTGATTAATATCAGAGCTTATTAAATAGCTACCTATCTCAATATCTTTTGTAGCTGGTTTTGTTAGTTCAGCCGAACAAGACTGTATGTTGCACCATTTAAGGGTGCATACAGAACCTACTCGGTGTCCAGAAACGAAACCCCTCTCTTTAAAAGCTTGCACTATTTTATATGTAGCTGTGAAGCAGTCTGGGGAAGTATAAAACAATTTGCTCTATTTTAATTGATTCTTTGGAGCATCCATGGAGAATAACTGGGAGTTCTAAATTTTAATTTTTAGTATTTTTATGCTTTATTTTAGAATAGATGTTTAAATTCTTGAAAATGTTCCAAAATTTGAATGAATGGATGAAATTTTATTGAAAATACTTTTTTTTTCCATAAAATTATTGAATGCTTAATGCTAAATCTACTTAAGTGATAGCAAAGATTTTGTGATGTTCATGAAATGTTACAACCAATCTTTTGGTTTCATGATACTTGAACTTAATGTTTCAATTGAAAATCCAATACCTAAAATATCTAGTTTATAACCGTAGTCCCTTTGAGATTAATAGAAATATCACATCAATACCCGAGAGTGGCCCTAGTGCAACCATGACCTGGTTATTAGAGAATTGGGATTGAACGAAAGCCAATCTTTGCCCTATTAATGCAAAATTCCCCTTTAGGTTGTCTTTGTTCCATATCTTTCAAGAAGGATAGACTCTTTGTGGTCTTTTTTGTGAAGAATTTATTCTCCCTATTTGCTGCGAGTAAAATCGTTGTCAACAAATAGGATGGGATATAATCACCCAATGAATAGAATACTATGTAACTAATTTTTTATCCAAAAATGGAGGGTATTCATCATATAATGTAAGAGAAATCAAATAATACTATGAATAGAATGAAAATGACATACATCTAAATGAAAAAAGAAGATAATGGCATGGCAAAGATAGAAACATAGGGAGTGAGGAAAATCATATACATGAAGGTGCACAAGTATTTCAGATTGTAATTGGTTTTCATTATGGTTATTTAGATGTAGTTTGAAATTAGATGTATTTGTAAATTGATCTTCTTCATAAATCCCCTTACACGAGTCTCATATTGTGGAGAGTGTGGTCATTATCTATCATATATGTAACTAAGATATGGAAGTTTAGTAAGAAAAGCATTAAGAATCTTGATATGGTTAAGGTAGGAAGTAATGTTTTGATGAATTGATTCATATGATGGTCTTTAATCTAGGGCTTGAACTCTATTAGTGTCTATATATTAACAGATATGGAAGGATTGATAACTACTCAATTAGATAAATAATAATGTAATAGTTAATATTGTTTTATTATGCACTGATATGACCTTACTCTATGTGTGTCATATATGAACTATGTAAGATTATGGAACTCTTGTATTATAAATGTAATTTATGTAGTGATGTTCGTTTGATCTTCTTATATAAAGGTATGTTGCATTGTATAGGAAAGGAATCACCATAATATTAATTATTCATTGATGACCTTGTAATTTTATAGTTTCTCATTATGGGAATAGGATCCCATTACCTTGACCAAATGGTGGGATACTCTATCTAATATTTGATGGCTTTTAGGATGATTCCTAAACTTAGTGGGGGATAGTGTGAGGTCCACTCCTCTCCCTCTTGTCATCTTATTTTAATAGACTTGTTTATGTAAAACACACATGGATATACAATTTTACCCTATTTTGATCATAGATGATGTAGACACTAATATTATATTTATAATAATAGTTGATTACTTTTTGTGAACATGAATTGGTTGATTAATTATGAAATTTTTATATTTGTTATATTAAATTTATAAATTATTATTAGTCGTCTCTATGGATTGATTTTAGAATGAACATAATTTGTGTATGATAAGCCTAAATTATATTTGATTATTTTTTAAAAGGGGTATTTTGACTTGGGGACCTCATCCCCAATATAAATTCAATGATAACACCCCAGTGGGGTTTGAACTTTGATTGAAAGAACAACAACACAACTTAACCATCACACTATACCACTGTTACCAATATTTGATTAAATGTTATTTCTTATACACGTTTGTATTAAGATGATGAAGTAAACTTGTTATTGATTTTTATTTTATTATAAAATATTCTTAATTATGAAATATTTGTGGTACATATATTTATTTAATTATGATAATGGAAAAATAATGAAGGTTCTTTAAGAAATCAATGTTGTGTTTCCCCAATGTACCTAGTCCTTATCTTGAGAGATAATTAAGGTTTTCTTGTGTAAAAATGTCATGAGTGCGATTATGTTATTATTTTTTTAATTTTATTTTTATTATCAAATTTGGTTTGTGATTGAATTCCCTTAAATGCCAAATTTCAGATTTGAACTTAAGCAAGAGATTTTGGGGTCATAAAGTATTATTTTATTTATTATTTGTGTAAAATTAAATCCATATAATGATAGCATATGAGTGGAGCCCATGTTTGAATGTTTTAAAAAATATTTTTGAAGTATCTAGAAGATTGAAAAGTTCCTTGGAAGATTGTGACAAGTTTTTTGGGAGGAAAAAAACTAATTTTAAAATGAAAGTCAAAACCTAGCCCCACTTCTATTATTATTTATTTATTCTCCTTCAAAATCTTGTTATTTTCTTTAATATTTGTGTAAAATTAAATCAATATAGTGATAATCTATGAGTAGAGCACATGTTTGAATGCTTAATATTTTTTTTAGAAGTCTCAAGAAGCTTGAAAAGTGCTTTAGAAGATTGTGACATTTTTTTTTTGGAAAAATCTAATTTTGAAATGGTAGTCAAAATCTAATCATAGTTCTATTATTATTTATTTATTCTCCTTTGGAATCTTGTTTCAAGGTTGACATTTCTATTGTTGGGAACTTCTATTTTGAGAACAAAGGTTTTGAAAGAGGGAATATCAGAGGAAGATCTTAAGAGCTTGTAGAATAGGAACATTAGAAGAGTTTGGATGAAGGTTTGGCATAGATTAGTTGAAACATAGAGATAATATTTTGAACCATTTCTATATTGTGGTAGTGTTGTTTGTGGTTATTATTAAAAAATATAGTTTTTGATTTTTTATGAATCCTCTTATTTTTGTGTGTTAAAAACCCCTTTGTATGTTTTTACTTTTAGTATTGATTATTTTGGTTATGATATTGTGTTGGGTGAAAATATTCTCATTTGGATTAAGAGATGCCCATGTATTGGGGTTGAAAGAGATGTGGATCATCTCTCGAGGAAAATAAGTTATTGGAATATATTCTAGCATGAGTGACTTTGTATATATAGTGATTAGGTTTTAGAAAGAAAATTAAAATATTGTGAGTTATATGTATTTTTTTGGATTATGTGATTTGAAGGAGATTTGACATGTGTTCCTTTGTGAATGGTGAATTGTTTTTAGGAGAAAATAAAAATATTGTATTTTTTTGTGTTATTGGGACTATGTGATTTGGATGAAAGAGTATAGTTTGGTTTTAGAGATTTGTAGAAATTCTTTACTTTATTAAGAAATAGAGATTTTTGTTCTATTTTATTATTTATTCAAGATGTTAGTAAGTCCCCTTGACTCCCCCTTAACTATGGATCTTGTGAAGATCCATTTGTGTGTGTTGGCCATTTGGGTAGTTGTAGATTTGTGATGTTTTTATATGTTTTGTGTCATGCAAAATGGTTTATTGGGAGCCTCCTCAATATGGGTGGATTTTCTTACAAGTCATATAATTGGGAGATGACACATCATTTGTCATGTGAGGTTTGGAGAGTCAATTATGTGTAGATCTAAATTCTAGTATGAAAATGAACTTCATGGGCAAGGATTATTATGTAGTATACTCTATATTTTAAATCCATTATGAATGAGTTTCTAATATGAAAAAATTGAGTTGAGATTATCAATTTTATTATGATGAAGGAATATAAATGAGGATCTTATTTAAATTGTTATTATATTTAACATTATTTTAAATATTGCATATTTTTATATTTTTCTTACTTGATCAATTTATTATTTTAAGATAAACGACACTGTTGACTAACAAATTTACACTTTCATGAATTGACAAATCGACACCCCACAAAGTGCAATAAATTAACCAACAAATCTGAATATCTACCTTTAAACAAGATTGATATCCTCTGAATTTTTCCTGAGGTACAACTCCCTCACAAAATTTGCAATGAATTTAAAGAGAAAAGAAAGTAAAACATTGGGTATGATTTTAACCATAAAGCAGGAAAGGTAAACCCAATATCAAAAAATTCCAACTACCAGGTGCTTGAGTAGTGACAAAAAATATTAACACAAAGACTAATCAATCAATAGAGATAAAGCATGTACTCAATACCATATAAGGAATGAAACCAAATGTAAGAATTGCACTTCTCATACCAAGATAAGATATGCAAGATGTATTCTTAAATGCACAGATTTAAGAAACCAATAAGCTCATCCAAATTGCACACAAACAAAATGGTAATTTCATTCATCAATAGTACTGAGCAAAATTCTTGTAGAATATTGTCTAGAGAGAATTTTTAAAACAAATACATCTTTAAATAGATGAATGAGCTTCGCCTCTTCATGTTCATAGCCCCTTAATCAGAGACACATAAAATAAATAAAAAAGAGCTAGGTCACTATGATGGTGCTGCTTCATTTCTAGCCTTCTGGGTCACTAAAGGTCTCTTTCACCACGCTTGGAAGGTCTTCAAAACAATCATGAGGTCCTTGTGTTGAGGGATGGCTACATTTTTCATCCTCACCTTCCACGTCAGATGGGTATCTTTGGCCATTTCCATGTGTTGTTCACAAAATTTCAAATGATCAATGGCCTAAGATGATACCAAGTGCAATTCACTTAGCTTCTGTAAATGTTCAACATTAGGAGTGGGTACATCAAGAGCTTCTTTAACCATTTTTTGTAAATCAACGGTTAAGCTTCTAATGTCCACATTATTTTTGATCCCATTTTTATCCTGCAGTAGACCAAGGGCTATCATAGTGTTCAATGCTTTGTCTGAAATAACATCACACTCATTTATGACCTCTTTAAGTTTCTGTAAACTCTGCTTGTCAGCCTACAATTTCCATTCCAATCCCTTAGCCCGTGATAGAAAGCAGGCATTTGAAGCATTGGATATGATTTGATCTGCAACCAAAATTTCCATATTTGAGCGCATCAAGAGTTTCAATTCAACCTAATAATGAATCCACAATTTCTCTTCCTTCTCAATAGCAATAATATCATCTCCCAAAGTAGCTCTTAGGGTATTTTCTTCTTGAAAATGTTTTAAAGACTTAGAAATAACAAGGCTTTCCTTCTTGATAAGGGATTCACTCTAGTCCTCTATGGCGCGACTTAGACTCTGACTATTTTTATTTTTGCTAAGCCTTCTTTTCCAACTATAGTGAGAGATTCAAAAAAAGAATCTGCCTAAGAAATGGGTTGAGGAACAACCTCAAAAATAGATTTCAAACAAGTAGTCAGGTTCTGAACTTGAGCTTTCAACTCATCCTTGCTTTCTTTTTCTTTGACCTTTCCACCATTCTAGCTGCAGAAACTTGGAAAATTTGAACATCTCCATCTTTGGTAGGAGGTCCAAGGTCAACCCTATTCACCTTGAAATCACCTACTTCTACTTGTGAAGTGTATTTTTGCACAGATGGGTGTGCAATCTCTAACTGAAGTGTTCCTAATTTAGTATCATCTATGATCCTGGCAGTGGTTTTCAATTTCTTAGGCTTAGGGGTTGGAGTTCTTTATAGCAACTAACTTACCATATCTTGTTTAGGCAAACTTGATTGTATGGCCTTCCTCTTCCTAGATAATGAGTCTTCTAACCATGTTGGGGTTGTTGTAACCTTAGTTGCTTTGAAACTTGGGGATGCAAACAAAGTTTGAGAAATAGGAGTTTATTTTGCAATTGCAGTTACTCTTGGCTCCTAAGAAGGGTTTATCTCTCTAGTAGGTGAGTCATCCCGAGAGGGAGGAGAATCAACATTTAAACTTCCTAACCTTTCTTCTTCCTCTTCTCCTTCATTTCCTTTTTTCAAGATAGGTAAATTAAAAAGGTCATCCCCACAAGTTTGTGAATACACATTTCTGTCTGGTGGATCATCATCACCACTTCCTTGAGCACCTGTTGCTAAAGACTGAGGGACATTACTGGCTGGTTGTCTACTGAAAAAGGCTTGGGAAGTACCTTCACCAACCTATGAATCCTTTGATCTGGTACAAGGGTGAGACTATTTAGTTT
Organism: Sequoia sempervirens; assembly: GCA_007258455.2. Taxonomy (NCBI): domain Eukaryota; kingdom Viridiplantae; phylum Streptophyta; class Pinopsida; order Cupressales; family Cupressaceae; genus Sequoia; species Sequoia sempervirens. Next base: position 188,886,791 of record VDFB02058242.1, read on the forward strand.
TCTTCTTGGTTACCCATTCCTTAGTTCTAGTTAGAACATCAACAGTTCTGGCCTTGATAGTTTCTTTTTCCTTGAAGTTCTAATCCATGGAGGGGATGGGCCTAATTTCTATGAGTTTGGTATACATTGGGTCAATCATATCAGACCCATCTTCAATAACATCTCTCAAATCCCACTTCAAGTCATAAATAACAATTTGTTCTACTGTCAACCTCATCCAAATTCTCCTTCTCACCTCATATTCATCAAAACAATCAACCCAATAGTCTTCAAGGTTGGGTTGATGATTGAAAGAAGGACCTAGCTTCAAATTTTTCTTTACATAGTCCTTCAAGTCAAAAGGAAAAAACTCCATATGAGGGAATATTGTACTTGGACAACTTTTCCTCAATGTTTAAGGCATTAGACATAGATTGGCAGCTGTATAAACCAAATCCAAATGGGAAACTAATGGTAAGTCTCTTTCTATCTTGACATATTCTATTTACATTAGCTAATTTCCTATTGATCTCAATGACTACCCATTTATCTTCAGGGTATCTAGGCAGTTTAATGGGAAAGCCTTCATATCCACCCACTCTTATATAAGAAAATCTTTGAAATTAGATAAAATGACAACCATAAAAACTCACAAACTATGTGGCCTCTTGAGATAATCTTATTGTTGGGTGCCCCTGCAATTCCCTGATCAATCTCATAGTGAAATTATCAACAATTCTCTTGAAATGAAAGAAACTTTTATGAAGCTAGAGCTTATCAAAGTATTCATAGATTGGTACTTTATCTGGTGGTAGGTCACTTGGCCTTAATCTAGGCCAAGTTTGAGTACTCACAAGGGCACATATCAAGTAAGATGACATGAAAAGGAACCTATTTAGAACAAAGAGTGACATCATTTCATGTATACAATTACTAATGATCTCAACCCAGTCTAGAAATTGTTCTCCACTTAGTATAATTTGGATAAAGAAGTACATCCATTCCTCAAAGCTGTGGAAATTCTCATTTCCTCTAACACTATGCAACAATACAATAATGTCAACAACTTCATTTATCAGGTGATTTATATGTAGGTTGTGAGGCAACTGGGATTTATCCTTCTTGGGCTTAACTAACCAATTCTTCGCTATCACATTTCTATAAATCCCCTTTTTGGCAATGAATTCAATCTAAGAATTGGTCATATCCATTGGTGAATATTCTTCCCTCTCCAGAGTCCTCAAACATGACACAAAAGTGGACCTCTGAATTTTCAAAACTAACCTATTGTCCTTTGTTCTAACCTCACATGTCTGTGAATTATAATTCTTGATGCACTCCAACACCAATTTAGGACTCTGCACAACTATCGGGAATGCGACAACCTCCATAAATCCACTACCCCTTACCCTCTCAATGATAGGTGGAGGATTGGGTTGGTTAAATTTATTTATTATTTCATCTAGGTTAACTGGCCCTAGCCGAGTGTCACCAATCTTAGGCCCCTCATAAGTTAAACCAAACACATATTCACAACTCGTGTATTTAATCCTTGCTATTTTCAAATGTGACTTTCAACAATATATATTTCTTGAATGCAAACAATTCAAAAAACAAGCTGCAATGGATAAACTATAAATATCTCTGATGATGGTCTCTGCAATTCACACTGCGTGTGTCCTCCAATTCTTCCCCAAAAATTGTCATGAAAAGAATGTTTTTCATTATGATATTTTATTAAACCTAGCTACATGGAAAAACATGAGGGTGGATGGGAATTAATTTCCCAAAATAGAATTGTGACATGTGGTAGCTGTCGCTGTCAACATTCCCCATATAACTGTCTTTTGAAAATTAAAAAAAAATGTCTATGGGAGGTTATGAAAGAGGTTTGCAGAAATTCAGAAATATGTGCCCAAGTTCGAGTGTGACCAAAAAAGGTCACCCAGGCTTATAAAAATCACATCAAGGACAAAGTTCGATCAAGTACACAAAACACCACCCCATATAACACTTGAAAGAAGCAAAAGAGGTCTTGGGCAGCAAAGTGAGGAGTTCAACATACCACGAAAAACCTTTCCCAAGTTAGCATGATGGCATAAAAGACTTCTCATGTTTTAAATAAAGTTTATATGGATGGGGGAATGAAACTATGGTAACATACACCAATATTTTGATTATAAAATTCTAATTGTTCAATTGGGTTGTCCTAATTTTTGGATATTTTATTCAAAACTAAGTATTAGAAAAAAATTTAAATTTTATCTCTTTGTTCTATGTATATCATTCTCTATAATTAAATCTGTAAGACTATTTTACAATAATTTATTATTTGAGATAAAAGAAAATATTATTTTGATCATGATTTTTAATTTCCTTTCAAATCCATTATGAATGAGTTTGTAATATAAAAATTTTGAGTTGATATTATCAATTTTATTATAATGAAGGAATGCAAATTAGAGTGTTATTTAATGGATATTGTATGTATTTTATCATCTTGCATTTTATAGCTCATTTTAGCCTTAGAAACACTTTAGGTTCAAAGCACACACTATATCAATCAATGCATCAAATATTCATGGAGGTAGAAATACAAAAATGATGGTTTGATTGAGGAAAAATCCTATATAGCCACCCCTTTCTCTCTCTTTGTCATGATTTTATAGGTTTGGTTTCGAAAATGATAGATTCCAAAATAGAAAAAGGAAGTACATACTTGTGGGTTATATACCAGGTTTCCAAAGATTCAAAATATACTTTCCCAATCAAGAGTTCCCTCACTATTGACCACTCAAATCAAGCTCAAATATTTATGATAGGTGCACATATATCTTCCCTTCTTAGATCTATCGTTATTCTATCAATTTTCAATTTAATCTATGGGAATGATTTGTGTTTTCAAATTAGGTTTTCATAGTAAATTAGGTCAATAAATTCACATTAATTTAATCAATTTTCTTGGAAACAAAAGAACTAATCCTAGGGATTATTAGATCTCCTTCTAGGTAGTTAGCTAATCATAATACCTTTGTGGTTTTAGTTCTAGGTTAATATAATAGTTAGATATAGGATCTCTTTTTTTACAATATAGTAATAAGGTGGCAGATGTTTTCTCCAACTTGGGTGTGACAAGTGTAAGGTTAATGAGATAGAAATATTACAATATCTTCCCTTTACAAGCAAAAAAACTCTATTTCCAATGATTACATTTATCATAATGGAGAATATGAATGTCACAAAATGTATGATTCAATATAAGCTCACATGTTTTGTGGGTGTTTTAACCTATCTAAATTGGAAATATCTAGATAACAAATTACATGTTTTAAGAAAGAAGTTAAGTAAATTTTTAATAGTAACCTTTTGAGCAAAAGTGGGTTCTCTAGTAAATTGATTGTATGCATTTTGAAAAGGATAGGAGGAGAAAGAAATCTAGTTGAACCTACCAATTGTGCTAGCATCTAGTGGAACCCCAAATATGGAAGGTGTTGAAGGAGGGAGGTCTTACCCAATTTATGGAAAATCTCCATGGTCATGACTCCAAAGCTACCATAACTATTGTGAACACCTAGAAGAATAGAACTATCTTGGATTTTGGGCGGGAGTTGATTTTCGATGAGGAGTTAATAGTTGAGTTTTCTTAGCTTTCTATGGAGGGATGAAAAATCTACAAAGTTAGAAAGGTAATAAAAGAAGAAATGTATTTTTTCTTCAAGGGTAATGAGAAGAAGAAATTAGTCATGAAGGACACACAATATACTAAGATGGGAGTGAATCAGTATATTCTAATTTCAAATATTAATTGTACCATTAATAACTTCTCTAACATGAACTCCAAAATATCAAAGAAACAATTACTGAATTCCTTAATGATGAAGAAAATAAGCAACACAAATGTACATATTCGCACAAAGAACATAAGATTTACATGAAAAACTAGAATGGGAAAAACCATGGCAAGAAGAGCTGCTTGGAGCTACTATCAAAATACAACCTCACAAAAGAATATAGAAATTATAGTGATTTTGTAGGCACTAACCCACAAAAATCACAACCTTAAAGAGAGATACTAATCTTTGGGTATGTGCAGGGTCATCATGGAAAAAACATGCCTTTAAGTGGCAAAAAAATCAAAAAAATCAGAGTTAGACAACTTGATGTAAAAATTTGAATAAGTTATCTATATTATTTCAAAAATATGTAAGAATAGAATTTGTAGAAAACTGAATGTAGTTCTAAAATACTAGGTTTGTTTAAAAAAATAAATTATTTGGTGAAAATTTGAAATTTCAATGCAATGGTACTTAAATTTTAGGGAAAAAATAAGTAGGTGTTTGTTTGATCACCCTAACCACAATAAAATGATAATTTTTTTTATAATATTTTAGATATAAGTATATAACTCATGCCCCGATGTGATGCATATTATTTTGTAATTTTTTTCCAAGTAAATAATTAATTATGAATTTTTTATTACAAATTTTTAAAAATATAAAAACTCGTATGTCTGACTACCTTAACTTGGTCAAAAATTCATGAAATTTATTTTTTATTTTTTAAATCCTATAGTATGCAAAGCATAGAATGTGATACATGTTTTGGATTCAAAAAATGTGATACCATTTGAAAGCTATAGATGTTTTTCAATCAGCCTATCAATCAAGATTTTAGTCATAATTTGAATAGAAAATGAATAATAATTACTTATTAAATTCAAAGTAAAGCATAATTTATATCTATGGAAAGATGGGAATCTCCTTTAAAAACCCTTTTCGTTTCATCAATTTTGGGTTAAAAATAGTTGTTAGCCACATACCCATCATATTGCCACTTTTTGGCCCATCATGATCCTGCACATATCCCTCCTTAAATGCTTATTTGTAGACACCAATCCCATATAAAACATTCACTGAGCACTAACTCAGATTAAGAGAATTCAACATTACAAAGAATATAAATCTTGCCCTAAATCAACAGGAATATACACCCTATAATGGTATCTCAGTTGCACTCAACATTCTTGACTTCACTTTTCTGTTCACACATTATTATTTTTCATATCCTTTCATGTAGAATACATACATACCTCACAATCACACTAGAGATTTAAAATATATCCATTAAAAGATATTGACATCATCTAAATTTCAGCCTAGAACCCTTTAACACCATCCATAATGAGCCATGTCAGCCAAGGATAAACCTTAATTCAAAATGATATGAAACATGTAGTCAGATAAGTCCTAAATCAATTATGGTAGATGATATGATGCACTTCCTTTAATAATCTTAAAATGGTCCTATTTTATCTTCACACACTTCCTCTAGCTAGTGCATGCTTCCCTTCTCTAGTGCAAACGCTCAGACCTTATTCACAATCAACCAACAAACATAGACTATATTCTATCACTTCTAAATTTTTGTCTACTAAAGCTCAACCTTTGAAACTTTGGAATTTGATATATCATGAGTAATCTTTATACTTTAGGTCCAAACCACAAGCCATATAATTCAGTTTCAGTAGAATGCAATGCCAAACATAGTGATAGTTTGATATAATACATGTTTTTCTTCTAAGAATCAAGCCATAGAAAAATACCTCAAACACTTCCAGAATAATTCTAACAACTATAATAGATATAAGATAAACATACTACATAATATTTTCACAAGTTTCCTTTTTATTATTAATGATAA
>VDFB02058242.1:189527159-189545166 GCA_007258455.2 Sequoia sempervirens
GTTCGTACGAACCCCTAAAATCAATTTTTTTGCCATGCATTCATTTTTTGTGAGTTTTCCTTCCTCACTTCAATTGTAAACCACTATTGTGGCTTCACCCACTGACGACCCATAGTTTCTTAAGGCAGTTGATTGTTCAGGGCATCGCAAAGATGTTGATTTTCAGTTTGAGGTTCTCAGGGATGCTATTGAGGAGGTTGGGCCACAAAATGTGGTCCAAGTTGTGAAAAATGTTGCACATGTGTGCAAAGCTGCAAGGAGACTTGTTGAGGCTACTTATAGGCATATTTGGTGGACCCCATGTTGTGTGCATGCCATGAACAATGCACTCAAGGACATGGGAAAGATTGAATGGATTAAAGCAGTGGTTCATGATGCGTGAGATGTGCAGATGTTTATTTGCAACCACCACACATCACATGCACTCTTCAGGACCTTCACTAAGAAGGAGTTCCTGAAACCTATTGATACAAGATATGCTTCCTATTTCATTCTCTTAGACATAATGATTGAGTTGCAAGAGGCATAGCAAATCATGGTCATGACAAAAAATTGGAGTAGGTGGGTCAAGTCTAAGACAAAGAAGGGGAGGAGGGTGAAGGATACAGTCAAGAGCGATGTGTTCTGGGTTGATGCAAAATATATTGTCACCATCATTAAACCGATTTTTGAGGTTATCAGGTATGGGGATGTGGATGCACCTAGCCTTGGAGAAGTGTATGAGTGCATCGATTCTATGCTTGATCAGATGAGGGATTTTGTGTGAGAGAGGGACCCTACATTAGCATTCTACCACGAGCATATTCAACCAATCATTCACAGGAGATGGGAGAAGCTCAACACTCCCTTGCACATGGCAGCCTATGCACTTAATCCTAAATGGTACTTGACTAGGCTTGGTAGAGTAACACCGATAGAGGATGCAGAGGTGAAGGCAGGGTTCTTCAGGTGCATTGAGAGGATGTATGATGATGTAGATGGTAGTGTGATTCACACTGAGTGGACCAAATTTTCCACTCGTAGAGGTTATTCAGATGCAACCAAGATGGATATGCGAACTATGGCGTATGATGACCCAATTTTGTGGTGGACTTGCCATGGATCAGGATATTTGACTACCACTCTAGCCATCCGATTGTTATCTCAGGTTTCTAGTTATTCGGCTACTGAGAGGAACTCGTCTACATATAGCTTCATCCACTCTCTTAAGAGGAACAAACTTACCTCTAGGAGAGTAGAGAAACTTGTGGTTGTACATAGTGTTTTGCGTCTCATTAATTGCAAATCACTTTTGTACAAAGAGAGTCCAGTAGCACGGTGGGATGTAGACCCAGAGGAGCCAGAACAAATTGATGAGGATGCTCCAATTTCGGCTTCAAATGTAGGGCTTGTTGGTGTTAGTTTGGCAGCACTTGATTGCAAAGATTCCAGCAGTTTGAGTGATGACGAGTTTGGGGATGATTAGAGGCCTCCCTTCACTCATTTTTGCATTTTGTACTTATTTTGATTATGATATCAATGTACTCATGCTACTCATTGTAATCAATTTTATTATTATGATTATGATATGATATTACAGTGTGACATGTCATATTTTCGATATTCATATAATAGAAATCTCAAATTCGACAATTTCATTTGTCAAATTTTAATATTTTATTTGATTACTAATAGTATTCAAGTATTCAAAATGTTAGTATTTGCAATTTTACTAATTTTCCAAAATTTAATTTGAAATGTTATTCTGAAACATCTTTTTATAACTAGTTATTCAAGTACCATATGTATATCAACGCCGCGCCCTGCCATTGCCAAACTTAGACCCTTTGTCCCCTATCCTCGAGACGCGTCCCCCACCCTTGAGAAAAGTCTATGGAACACTATTATTTTCTAAATGTTTATCCATCATGTTGGATAAATGTTGCGTACACAGATCCGTTGCTCAAAGTCAACATAAAACTGAAAATGACATATAAAATTCCAACATATAAGGCAAGGTGTGAACAATCATTAAAAACTTCCCAATCATTAAATTATATTTTGAAAAGTCAACTTTTAGATACCACGACCTGAGCCATCAATCCATTAGCTGCATGGAAATTGGATGAGATAACAGGTGGCAATATTTAACTGGGTTATATCCCAACTACTATATTATAGAAACCAAACCGCCCACTGTGTTTAACCGTTTGTCAATCCACAAATTAAAACTAGAGCAAGAGCCAACACATTTCCTCTCAGTGGCGGCTATGAGTAGCTTCCGACCCTCGAATCAATACATTTATAAGGAAGGCTTTCATCTCCCAAGATTCAAATTCATTCCATTCGTTGAAAAAAAACCTAAGTTTACTCTTCACAGTGAGAATAACAAAAATGCCAAGCACTACTGCAGGGCAGGTCATCACATGCAAAGGTAAGTTGAAAGCTCTGAAATCCATCATTTCAACTTGCATTTCAATCTTCCATGTTTCTCTGTTTAAAGCAAAGCAATTTGGTTTTGTGAGCAGCTGTCGTGGCATGGGCGGCAGGGGAGCCCCTGAAGATCGAACAAGTGCAAGTGGCACCTCCACAGGCCATGGAAGTCAGAATCAAAATCGCTTATACTTCATTATGTCGCACATACCTCGTTTTCTGGCAAGCAAAGGTATAACTAGTACTATCAATACCAACAAGTTGAAATTCCCTTTAATCAAAATCTCATTGCTGCTCTTGTTCTATTGTAGGGCCAAACTCCTATTTTTCTGCGTATCTTTGGACATGAAGCAGCTGGGTAGGTTCCCTAGCCATTGTATAATTTCATGAGCAATGGCAATTGAGGTATCTAATTAGTAATTAGTTCAATTGTGCTATTGAAACTAGTCTAGCCCAAGTACTCAATACCCAATTCCACTTTGATTGAATAACACTAGATGGATGAACTTGAGTTAGTGGAGCGCAGTTAATACCATTCCCTACTCTTTTGGAAATTTCTAATGACAGAGTGGTAGAAAGTGTTGGGGAAGGAGTAACAGATCTCAAGGAGGGCAACCATGTCCTCCCTGTATTTACAGGGGAGTGTGGAGAATGCTGCCACTAAAAATCAGAAGAGAGCAATATGTGTGAATTGTTAAGGATTAACATAGACAAAGGGGTTATGCTTAGTGATGGCAAGTCGAGGTTCTCCATCAGAGGACAACCCATTTATCACTTCCTGGGAACATCTACATTCAGTGAATACACTGTTGCACACGTTGGCTGTGTTGCCAAAATAGATCCTGCAGCTCCTCTCAACAAAACCTGTATTCTAAGCTGCGGTGTCTCAACAGGTACTTCAATATTAGTAGTTGATAGATATCACCAATGTTGATTGATATCACTATTACTTACACTTGCTGCCTGAAATCAGGGATGGGTGCTACATTAAATGTGGCCAAACCAAAGAGGGGTTCCACAGTAGCAGTGTTCGGTCTTTGAGGTTTTGGGCTTGCGGTAAGAATAACATCCATTTGCACACTGTAATTAATATCTGTAATTTGAATGATTGAAAATACAATTCTTGTAAAATTGTCTCTAAAATTTTTGCTATCAGCTCATGTTTGGGTTTCTGAAGAGTTCTTTCCAAATTTACCAGTTTGAATTATTGTCAACTGTGGAAGCTTCAAATCTCTTATGTTAGCGTTGGTTTCTTTTCTTCAGGCTGCCAAAGGAGCAAGAATTGTTGGAGCTTCTCGAATTATAGGCATTGATTTAAATCCTGGAAGATTTGAGAAAGGTGTGTGAAGGATAACTTGATGCAAAGATCCAATAAGAATTTTGCATTATATTCATCTATGTTGCACTCTTCCTTTTCAACAAGGTCTTTTTCTCACTCTTCGATTTGCTTTTCGTTCCCAACAAAACAATTTGGAGTAACAGAATATATAAACCTAGAAGACCACCAGAAACCTATTCAACAAGTTTGTTGAGCTCAATTATTCTTTTTGTTTTGATCAGATACTTTGAGGTGCTCAACCAATTTCCAGGGAATGCAGTCCTATTTTTTGCAGGAAACTATCGATTTCACCCTATTTCTAGTACTAAAATATTAATGAATATCTTATGCTTTAACAGGTAATTGTTGAAAGAATTGATGGTGGTGTAGTCTGCAGTGTCGAGTGTACAGGGAATATTAATGCAATGATTCAGGCATTTGAATCTTGTCACGAATTATATCCTCTTCCCCTATAGTAAGAAGCATATGATGTTTCCACTATAGTAAAAGAAGATGTGTATGTTGCACAAACTAACTTGAGTTAATTTTGTATCCATTTGAAGGGATGGGGTGTGGCAGTTTTAGTAGGAGTGCCTCATTCCAATGCAGCCTTTTCCACCAGTCCTCTGAATTTCCTAAATGAGAAAATGCTAAAAGGAACCTTTTTTGGGAACTATAAACCTAAGTCGAATCTGCCAAGTCTGTTGGACAAATACATGAATAACGTAAGTATTAGAGATTTTAGTTTTTTCATTTTTGTTCTCCCTGTTGTGCTTTGGGTAAAAATTAGTCTATTGTTCTTATTCAAAGTTCATAAATCTTTATCTAAGAGGTAGACATACCATAGTTACTTCTCAGTAGCTTAGAAATCTATGTACTAACTACTAATGAGGCTAAAAATACCTTTCTATATATCTTAATTTACTAGTGCCAAATTAGCTCAAGTGCCTTTTGTGGTTGCAGGAGCTTGAATTGGAAAAGTTCATCACCCATGAAATAGAATTTGCAGACATCAACAAGGAATTTGAGTACATGATACAAGGAGAGGGTCTGAGATGTGTAAAGAAAGTGAATTCTTAGAGAGTGGGGAAGCCTTGAGTATTTTGGAGGTTTTGGTTTCCACAGAGATTGCTTGAAATATGGAAAGATGGCTTCGATTTAGAGAGTTTTAAGTTTTTTATTTCAAGTTTTTGATAATTTATCCGAGCATGGATTGAAAAAACTAGATAGCACTATTTGAATTTCCTTTCTGAAAAATTTCTTGTAAAGATAATGTGGTTTTGAATCTTATTACAATAGAGCTTGGGATCGGAATAAAATTATATAGTTTTGAGACTTGGGTTATTCATTTGCTCTATGGTTGTGAAGTTTGTGCATTTCTTCTGAGTCATTTTAAATAGAATTGAGCAAATACAATTTATTTATAATCTAATTTTTAATATAAATTATAATATACGATGTTAAACTCATTAAATTCGTCATAATTCTATGGAGTCTAAAGCTATAAATAGATAACCTAGGATATAAACACACTTTCAGTTTTAAGGAACAAATCAAATCTCTCAACTAAATAGAAGGTGGATTAAATAAACATTTCAGGTAACTATATTTATTCTTGATATGAGTAGCATGCACTGTGAGTTGAATAAATGTCAAATACATATACAAAAATTTGGCTTAAACAATAAGATATAGAAGATGACAATCAAAATTAGTAACATACAAATTATCAATACAATTATTAGGAGTTCCAATTGTAGCCTTAGTAAATTCTCTAAGAAAAATAACACACTATTTGATTGTATATGTAAATGAAAAATTGAGTAGGGACATATAACTTCCTCCTACTTGATTTCACTTTAAAAGAAGACAATAACTGCATACTGGTCCCACTCAACTTTGTATTGGAAGACTTCTCTATTACGCAAGCATAGCTTACGTGTTCCTCGCACCTTGATGTGCTCGAGAGTTACTACTTAGGGGTCTCGTACATGTAAAGCAGTCCAATCAATTACATGATTATCACTGGTTATATACTTTTTAAGGTAAGACACATGGAAGATGTTATGCATTTTGGCAAGAGCTGGTGGCAATGTGATCCGATAAGATATTGGATTCACTTCCTCAAGAATCTCAAAAGTTCCAACATAGCGCAGGGCTAGCTTAGAGTCTTTCCAAATTTTTAATGGAGTTCTTGTGAGGTTTCACTCTCAACAATACTTTTTCACTTAAGGAAAAATTATGGGGTATTCTCTTAGCATTAGCGTAGCTTTTCTACCTATCGTTGGATTCAAATAGCTTATGCTTAATAATCTTAACTTTCTCATCCATTTCAGCCAACATCTTCGGCCCAAGACTTACTCGATCCTCAAGTTTATCCCAACTTATAGGAGTTTGACACTTTCGACCATAGAAAGCTTCGAAATGAGCCATCTTTATCACAGAATGATAAGAATTATTGTAAGAAAATTACACTAAGGGCAAGTAGTCTTACCACTTGTACTGTTGATCCATGCAATACATCCTAAGAAGGTCTTCCACTACTTGATTTACCCTTTCAGTTTTCCCATCTATTTCTAGATGATATGTTGAGCTAGTGTTCAACTGAGTCCCTAGTGCAGAAAACAAGGTTTTCCAAAACCTAGAAGTGACTCGTGCATCCCTATCCAAGATCTAATCTTCTTAGGAATCCCACACAATCTAAACACTTCCTGCACAAATTTTCCTGCTATGATAGGTGCTCCATTAGTTATATTCCTGGGTATAAAATGTGCTACTTTGGTAAGCTTATCTAAAACCACAAGAATGGCATTTTGCTTATTCTTTGACATAGGCAATCCTTGCACAAAGTCCATACTTATGACTTGCTACTTCCTTTCTAGTATATCGTGTGGGTATAATAATCCTGTAAGATGATAATGTTAGATACTTTCACCCTTTGACACTCAAGAGACCTAGCCACAAAACTAGCAACATCTCCTTTCATTCCCTTCTAGAAGTATAATGGTTTTACATCAGCCATCATTTTTGTCACTCTAAGATGTTTAGAGTACGGTGCTTCGTGTACTTCCTTCCATACCAGATTTCTCAATTCCTTTACATCAGGAACATACATTCTACCCTTATAAGTAATCCATTTGGTTCAAAATGGAAACCTTCGTACCTAGAATCTTGCGGATTATTAGTGAGTGCTTTCTTAACTTGCAAGTAATACTCATCCTCCTTGCACTTTTGGAGTACTTGCACCCTAAAATCAGTTTGAATTGTTACTATCAGGTATGTACAACTTCTAAAAACATAGTCTTTATCGACTATTATCGACCTTCAATATCATAGTTATTATTGACAATTATTAGCCTTTATAAATCAACTTCTATTAAAGTAAATGATAGTCGATATACAATATATATAATATGTTTAAATATATATATGTATATATAGATACACACATATATAATGTTAATATATATTTACATATATATATATATATATATATATCTCATTAAATATCAATGTAAATATATATACAATATTTAGACAAATATACATTCGATATGTATATATATAAGTATTAAAGAATACAATCAAAATAGTATTTGCATATAATCACAATATATATCGAATGTATGCATATATACATATGTATAAAAGTATATACCTCTATGTACACATATATGTAGGTATATCTATATCGATGCATTCATATGAACGTGTCCATCCACCAATGTATGAGTGTATCGATACACATACATATGGATACGTGTATATACCATACACACATATATATGTTCAGATTTGATTCACATATAACCATTCATTATTACCATCATATTGATAGATAACTACATGTACATCTATACATGTGCATATACCCGTTGTTTAAATCCCATTGACACGTATGTGCATATATATACACCTCCCCCATGTAAGTTCCACGTATCAATATAATCGTAATAGTACAAGAAATATCTTCAAAATTCGAATAGATAAACATCACCCATCAATGCACACAAAAGTAAACAAGACAATGCTAGTGCTAACACATCAACTAAGGATGACTTACCAACTTCCCATAAACTGACTCAACTCAATCATTCTAATGTGGTGTGTGTATATGCTCAGATAGTTTACGTTTATTAGTTACTCAACCAAGATCTTCTCTTGAGTGATACTTCCCCTCCGCCTAGAGGAATGAAACATATACCTGGATCCACTAACACATGCACACGACAGTTAATTGTTCACAACATATGCGGCATACATAAAAGATCTCCAAAGTTAAAATAATAATTCAATAACCATCCATTCATATATATGTAATGTTTCTCCATGAAATAACATCAAATGAGATAACATTCATATTGATAACAAGGTACAAGCATAATTTATTCATCTCCAGAATTCACATTTCATTCATATTTACCCTATGTAGTAATAGTAAATAGTAGCTACACAATTGGGGTATAACAATATGTAAAGGAAACATCCACATGGCAAAGTTTTGGTATTCTTATTGTTCAGAGAAACTGAGTACAATCTTCATACAATTGTTGCTCTTCAATTACAATTCATTACAATGATTTTTCCTTCAAAACAAAAAAAAAAACAATAACTTTATTTTTATTTTTCATTGTTATATCTTTTTGTTTTATTTATGTTCCTTTGGATATCTTTTCCAAAGATAAGATTTTGCTTCATTGCTTTACAAAAGCCAGCTTTGTTTTTATTGTTTGTTTTTTATTGTTTTATCTTTTTATTTTATTTCTTTATCATATTCAAAAATAAGATTTTTATTTATCGCTTAAAAAAACCCAACTTCATTTTTATTACTTTATTTTTATTGTTTTATTTTCATTATTTTATTTTTTTGTTTTATTTCTTTATTTTTCCAACGATAACATTTTGCTTTATTTTCTATTTTATTGTTATAATTAATTGGAAGCAAACCCCACATTCTTTCTTATCGTGATCGGCTCAAGGCAGTCCATTTCCTCTAATCAATGTTTATCCAGTTGGTTTATGTTTAGGTCATGCATACGGTCACAACTTGAAGTCGTGGCAGTTAATTTGTCTTCCTTCTTTGAGTTTGCGTGGTGTCCCATCTGCAAACCACTATGTTCTTAAGGAAGCCTCCTTTCACCTAAATTCATCAACAGTCCATTTGTGCATTCAAAAGCAAAGGATTTCTAACATTAACGAAAATGTCGGTTCCTATTCCAGGACAGATCCTCACTTGTAAAGGTAAGTTTTGCCTTTCATTCTCTCTTCTGAATTTTTCCATTCTAACAAGACACCAGAGAGAACCTGGAATGTGGCTGTCCTTGTTATGGAGGTTGATCATGTTTGAAATTTGTTTAAAGATTTATCTGTTTAAAAGAAAGTGATTTTGCAATTTGGGTTTGTGAGCAGCTGCTGTGGCATGGAAGGCAGGGGAGCCCCTGAAGATTGAAAACGTGCAAGTGGCACCTCCACAGGCCATGGAAGTCAGGATCAAAATCGCTTACACTTCCTTGTGTCGAACAGACATTATTTTCTGGGAAGCAAAGGTCAGTTCCATCTTTTACGATCAATACCGACTAGCTGAAATTTTCTTTTAATCTAAATCTCAATGCTGCTCCTCTTCTATGGCAGGGCCAAACCGCTATTTTCCCCCGCATCTTTGGACATGAAGCAGCCGGGTAAATTTCCTTGCATTTGTATCTCGTATCTATAAATTTCTAATCTGAAATTAATGGATCCCATTATGAACTTAATGGAGCCCATCTATTTATTATTCAATTTAAAATTTCTAGAATGGAAGCCTGATATATTTAAGTTGTTCATCAAATTAGAATGTGTAAATGAAATCTCAAGTTCGATCAATTTAAGCTATTTAGATGGAATGTGCAACTGGTTAATTGAGCCCACGTACCCAATGTTCAGTTAATCAGAATTGAAAAAGTGATCAATTTAAATTACTCATCAAATTTAATAGAATTTGTAAATGAAATTAATGGATCCCATTATGAAAATTGAGGTTTGATCAACTTGAGCTTTGCAGATGAAATGTGCAACTGACTAATTGAGACCAAGTACCCAATACCCAGTTAGTCAGAATTATTGTTTTTTGTAGTGTTTATAAATTCATTTGATATTTGATATAATATGCATTGGAAATGAAAATACTATAGGTGGAAATAAGATAAATGTAATATCATCATAATATTTATAGATGGAGAAAAAGATTTTGCTCAAAATAATTCTATCACCAAATAGATTACAAAGATTGTGTTAATATCAAATACATCTTCCCTCCAATCTAGTCATATTTCAAGATGATTTGACCTCAATGAATTTCTCAATCACTGTATCTTTTGATCTTTGCAAAAAAGTTCTTCTGAAAGCTTTTGAAGAGGGAGGTGTGTACCCTTTGCCAAACCCTACAACTTTTTTAATTGTATTTTGAAAATGTAGATTCCTAACTACATTGAATAGAGTGTCGCTTGAATAAAACAAATTAGGTAATGTATCGTCAACATGCTGTTTTTCTATTGATCTCCAAAAGTTGTTCAATGTCCCAATCCCTATTGCTCGTGCTGACTTTGGGTGTACTAGGAAAGGATAACACAAAATTTCGCACAAATCTTGACAAATCCTCTTTGATTGTCTATTTCTTTTGTGTTTTTTTTCTTCTATCCTACAATCAAAGAGGATTAGTCTTTCTTTAGAGTAGCTCTAATCTATAGAGTCCCTTTCTCAAATGCAATAACACCTCCTCTTGCACTCTTGGAAATGCCAAGTAAAAGGTTCATTATCCTCATTAAACTCCTAATAAAATGATGTTAGTATAAATTACATTTGAGATTGTTATCATTGCCGGTCATTAAATTATAATGTGCCTTTTAAAAGACAAATAATAACATTTAATATTTAAAACATTAAAAGTTAAATATTAATTTTAAGGTTGACATTTAAAATAGTAGCAATTTACATTTCCAATTGATTTTAAAATATAAACTTCACAATTGCCACATTAGAATTGATATTTTTTATAAAATAAATATTTTAAATAATTTTGTAACAAAATATTAAAATACATTTACAACTATTAATATTTATAATTTATTATTTTTAATAATATACAATTTAAATGAAAACTACAAATTATATCTATAATATCTGAATTTAAGTTACTAAAATTTTAAATAATATTACATTAAATTTAAATGTTTCTTATGTTAAATTTAAATATATATATATATAAACTTAAAATTTAATTTAAACATTATTAATATATAAATTTTACATATTAAATAACTATAATTAAAATTCAATTTAAATATTTTAAAACATGTAATTCTAATATTTTGAACAAAACAAAATAAAAACACTTTAATTTTTATTAAAAACACATTTAAAAAAAATAAAAAAACAAAACTTTAACATAAAAGAGGGGAAATATTAAAACAAGAGAAAGTACGAAGCAAGGTTATTACATAGTCTTATCAAGCTCCACCAAGCAGTCCAAATGTTGAGACAAATCTGGGGGTAACTGACCTGATCCACCAAGTTCCAATCATGAATATGATCAAAAACCCATTTAGTCAAACAATCAACAATACTATTCCTCTCTAGGAATATGAGTGAAAGTAACAAATTCCAAAGAAGCACAAAGGTTGAGAATCTGTTCAACAATCAAAGCCAAATGCCAATTAACATCATCTAAATGCTGCTTATTCAACAGGGTCACCACAGCGTGAATCAGATTCACATATGAAAGACAATAAGACCTACCTTGGTTGTTCAGCGGGCCTCACGGACCACAATTAATAACTGGAGTTGCCACGTGTCCTCACGGTCACTAAATGTAGTCGCTCTCAGCAATTGTAGGACCAAGCAAAATTGGCCACGTGGATTCAGGTAATAATAACGTCAAGTCATCCTTGCCAAGTCATCATTACTCACTGAGCACCATTGAAAGTTAGAAAAATGGTAGGGCAGAAAGGAAACAATGCCAAATGTAGCACGTTGGAGAATGCAGGGTGAAATTAGCCAAAGGAAAAATGCCAAGGTGCCAACAAAAATACTATTAATTAACTATTCCTAAGATTACAGAGCCAATACCACATAATCCTATCAAAAGATCTTTACTTACACTTTTCCCAAGTTTAAGTATGATTACCAGGGATTTTGAAAGCGTGAAACGCAAAATTTGAGTGATTTTTCAGGCCGCTGAAGGAGCGAGAATTTCTGGAGCTTCCAGAATTATAGGCATTGATTTTAACCCTGGAAAATATGAGAAAGGTATTAAAGGGTATTTGATGCAGTTCTACTTATAAATATGTTTGCAATTTGTTAAGAATTGAAAAAGGAGATCTTCTGTTTTATCAATTGCTAACCACGTTTTTTCACTGCTAAAAGGTTGTTAACTCTGCAACCAACCTGATTTTTTTATTTTCAAAAATACAGTGTTAAATGCTTATATCTGATAAGCTTTCCCCTTTAATTCAAGGATTGATCCAGAAGTTCCTTTTAGGGTTTTAGGTTTTGGAGTTTTCTCTGGCTACTCATCCTTTGAACAGGTCCTTAATGCTAATCTTTGCTTTACTTATTTTTTCAGCAAAAGAGTTTGGGGTAACGGAATATATAAACCCACGAGATCATCAGAAACCTGTTCAACAGGTTTGTAAAACCCCCATTTTCATGCTGTTTTAAGAACATATAAATACTTAAACTGTTTCGGTTTTAGGGTTTAATGGGTGAATGCTCTTTTCAATGTGAAGATTCTCTTCCTTTGATTGTGCAGGTAATTGCAGAAATGACTGATGGAGGAGTAGACTACAGTATTGAGTGCACAGGGAATATTAATGCAATGATTCAGGCATTCGAAGCTTGTCATGACGTATATCCTCCAACCCTCATTGTAGAAAAATATTTTTCATTTTGGTAACTGATTTTAGTATTGCACATAACCTACCTGTATTTCTGGTGTATTTGACCTGAAAGGAAGAGAAGTGTCTGTATGCTGCTCAAACTAATTTTGAGTTCATCTCTGTTTTGATTTGAAGGGCTGGGGTGTCACGGTTTTAGTCGGGGTGCCTCCTTCAGATGCAGTTTTCTCTACCAATCCTGTGAATTTTCTGAGCGAGAAAACATTAAAAGGGACATTCTTTGGGAACTATAAACCCAGGACAGATCTACCAGGTCTGGTGGATAAATATATGAACAAGGTAAAGAACATTATGATTTTTTTTGTGTAGGTGGATAAATATATGAACAAGGTAAAAAACATTATGATTTTTTTTTTTGCAGTTCTGTAAATTTGTAGATTATTAGGGCCACAGACAACCTTTCATGTATTTCAACTTTCAAGTTGCTAGTGCTAAATTAGTTTATGTTCTTACGCAGGAGATTGATCTAGACAAGTTCATTACTGGCGAAATCCCTCTTTCTGAGATCAACAAGGCATTTGATTACATGCTGGGAAATCAGGGCCTGAGATGTATAATTAATATGGAAGAATAGACGGTGAGGGAAATCTGAGTAGTGTGAAGGTTTTAGTGAAAAGCTTTTCTGTTGAGATTATATATATGTTGAAATTGGAGAGCATTCTTTATATTTGTTTTATTTTATTTAGGAATTTATAGATATTTTAAATAGGAAAAAAACATCAGTAGATACATAGAGATTGTGATGTATAAAATTTATGGTTTTAACACTTTTTTAATTTTGTATAGGTTAATTAGCTATCCATGTGTAAATGAAGAATATTTTATGTCAATGCCTTTTTTAAAGTAGACAAACCTATTTTTTCGCAACGGTTTCATGAAGACATCTACAAGATATTCATTTGTTGATGTATAAACTAGTTCAATTTCCTTGTTGAGGACATGCTCATGAGTGAAGTGATTATGTATTTTACTATGCTTTGTGCAAGCATGAAACACCAGATTCTTAAGACATCTTTGACGCATTTTGATTATTACAATACATAATTATAGGATCAAGTTGTGGGCATTGAAGATCCTTAGGAAGTTGTCTAAATCACATTGTTTAACATGTTACAACAAGCCTTGTACTTCACTTTAGTGGATGGAAATGCAACATTAGGTTACTTTTGGAAACTCCACAAAATAATGAGGATCCAAGATTGAGGTAATAATCAAAAGTTGATTTCCTAAAGTCTTTGCAACCTATCCAATTTGAATTTGAAAAACCAAGTTTAAAATCTTCTTTCTTTGAATATTCAATCCAAAGTTTTGTGTTCCATGAAGACATCTTAGAATTTACTTTACAACTAACTAATAAATTTTCCTTGAAGAATCATGAATGGAGAGAAGATTCCAACTACATAATATATGTCCAAACAAGCAATGAAGTAAATCAAATTTTCTATCAAATTCATACACAATGTTACGTTGATTGTTTTACTATTCAGGTCTTTAGTCAACTTAGTTCTTTTCTCCATTGGTGTTGGTGACTTGCTTCATAGTCTTGTAGCTTAAACTATGTTAATAATTTTTTTGCTGCACTTCATCTAAGAGAGGAATGCTTTTTTTATGTATAAGAAAGTAATAACGCAATACTAGACTAGACATCTCAAAAGTAGTGCCAGTATCTTCTTTCATTTCATTGATTAGTGATTGATCATTCCTAGTGATGAGTAAGCCATCAATGTACAACACAATGAAGAGTAACTTGTGATTTAAAATCTTGATGTAGCAATTTGAATCAACATCATATTTTCTAAAATCCCCCTTGAAGAAAATATTTATCAATTTTTTAATACTAGGCTTAGTGGAGAAAGTTTCAACCCATATATTATCTTTTTAAGTGACATAAAATGTCCATTTCCTTTCTCTACAAAACCATGAGGTTATCATATATAACTTCTTTGTCAAATCTTCATTCAAGAATGTGTTTTTCATATCCACTAAGTGGTGGATTCTTTGATTGTGTTATGAAACAAGTATCATCAACATTTTGATTGTGATCATCCTTCATCATAGTCAACACCTTCAATTTGTGTGTGGCCTTTACCTAGCAATCAAGAACTACCTTTCGCTTGTTAATTAATTCATTAATTGTAAACTTGCTATGAAAACTCATTTATAAACCAATGCCTTCTTTATCGGTAGGTAAAAGGGTGCCAACTTCCATGTCTAGTTCTAAAAAGTGAATCCGTCTTCTAATT
The DNA here is from genome assembly GCA_007258455.2 of Sequoia sempervirens. Classification (NCBI taxonomy): domain Eukaryota; kingdom Viridiplantae; phylum Streptophyta; class Pinopsida; order Cupressales; family Cupressaceae; genus Sequoia; species Sequoia sempervirens. The sequence goes on from VDFB02058242.1 coordinate 189,542,063, forward strand.
CATAGTAATTTGTCACTATTCTTCATTTCTTACTTCCTCAAAAGTGATTGGTTCATCAAAACATAGAATAATTATTATTAATGCATAATTGACCTCATGGTTCTACAATTTGACATGGGCATCCTCTTTGCTTTTTCTAATCTCCTTTGGTGAATATTAAATTATGGAATCAATAATGAGCTTGAATTTGGCTTGTCAATACACTCTCTTTCTTCTACTAATTCAATAGTTCTTTCTAGTTCTAGCTCAACATTTTTGGGTAAATATGATAATAATGAGCTTGAATTTGGCTTATCAATACACTCTCTTTCTTCTACTAATTCAATAGTTCTTTCTAGTTCTAGCTCAACATTTTTGGGTAAATATCAATGTTGTATTTTCCTTATAGCAAACCAACATGGGGAATGTGCTTGGAAGGTGGCAGTCTTACTTAAAAATCACATCTATAGAAATGTGAATTTGATTAATCTTGTGATCATACAATCAATAGGCTTTACAAGCCATCATTTCCAACAAGCATGCATTTTTTGTTCTTATCATCAAATTTTATTGTCTTCTTTTTTGAATTCATCTATAGGAAATTCTTCCAAAGATTCTCAAATTCCTAACTAATGGTTCCTTGCCTAGCCATGCTTCTCTAAGAGAGATGTTTTCTAAACTTTTAGTCAAACTTTAATTGATCAAATAAGGTGTGAATTGTTTCTCCCCATAAATTATTTGCAATATTACAAGCCTTGAGAAATGATTAAAATTTCTCACAAAGTGTCTCAAGTTCATCATTTTAGCCACTCAATTCTTTTTTGGAGTATATGGAGCTAAGAGTTGATTTCCTTCTTTTTGCAAAATTTAACAAATTTGTCTAAGGAAAATTGCCCCCACTATCTAATCTTAGTTATAATTTTTTACTGCATTCATACAAATTCCTTGAAAACATCAAATGCTTCAAACTTGTTCTTCAAGAAGTAAACACATACCTTTTGAGTGAAGTCATTAATGAATGTCATGAAACATTGATATTCCCTATGGAAAATATCTTTATTGGTCCACAAAGATAAAAATGAGCTAACTCCAACTTCTTAGAGATTTTCTGATCTTTTCCAAAATCAAACATGTGTCTCTATGTTTTTTACCCATAACATAGGCTTCACAAAAACACTTTCTTTGTGGTTATGGATGAAAGACCATATCCTGTATTGATTAGACATTTTATTTAGTGACTCAAGGTTAATATGACCAAACCTTTTGTGCCACACTTGATTCCTTGAATCAATTATTGAAATTAAGGCTTTAGAGGAGTTTGTTCTTAATCAAAATAGTCCTTTCATATATCTATCACATACCAACTTTCTTTTACTATCAAACACCTTACAAGTTCCCCATTCAAAAATGTATTTCATGTCATTTAGAATGATTTGGTGCAATGTTGAATTCAATTGGTTGGATGGGAGGATTGGAATGAAATGTAGGGAAATGATAGGGGGGTTGGATAGGATCCAAGGGTAAAGGTTAAGAGGGAAATGAGTGATGGGAGGTTCCAATCAAGGAGCATATGAGGGGAACATGATGTATTGGATTAGTTGGCCATTTGTATAAAAGGTATGTGGATGGAAAAAGGATAGGATGACAAGTTATGGTGGGGAGGATGGAAGGTCATGTCATAAAGGGGCATATATATCCATGAATCATCAACAAGGGAGTGCCCCCCAGTAAGATGCAAAGTCAAGGTAAGAGGGAGGTGGATTGGAAAAGGGAAATACAAGTGATTTGAGTGGTGGATGGGTGGAAGGTGTGTGTTGGGGGATGACATAAGATCATTAAGTGAGAAATTTGTGGAAGGAGGATGAATTGAAAGTGAAATGCATTTGTAGTGGGATGGGGCTAGTATGGTGAAGGATGATGGTGAGCTTAAGTGAACAACCCAAAATGAAGGTAAGGAGGGGATAGATAGGGATTGCAATAAAGGTGATGTGATGGATGAAAAGGGTGATGAGTGCTCATAGATAAGAAGGATTGTATACTAAACATGATGCCTATTTTCTAGCTTTCTATCATGGTACTTGCCCAAGGTGCCAAAAGAAGTGGTTTGCACCATTGAATAAATTATTTCTCTTTACCATGTCTTTTATTTTTTATTTCTTAGATATCTTATTTTGACAACATTCTTATGCATGAAAATACTTAAGTTGGACAATATTCATGGGTTCATCTAGCTCATGACATTTAGCTATTTCTATCTCATATTCCCTTAATCGATATGAAAAAATGATAACATAGGGGCCCAACTATTTTGGTTCAAAATTTCCCTTCTTCTCTTTGACTTGGTTGGTATTTTTTAATTTTTTTGAGGATGAAATCTCCAACCTAAAATTTTCTATTTTGGATGTGTACGTTGTAGTTGTGATGCATCCATTGTTTATATACTTTTAGGTGATTGAGAGCATCAACAGATGGTGTTCATCAAGGAGTTCAAGCTCATTCAATTTTGTCACTCTATATTCTTCAAATGAAATGAGGTTGTATGAGGAAACATGTGGGTAAAATTACAAACATGTGTCACACTTTATAAAGGAAATGACCTTGACACAAATATAAATTTTCAGCTTTGTCTGCGTAAAGAGCCCTTTATGTTTTGAATTTAAAAATGGCATAAACTAGTGAAATGTAGAAATCTTTATGAAGTTTACACTTGTATTTATTTTTTAAAAAATTAAATTGGTTTGATATATATTATTTTATAAATATAAGAGCATGATTTGATTTATTGAAAAATTCAAAAAAAAAAGTGAGTTCGATGGGACGCCACCAAAAAAAGAGCAAACACATTTTTTTCCTCTATTTTTTCCCCTAGGTAACTAACTTGAATGTCTAATGCATGGAAAAAAAATAAAATTGATGAATATATTTTTTTGTAATAACATTTTAAAGTCAAACTTACCATATCATAGTTTTCATGGGACATCAACTTTTGCCTATTTTTTTATCATTTAAAAAACAAATATACCCTTTTGAAGAGGATTCTATTTTCTAATACACTATTTTTCAACATTTTTAAATATGTTTAAATGTTTTTTTTTTTAATTTCTAATCAACCTCATGTTTGATTA